>CM068841.1:63094940-64294940 GCA_028554795.2 Sinohyriopsis cumingii
TTGGTAAATTGTCTTCATTGGAATGTATAACTATTATCAGCGGTCCCGAAAACATATAATAAACTGTGCTTCTTGCTTCTGTTGGGACTGGTAGAGAGAGAGAGAGAGAGAGAGAGAGAATATATAAAACAGTTTTCAAACCTTACGAAATCTTCAAGTTCTTTCTAAAAGGAAAGAAACAATTGAAATCAACAAAACAATTCCAAAACACAAAAGTCGAGAGAAAACCGCAACTACTGAACGTTTCAGTGACAAAGATAATCTATAAACAAGAGCTAAAGTAGTCGAAAAGAAGGAAATACAGTTGATTTCCGGCCATAATCTGAGTAAGATGCCTCATTTATTTTATTATCTTATCAAAAGAACAAAAGTTTATAAAATAATTTTAATATAATGATTGATCAGATTAATAGAAGTGACATAGGATTATCCCTGGCCAAGAAAAGGAATCATCTTATTTATCTGAAAGACTATGCCCAAAATTAGACAATTTAATATCGAGTCCGATATGTTATTTGTCATGCTGTCAACCCCTACATCAATAATTTTTTTAACTGCTTTTATCTGCATTCACGGAAACCTACGGGAAACAATGGTTGCTGTTGTTCTTTTTGTTGTCACTGTTGCTGATCGTTTAACACTATTTATGAATGAAACTAAGATAATTATTTCAAATGCGCGTGGTCCTGAACAGAGTGTTACTGGATAGAAAGCAAAGTACTACTGGACTGAAAGCCAAACACACGATACTTACACCTTAGATATCTCAACCATGCACTACGTTACTATAGCAGGATATTTCATCCTCACACTGTGACCTCACATAACATGTATATTTTTCTAATTGCTTTGCAATATAAAAAGAAACTGAAAATAAATCAAAGGCTCTTACACGACGAGTAATCCTTTCATATGAAATTATGAAACGAGTTGATTAAGCAAGTTTAGCATTCTTTTCATTATTAACTGTAGTGTCTTTGCCTTACTAAATGACGGTGCCATATGACATTGGTAAGTGTTACTCTAGAGTGAGTAGAAGGATTTTTATGACATAATGTCATAGAGATAATTTAAGATTATCTTTATTAATAAATTACTTTATCACATCACTATTATGTTATTTAGGTTAACCAACCCATTCTCTCGATATTCCTCATTTTTTTAAAATAACACTCCTGGACATCTTTATAGTGACGTAATTGCCTCATTAACATAATACTAGGAATATGATTGGTCATTTAATAATGATGTTAAATGCAATATTTCTGTTTGTTTTTTTTTAAAGCTGTTCTTGAAGAGCTTAAGAGTTTGGACAAGGGCATAATTCGATCGTGTGACTAACAAGTAATTTGTAAGTCCCGTGACTACTAGCAATACGGAACTGGGTCAAACAATATGGCAGACATCCTCCTCTTTCAAAGATAGAATGCAAATATCTAAGTTTTGATTAAAATACATGCATGTTTTATTTTCAATGAAGTCTATTCTCCTAGCATGTCGCCAATCACAGCAAGTGGCGAATTGGCCATGAAAGTGGGTCTCGACTTTTGCATGGTGCGGCGAATATCACTTCTCATTCGCCACGCATGTGGCTACATCGCATAATAGATTGCCGACCTAGGCCCTAAATAACGTTATACGTTAATCAAACGATGCCAATCCGTCAGTCATTTGGACTTGTAGAACCAAGGGAGGCAATTGCTGTAACTAGTACTGTCATGGTCAAGAATCGTCTACACAGTCAAAATATGGCAGCTATGCTGTTCTTATATGTTATTCTTTCAACAAATAAGTTTATTTAAGGTTTATGGGGTAATACATTGAGTGCATGTTAGTTTCCTTTGGGTTTATGACTGTCTTGAACCCTTTAACTCTTCGTCTACGGTTCCAGATGTTTGTGGTTTAAGATAGTCATAATAGTATGTAAAACTGGGTAAATTAACCTGTAACTAGTATTATGGCGTCGTTTAAGACCAAGGCACACAAATTTTGCGTTTCTGTAAGTAAATCATACGTTGTCATATGATAAATATAATGTTACATATGTACTCATATCTTGCTGGACATTATAAAACGAGGCCGACTTCGGACCTTATATGTGTTGACAGTAAGGTGTTTCTTTTATCAACGCCATTTTGGCAATTTGAGAACAAGTAATGATAGAATTGCAAATCTGCGAGAATGGTTTGTCCCATGGGCAAACAATTCTGTATTAAATCTTGCAAAGAAGATATATTAATGCCAATGGCATGTAGGAGTTCTTCGATTTTAAGATACTCCTCCAAAAAATACTTGAATTGACGTTTAATATCCAAAGTTGCCAACAAGAGTTTACACTTTTTTGTTAGTACCTAAATGAAGAATATTGTATTGCATGTCAGTCCATGAATTAATGAATGATCCAAGAAAAATAATTTTGATAACTCATTATCCTGAATATTGTGTTTTCACTGTAGTCAATAGACATCAATAAAATTCTGACCAAATACATTCATCGTGTCACTTGATTGGACTGGTGTTAAAGATAATGACCTGTCACGCAGGAGTACCAGATTAAAATCCCACAATGTGCTGATTTTTCAAATTTTAAAGAAATTGGAAAGTTTTTTTTTTAAGACACGTGAATTGAGAATGATGTTAATATTGATATTATCTTTGAAAAGTTACACCATTAACTATAACTAGCTTAACTGAATGTCTCTGGACGGGAGTCATAAAAGAAATTTTCAAGAGAAAAGAAAGTTTGAGCATAAAAATAAAATGAGTTAAAATAAAGTTAGGATGCTATGAGTTTTCAACACGCTAACTCTTATTTGGCAAGCGCGACACACTGAAAGACAAATGTGGATGTTTATATATAAGACTAGCTATTGCCCTTCCTAGGACGGGAGTGATACATTTTTAAAGATAAAAATGCGGAATATGTAAAAAGTAAAAAATTAAAAAGATTGAACAAAAAAATAAAAAAATATTAAAAGAATTTTGGATACCGCTTCGAGTTTCCAACTCGCGACCTCTTGTTTGGCATCCTAGACACAGACAAATGCGGGTGTTTATATATCCGAGTAGGTTAATTGCCTGACCTAGGACGTGATTATAAAAATAGTTCAGATAAAAATGTATTTAACAAAGTGTTTTAAGATAAGAAAAATAAATTGGAATGACGCTGAGAACTTGCGACCGCCTTATTTTGCGACCAAAACACACAGAAAGAAAGACAGATGTGATATATATATATATATATATATATATATATATATATATATATATATATATATATATATAATTCGCTCGGGTCACAAGATCGGTAAAACGTGAAGAAATGTATGCATGAAAAACGGTACTTTGTACTTGAGTCAAGACGATTTAGTATAAGCGCTTCCAGGTACCGAAGCCCTTCCGTATTCCCTAAGGCATCTTTCTAAGGTGCTGATCAAGATGAAGGTATTTAAGAGGAAAAGGGAGTTTTTATGTCAAATTTTGATTGGATAATATTCTAACATGAAGGAAATGGCATTTTTGTTTTTATATTTTGCTGTTATTATGCCCTAGAGGAACTGATACCTGATTCGTTGAGCACTACATTCAGGTTTGTTTAAACTTGTGATTAACATGTACTGGAATTTGTAGATATTACCTATAATACTGTTCTTTCAGGTTGGAACTTGGATCGTTGCACAAACAGATCTTCTCTTCTTGTAATAAGGTAATGTATAATATGAAATTAACATCAAGGTAAGTTTAAGTTGTTATCTGTCTCGAATACGTTGTCTGGAAGATACTTCTAAACAAATGCAAATGACTTTAATTAATTTTAAACCATGATACAATATTGTGCTGATTTATTTTATCTTTGGTGGACGGGGTAAGGGAAAGCATTTGAGGAGAATCAAGAGTGGACGAAGTTTGTAAGTTTTAACTGGTTGGTCATTTCAAAATAATTCCAGTTCATTTCATGGTCTCTCCGAAAGTGGGAAAATACAATCGATTTATTTAATACATTTCATTTATCCATATGTTTGATTTTACTTTTCCTGTATGGTAATTACAATTTTACGAAAAGTTATTATCAAACAATAAATACTTTTTCAACCCATTTCCTCCAGAATTCAAGGATATATGTGACGAATAACATAATGCAGAAGAAAAACATTATTTGGTATTTCACCTGCCATATTTATCTATCGATAATTTTTAATCAGATAAAAATAGTTCGCCATCAAATGATACATTGTTCATTGTTTCCATCAGATGTGGTCCAGTTGATGTTTTCTGAGGAATTAGCATGAAAGTTCTGGATGCCAACATCCATATTGGCATATTTTAAAGCATAGTTCATAACTTGTGATAGAGCCTTTCTCATGAACATTTGCTTTGAACAGTCTGCATTACGGTCTGGTTCTTACTGAAACACTAATATATCCTCAATGGTTGAAAACAGAATGAAATTCAAACTTATGGCATGCGGAATGTAATACTATTTAAATCTGTTATCACTGAATTGAAAGCAAACATTCAAACACAATTAGGGCTTGTAGACGGCATACGGCATTTGAGTGTTCTCTATTCTGTTGTGTATTTTCGGCTCTGTATTTAGATTCCGTATTTGCTTTGTAATGTTCTTTATTCAGTCTCTATGACGGCAGCTTGTTTTCCATTTTGCATGTATATAGCATTCTGTTTAAGAAAGATCTTAGTAGATCTGCAACAGTTATTTTCAGATCTTAAAGATGTTTCGTTGATTTCGATTTCAAACTAGTTCCTAATGATTATCGTTTGACCTATGTTGATGTTTCTCACTGTCTTACGTGATTGTGCTCACAATAAATTCTTTTAACTGTGAAATATATGTAGTTGTCATTCAATCAAAAATATATTTTACTTCTCGTTAAAGTATTTCCTATAAAAATATAATAGTACGTTCTCTTTACAGGATGCGGATAGCAGCAAGCTTTGTGGCATTGATACTGGTTTGTCTGGCAACCACCCTGAATGGTGATTCTAGGGGCTCCGGTCTGGCATGTATGTTATCAGGAAATACTTTATCGGGAAGTACCCCGTCTGATCCTTTCAACTTTTTAAAATTCTTTTCTATTCTATTTTGAAATCAAACATGACACTATTTGGTAATAGATAACATTTGAGTATGTTCTTATATTTTAGGCAGAGTTGTATGTTTGTATTTCTATTTTACTTAAGATCTCTGAAGACTTTATAAAGAAGAACCTGGATAAAGAGACGACTTTCTATTGGTAGAGAAAGTCTATGTTATTTTTGGGGCTCTTTCGCCTAAACCTCTTGTAAGAAAAAAACATATTACTAAATCTGTAACCAGTTGCTTAAACGGTAAGTTTAATTCTATAGTCTCAAACACTCATTACTTTTCCACTCAATTCTTCAGTGCTTGCAATTTTGCCCATCTTGGCCTTCGCCTTTCTCGGAAGAGGAGGAGGATTTGGGGCAGGAGATAATGGAGGGCCGGCAGACATAGTTATTGGTGTCAGAGACGAAACAGACGTTTTCAACGACGCCACGAGCGTGATCAATTCTACTAGCGCTGCCATAGCAGACTGAAAGAGTACGTAATTGCAAATAGACATATACAGTCCGATATACAGAATGATGGACGGACAAATAAGTAATTTCAGTAGGTTACTTTATGCATAACTAATTCGTAGGTATATACTTAGTTGCATCACATAACTTCATGCAAGCATATGGATGTCTACGTTGATATAAATTTACATACAAACAAAACTCTTGTTAATATTACTGGGCGTGAAAACCTTTAAAGAAAACTCGTGAAACGAAAACAGTTGTGAAGATCAATACGTTTCATATGAAGCATTGCTATACCATATATTAATAATGTAGAAAATTTACAAATGTAGCTTCCAATTGAAAATGTGTATCCTTTTAATATGTTTCCTCCACTGAACGTCGAAATATCATTTCATTTGTGGTGTTAGTCCGAAAAGTAAACATTTTTGTTAAATACATTCGCACACACACCCGCATATGGAACTATAGAACAGTTGCAACATTAAAGATCCCGTCGCATACTTTCTCGTTCTGTGATAAAGGAGACATCTCACGTGTTGCTGTTATTTTTCTTTTCAGAAAAATGAAGTTCAATTTACCACAGTGGCGATCGGTATAATCCAAACGTTGTGTGAATTATTTTTCCTATTAAAGATCATTGTTTAATACATACAGGCATTTTCTTTTTTCTTTTTAGACACGAGTAAAGACGCCGTTTACTAAATTACTACTAAGAAAACTATTATCAATACAATAACAAATACCTGTGTCCAATTGATCTAATTTTAACTCCTAGCATGGTCAGATTTGACCACACATATACCTTTCCAAAACCACCATAACGTGCTAATTTGTACAATTTTAAGAAATCACTTGGTGCCTAAAAATGAAACTACCTCTCACTTTTTTTTTCAGAGGCCATTTCACTTTCCCCATCCAACCAAATGAATACATGAACACAAAGGTGGATCATTCTCACCTAGTTTTCTAACGTTCCTACCTTTTTTCTACCGACTGAAATTTGTAATTATCTTCGTCATGATGTTGTTGATTTTGTATTCAGTCGCAAAGGTATTTATAAGACTGGAAAATAACTATTCCCTTTTAACTGTGCACTTCAAAATCATTTTATTGCGAAAGCTTATCGTTAACAGCATTAATTGAATTCCATGTGCCTAATAATCTTCTATGCAGGCAATAATAAGGCGTGGTTGATTCTGGGAATAATTAACATGTACGATTGTTTTGTAAAAGCATCATTGTCAAGTTAGGCTATCTAGGCTCTTGACCATTTCCATTTCTAACCTAAATTCTACAGGTTTCTTTTTTGCCCTAAGTACATAACAGCAACACAGTTTGGACAGTAAAAATACTCTGAACCTAAAGTTATTTCTTGGTGCTTGACCTTTTGAAGCCAAAGTTAAGTTATTCCTTATCCATGGTTTGAGCCATTCGCAAACTATTATGAAGATACACGGTCGAGAAGTTAAATGTAAATCAGGAAACATTTTGTTTGGTTCTGCATCAGCATTCAAGATATTGTTCAATATCCTTCTATGGGTCATACATGTACTTTCAGGTATCTACTTTCGCCGAATTCCCAGGATATTTTTTAAACCGGGATTACAATGATTACAGTTTTTATATTAAAAACCTTCTTTTGCATGGAATCCGTATGCTGAAATATACATTTCTATCATTTTAGGATCAATGTGTACAATTGATACTTAATGCTCTTCAGTTCAATTTCTTTCTTAAGATTTTCATACTTATCTTAGATAAATAAATGGATGTTATAAAATTTTACCCAAATCCTGTTTCCTATAACATGGATTTCTCGTTTACTTTCTTTACGTTTTCTAAAACGAAGTAATGTTGAGTACTTAATATTTTGTCTCTCTGTGTTGCAAACTTTCTTCTTTATCTACTTAGTTGCTAACTTTCTTCTTTATCTACTTTTATTTCTTATACTCAGCAACTATTTTATAACTTTAGTCATGAACTATTATTTCATAATGGAGTATCATACTGCTCCGTGTCATCAATCATTGTTTACGTACTTCTAGCAGAGAATACTATCGCATTATATGTAGTAATAGGGGGCTGTATAGAGACAATGGAAAACCCAGTCAAAAAGGTCGCACGGCTGTATAGCGACAATTTTTTTTTATAGCGATAATAGAAATCCCGGTCAAAAAGGTGCTAGGGCTGTATGGCAACAAAGAGAATTTAAAATGAGGATATTGCTAGGGCTGTAGGAAAAATTGGGTTGTTGTATATGGATAATAGGAATGGAACAGGTTTGGTGACGTCAAGGTACTGGACATTGGTAACAATGTTGCAAAAGGGCTGACCTCAATCAGCCCAAAAAGTGGGACAAAATCTAGAGCACTTGGCTTGGTGGGACTGGCGGGACATAGACATATATAACACATGCAACATACACAGATACATAGACTGATGAACATCAAATACATATATGGCAAACAGACTAAAAATCTTTTCAAGGCAATGGAGTGGACCTGAAAAGGACCTTTGGTTGTCTTCTTCTAATTTCTTCTTTTCCTCCACCAACTTCTTATTTTCTGTCCTACATTCTTCTTCTCTTCTTTCTCTTTCTCCTTCTCCTCTTTGTTTCTCTTCTCATTCAACTCTTCTTTTAATATTTTTTCGTTATGTGCTCTCATTCTTTTATCTTCTTTATCCTCTTTCTCCTCCTTTTCTTGTTTCAATAAATCGCTTAGTATTTCCTCCGTCATTGTCAAATTGTTGATTTCCAGCTTCACTGTATATGGGCAATATGAATGAAAATCATCATTTAGTTTGACTAGCATCTCTTCCACCATAACCGAGATCGTCTACTGCTTCGTGCAACGTCTTCATTTTCTCCATCTATCGTGTTAGAATCCATCCAGTTAGATTGTTCAATGGTGAATGGCGCCTACGACGAGCGCCTGACTTTAATTGAGTGAAGCATGGACGTGAAGGAAAACATCCCTTACAATAACTTCACATATTATCTAATATCCACACAGCAGGGAAGAGAAGAAAAAACCCCACAATATATCCTATCCACACAAACGTACGCGAACGCATACAAACACATAATCAACTATCCAAACAAGCCGTGAGAAGGGATGTTGTTTTGACCTCCACATGCGCCTGGTTAATGGTGACACCTCCCACGCGGGGCACCACAAACACAACATCGATTACAACAATGTTCCCAATGTATTGTTATCGTTGGAAGCACAGAGTGGGTTTGATTGGCTTCACTATCCCATTCCTCCGTTTGAAGGATAGTGAAGATTTATTCTTGTCTCCTTCGTTTATGCTGCACCCGTGGATGTTTTGGTCGATGAGGATCCCATTCGTGTCTTTACCCCTCTAATTTCGCGTCCCAATATTCTATCTCGGAAACCACTTTGTAACAATTATATTTGCCAATTGAACTAGTATGTCTTTTCTAGAGTATTGGAGTGGCCCTGAAAAGTGCTGCTTTTGCAGACGGGGAATCATCACAATATTGTATGGTCTAAGATTGCATCCCAGTCTGGAAGCAGTCTTTCCCACAGGTGAGGGTCTGCTTCTTCTGAAAGAGGAGAGAACTCTTTCGTGTCTACAAGGCAGTCGACAAAACCTCTGTCTGGTTTCTGCTTTTGTTGTTGCTGCTGTTCGTTCTCTCTACTCTCTTTGCTTCTGAAGTCTGTACTTCTCCGTCCATTCTTCTTTTTACTCTTTGATTTCCTCTCTGAAAAGCTTTTATATCAGGTCTTCGGTCACGTTCAACATTCTGACATTCTATATCTCTTCAGGCTTTGGTATCAAACTTTGCCTGACACGATGTAAATTTAACTAAGCTTCGTTAAGCATGGCTAGTCTTGAACAATGATGAGTCAGTAATGGAAGGTCAGACGGTCAGTCAGTCAGTCATTTTAATTAAAGTCGTCTGCGCCCATATGGGCATTTACGACTTGTTAGTACCCCGTTTTGGGCTATTTGACTTTTTCGAGGGGTAATGAGTAGTGCCACTTCCCACTACGCATTAATGCACTTAGGAAGTACTGTTTGATTAGTCCGATTTCGAGACATTGATGTCTCACGGGATTCATGTTGAGTGGGAATGGCAGTGGCTAAGGTATGTCGGACAGAGTGGAAGGGATGCGCCCTACTTCGTTTGTATTTGTTCCCCATATTCCGAATAGTAAATGGGTTCGTTTTGCCGTAATTATAATTTGGAAAATCATTTGTGCTGTTTGTAGGATACGATAAAGATGACATGACGAATATTCTAGTCTATTTGAGGGAAATTTATTTAGTCGAATAATGTTTTGGGTTTCTATTCTAATAATTAGTGTTTCCGCCTTGTGAAGGGGACTGATGATTGAGGTTTAGTTATCTTATAGTTCTAAATTTTTAGGACATATTTCCTGATTATGCAAATTTAGTGCCACACTGTGTAACTGGTTCTGACGGCTTTAGGTTATTAGCCACCTTATAGGTCTAACTGTGGGTTTTTACTTTAGTTTCTAGCCAATTTATAAGTCAATTCGTTTCTGCATTGTGCAGTGGGCCCTGTTGGCTGCGATTTATACCACCTTTTCTAGATTTATTATCCAGTTTTAATTCGTGTCTTTTAAGACGATGCAACATGCCTTAAGTTGTAGGATAGAGGAGATAAATGTTGTTAGTATGAGTATTGATGGTTATTAATTACCGATCACCTATTGCATTGCTTAATTGATTATACATTTGGACGACTCAGGGTGCCGTAGTGGGTCATAGGTGCAGGTGCAGCATCAGCCCGCATTTCGCGGAACACCCTCCTACATTGGCGGTAGACCTTATGCTACCCCTGCCCCTAATTTCCCACCCAGTCTCTCTGTGAAGGATGTCCGGTGATGTAGTAATCATATTTTGTATAAATGGGTACTTCTGAATCTGCCACTAAATTGCATTACCTGTATAACCACCCAGGGTGCCGTAGTGGGTGATGGGTGCAGTTGCAGCATCAGCCCGGTTTTCGCGGTTCATGCCCCTACTTGGGCAGTAAACCGTATACTACCTCTGCACCCATTTCCCCACCTGTTTCAATGTATGAAACTATCAGGTGGGTGTTTGGGTTGAGTAAGTGACTGATTTTAAATATATATATTTATGAAATATCAAGCCGGTCTGAATATAATGTGTCGGGTTATATTTTGTCGATTTTGTAAATCTCCTTGAGGAAGATCAACATAACATCATTTGTTTGATTGGGGTTAGGATTAGTTTGATAAAGTAGTTCGGGGTAGGTATATGATGAACCAATTTTCTTTAACGTGGTGGTTAATTTTTTCTTTTGTTCTTCATATATCGGGTATATGTTGAAATCATGCTGATGATCTTCATCATCAACGTAGTTGGAACATTTTGCTCCATTTCCACAATGATCCGTTTATGGGTGTTTGATATTGGTTCTCGGTGTTTTGGCTTTGCGACTCACTGATTTTTGTATCGAGTACAGCGTCCATCCTTTGGGGCATGTATCCCACTGGGGTTGCCATTTGGAGGCGATTTTGTTTTGGATATCATGCTGTTTAACTCTTGGACGCTGTATTCGATGTGGGCCGGTTCTGGTTCGCTTAGTGCGTTCATTGCTGCTAGGTCGGCCTTGCCATTACCTGGGATGTTTATATGCGACGGAACCTACATAAATTCTGCAATTTGGTCTTGTTTTTCCATGTTGTTAAGTAGCACTTTTCACGCCCTTTGAGTTGCCTGTTTCCATGGATTTTAGTGCACTCAGTGAGTAGCTTATTATTAATGACATCTGGAATTTCTGTTGGTATGCTGTCTTCACTGCTTCAAATATGGCCCAGAATTCAGCTGTGTATATTGAACAATTATCCGGGAGTCTGGTTCCTGTTTCTTTATTCAATTATTCAGCAGTTCTGTCTGGTTTGTTTGATTTTGACCCATCTGTGTATATTTTGACAAATTCCTCATAAGAATTGTCTAATATAGTCAGGATCTTTATCTTATTTCTAATGTTTGTTCTTCTTTGGATCCGAACGTTGTTGCTATGGTGTTGATATTAGGTTTGTTTCCTTGTCCATGGAGTAGGGTCTGGATATCGTGTCGATTCTGCATGGAGGCAGTCGAGTTGCAGTTCTTTACATAATGAGTGGATCTTTTTCCCAGCTGGTGGGAGGGGGACGAGACGGTATTTGTTAATGATGTCCCTTGTGGGATGGATGGTGATGTGAATGGAAATTTTGGCTGCATAAATTAATGTTAACTCTTCTCTTCTTAATGTTAAAGATGTTTCGCCTGTTAGGATCTGAAGTTCTTCTTTAGAGGTATTTTGGAGTGTACCTGTACATATACGCAGAGCTTTAGCTTGGAATATGTCAAGGCGTTTGAGAATTGATGGTTTGGCACATGCATATATCTGACATCCATAATCCAGTTTGGATCTCATTAGGGCCATGTATAATGTTACTAGTCTTGGTCTGCACCCTATTGTGAGCCTTTTATGTTTTTCAGGAGATTAAGGTCTCCATTAGATTTTCGTACTAATTCGGTGATAAGATGACACCTTGAGAGGTGCTGGTCGTAATACATACCCAAAAGTTTGCGACTATTTCAAATTTCATTAGTTCGCCCTGAATATATATGATTGGGGGTTCTATAACGTACCCTTTATGGGGGATAATATTAGTCTTGTTGTTTTTTCCTTTTGGTAGTTTGAAACCCCATTTGTCAGCCCATTTGCCGATTTAGGTAAATTGGCTTGCAGTTCAGTAATTAGCTGTTGGCTTCGTGGGTGGCTCGCTTTCCATATGCCACTGTCGTCAGCAAATTGTGATAAATCGATTTTACTGAGGTCAACAGAGCGTTCTAGGTCGTTAATCAAGATGTTAAATAGGGTTGGACTTAGGACACTTTCTTGTGGGGTGCCATTCTCTAGCACATATTCTTCTGCGTATTGTGCACCTATTCTCGTTCTGATGTGTCTGTCCTTTAGGATGTTTTTGATTCATTTGTGCATGTTGCAGTTGATTCCATAGTGGTTCAATACGGTGATGAGACCACCAGTCCAAACTAGATCGAAGGATTTCTCAAGGTCTAAGAAAGATAGCTATGAGGTGTCGATCGCATTTGGTTTAGCATTGAAAACTAGTTTGATGCGAGACTCAAGCCTTACTAGTTGATCTAGAGTAGAATTTTTGTTGCGGAATTCACTTTGGATTTGTGATAGAATATTGTTGCTTTCAAGGTTGTGTTAGAGTCTGTTGTTTATCATTGTCTCCATCAACTTGCGCACATTTTCGGTGAGGTAGAGTGGTCAGTAGGAGGGTATTTTTGTGGGGTCATTACCGGCTTTTGGGATCGGGATAAATATAGCCTGTTTCGATTTGTGGGGTATTTTCCCAGTCTGCCATGATAGAGTAATCATACCTAATATGATTTCTTCAAATATTGGTTGTTGGTATGTTATTATATATTTCATATCCTAGATTGTCTTTTCCTGGATAGGTGGATTTCTTATTTCTAAGGGCTGATCTCCATTTGTCTAAGCTGAACAGGTCATTTAGGTGTAAAATCCTGGCTCTAGGTCAGTAAAGAGGTATAGAAGGTATACGCTATTGTTGCTCTATGTGCTTGGAATTTGGTTGCATGGTTATCATTTTTGCTCATTAAAACGAAAGATTTTGCCCGATCTTCTGCTTTTTCTTTTTTAGTTGATGCTGTTTGGTTTTTAGAATACTCTTACTATTGTTGCCTCCCATTGCTATTATTTTGTTCCAGTCCTTTTTGTATTGCATTGATTGACTTCATGGGTAGAGCAATATTTTTGCCAAGATGTTTCCTTTGCTCTTTTGGTAATATTTTTCGTTTAGTTTTCTTTTGTTTTGTAGTCAATATAGTCAGATGAGTGTCCTGTGTGGCGAAATTTATTGAGGGCTTTCTGTATCTCCTTGATTATATTTTTGCAGTCGTATTTCCACCATGGGATTGGCTGTTTTGTGTTTGGAGTGATATCAGTTCCAGTAATGGGGATGCTTTGAGAGGCGGCTGCATTTATCGTCTCAATGATTTTTGAATTGTATATGTCGATGTCATCTTCCCGTAGGTTGGCTGCAGTTATACCGGTGAGTGAGGAGTTGAATGTCGAGCCTCCATTTGAATACTTTTGATGAAGTGGCAACTGGATTAGTAAGGTTTATGGCAATAACAATGGGGAAATGGTCACTGGCCAACGTTGAGGCTCTATCTACGTCTCAATTATTCAGTTTGAGTGTGCAAATTGTTAGGTCAAGTACTGATAGTGACCCGTCCTCTTGTGAAATTCTGGTTTTAATACCGTCATATAATATGACCATATTGTTGTTGAGGACCCATTCTTTGATCAATTTGCCTCTCTTGTTTTGGTGCTTTCCAAAACATCTTTTGCTATGTGCGTTGAAGTCATCACATATCATATATTCACTCGTTGTGCTGTATATTTGGGCATAGTTAAGAGGGGAGACAGCACATTGCTTGCTAGGGTCATAAATATTGATAAGTTCGAATGAAAATTGCCCACTGTGAATGAATATCGATTGATAGTCAAGGGTTGTGGGATTGTCAGGGTCAATTTTAATTATAGGGTGCTGTTAAAATGATGTATTTGTGAGTGTGTCGCTGACAAATATGGCTAAACCACCCAACCCCCCTTTTCTAATAGTGAATATACTGGTTTAATAGCCTGGGCTTTTTAGTATATTTTTAGATTTTTGGTGATGAGGGTTTCTTGGATAACTATCAAATCAGGTTTGAGTTTGGTTTGTTGGAGTTTAATCATTCATTCTGGTTTATTGATACTTAATCCCCGGCTATTCAATTGCCAGATTATTAATTCCTTTTTTCTGGTTGTATCAATTCTCGATGTTATAATTAATTTATTTATTTTCGTTCAGTTATACAAGGGATCCAAAAGAGAATTGTAATATCCATGGTACCGTTGATCTTCGAGCTCAGATTCTGTGCTACCATCTGTGGATTTTTCCAACTAAAATTTCAAACAAACAACCATTATACCTGATAAACAACGTGTTGGTATCCTGGACTGTCATTACTAGGCGACGAGCCACTTTATGGTACTCAATCCTAACACTTGTTTGGCTCTGTACACGGCTTTGCCAAACGCTGCTTCAAACCTGTCAAGAATTGTGTCACCCGCTAAAATAATAGCCTGCCGGAACTTACAACGTGTAGATGCTGAATTATGGATTGGATGGTAACCTTGTGTCACCTGAAAACCCGATTTTATTCATATCTTCTTGCTATTGGACGTTCAGCATATCGACCTGGAAAGTGTTTTGAGATTTAGTAATGTATTTGATTTGTGTAGGATAAATCATTTCCACCAAAGCCACTTTGAATAGGCTTCGTGATCTAATTGGATAGCCTGAGGTAATTTGTCCGTGTAACAACACATGGTATTATTGGTAAACACCTCCATGTAACTTTCACTGGGTAAAGTTAAGTAAAATTGGTTGTTGTTGTTCATAATACCAGAGTTCTGCTGCAGACGTGTCACTTGAAGTGAGACAAGTGCCTAAAAAAGGAATGTTGTTGTTGGGGTGGTGACTGTTGACTGGGTGACTGAAGTTGGACGCAAGGCTCACAATGTTCCCGTTAGAGGAGTAATTCAGGGAAGGATTGGGAAGAAGGTAATCGATGCAACCGCTCAGTATAATGGTCCAGAATTGCTTGTCTTCTTGTTGCAAACTCAAGTTGGCAATGGCAGCACCGATGACACAATACACCACAATGATTTGGCAGAAAAAGACGATCTGAGTTTTAGGCGCACGTTCTCCACACCACACACACAAGGGTTGCCTATGTAGATCTTGCAGAGAAGAACTCGGCGAAGGAGCGGTCACGGTGGTAGTAGCGTTTGAGGATGTGTCGATGGGCATGATGGTCACTTTGTTTTTATAGTCGATGACTTGCGAAGCATCGATCCAATAATCATAACTGGGAGGATATCCTTTCCAACGCACATTGACTTCTTTTACACGGCGTATTCCCACTTTAAGAGTTCTTTGTTCGAGAATGCTTTCGATATCGTACACTTTGTCGTCTTTTGTGGTTAAACGTTATAACTCGGGCTAAAAAATGTTCCTTTTAACACTTCACCGTTCGTGTATTCCAATTTATACACGCACTCGTCCAGTGACACGAAACAATTCGGTGGTCCAGTTGGGTAAATAACCTTTGTCGACAGTGCGTTTGGTGTTGCCAATGCGCACCCAATCTCCTGCTGACAAAACTCCACTTTTCTTGGGGAATGTCATCGTCGGGGAAGTACCAAATATGCGCACACGGGATTCACTTCTGGTGGGGCACATCCGACGATCCAGTGGTAATATTGGTTGTACGCTTGAACCATGTGCGGACGATGTCAGTGTACTTGAGAGTATATTTGGGCGTTCAGAAGCACACATAAAAATACATCTTATTCCATGGCTTGACATGCATTAGTTTTTATCTTTTTTAATACAAGTTTATGTTCAACGTTTTGTTTAAACTAATTGACCATATGTTCTATGGCAAAAAAGTCCTCCTCTTTGCTGGCTCTTCTCTTTCTTTAGACGATGTCTCTTTTCTCGTGGTGACGTCGATATTTGGCTAAGCGTTTTTTTTTTGCGGTGGATGAAGAAACTGTCATTTTCCTTTTTCTTTTTGGACAGAAGAATGATGATGAGACCTCCTAGACAACCTCTACCTACATGTTTCAATATGATTTGTTTTTAAGTTTGGGTGTCGATGAGAGGATCGGCCATATGCGTCAAGGCTACTTTGTTTCTCTCCAGAATACGTTTGATTTGACGATGAATGTGAAAGATGCCTTGCAGTAATTAACGTCATGTCACTGTAAACCAGTAAGTCTGTTTTTCAAACTTGCTTCTAAGACACTAGCACGTATTTGTGGATAGTTTTCGCGACTGATACCGTAAATGGCTGGAATCAATTTGACAGGAATAGGAGTCTAAAGGAATGTCATGATGATGCTGTGTGAGAGAGACCCAAACTGTAAGATGATGCCCGTTGCCTGTAAACCACACTTTAATTTGTTTTTGTCTTCTCTTAACATGTCATCGAAAATGACCAGACGGGTTTGACTGGGGTCAAACACGATCCCGTCGTCTTCGCCATAAATTCCTTCCATAAACACGATGGAATCGCCTTGACATTCACTCAAGAGGCCGGACGCCGATTGCCACTCATTGTAACACCACATGATTCGATCAAATGATGTTTATTTCGGGTCAAAGGTTTGACAAATTCGGTTTTGCCTGAACCGCTATGTCCGCTATGTACAAGGCCTCCCAACTGGCTCGATCTATGTGTTCGTCGATGACATTGAAAGTGGAGGAAGAGAGAGTAGAGACAGCAGAGGCATAGTAGTGGAGGAATTACTTTTTACACAAAGACAGACAAGAGTTTTATATATTTTTCAGGACACGAACGAGAAAAATGCATAAAAGTCAAAGGTTATGTTTAGCGATAAAAAACACATCAAAACGATCAACGTGGAATATAAACAAGT
This sequence comes from Sinohyriopsis cumingii, assembly GCA_028554795.2. Taxonomy (NCBI): domain Eukaryota; kingdom Metazoa; phylum Mollusca; class Bivalvia; order Unionida; family Unionidae; genus Sinohyriopsis; species Sinohyriopsis cumingii. Next base: position 63,112,066 of record CM068841.1, read on the forward strand.
CAATGTACAACCTCTTTTTGCTAACAAATGTGTCCTAGGGACAGTGTGTAATGTTCTTACAGTCTCTACATTGGGTACAGTCACACAGGTGTCCTCCCTGAATGGTCTTTCGGGAATGTCCATGACAGGTATGTCCTGAAGGCAGTGATTGTCCTGAAGGCAGTGATTGTCCAAGGTGACGGGTTCTTTTTCTTCTGGTACTGTCGCAAAATTTGGCCATTTCTTGTTTCCAAGCCTCGAAACCCAATTGTTTCCAGTCACGTACATCTGTCCAGAGAGGGTGTAAGTCACAAGCTTCACACACATCGTCGTATACATCTTCAGTATCTAAACGTTGACCAATCTTTGTTTCCCGTAGAGGTCGACAAGTATCCTGCTGGTAACGCAAGGCTTTTGAACAGAATGAGTTTCTCGTGTACATTTACAGGGACCACTTTCAAGTTTTATTTGGTGGTATGCACTGTTCGTAAAGAGTCCACAAGGAATCGGCTGGCAAACGAAATCCCAGAAAGCAAGTCACTAAGACACACACCATATGAAGCCCCTAATTCATTGGACAACAGTTCTCGTAATAAGTGCTGGTAAACGTCCACCGTCTGAATACTCTCACTGATTTCCTTCCACGGAATTCTTTGTATCACCATTGATAAAGACCGTGGTCGGAGACAATAACTGTACTTTGTGAATAGAGATGATCGTACTCCAGTGGGGAATCTAAATGGTTTAATCCCTAACTTGCACATCACACTCCGTTCACAAGCTTCCTCTTGAACTAAGTTTACTTTGCGTAAAAGATTTTTGTAATCCTCTAATTCGTCTGCTAGAATTCGTTGCAGTATATCTATTTTGTAGTAAAATAAGCAGTCACAACAAACCAATCCTTCTCTCCCCTGTCCAGTTTAACAATGTCTGACCACTGAACAGTTTCATCTGAATCAATCCTCTTCTAGCATTCAGGTACCAGTGGTTTAAACATCGGTGACGTAACGGATGCAATTGTTCTTAGCGTTTCATGAATGTTCTCTTGTAATGTATCCATTCAGTGTCAACCAAGAATCATGAATAGTTGTGTCGTGGCCAATACTCTCGTTTATTTTTGTTACTGAAGTAGTGTCCTCCCATAATTAGTCTTCATTTACTTTGGTAAAGATCGTAGTTTAAAAATGGAGAAATACTTTTGAGTTTGCGTTTCACTAGTTTTTTGACCAACTTTTGGTAAATGCGTTCTCTCAGCTCAACAGTCAAACCATAAATGATTTCTTGTAAACTATCTCCCCAGAGATTACTGATTTCGTCCCACTAAAGGTAGGTAGTGACAATGCGGAGACCATTGATCATGTCCCAGGTAAGCTGGATCTTTCTGCTCCCACTGGTGTAGTGACACACCACAACTGAAGCACTTGACTTTATCCCCTTCGCCCAAGTAGATAAAACCGGCCCTGGCTACTTCTTCGGGGGTAGGTCCTTCCAGACATTTATACCATTTTCTTTTGAAGGTTTGGAATCGACTTTCTTAGTTACATTATTCGGTCAAATACACTAGGAACGAATATTCGTCTTTCACAGGCTCGATTCGATGATGGTATGTTGAAATCCACAGGACTTTACTCATTTCTGGATGACATATGTAGGGTGGTAGCTGCATGGGGTCACGTGGAGGATGACATCCACCATGACAACCAGTAAAGAGTTCACAGTAACTGTAACAAGATAACCGGGTTGGATTTTCAGATTCACAACAGAACACTTTTGACAATGATATAAATACAATGTTTAATAATGGACGACTTGTATGAGTAATTAATTATGAATGTGTTCGTGTGTATATAATCCAAATACTGGATTTTATTAACATAAGAACGCACAGACTTAATGATGAAAATACAAAAATTTAATTTAACAAACACAAAGACAAGGGGTGAATGGTTCACAACGATGTGACAATGAAACGATGGATATAGTTTACTCAGGTAGTAAACGATGTAAAATGTTACTCATGTAGTAAAATGCATTCACTCAGGTAGCAAAATTATGGTGATATAAAAGAGGGACATATATGGAACTTAACTTTACAGTCCCGAAAGATACACTGGGTTTTACGAACCCTAAAATTAGCCCACGCCTAAAAAATTTCATGTACGGAGATACACTCAGTCATCAGTACACTTTGTTTCAGTTCCACGACTGTTACAGTTAAGCTTCACAGCTGCTACAGACTCCGGACACTCGGAATACTTCGAACACTCGGAACATTGGACCTTCCGGACACGCCGGACATTAGACCCTCCGGACACCCCGGATGTTAAACAATTCGGACAACCCAGACATTAGGCACTCCAGACACTACACACAAGCGACACTAGACAGCTGAAAATATATCCAATACCGTGTACTATACATGACACGGGCATAATAACGTAATGACGTTATACCCGGTAAGTTATATAGATTCCATTATCAGCACAATAAGCACAAAATGACAGGCTCAGAAATAAACCTAACACTGCTCGATAAGAATCCTACTATATTAAACAGTTCTTAAAAAAAATCTAGCTTTACATTACTAATATAAATCCCTTGCTAAGTGGCAAACTCGAATAGAAATACATGCATTATATTGCGTAAACCAAAGCTACATAGCAAACATACAAAAATAAACGTGGTAATACAGTAGTTATAACTTACAGTAATTAATAAACTTACATACCTCTACAGCTGAAGATGTGCAACTCCTTGAAGCAGACTGTCGGCTGACAATACTTATCCGTATTGAAATTTACGTACGGTGAGGTATTTACACATACACAGACATGGTCTGTACATTGTAGGCAATCGATTCGTCCCATCCAGAGCACTTCGCACGATCGGCATGGGATGAACAGAACTCACTTTTTCGTAATAATACACAATATACATAAATCACCTTCTGGTATCGTTGTACACATAAAACGAAACCCTAGTACATGTATTCAATAAATAAAAGAGTTTAATTCAGTGACAATAATGATTGTCATCGCTTTTGCATCCGTCAGGTTTGACACGCAAATGATCGCTTTCCTTGGTAAGTGTAGTGGTAGCAGTAGTCATAGGAAAGTTCCCATGATGTAATACTCAATCGATGAGGTCACAGTGTACTTCATCGCTCTCATCGAAAGGCACAGCATCGATCTCAACTTGAGAATCACCGAACGTGAATGACGTCTGTTTAAAAGTATTCATCTTTCTTGCTTAGTCTTGGTAATTACAACAAACTATCGGTCTTGGATGTTGTCCCTTTTTATATGCTAACCAATATAGGTTGTACACGATTTGATACACTATTGCTAAAGGCCGACTGCCAATTTGGAGTGTGGGTAAACTTATAATCTGGTGCGGTTTGTATGTGTTTACTTTGAAGTTTCCATCCTTTCCAGATTGCAAGGCTTCTTTCAGCACGCCAAAGTTCACCACTCGACTGGTGCGATAACTGAGAGTTAATCCTTTCACTGTACACTCCGTGTGCACTCCTACATCTTAGACCCGGTATTCGTAGCCGTAATTTCTAGGACCGCCACTAGCAACACATAGAATCGTGTTGTCGGGGTGCTCGTCCGTCCAGACTCCTAAACGGTATCCTTCGATGTCAGAGTGACGTTGACCCAGGCGATCGATGTAGATGCAAATGTCCGTGTCAAAAGTACAGCACACGATCTCCTAACAGTTCTACAGCTTCGTACACTTTTAAGCGAGTATGACTTGTCACGTAAGCTGCAATGATGACATTTCCAAATTAGTCGGCTTCTAGAAAATCCAGTTCTTCTTCGTAATTGAGTAAGATCAAGTCATCACGAACAACGTCCACTTGTTTCATGTATTTGGTTTTGACGTGAATCATCTGGAAGTAGCAGGAAGGTTCTGTTAAATACTCCGTCTTGGGTAAACACGGCCGTTGTGCCATTTTCCCCTACAAACAATTCAATATCATTTTGGCAAACGATCGCCTTTCTTAGTTTTTCTACACATGGTCTAAAGTGATTCCTTCCTGCTCCCAGTATTTCCCTTTGAATTTCTTTTGGTCTTCGGGAGTGAGACACCAGGAAGGGTATTTCTTTGTTTCAGTTTCAAAGAGACATCCACGTAGTCTGCGAAAATTCCTTTCCGAGTCTCGTCGCCCTTTTGATAATGTTCTGCTTTGGGAAAGTGGTAAATTTCGGACACTTCTAACAGATGGTTTCTCAGGTCCATAGATTGTTCCCGTCAAGGCGCGTTCTTACTGGATGTGCTGACAAGGTTGGTCTTGATTACACGTTTGCGCACTAGTACGGAACAAGGGAAACATGCTCTCGATTGTTATAGCGATAGTCCCATGTCTCACAGTAATAACGGTATCCCAGGAATGAGGCGATGCTGGTAATGTCATCGAAATGTTCATCGTGATGATATACTTGAATGTACTTTCCGTCTTCGAATGTTTTGCCTCGAAACAACAGAGGATTCACTTTAAATATATAGCGTGGAACCAAGACGTCTGGTAATTATTTTCTTTCAGGAATGCCACAGTGTGTATCTTTGGATAGCCCCGCTTGCTTTAACATGAGTTCTTATCGTTGTTTGGCCCGGTCCGATCGTTGAATAGATTTTCAGGATCTTTTCCAGTCTGCCGTCATAAGTTCGTCCCACCAGGATGGCACAGATTAAACACATCTGGTATTGAGTGTTGTTAATTTGGTTACGCTTGATGACACGAAGTTCGTCCACCAATAACACCTTTTGCATCCTGTCCCTTTTGGAAGAGAAACGTGGGTCATGAACAGTGATGCTTTTTCATCGTTGGATTGTTGCACGCGTTGAATCTTGTCGATGAATTCGGAAGGTGTCAATTCTGTTGGGCTGCTTAACTCGATCCAAACGGTGGACTTCAAACCGTCGTAGTGAATGGAAAGTGTCAAGTGACCGTCTTATTTGGCTTCACATTGCTGTTTCAGTGTGGTTAACGAAGAATCCCACATATAGGTGATGAACTCTTCTGCCCTCTCCAATGGTACATCGGACTTGAAATCTTTACAATTCACGATGTACGTGTAGGCTGTGGTTCTAAATTTTCTAAAGGAGCGTTTCTCCGTCTCTAGAATGTGGTAGTACATTTCAGGGTTTACTGGTGGTAGTGATAAACTCTCTGGGTCTGGATTCCCGCTCACTCATGTCATCTTCAAAATCGCTGCCATGAATATGAGCAAAGACTTAAGCTTCTGTGAGAGGCAATAAATCAGGTTTCTGCTTCCTACTCTCTTCTCCTTTCTCCGCCAAATCATGCGATCGTTTCATCTTGACTGCAAAATGTCAAATGACTACATCTTAAACGATATGGGTCGTTATATCAATGTCAGACTATTGTCTTCCGAATATAAAGGGTCAGTGTCTTCCCTCCAAGTTTTCATGTCACTCTCAAACCGAGCAGAACGATGGAAGAACTAACACAGATCGAACATCTGATCAGAGTTGTGCGATGTGTCATGCGAACGTTTTCTTCAGACAAGCCGACGGACTACTGCCCCTCTTTGCGAGATAAAATTCAAGATAATTGCTTCTTCTGTAAGAAGAAACGGCATTGGGTTACAGAATGTCCAGACCGTCAAAAAATCTGTCAGAAGAGACAAAATACAAGATACCAGTTATCATTGCAAGAGAAAGGACATTGGTTTTGAGACTGCGTTAAGAAACGGCAGGAGCAATAGGAAGAGAAGGGTTCGGAACAGGAAGAAGAGGTATCCTCCAAAAAGAAGAACCCAGACTCGTCCAAAAAGAGAAAATAAGGAAGAAAAGATAAAGAGAAGAAAGTGAGAAAGAAGAAAACACTGAAAGTGAAGAAATTTAAAAAATACAGAGTCAACAAAGACACAGAAGAATACTATGAGTCTTTTAAAGTGTTGTGTTGTGATATTGTATTCTAAAATTTGTACCGGAATAGACCAGAAAAAAAAATTGTCTCTTGGTTTTGATTTTTTAGATTAAGAACCTTCACTCACGTATTCACGCACGTACATCGCAGGGAAAGAAAGAGATTTTGAGTTTAATTCATTTTGGCAACATGAATACTATGTCTTTTCGAGAGAGATGCTTGGCCCTGAAAAGGACCGTTGAATGTTTGTTTTTATAAAAATAAAAAAAATCAGGAACGTGGCGTAATTAGCTTTAACTGCCTTAAGCCTTTGCCACGGCCAAGGCCTACTTCTTGACTTGCTTATGTCGATGATTTGGTAGAAATCACTAGGGTGGGTATCTCATGCGTAGTAACATGGTTGGGCTGTTTAGCTCGGGGAGGCATTTTGAACTTGGGCTTTATTTATACATTGTTTCAGACTCCTTAACATTGCTAAAATATCTAAGAGCACCGTCACCGTTTGACTTTACTGTTTTCCTTTTCTTCTGCATCTTGTTTCTTCTCTGATTCTTCTTCTTCCTGTCCTTTCCTTCTTGCCTCTTCATCTTGTTGTTGCTGTTGAAGGAGAAAAGCTTGTTCTGCTTCTTTGTGCTGCTCTAAACATTTCTCCAATTCTTATTTCTGTCTCTTTTTAAAATCTTCGACGTGTGGTAAGGACGGAAATTATGGTGAAGGTTTTGGTCCCTGAACAAATTCTTGCAAAGACGAGAGAAAATCCATTAAATCCCAGTTAAAATTGGTCTCTCTTGAAGTAGGTCTGTGTTGACTTTGGTAGCCGCTGCTATGCCATCTCCACAGCCGGTGCATCCCAATTAATCTTCTTCGTTGTTTCCGTCATGATTGAAAACTTGGTTGCGTATATTCACTGCGCACAGATGCCGGCGAAACAAAATAGGGAATGTGACGTCACAGGCAGCTCTCTTCGGATTGGATGTCACCTCCGCACTGTGAATTTTGTAACGCGTGTTTGGGCTGTTGAAAAAACTCAATCCGTTTCGATCCGCTCTTTCACTATAAATAAGCACAGTTCGCTTTATTCCCTTCACCTGTTCTCGCCACAAGATGTGGACTAACGCTGAATAATCTATCCTCGTATCGTCGATGCTGTTCCGCACGGACTTACCCATGTATGTCAAATTATCATGAACAATCAGCCTGATCACCGATAGGAACGTTTGGAACAGAAGATTTATGTGGAGAGACATACTATCTGAAACAAGTCCATCTGCAATCCACAAATCAGAAATTCGAGGAAGAAAACAAGACCTATGCGATGACCTCTATGATAAAGGAATGATGTTAACAAAAATCCCAAAAGCCCTTTTCAGGTTCACTCATATGCCTCGAAAATATATTTATTCTCTTTGCCATATATGTGTTTGATGTTCATCAATCTATGTATATCTGTGTGTTGTATGTGTTATATATGCCTATGTCCCGCCAGTCCCGCCTCGCCAAGAATTCTAGGTTTTATCCCTGATGTTTGAACCGACTGAGGTCAGCCCCTTGCAACATTGTTACCAATGTCAAGTACCGTGACGTCACCTCACCTGTCAAATTCCTATTATCCCTTTACAACAACCCAACTTTCTCTTGACACTATACAGTCCCAGCAATATTCCCCATGTTAAATTCCCCTTGTCGCCATACAACCGCAGCGCCTTTCTGACTGGGATTTCCATTGTCGCTATAAATTTGGTAGCTATACAGCCCCTCGACCTTTTTGACATGGTTATCCGATGGCGCAGTACAGCCCTTATTACTAATATTATGCTTTACAAATATATTTTATATTGACTAATGTGTTTGCCACCAACCCCACAAAATATGGCACCAAGTAAAAGCCAGACTGATGATAAATCCTGTTATTATTTCTGCTACACACGTCATTTTACCTCTATCCGGTCAATAAACTGTATGCTGTTTTGCCCTTTAATCTGACACCTCTGTAATCTTCGAGCTATTTAATCAAATCATTTTTAACTTGTAGTCAATTGATGCCAGTGATGTTAATGCCATTGACTGTAGGCACTACAACAAAGGGAAGTATATCATACAAATAGTTATACATTTTTCATTGTGTTTCTTATTTATATCCATGAAATAACAAGCTTAGATTTCAAATTGTGTTATAGATTTAAATTAAATAGTGTCAGAATTTCAAAATCGGATTTAAAAGCTTTTGAAAATTTTAATTTAAACATTGATGCAACACAAGAAGTAGGTAAGGGACAAATACAAATGTCTACCAAGAGGAAACTTTTAACATCTAATTATATGGCTGCAAATAAAGGTACAGTAATTAAGACGCTGCATGAATGCTTTGGTCAATCCAAAATTAGATTATATGTAATGACACGTTGAAACATATAAAAAAGAGATCAGCAAAGACACAAATGCAACTAGAAAAGAATAATTGCAAGAACTGATAGAAAATATGAAAAGTAATAATTCCCTAATTGTTTGATTTTAAGAGGTCTAGGGAATAACGTTAGAGAAATTATTCAAAGAACAAATTCTAAAGCTAACGAAAAGATACCTTCGATGTCTTTTACATTTGTAGTTATGATATCAGCAACTCATGTTCTAGCCATGACAAATATTGTAAATCGTTTAGGTGGATGAGGAACAATTGTTGGAGAAAATGATGTTGAGGACATTTTTTCAAGTAGTCATTCGTTTGCAAAGATAAAGAGCCATATAGGATATTGCCAACTATTTGAGAGAGCCATACAAACAGCAGCTGCAGCATTGCCTGGTATCCTTAGAAGTGTAATAATCTAGCTTTTACACACAGCTTGACACATAGTTTCTGTATTGTTCATCATACTATTAATTAGTTTCTTTGCAATTTTAATCATAGCTGCAACAAATTGGATATAAAGAAAAACGGAAAGAAGAGTCAAGTTATTAAGCTATTTAAAAACAATAATCCAACTCCTTGAACCATACATATAAAATGATGTTTTCTCTTTGTTTTGCTTTCTTTCGTGATCTGTCGTTCAAATTATAGGTCGTTGCGATTACAAACAATAACTGTTACAATTTTGTTGTCATGTTGTCCGCATAGCTTTTACTATCTTGTCAATCTTAAACGAATATTACAGACTGTTTGTCATGTTATTTACCAGGTTAATATGTTTAACTGGTTTATCCCTAGGTTAAAAACATCTTTCAAAACTGCATGTTTTCATTAACATATTACTAAATAATACAACTATGTGATTTTAATTAAAGTTATAGTTCAGTCTAACCTTTGAGTCAGAATATATTACTGAATCTGTGCCGAGATCTTTTCATCTGAGCCGTAACGTTTTTGCCTAGACACGAGTGTTTAAAAATAAAGCAGTGTCTTTGAATGATAGACATAAACTTCGTAATCGATGTCCGAACCTGAGCACATAAAATACATATCACATAGCATTTGATGCTTTGGTTAAAACTCAGTATTATTTCTTCTGTCAAACCCCTTATATCTTATATAAAAAAAATGCAAGAACGGCTAATAGGCTCATTTTAGTTATATCACATAATTGGATACTTTGTTTGATTTACTCATAACAAACCTCATTCTTATATTTCTTATTTACAACACAGTCCTTATCCCCATCTGTTACATCCATTTACCCTTTTCACAAGGAGCTTATTACTAATAACCTTTAGTTAATAATGATGAGAAAGAACGTTAAAATTATTTCCTATTATATTGAAATGATTTAAATTGGTGTCGTTGTATTGTTGTTGTTATTTGGATAACAATAAAACTTGTCCACCACGAAATGGCATCAATTTCTTTCAGATAACAGTTTCGTATCAAAATGTAAACAATGGACTTGTATATCAAATTTTCTAAACATGCTAAAAGTTATATCTGCTAATTGCCAAAATATATTCCACATTTAGCTGTTGCCATGCAAACCGCTAAGTGTATTTCATTCCGTAACAGTTTTATATAGTATTTTGCCGTGTTTAATAAGTACGCACTACCAAGTCTGAACATGTATGTATAAAAGAATGATCTGAAGCGTGTATGATAAGTTGCTCTTTTCTGCTTATCAGATTTGTGTTTTCTTTACATATTTCCATTTGTCTGATAACTGGAACGATAAACAGGGTTGCACAGAAAGGAATAGGTGTCCCGCTTCGTGCTTTATTATGTGTTTATTTGCCTTGCCTGCACACACGAACCAATATTCCCTCACGACTTAGCAAACATCACAAAAAATGATGCTACTTAATCGGCGTTATAAGTAATTTGTAGCAATTAATTCTCATATGTCGACAGTCGTGAGGGAATACAGTCACATGTGTGCAGGCAAGGCGATGGGTGCCGTTTACTCGCGGACCTGGCTTAGAATATCCGTAGAGTACGAATTAAAAATTATCTAACCTGTATGATAGTAATAATTGTATTAAATATTAATTCTGCCTACTATCATAAAGCATTCTTCTATATAATCAATGGATAGCACTTTCCGTTCTGTTTGGTGTATATTTATATTTCTCTATAATTAATTCTATCCCTTTCATAGGAATCCGGAATGAATATGTAGATAGCTGAGAATTAATTGCTAGGTCGTCATGAGAGTGTGTCTGCTACACACGAGTGCATATAACACCGATTAAGTAGCATCATATTTGTGATATGTGCTTAGTCGTGAGGGAATATGGGCGTACGTGTGCATACAAAGCGATGGGTACCGTTTACCCGCGGACCCGGTTCGAATCTCCGTAAAGAACGAATTAAAAATTCTCTAACCTCAATGATAGTATTATTTGTATAAAAATGATAATTCTAGTTACTATTATCAAGCATTCTTCTATTTAATCTAGGGATCTAACATCTTTTATATTACTGTTATCCTGAAACTCCACTGCTTGAGCCATAGAGAAAAAAACTATACGTCAATCGATATCATTTTCACATCAACGTTTCTTTTTCTGCCTTTCAAAAATGTATCCTAATTGATTTGGTCAATTAAGAAAGGTTAGGATTGAAAATTATTTCAAATTTAACCAGTCTTCTCATTCATAAAAATGTAATCAATTCCAGAACTTGCTTGAAATGTTTGTGACCCATCGAAAGCAGTGACGTCATGAGGTGCTGTAAAATTGCTGCAGCCAATATACGAAAATTAAAAAACCCGTCTAATCCCATCCCCTGAAAAAAATTGATATGAAGTTCCTGCTATTACTATATCTCCAATCTGTTATTTAGGATAAGCCAGAGGGTTGATATTTGCATGAATCAAGTTTTTCCCACCCCACCCCATTCAAGTTTTGCCCTCCCCCCCCCCCCTTCCCCGAAAAAAGTTGAAATGAGTTCCTGATCAAAAGCCTGCATATGTATATTTCGAGTCAGATTTACCATTTACCAGTCTTGAGCAGGAGTTAGAACTCAAACTGTTTAGTAAAAGTTTATGACGGATGGGTCTTATTTACACCACTTTTGCATACCATCACTGGTCAAGACAATGTCACAGATATCTGCGTCAAACAAGCTTATATAGCACTTGCCATTTGCAAGACAGATCTAAAAGGTGGATATACTAAAGAAATAGGTAACGGTCATCGACCTTTTCTTTATAAGTGTTACGTGTTAAATTTGTGGGGGAGGGGGTGCCATCTATATCGGATGTAGTGTATTAATATCTGTGACTGTGTATATCAGTGATTTTCTTGTACGTTATGCAGGGGTCGGGGAAACACATTTTTAGCTTTCTCGGATATAGAGTATTTTAGTGTTGACATTCTCTTAAAAACATGAGTAGTGAAGTGGGGCACCCTACGCACAATGGAAATTAGCATTACAGGGACCTCTGGGCAAATCTACGTACAATGGAAATTTAACATGGCGAAAAATCGTGGGCAAATCTACGTACAAGGTGAATTAACATGGGAATAAATCGTGGGCAAATCTACGTACAAGGGGAATTAACATGGGAATAAATCGTGGGTCACTTTACGTACAAGGGGAATTTAACATGGGGAATAGAGTTTGGGCTTGTTTAGGGACAAGGGGAATTGAACATGGGATTTTTTTTTTTAAAAAAATTTTTAAAAAAAGGGGTAGGCAATTGAAAAGTCATTCTCTTTTCGAGAAATATGGCTGGCTCTGAAAAGGGCCTTTGGGTTTATGTTAATGTATCCATTAACATAAAGGGCACCGCATTGGTCTTCTTCTTGTCCTTAGGCTGCGTCTCACTGTAGGACCGTAAATCAGGACTCTTTTGAGGCATCCTTGTCTTTCTACGTAGATCCTACGTATCCACAGACTGGTGTCTGTCCTGTGGACAACGGTCCACTTGGATCGGACATACATGGGTATGTCCGTCCGGAACATCATGGAAGACACAAACGTAGAAGATTGCACATCGGTCCACATCTTGAAGCGACGAGAACAGGAGAATCAATGCACTGAACCGCGCTTATTTATAGGTAGAGGAAGGATTGAAACGGATTGAGTTTGTTGACCAATCCGAACACGCGTTACAAAATTCAGTCAGCCCGCATCCAATCCGAAGAGAGTAGTCTGTGACGTCAGTTGGTCTATATAGATTCGCTAGCGCTTGTGTGCAGTCATTCTATGCGACAGTGATTCAACATGACGGAAATTCAGAAAACGATCCATTGGGGTGCACCAACAGGGGAGACTGCCCAAGGGAACCCAGACTTACTTTCAGAAGAGGTGAACTGGGATTTTGTGGATTTTCTTACCTCGCAAGAATTTGTTCCGGAACCTTCGTTACCTTCTTCATTACCGCAAGTGGAGAACTTTAGACAGAGACAGAAAGAAGAATTGGAGAAATTTATACAACGACAAAAGGAAGCGGAACAAGCTTTTCTCCTACAGCAACAGCAGCAAGAAGAAGAGGTAAGAAAAAAAACAACAGCAACAACAGCAAGAAGAAGTAGCAGCAAAGAAACAAGAGGGTGAAAATGAAACGGTCACGGTACTGTTGGACATTTTAGCGGAGTTAAGAAGTCTGAAACAAATGTATCAGACTTCTTTATTACGACCGAAGAGAATACGACCTTCCCGAGCTAAACACGTCAACCCTGTGACTAAGCCTACCGTACCACCCTTAGTGATTTCAACCCAATCATCATCATCAACGTTACGCAGTCCAGAAGTAGGCCTTGGCCGTGGCAAAGGCTTAAGGCAGTTAAAGTTGATTGCTTAAACTCACCCCTACACCAAAATAAAAAGGCCCTTTTCAGGGCCACCCACATTTCTCGAAAAGAGATAGCCTTTCAATTTGCCAATAACTCAGAAAAAAATAAACCAACCCATTTTACCCCCTATAGTACGTGTCTTTGTATGAGTGCGTGAGTGTAGCTTCTTATTTTAAAATCAGAACTCAGAGACACTTACCTTATATCATTAATTTATTCTTTTATCCATTGTTACAATCCAATTCACAATTCACAACACAACACTTTAATAAAAAGTTCATTGACTTCTTCTGTCTCCTTGTTTAGTCTCTCTGTTTTTTGAATTTCTTCACCGTCACACTCTTTTCCTCTTCTTCCTCCTCACTTTCTTAACTTCTTCTTTTCGTCTCCTGTTTCATTTTCTTCACCTGTCTGCTTTCTTCCTCTGAAAAATCACTCTCTTCTTCCGAAGAATCCCTCTCTTCTTCTGAGGGATCCTTCTTTTCTTCTGACTCCTCTTGTTTCTTTTTTGGGCAATCTGGAGACCAATGTCCTTTTTCTTTACAATAATAACAGGTATCTTGACTTTTGTCTTTTTTAGCCCCTGTTTTTTTTTTCTTTTTTGACGGTCTGGACACTCTGAAGACCAATGCCCTTTCTTCTGACAGATATAGCAAGTATCTTGACTTTTATCTCGAAAGGAAGGAGAGTAGTCCGTGGGCTGGTCTGAAGAGAATTTTCTAATGACCCCTCGCAAAGCTCTGACGAAACGTTCGATTTGGTTAGTCTCTTCCATCGTTGTTCTCGGCTTGAGAGTGAAATGAATAGTGAAAAGGACAAGACACACACCCTTTTATATACGCTGGTCTGCTATGACTATAAATTAGTCTATGGTGTTTACACTTGAGTCATTTGACGTTTTTCACTCAAGATGAAACGATCCTATTCATTTGAGAAGAAAGAAGAAGAAAGTAAGAGGCAGAAACGTGATCTATCGCCTCGTACCAGAGCTGAAGTCTTGGCACAAATTCATGCCAGTGATTTTGAAGAGGACATGAGTGAACCAGAATCCGAACCCTCTAAACCAAGTTCGCCACCCTTAGTCAAACCTGAAAAATACTATTCCATTCGAGAGACGGAAAAGCGCTCCTCTAGAACATTTAGAACCACGGCTTACAAATACACGGTGAAGTTTAAAGATTTCAAGGCTGAAGTGCCGTTAGAGAAAGCAGAAATGTTTATTACTGGGGTGTGGGATTCTTTGCTCACTGCACTCAAGCGACAATGTCAACCCAAAGAAGACGATCGCTTGAGACTTTCCATACAACACGACGGTTTGAAATCCCTTGTTTGGATCGAATTTAGCACTCCTGCAGAATTGACCGCTTCCAAAGTCATGGACAAGATTCAACACGTACAACAATCTAATGACCAGTTTGACATCACCGATGGAAAAGCCACACTGGACATGACCCACGTCTCTCCTCCTCAACGGACTGGACGCAAAAAGATGTTATTGGTGGACGACCTTCGCAACACCAAAACAAGTCTCGTCCGAATTAACAACCCTCAAGACCAGATGTGTTTAGCCCGTGCCATCGTGGTGGGACGAACCTATGCCAACAAGAACGACACGGTAGAATGGAAAAGAACCTGGAAAACTATTCAACAGTCCGACCGAGCCAAACAACGAAACGAAGCAGAACTCCTGTTGCAACAAGCCGGACTGTCCAAAGACACACCCTGTGGCATTCCTGAGATGCAAAAATTGCAAGATGTCCTAGCTCCACGATACACCTTGAAAGTGCACCCTCAAGAAATGCGCGGGCCTCTATTGTTTCGAGGCCAAGATTTTAAGGATGGAAAATACATTCATGTTTATTATCACGATGACCATTTCGATACCATTACCAGTATCACTGCATTCCTGGGATACAGTTATAACTGTGAGAAATGTGATTATGGTTTTAATAATCGAGAGCAACACAAGCATTGTGGATTGAAATGCCCAGGATGTTTGGCCTCTCCACCCTGTCTGAGCGAAGAACCAGTGCCTTGTTCAACTTGTCTGCGCACGTTTGTCAGCCCTACCTGTTACCAACAACATCTGAAGACGCAAGGTTCACAGAAGAAATGTGCTTGTCAGCTGCTGAGATTGTGCCCTACCTGTGGACAAGGCATACTTACCAATAATGCCAAGGCACACGTATGTCGAGGAAAGAAAAAATGTCACATTTGTCACCGCATCGTGGACTTGGAACACCAATGCTACGTGCAAAAATACCAACCCCCACCAGAGAAAGAGGATGGTCACAAGAAGAAAGGCAATTTCATCTTTTTCGATTTCGAATGCATGCAAGAGACCGGCATTCACATTCCTAATTTCTGCGTGGCTCATCGAGCGTGCGAGAAGTGCATTCAAGAACCTATTTTCAGTCATTGTCCTCACTGCAGCAAGATTCCTGGAGGGCGTGAAAAAATCTTTCGGGGACCGAACACGTTAGCCGATTTTGCACAATGGGTCTTAGACCCCATCGACAAGACGTGGAGCCAAGAGGACATCGAACGTTACGGAGATTGTCATCGTCATGCCACGGTGATGGCTCACAATTTCTCCGGATACGACGGACAGTTTCTTCTCAGATACTATACGGAACAAGGCACCGAGCGTCCTAAAGTGACTTTGAACGGAGCCAAAATCATTTTCATGCAAGTGGGACAAGTACAGTTTAAAGATTCGATGAGCTACTTGGCCATGCCTTTGAGCCGAATGCCTAAAACGTTTGGAATGACAGAAATGGTAAAAGGGTACTTTCGACTTTCAGGAAGAAATGTTAAAGTATTGTCGTTCCGACGTGGACATTTTACGACGTTGCTGTGGAAAATTTCGAGAAGTGTTCATGGAACACGGAGGGGTCGATCCTTTGAAAGAAGCTTGCACCATTGCCAAAGCGTGTTCCTTAGTGTATCGACAACGATTCATGCCTGAAAACACCGTGGCTGTCTTCAGCCCTCAAACGACCAACTTTGTCAAGCTTCAATACTCGGTCAAAGCCCTACGCTGGTTACATTACTTGTGCGACAAGGAAGACAAGTGGATTCAGCATGCTCGCAACGGAGGGGGCGAAAAGACCATCGGAACGTATTCGGTCGATGATTGGGACTTAGAAAACCCCAAGATCGTGTACGAGTTTAACGGTTGCTTATTTCACGGATGTCCCGTCTGTTACCCTGACCGTGGCACTAAAAATCAGTTTTTGCAACGAACTATGGAAGACTTGTACCAGGACACTTGTCAGCGACGCCTAAAGTTAGAACAGCAAGGATACCAAGTGGTGGAAATGTGGGAACACGAGTACGATCACCGTATGAAAACCGATCCCGAGTTTAAACGCCTCGTGGAAAGTTACCAGTTCATGGACCCGCTGAACCCGAGGGATAGTTTGTACGGAGGAAGGACCAATGCCACATGTTTGCTGTATCAAGCCGACGAAGAGAAAGGAGAAGAAATCAAATACTTGGACGTGTGTTCGCTGTATTCCTACGTGTGCAAATATTGTCGCTTTCCTGTAGGGCACCTACAATTGCTGACGGAACACATAAACCTGAAAAACATTCGACAATACGAAGGCTTGATCAAGTGTAAAGTTTTGCCTCCCACGAACCTATACCATCCCGTCTTACCTCACCATTGTCAAGGTAAACTGATGTTTCCCTTGTGCCGTACTTGTGCCGAAACGTGCAACCAAGACCAACCTTGTCAGCACAGCCCAGGAAGAACGTGCCTTGACGGGAACCTGGGTCAGCGTAGAATTGTTCAAAGCTCTGGACATGGGATACCAACTGTTAGAAGTGTACGAAATTTGCCACTTTCCCAAGACACAACAATACCACAAGGGTGATCCCAGTCAGAAAGGCATTTTCGCCGACTACGTGGATGCCTTTTTGAAACCGAAACAAGAAGCCAGCGGCAATCCTTCCTGGTGTCACACTCCCGAAGACCAAATAGAATTCAAAGAGAAATACTATGAACAAGAAGGCATCACTTTAGACCACATCGAGAAAAACGAAGGCAGGCGATCGTTTGCCAAAGTGATGTTAAATTGCTTGTGGGGTAAAATGGCACAACGACCGTGTTTACCCAAGACGGAATATTTGACAGAACCTTCCCGCTACTTCCAGATGATTCACGACAAAACCAAATACATGAAACACGTGGACGTCGTTCGAGAGGATTTGATCTTGGTCAATTACGAAGAAGATCTGGACTTTGTACAAAACGACCCTTTTGGAAATGTCATCATTGCGGCTTACGTGCCAGCTCATGCTCGCTTAAAATTGTACGAAGCTTTAGAACTGTTAGGAGAACGCGTCCTATACTTTGACACGGACAGTTGCATTTACATCCATCACCCGAGTAAACCTGACCCTGACATCGAAGGAGCCCGTTTAGGAGCCTGGACAGACGAGCATCCCGACGACAAGATTCTAAGTTTCGTCAGTGGCTGTTCCAAAAATTACGGCTACGAATACCGGGACAAACAAGGAGAAGTGCACAAGACGTGCAAAGTGAAAGGACTGACTCTGAATCATCGTACCAGTCTAGTGGTCAACTTTGGGGTATTGAAAGAAGCCTTGCAATCTGGAGAGGATGAACACTTTAAAGTGACCACCTATCAACCGAACAAGATTGTACGTTTACCCACTCACCACATCGTCAGTCGGCCCTTGGAAAAAGTCTATCAAATCGTGTACCAGAAGCGAGTGCGACTTCCCAATCATTTCACCTTACCGTATGGACACGTTGGTATAAAACATTGGTTGTAAGAGGATAGTCACCTGCTAGAAGGATGACTTCGCCACAGCAAGAATCGAGTGAGAAACCCGATGAGAACTCCAAGTTCAAACCCTATCATTTTCCAGTCTTCTTACCTGACTATTGTGATTGTGCCCGTCGATTGGACACAAGATGAATACTTTCAGAGAAACACAGAACAAGTTGTTTAGAAAGGCACAATTCAAGTGTGAGGCTTCTGAAGTGGAATGCGATTGTGAGCCTTGCGATGGGTACGATGCTGTACGTTGTGACCTTAACGATGCCGTAAAGCATCATGGGAACTTTGTTCTCACGACCCCTATCATGGAAAGTGATGCTGTGCGTGTCAAACCTGAGGGATGCGAAAGTGATGCCGCTCGTCCTCTTGGACATTTTACTGGGTTTCGTTTTAAAGGGGAATGTTCACCTTCACGTCTACCCCCCTACGGATGTCATTCAGCCCTGAGCAAACTCCTGCCCATGTCACTCAACCCTCATCGAAACGAACCTGTGAAAGACGAATATTCGTTTCCTGTGCGTTTGTCGGAATACTGTGACTTTGAAAGTCGTCTTCAATCGTTCAAAGGAAAATGGCCTAAGTATCTGGGAGGACCGACCCCCGAAGAATTAGCCAGAGCCGGATTTTTCTACTTGGGCGAAGGAGATAAAGTCAAATGCTTCAGTTGCGGTGTGTCACTTCACCACTGGGAACCGCAAGATTCGGCCTACGTAGAATATGCTCGATGGTCACCGAATTGTCATTACTTACCCTTAGTGGGACCGAGACATTGAAGTAACTTACTATAATCTGTTCATGGATACTTTACACGAGAACATTCGTTCTTTGCCTGTGGAGTTGAGAGAACGCATTTACCGAGAGCTGGTGAAAATACAAGTGAAACGTAAAGAACAATTGCATCCGTTACGTCACCGGTGTTTGAACCACTGGTACCTTCAGGCTATACAAGGACTGATTGAGTTGAAAGTGTTCCATTGGACAGACATTGATCAACGACCCCCTGGTTTTAAAAAGGAATGGTTTGGTATGGACGATTCTATCTACTACATTGTAAATGTACTGCATCGAATTCCAGAGGAAGAGTTAACGAATTACCAACATCTTGTACGCAATGTCAACTTGGTGAAAGAGGAAACTTCTGAACGAATTGTAACGTGTAAATTAGTAACTAAACGATTTAGATTCGACACTGAATGTCTGTGCAAACAGTACATGTCTTGTGTCAGACCAAAGAGGATTTAGTATGACCTATTCATGGATACTTTACAAGAGAACATTCGTGCTTTGCCTGTGGAGTTGAGAGAACGCATTTACCGAGAACTGATCAAAATACAAGTGAAACGCAAACGCAAAGTTATTCAACCGTTTTTAAATTATGCTCTGTTCCAAAGTACAAGAAGACTGATTATGAGTGGATATTACATTAGGCACAAAGTTAAACGAGGCTATTGGCCACCACCCAACGATTCCAAAAACAGTGTATATACTTATGGATACTTTACAAGAGAACATTTTGGGCTTGCCTGAGGAGTTGAGAGAAATGATTTACCGAGAGCTGGTAAAAATACAAGTCAAACGTAAAGAACAATTGCATCCGCTACGTCACCAGATCTTTAACCACTGGTACCTGAATGGTATAAGAAAACTGATTCATCAGAAATTGTTTCAGTGGTCAGACATTGTTCAAAACTTTGAGGTCGCCAATGATGTACATGTTCATAATTTCGGTTACTTCGACATTCACTTACTGCAACGTATTGAGGAAGACGAGTTAAAGGATTACCAACATTTGTTACGTGGAATCTGCTTAGCGTAAGACGAAACTTTTAAACGAACTCTGACGTTTCGGTTACAGTATGTAACATTTAAATTCCCTACTGGAGAACGAAGATCTCTGGCTAGAAAGTACGTGTATTGCATCCAAAAAAAGAGAATATAAAAGCAGGCTGCCATGCCACGACTTATGTCACATGTCATTGAACAGATTCCGTGGAAGGAACTCAATGACCATATTCAAACCGTGGATCATTACCATCGATTATTACAAGAACTATATCCATTCAATTTGGGACGACAAGTAGTGTGTGTCTTAGTGACTTGTTTTCTGGGATTTCGTTTACCAGCCGATTCTTTGTGGACTCTTTACGATCAGTACTTACCACCTCAATGGCCTTAAACGGTCACGAAAAACTCCTTTTGCTCAAAGTCTTGCGGTTTCATCTGGATACTTCTCGACCTCTACGGGAAAAAAAGATTCGTCAACTTTTAGCTACCCAAGACGTGTATGACGATGTGTGTGTAGCTTGCGACTTACATCCCCATTGGACAGATGTCCGTGCCTGGAAAGAATGGGATTTTGAGGCTTGGAACCAAGAAGTGGCCCAGTATGCACGAGAGTTGTTCAAGGAAAAAAGTTACTTTTCAACCCGTGTTAGTGACGGTGCCAGAAGAACCCGTCACCCAGGACGGGACTGTCGTGGACAGATCTGAAAGACCCTTTCGGGAGGACACTTGTGTGACCTTACCCCCTACTATAGAACTGGTTAGAACATTACCCAAAACATGTTGTTGTACAGACACTTGTTTTTATTCCACGTTAATGGTTATCATGTGCTTTTTATCCTTGTACTTAAGCCTTTGGCTTTTATGTATTTTTGTCTTTCGTATTCATGTTTAAAACATTCAATAAACGTGTTCTGAAAAAGTATATAAACTCTTGTCTTGTTCGTTTTCGTGTCACAAGTGACATTTCTCACACAATGGCTACCTCTGCTGTCTCTGCTCCCTCTTGCTCTACTGTCAAAGTCATCGACGAACACTTAGATCGTGCCAGTTGGGAGGCTTTGTATCTTCGCCATCCCTTTCACATGCTCATTGCTGGACCTAGCGGTTCAGGTAAAACCGAATTCGTCAAACGTTTGATCGAACATAAACATCATTTGATCGATCGGCCACTTCAGCGGATCGTGTGGTGTTACAAAGAGTGGCAATCGGCGTACAGCCTCTTGCGAGAAAGTCAGGGTGATTCCATCGTGTTTGTGGAAGGCATTCCTAAAGAAGACGACAGCATCGTCTCTGACTCTCGTCAAACCCATTTGGTCATTTTCGACGACATGTTAGGAGAAGACGAAGAAGAAATTAAACTGTGGTTCACGCGCAAATGGCATCACCGTAATGCCAGTGTCGTTTACATCACCCAAAATTTGTTTCAACAAAGTAAAGCCCATCGCACCATCAGTCTCAATGCGCATTACGTGGTCTTGTTTAAAAGCCCTCGAGATAAATCGCAAGTGCAAGTCTTAGCCAAACAGTTAGGAACGCCTTGGCTGACTCAGGCGTACGACGATGCCACTCAAATGCCACACGCCTATTTACTCGTCGATTTGAAACCTACGACCCCCGAGGATTTGCGATTTCGTGCCCACTTGTTTCACCACTGGTGCCAAGACGGAGGGCCTGTCCCGTACACGTCTCCGTCCTCGACTTAATTTCACTCCCCATAAAAAAAATCTATTTAAACCTCAGACCTTTTTTGGTCTGTCTCACACAACGTCAACATGACGTCCCTTCAGTCGCATCTTCCCGTCAAATTGATTCGTGCCTTGTATGGCATCAGTCGAGAAAAAAATCCACAAATACGGGCTCGTGTCTTAGAAGCTAGTCTCAAAGAAGTCTTACGATGGTTCACGGTGACGGCACGTCAAATACTCCAAGGAATCATTCAGATTCCTCATCAAACCAAACGCTTTTTTGATCGAAACAAAGTCGCTTTGGTCCAACTGGCCGATCCCCGCATCGACACTCAAACCAAAAAACAAATCATTTTGAAACCTGGAGGGAGCGGTACTCTAGGAGGGGTCATCATTCGCTCACTCTTAAGATGGGATCCTAATGCCCCCAAAGTTATACCCAAGAAAAAAGTCCAACGGAGCCCCAAGAAGAAAAAGACCAGGTCCCCAAGGAGAACTTCTCCAGTGGCAGGACCCACCTCTGATCAGACACCACCACCCCGGAAAAAGAAAAGAAGCCCCCAGAAAAAGAAACAGAGAAAAGTCCCCAGAAAAAGAAAAGCCCACAGAAGAAAACTAGTCGCAAGAGAGGCACTTCGGCCAGGACGCAACCTTACACTCGCAAACCACGATCTGCCACGGCAGTGACTGCGTCTCCGGCATCCTCACGTTCATCCACTTCTCCGTTGATGACACCAAGAACTGAAAAGTACTTGGAGACGTTGATTACACCAAGAACTTCTCCGGTGATGACCCCAAAAAGAACTTCCCCAGTGGCAGGACCCTCCAATTTAGTGGCAGTGGCTGCTGCTCACAAAGTACCTTCTCCCAAAATCAAAGTCCAAGAAAGATCGGGCATGTTACAAAGTTTACTGGATTTGTCCAAGCAAGAACTGGCTCGATTTAGTCCGTTGCGTACCCCTGCACGACGTGTCATGCCTGTCCTCAAACTGATACGACGTAAAGACAATCAGTGGCGACGCGTTCCAGTATAAAAAAGGCCTGTGACCAAGTCGGGGGTATCAGTGTTTTTTGGTACTCCTGAAGACTCAAAGATGTCACCCTCCAGAAAACCCAAAGGAAAGAAAAGGAAAGGACTACCACCACGTTTAGTAAAACATGGGGACATGTTATCTATCCTGTCCAAAGCTTCTCCACCTCTACGAAAAAAACTCATTCAATCGGCCTCCAAAGAGGTCATCAATACCGTGTGTGAATGTTGTTTGAACGTCTTGAAAGGCACAATCCCTTTGTCCAAACACCAGAAACAATGCTTAAGCAAACATCGTCACGTTCTTCGCCAAATGGTTCAAAAGAAAATTCCCATGAGTCAAAAGAAGAAGATGTTGATCCAACGTGGAGGCATTTTACCCCTCTTGTTAGGTCCCATACTGAAAGGAGTCTTGCGAACCATGTTGGGAGGACTGGTGGGAGGAAGATAAAAAGGCCCTCGGAAGTCCCAAGATCTCAGAATCGACCCCTGACAACCCCATGGAAGGACGAAAACTAGCTTTAGTGCCTTACAAACGATGGATGGAATACCATCGGTGGCAAGAACAACGCACCCCGCATTTACCTCCCAATCCCAATTTGAGCGAGATGTCCCAGTTACAACACGAATTGCAGTCCTTGATGGATCGCCAAGATTTGTCTGAAACAGAAAAATCGCAAAAGTACGGTCAACTCTTGCAACGACTGCAACTCTTTCACCAGAAAGCTTTAGACGAAACAGCTCAAACCACTTTGAAAGATTTTAAGACCTTGATGAAAAGTCCAGCTCCATCATCACTACCACCACCACCACCACCACCACTGCTACCATCCCCAGGGGTCACCAGAGATGCTACCCCACGAAGACCTGAGGAAGAAGAGATGCGAGAAGTGTTTAAAACACCGTCAGCAGCTCCCATTTCAAGTAAGATTGCAGCATCCTTGTTGACACCTTCCCCCACACCCCAACGAGAAGAAATGAAAGCTTGGGTTAAAAAGATGATGTCCACGCCTCCTTCGACAGAAGTGAAAAAGAAAGAAGGGAAACCAGAAGTGAAAAAAGAAAAGAAGACCAAAGCCATTCCATTGCCACCTCCACCTCCACCACTACCTTCGACTTCTACTCCCGTAGCCAATCGGACACGTAAATCCGTTTCCAAACCACCCTTTCGACCCACCCAAAGTAGCATCACCGAAGAGTGGGTGACTTATTAACACACAAAAAAATGGAAAAAGTCTTAGCCAGCATTTACTACGATCCCTCCCATCCTGCATGTTACGCAGGAGTTCAAAAATTGTATCGTGCTGCCAAAACTCGACTGAAAAGTCTCCGTTTACCTCAAGTGCAACGATGGTTACAAGAACAAGCTACCTACACTTTACACAAACCCATTCGACGCAAGTTTGCCAGAAGTCGCACCCGAGTGGAAGGCATCGATCATCAATGGCAAGCCGATTTAGCCGATGTCTCTCATTTGGCCAGCTACAATCGTGGCTACAAATATTTGTTTTGTGTCATCGACGTCTTTTCCAAATTTGCCTGGATCGTGCCCTTGACTTCCAAATCCAGCAGCGAGTTAGTGTGAGCCCTGCAACGGGTGTTGAAACAAAGCGGTCGTCACCCGCTTCGATGGCAAACGGACAAAGGTACCGAATTTCTGAACCAAGCTTTCCAAAAAGAATTAAAGAAACGTGACATTCATTTTTTTACCAAAGCCAGCATCGTAGAACGTTTTCAACGCACTTTGAAAGAACGCATGTGGAAATATTTTACGCATCACCACACTCTGAAGTACATCGACATCTTACCGCACCTGGTGCAAGCGTACAACCAATCTTACCATCGAAGCATCGGACGTGCCCCGCAAGAAGTGACTCCCGGCAACGAAGTGTTGGTGTTTGAGCGCCTGTTTGGTACGTCTCCGACGAGGGCTGTCCCCAAGAAAAGTGGAGAGTTGACCGTAGGAGATTGGGTGCGCATTGGCAAAACCAAACGTACTTTCGACAAAGGTTACTTACCTAACTGGACCACCGAATTGTTTCGTGTCACTGGACGAGTGCATGGTCGTCACCCTACCGTCTATAAATTGGAAAACATGAACGGAGAAGTGCTCAAAGGAACGTTTTATTTGCCCGAGTTACAACGTGTCACCAAAAAAGAAGACGACGTGTACGACATCGAAAGCATTCTCGAACGCAGAACCCGTAAAGTGGGCAAACGACGTGTCAAAGAAGTGAAAGTACGTTGGAAAGGATATCCACCCAGTTTTGATTCTTGGATCGACGCTTCGCAAGTCATCGACTATAAAAGGAAGTGACCATCATGCCTTTTCACACAGACGCAGCTACGTCGACCACTCCTCCTTCACCTAGGTCTTCTGTGCAAGATTTACAAAAACAACCCTTGTGGGTGTGGTGTGGAGAACGTGTGCCTAAAACGCAAATCGTCTTTTTCTGCCAAATCTTCGTGGTGTATTGTGTCATCGGGGCAGCCATCGCCAATTTGAGTTTGCAACAAGGAGACAAACAATTGTGGACCATTTTATTGAGCAGTTGCATCGGTTACCTGCTTCCAAATCCCTCCCTGAAATTCTCTTCCAACGGGAACCACGGGAACCTTGTGTCCAGTGCCAGTGTCAGTCACCACTCCAACCGCAATCAGAACCCCATTTTAGACGGAGACACGCCTCTGACGTCCAGTAACCCCTCGGAGAGCCACAGAACTCTGGAATTATGAGTCACCAAAACCAATTTTACTTAACCTTACCCAGTGACAGTTCCATGGAGGTGTTTCCCAAGAACACGTTGTGCTGTTACACAGCCAAATTACCTCAAGCCATCCCCTTAGATCACGAAGCCCATTGGGAAGTGGCTTTAGTAGAAATCATTCACCCGACCCAAGTCCTCAATGTCCTTCCCAATCAAAATGTTTTTGATGTGGAAGTTCATGACGAGCAAATGCAACAGTGGTTGGATACCCATGTCAAATATGACAAGAAAACCCGTTTACAAAATCAAAAGTACACCACCTATCACTTGTTCATTCCACCAGGCTATTATTTTAGTGGTCAACATTTGGTCAGCACCATAGCCTCCAGGTTTAATGTCGTGTTTCTTAGAGCTTTGCAGCATGTCAACAAAAGTATCACCATGGAGTACCACAAAGCAGCTCGTCGCTTCTCGATGAAATTTGAACGGAGTAAAATCATGTCCATTTTATTTTGTCCTGAATTGTTTGACATGTTGGGTGGAGACATGGACATGAGAATGGCCATGATCAAGAAAAACGAATTACCCATCGTTTACGACAACGAGTCTTTTGCCAAGTTATTTCGTGCTCCGGTAGAACTGAACCAAGGACTGAATTTGATGTTTGTGTACTCCGATGTGGTGGAGTACAACGTGGTGGGACACACCTCCGTACCGTTACTGTGTGTCATTCCTTTCAAAGTGGATTCTGCCACGAACGCTGATGAGGAAGGTGGAAACATTTACCACGTTCACCGCGAATTTGTCCATCTTCACTATTTGCCTGTCAGCAAGTCGTATTTGGACACGGTCAACATTGCTATAAAAGGAGATTTGGGACAAAATATTCCATTCACCAAAGGAAAAGTCACGGTGAAACTCCATTTTCGAAAACGGTTCTCTCACGACTCGTAAGTCATGTATCCAGTGTACCGAGTGGTTGCTCGGCAGCGAGGACACGGTTTAGGAGATATGTTAAAATCGGCCTTTCGTTCGGTGGCCCCGGTGTTGAAACCGATGGTGACACGCGGATTGCACGCCTTAAAAGATGCGGCACTGACGCAAGGCAAAGAATTTCTCCAAAATGTCATCATCGACAAACAAAACCCTAAAGAAGCCTTCATGAGGGCAGGCAAAAATGTCTTGCTGCAAACGGGCAAAGACATTTTAGGCCGACGAGACACACCTATAAATGCCCTGCACGCTACCGAGTCAGGCATTCAGCAAGGACAAGGCAGAAAGAGACGACGAAGAAAACACCCTTTCACCAGACTTCAAGCTAGAAAGGCCAAGAAAAGAAGAACCGTTCAAGACTTAGACGTTTTCGATTATTGAGACACAGAAAAAAATGATGCACCGAGAGTCATGTGCTTGTTCCAAGTCGGAACTGGATCTGTTTGCCATGCCCCACACCATGATGACGATGCAAGAATCCCAGTGGGTGGAATTTCATCCCGTCTCCTCATTGACCGATTCCGCTCCCATCGAGTTTGAAATCAAAGGACAGCCCGAAGATTACATCGATCTGAATAGCAGTTACCTATACTTAAAAGTGAAAGTGATCGAACCACCCAACGATAACCTAGCCGATGATGATGCAGTAGCTCCCGTCAATAATTTCATGCATTCCTTGTTTAGCGAAGTGGACTTGTGCTTGAATAACAAACTAGTCAGCAGCAGCATGGATACTTACCCTTACCAGGCGTACCTGGAAAATCTCTTGACGTACGGAAAAGAAGCCAAGAACACTCATCTGGATGCTTGCGTGGTATGGAAATCTGACAAAGTGAATAGGTTCAACGCCGTTACAATTGCTGGGGATGCTCAAAATTTATCGGGATTTGTAGAACGACGAAAGAAAATTCATCAAAGTCGTAGTTTAGAACTGATGGATCGCTTGCATTTGGACATGTGGTTACAAGAAAAGTATTTGCTGAACGGGGTGGATATCCGCCTGAGACTGAATCGCAGCAGTGCCGCTTTCCATTTGATGGCTGCTGATGGTTCCACTTACAAAACCAAAATCGAAGAAGCCAGACTCTACGTGCGTCGCGTAGAAGTGTTACCTAAAGTGGGAAACGACATCAGTCAGACGTTGAGCAGAACGACCGCCAAGTATCCGATCCGACGCGTGGAAGTGAAAACCTTCACCATTCCTGTTGGACAGCGATCCATGATCGAAGATCATCTGTTCCAAGGACAGTTACCCAAGCGTTTGATTGTTGCTATCGTCAAGAATTCAGCCTTCAACGGAGCCTACCACGAAAATCCTTTCAACTTTCATCATTACAATGTGTCCAAGATTGAAGTCAGTCGCGATGGCAAGACCTTGTGTACCCGACCTTTCGAGCCTAACTTTGGTGCCGCGAAGAATTATTTGAGATCGTACTTGTCCCTGTACGAAGCTACCGGACAGTTAGGAACCAACACCAGTCACGGCATTACGTACGACAATTATGCAGGAGGCTATGCTTTGTGGGCTTTCGATTTCACTCCAGACCAAGGCAGCGACGAGGGACATTTCCACCCTATAAAATCGGGTCAAATTCATGTGGAAATTCAGTTTGCGAGTCCACTGGAAGCAGGGAACACAGTGAACGTCATCCTGTATGCAGAATTTGATAATACGATAGAAATCAACAGTTTGAGAGAAGTCATTCTAGATTACTAGAAGCCATGGAAGACTGTTATCCCTCTTTACCTAGTGGAGAAACTTTAGACATGGAATGTGAGGAGACCGTGGAAAAAGAAGAAGTGATCATGATGAAGTCGAGATGGCCAGAACAAGAAGCCCATTTAGTCTCCTGTTTTGCCAAACACTTGGTCGAAAAAATGACGGAATTGATCAAGAAAGATTGCTATGGATGTCAAAACGATCATCCCAGTCAAATTCAACACGATAAATGCCTGATGTTGAGTCAAGAAGAAAAATTGGACGAGTATCTGGACGAAGCTTGGAGTCTCATCTCGGACGAAGACGTGTTGCACCAGTGGTATAAAGACTTGCGTGAACATTCTTGTCCACCATTAACTACTCAAGAGATCCATCGTATCGAAGCTCTCCTGAATCAGAGTGGGGAGACGAAGCTAAACGCCTTTTACTTGTCGGACATTTTCAAGCAGAAAGTCAGGATCGAATTGATCACTTATTATTACCGGTGAAGAAGAAGAAAAAAAACACACAAATCAATGGATACCTGGGAACTTTATTACCTTTTGAGCCACAGTTCGTACACGGCTTCTTGGAATCCTGTCGTCTGTGCTAAAGATGAACTCCCTCATCGCAAACCTCAAGACCATCTAGCTTATGTGATCAACACGGACGACAGTCATCTCCCAGGAACCCACTGGGTAGCCGTTTACTTTCCTCAAGAAGGATGTGTGGAATATTTCGATTCGTACGGATTGCCCCCTTTGGAAGACGATATCATCGACTTTATTAGAAGAAATGCTGAAACCACCCGATTCAATAACGTGAAATTACAAGGCACAGATTCCTTGGTGTGTGGACAGTACTGTGTGTATTTTCTGCATCATCGCAGCCTGGGCTATTCCTTAGAACATTTAGTGACTCATTTTGATCCTCGTTCTTCTACTAGAAACGATGTGAAAGTAGATCGATGGTTTTGTGACCATTATGCTTATCTTTTTCTCAAGCTAGGAAACGTAGTGTCCATCAATGGCCTAATGATTTCCAACAGTGGAAATCACAATGTCATTCACAACGTTGTCAGCCCTGTTTAAAGTAGACTGTAAATTGAGAAAAAAATGTTTGTGATTTGAAAAAAATTGTTTGATGTTATAATGTTGGATTATTGTTAAAAATGTTAGAGTTGTTGTTTAGTGTTAAGTGATTATTGAATAAAAAATGTTGTGTTTTGAAAAAAATGCCTTTGTCTTTTGTTTGGCTGTAAGAATGTTGGATTCATGCTCTTTGACTTCTTTCTATCCCTCTCATGACACTCATTGAACGTTGCGGCTCGAAAACCGTGGAGGGATGTTTTCCTTCACGTCCGCGCTTTGACTTTAAGAACCGGGGTTGTTTCCAGTCTAACCATCCATTGTCGACTCATCCTCCTACGAAGATGTGCTCCAAACTAGCTAAGCTAAACGAAGCCTACGTGAATTTGCATAGGGTCAGACACAGTCTGATACCGAAGCCAGAAGAAATAGAGAATGTGAGAATGTTAAAAGTCACTGAAGACCTGATAGAAGAGCTCTTCAGAGAAGAAGTGAACAGGGAGAAAGAAGAATGGACAGAAAAGTACAGACTTCAGAGACAGCAGCAACAGCAACAACAACAACAAACTAGCTAAGCTAAACGCTGCCTACGTGAATTTGCATAGGGTCAGACACAGTCTGATACCGAAGCCAGAAGAAATAGAGAATGTGAGAATGTTAAAAGTCACTGAAGACCTGATAGAAGAGCTCTTCAGAGAACAAGTGAACAGGGAGAAAGAAGAATGGACAGAAAAGTACAGACTTCAGAGACAGCAGCAACAGCAACAACAACAACAGCAGCAGCAGCAGCAGCAACCTGAACCTGACAGAGGCTTTGTCGATTGTCGTATCGACACCAAAGAGTTCTTCTTCTCTTTCCGAAGAAGCAGACCTATCGTCAGAAAGTCTATCCTCAGAGGACGTCGCATTCTTAGAAACTAAAAGATTGCCATAGCAAACAAAAAAAAACAGCCCTTTTCAGGGCTACCCCAATACTCTAGAAAAGAAATAACAATCGAGTTGCCAATGTGTGTAGGTAGAGTAGTGTGAATATAAACACTAACTCTTTTTTATAGTGAGAGGGTATGTGTTTGTGTATAGGACTGTGTGTTTGTAAGTGCTCACGTACGTTGGTGTGGATAGTAGATTAAGATCATGTTTTTGGCTGTTTGAGGTGTGGGGAGAGTAGATTTGGGGTTTGATTGCTTTGCGTATGTGGATAGTATATTGAAGTGATTAATGAAAATTTTTCTTAGAATAGTAATGGGTAGTATAAAAAAAGTGAGTGAGTGTTTCTTTTAGGTCCGCGCGTTGTTTTGGTCATGATCTAGGTAAGATCAATTTTATGTTTTTAGGGGGATGTTTTCCTTCACGTCCGCGCTTTCACTATAAATTGAAACTCGCTGGGCAGTCTAGCTACCCTTGTTGATTAATCAACACAAGAATGAATAGCAGAATAAGCAAACTTCTTGAACTCCAGATACATCTGGAATATGTCAGGCGCCTGTTAAATGAACTGGCCGCGGAGGCTATAGTAGAAGAGGAAAGAATAAAGAAGGAAGAGGAGGAGAGAAGACAGAGGGAAGAGGAATAAAAGAAAATAGGAGAGAGGATGTCGTACAATATTCCCGAGACAGAGGATTGGGGTGCTGAAGCGAATCATCCTCCCTCTGCGCTCCCCAGAAGAAAGGTGAAGGGAGACTGGGGAAGAAGATACGTGTGTGGCGCCAGGCCAGGAAGGTGCCATCATTAGATAGGTGCATCTGGAGTTCAAAAAAAAAAAAACAGCCCTTTTCAGGGCTACCCCAATACTCTAGAAAAGAAATAATGATCCATTTGCCAATGTGTGTGTGTGTGTAGGTAGAGTAGTGTGAATATAAACACTAACTCTTTTTTTAATGGTGTGAGGGTATGTGTTTGTGTGTTTGTGTTTGTGTTTGTAACTGATCACGTAAGTTTGTGTGAATAGTAGATTATGGGTTTGTTTATTGTTTATTGTTTATTAGCGTATGTGGAGAGTATAGTTTGGGTTTTATTATATGAAATGAGAAAAGTAGGGGGATGTTTTCCTTCACGTCCGCGCGTTGTTGGGCCATGATCTAGGTAAGATTAATTTTATGTTTTAAGTGGATGTTTTCCTTCACGTCCGCGCTTTTCGTATAAGAACCCACAGTATTCGTCGTTCAAACCATTTTACAAAGAAGATGGCTTCGAACCAACTGGACAAAATGGAAAAATTACAAGAGGTTTTAGACAATTTAGGAATGATGGAGCAGATGTTAGTAAGACTCAATGAAGACCACTATTCCTATAGTCCCCATCGTGTAAAGATGGAAATTAATAACGTAAGAAAAGTAAAGGACATAATAAGTGGTGTCATGAAAGAGATAAAGGAGGAGAAGGAGGATGAAGAGGAAAGGATAAGAATAAGAAAATGGAATGAAAAAATTGAAAAAGAAGAAGAAAATGAGAAGAGGAAGAAAGAAGAGGAGGAAGAGAAGAAGAAAGGAGAGGAGGAGAAAAAAAAGAAAGAAAAGAAGAGAAAGAGTGTAGGAGAGAAAATAAGAAGTTGGTTGAGAAAAAGAAGAAATTAGAAGCAGAAGAAGAAAAACCAAAGGCCCTTTTTCAGGGCCAGCCATATTTCTCGAAAAGAGAATGACTTTTCAATTGCCTACCCCTTTTTTTAAAAATTTTTAAAAAAAAAAAAAATCCCATGTTCAATTCCCCTTGTCCCTAAACAAGCCCAAACTCTATTCCCCATGTTAAATTCCCCTTGTACATAAAGTGACCCACGATTTATTCCCATGTTAATTCCCCTTGTACGTAGATTTGCCCACGATTTATTCCCATGTTAATTCCCCTTGTACGTAGATTTGCCCACGATTTTTCGCCATGTTAAATTTCCATTGTACGTAGATTTGCCCAGAGGTCCCTGTAATGCTAATTTCCATTGTACGTAGGGTGTCCCACTTCACTACTAACATGTTTGAAGAGTCTTTTAAAAAGTAAGCCTAATTTGTGCAGCGTTGTCCTTTATACGCGATAGTGTGCAATACAGAGGGAGTTACCTAAAGTTCTGCAAAATGACAAATTCGGCATATTGGTTGATAGGCAAACTATATGTGTGGATATCGTCTGCTTGGATTAAATATGTACCCGCCTATGGTTTGGGATGTTTAAAAACACACAGAGGCATTCATGTACCACGCGGATATAGACCGAAAAAACTAATAATATTCTTTCTGATGCAAATAACGTGACATAAAAGGCACATAATAATATTAATAATGAGGACTTTGTATAGAGCCTAATCTTTAGAAGCTTTAAGCAAGCATTAGACAAGTTACCAAAGCCTTTGTGTGTCATTAAAAGTATCGTTTGTCCTCATGAACACATTTATTTCCCTATATTTTATTTACATAGTCCATGCATTAAGTGGACAAGTAACAAAGAGTTTCTATACCCCATAGTTGGCCATACCAGGGTCTTATATATAAGCCAGGGTCTTATATGCACACATGGGTCTTATAGGTACCAAATGGTTTCATATGTACATATGGGTCTTATATGTACACATGGGTCTTATATGTCCATATGGGCCTTATATTTACACAAGGGTAAAACATGTACACAAGAGTCTTATATGTACACAAGGGTATTACATACACACATTGGTCTTATATGTACACAAGGATTGAAAAGATAGGATGGATTTAAATAAAAACATAGCTGAATTATCGAAATCTATCCATTTACATTAAATAAATATTCGAAAAAGAAATGCTGGATATTCGTTTCACTTCTACTCAGACATGAAAACAAAATCTGCATCATGACAAATTAGACAACTAGACTGATAGGCAAGTGATACAGGTGTATGTGACCTGGCTGTACGTGACCTGGCTGTGCTATACATGCCCATCGCCAAAGGCCCATTTAAGCCTATATGGAAAACCTCAACCAGGTGATACGCACCTGTATCACCACCTATTAACCTATATTACTACTACTATAACGTAGGTTTATCCTTATTTATGTAAGTTTGTTCGTCCGTTTGCTTATATGTCTGTCCACATGTGTGTGCATATACACATATGATTAGTGACGTGGAGGCATCATTGTGAGTTACTGGATCAGTTGATGGATAGACTGAACATTTGGTGTCATTGATGTTCTAACAAACTGCACAATGAACGGTGACCCATCAGGTTTTGTTTTTGGTATATAAGTCAATACCGCGTGTGTGTGTGTGTGTGTGTGTGTGTGTGTGTGATTTGGAATTTTAACGTAGGTTTTGTAAATCAATATCCTTAGGGTTAGCATATAAACTGATTAAATTAAGGTGGTGTGATTTTTCGGCGTCATAAACATATTAAGAAAATAAGGAAAAAGGAAGTCATTGCACCAAAACTTGATTGATGGAAAATGTACCATGCCGGAAATATTTATGTTGGCAATATTATAGTACAGATATCGAGCATCTGATTGGTTGAAGCTGTTTATTTTGATTGAAGTAAAGTTGGTGAAAATGGGTTTCAAGGGCTGTGAATATTTGCACAACAAATTTCAACAAGTTGTTGCTCGGAACCTTGCAGGAACAGGTTCTCTCTCTCTCTCTCTCTCTCTCTCTCTCTCTCTCTCTCTCTCTCTCACACACACACACACACATGAGTTAAGTAAAATAATTCTTTCCTGTAAAAACAAAATCGCGTAATAACTAAGAATATTTTTTCCAAGATTATGGTCATACCATTCGAAGAACAAAAGACAGTATAGTATTATCTTTGATTGTTTTAGTGTAATGAAATCGTTCGAAACTTACCGGAATTCATTTAGTTTATTTTCCGACACTTTTAACGTCGGATTTATTCAAAGGAACCGCGGGCAAAAGAGAATAAATAAGTGAAGGAGTCATCGTGTTTCTTTTATTCATTGTATTTGTACATTCCATTAAGCATTAGCTAATCAGTTTTTTGTTTTCAGTCACATATATTGTTTATTTGATGCTGTAGAACTATCGCTCGCCAAAAATAATCGACTTATTGAATATTCTATAGAAATCATTTGTGCATATCTCTTAAAATATATTAACAGTGTAATCATCATCATCATCATCATCATCATCATCATCATCATCATTAAAGAATATAGAAGTGAAAGTTATCTCCATAACATCTAAACTGGCCATTGTTAGGGTGGTAGAAGCTCTGCTCTGTTGATGTTTTATTCCGTTTGTTTGTTCTTTGTGTGTGTGGGGTGGGTGGGTTGCCCGTCATTTGAAAATATTTATTTAAATTGACAGTTCTGTAAGCATTAAATTTGGAAAAATCTGTGTTCAATATTTTTTAAAGCGGCAAGGCACATAGGGAAAATCGTCCATGTGATCTAATTTAATATAAATAGAGGCCAGATAGGGAAAATCGTCCATGTGATCTAATTTAATATAAATAGAGGCCAGATAGGGAAATTGTCCATATGATCTAATTTAATATATATAGAGGCCAGATAGAGAACATCGTCCATACAGACCAGATAGAAAAAAATCGTCCCTATTATGCAATTTAATATACATACAGGCCAGATATAGGAAATCGTCCATATGATTTAATTTAATCGTCCATACAGGTCAGATAGAGAAAATTGTCCATATGATCTAATTTAATATACATACATGTCAGATAGAGAAAATCGTCCATACAGGTCAGATAGAGAAAATCGTCCATATGATCTAATTTAATATACATACAGGCCAGATAGAAAAATCGTCCATGTGATCTTAGTTAATATACATCCAGGCTAGACAAACCAATGTATAATTCACATGTTTCAAACATTTAATTCAAAATGATGTTGACTTTGTTTCTATACGACATGACCATTGGGTAATAAAATAGACTTTTATTCAATAACCAGGGAAAAGTGACACGCAAGGGCCAAGGATTTTAAAGATGAAAATCCTGTATTGATTATTGCTCCGAATGTGAACAATACAATGCATTTAACTGTAAGACAGCAGTAATGACAAGGTTGTTTCAAGTTAGATTTAGATCAAACGTATCGTATCCATGGCCAAGCAGATTAATTTGGGACGCTGTAACAGTATTTCTATCAAAACATTATTTGCATTTGTTATTGTCCTTACTTTAATGTACACAAGAATGCGACTGGTAACACAATTTAGACTTGTTTTGTCGCAGCATATCCTTCATTTTTATACTATTTGCCACAAAATTTGTGCTCAAAGTCATGAATCCAAAATTAAAAATCATCACCATAATTGTTCAATTTTCTTGACATTTGGCATGTTGGTAGAAATACAGACTATAACATAATCGTAGCGATTCTTAGCCTTCTCAGAGTTAAGTCGCAGAAGATTTAAATTTTGTGCAGTTTCGTGAGCACGAGTCTAAAGCACGAATGATTATCTGGTATTTTATTTTCTGTGAATTTTGTATCATTTGAAATTGAACATGTAAGTAGACGAAGTAAATGTAATAAAATCATGAATGTTTCGTTGACAGCTCATTTTGAAGGTAATGAGTTTTACAATTTTCAAATTTTGAGCTGGAGTTTGGGTTTATTTTCTTGAGAACACGGGGCCTGCGCAGAAAATGTTTACAGCTGTCAGTGTTATGCAAAGACTTGTACAATAATAATAATAATAATAATAATAATAATAATAATAGTAGTAGTAGTAGTAGTAGTAGTAGTGGTAATAGTAGTCGTAGTATTATTATCGTTGTTGTTATTATTATTAATAATATCATTATTATTATTAATATCATTTTGTTCCAGTAGATGTTATCATCATCATCATCATCATCATCATCATCATCATCATCATCATCAACAACATTATTATTATTACTAATACTGTTATTATTGTTATTATTTATATTATTATTATTATTATTATCCATTTCCACAGATCCATCTCAAAAGAATGACGAAGGTGATTTTGCTTGCGGTCCTTCTGCTGTTTTGCATGGTGGCTATGTTAAAAGCATTCGTCCAGAGACCAGTTTTATCAGGCGGCTCATCGGCATTTCTCCCCTTCTTACCTCGTATGTATAAGTAAAATCGCTTTTTTGTCCAATGATCATCTCCATCTTTTCTTCATATTAGTGGCTGATAAATAAAAACGCAATTACTTCCCTTTCCTGTTTGTTTATTTTAAGCAACAACATAAGCAAACCGATGACTTTCGTCCATTGTAAATTCTACCCATTACGTCTAAAGATAGCATAGCAAATATACACTCCAAAAGACATCAGTATCGATTTAGCGATACGGTTGGCCATTTTAGATATCCCCCAAACTCCGTTCACCCCACCCCTCCCTACCTAATGTAGTTCTTTGAAGCTCATTGTTTTGTTTTCTTAACTAATCCTGATATTGGGAATTAAAGGAATTCATGATAACACTGGATATGCTTTATAGCATGTTATATACCGGTCTCTCATGAAATGAAGTTTTACAACTACCTTAAAATAAAAGCTAATTGTGTTCCTGCTGCGACTATTCAATGCTTGCATTACGGCAATATTTACCTCTCTAAAGTTTCAAAGTAAAACGATGTTGTTTAAGCACTTTCTATTATCTCGTTTATTTCAGTGATCGGAGTACTGCCCTTACTGGCTGCTGTCGGAGGCGGAAGAGGGACGGAGCCAGGGGACATAAACGTGCAACTGGCAAACGATGCAAATAGCTCCAATTATGCCTACAGCGCTGTCAACGCCTCGGCTTTCTCATATTATAGTTAAACACAGTAAGTCTGTAAGTACCTCACTCCAAATAAATAACTGGGTCGACAGAAAGACTGGGGACAGACAAGCACAACGATACGATACCGTAAAAGACGAGATACATTTCTGCAAAATATACTATTTAACATCCTTTTATATATAAGGCAGCAATAGATAGATAAAAAAGGACAGAGGTAGAGTAAATAAAAGAATGGGACACCTAAAAAAATGACTACCGTAAGAGGGCCCGGGTCGAACAACACCTTTTAAATTTATAAAAGAAAAATATTGCTTGAACAAAAACTAAGAGAGCCCTGGGGGTTTCTTACCCCAGGGCCTGTGATAGCTCTCTACGGCTCTGTATTTATACAGTCTTTGATGAATATAAGGTATATTTCTCCAATTCGAAGTGAAAATAAGATATCTTTATCCAGTTCGTGCTGAATAAATATATTTCTCCAGTCTTTGGTAAAAGTAATGTTTTAATCGTATCCTCACGAATATAAGATCCTTTTTTTTCGATCATTGGTGAACAGAACATATATCTTATCCATAACAAATAGTCCCTCATTGCCAGTTTGTCTCTGTGAACATTTTGTGACAAGACATTTGGAGCTTTTCAAATAGAAACAGGCTCCACGTTACCTTTGTATCAAGTACTCAACAACACGTTATTTCGAACCTGTGTATCAAATTCTCAACAACACGTTATTTCGTACTTTTGTATCAAGTACTCAACAACACGTTATTTCGAACCCTTGTATCAAGTACTCAACAAAACATTATTTCGTATCTTTGTATCAAATATTCAACAACACGTTATTTCGTACCTTTGTATCAAGTACTCAGCAACACTTTATTTCGTCCTTGATCTTCAAATTGTATAAAATGATTTTTAAGTCTATCTTTATTTTCTTTTTAGTGCCATGACGATTCAGATATCGGCGAAAGGGTGAAACGTGCAACATTTTGTTTTCATTAAATTCCTTTAGTCAATGCACTGAGAGTAGTGTTTTCATTAAATTCATTATGTCACCGCATGTGACGTAGTGTTTTCATTCCATCCGAATTGTGTATTATCTTGACATATTACATATCTATGAGAAAGAAGAAAAGAAACCTCATTTTCCTCCCTTCTGAAAGCAACTACAGGATTTTGATTTAGGAAATGTCTTCGATTTGTATTTATACTTCAATAAGGAAAACTGAAGCATTAAAAGGAGCAATAGTAACTAGAATAACATATATTGGGTACTGAGAGATCTAATATTTGATATTAACGTGTTTTACAATATGTAATGTATCGCAAACAAATAAACTCCGAAAACTACAGCTATATTATTGAAATATAATTATGAATACTTCCTAATTTTTTAAAGAATATATATATATATATATATATATATATATATATATATATATATATATATATATATATATATATATATACCAAATTCTCTGGTAATGTTGGTACATAAATTAAAATACACGACATCAATGTACTTAATTTAAAATTGATTAATTTCCCAAGGATCAATCAGTTTTAAAAAAAAGATATATTCATGTATTTAACTTCATCGTCGGAACCATTATCATCGTCGTCATCATCATATTGTCATCAACAACAACAAACAACAATCACAACGACACTAACAGTAACACAAACAATGAACGACTACAGCAATACTGATAATTCTAAGAAAACCCACAAAATGCGGTTCTATCACTCTGGAAAAGCTTGTTTTTAAGTTTCACATTCAATTAAACTAGCCCTTTCTTATCTTTTTTCCTCGAAACTTTTGAGTTTATACCAAAATGACCAGAAAATGCCAATCATCTAACTTTGCTCGCGTGGAACTAACTTCAGTAATTTGCTGTGGTCCAGCACTCAGTATGTTTGTATAGTCAAAGTCCTACGTGACGGTAATGGGACAG
Source organism: Sinohyriopsis cumingii (assembly GCA_028554795.2). Classification (NCBI taxonomy): domain Eukaryota; kingdom Metazoa; phylum Mollusca; class Bivalvia; order Unionida; family Unionidae; genus Sinohyriopsis; species Sinohyriopsis cumingii. Next base: position 63,150,623 of record CM068841.1, read on the forward strand.
CCTCTGTCCAGCATGACAGTATCCGTAATGAGACAGCCTCTGTCCGGCATGGCATTGTCGGTAATGAGACAGCCTCTGTCCGGCATGACAGTATCCGTATTGAGACAGCCTCTGTCCCGCATGACAGTATCAGTAATGAGACAGCCTCTGTCAAGCATGACAGTATCCGTAACGAGTCAGCCTCTGGCAAGCATGACCGTATCCGTAATGAGACAACCTCTGTCCAGCATGACAGTATCCGTAATGAGACAGCCTCTGTCCCGCATGACAGTATCCGAAATGAGACAGCCTCTATCCAGCATGACAGTGTTTATGTGCTAATAACACCACTATCTACATGACATTATCATGATATAAAGACAATGTGTGTGTGTGTGTGTGTGTGTGTGTGGATTGTGTGTGTGTGGGGGGTGATTTAGATTTTTTAGCGTAGCTTTAACAATTTGAAAGTTATATCGCTATGATGCCTGCAGTGTGGCAGTTTAGAGTGATGCATAGCACTGGGGCATCATGCCGCAGACATGTAGCATGATGTCCCACCAAGTCACATCATCCTGACACCAGGCCGACCAGTCATAAAACTGACCTCTTAATGCTGAGCGCCTAGCGAGGAAGCTGTTAGTACCATTTTTAAAAGTCTTTGGTTTGACTCGGCCGGGGTTCAAACCCACGACCTCCCGCATCCTTGGTGGACGCTCTAACCTAATCGGTGTTGTTGTATAGGTAATGGGACAAGCAGGTTTATACATGACAGTATAATTTGATTATGGCTGTATTACTGTATAGGTAATTCGATAACCTCTGTCCAGCATCACAGTGTTTATGTGCTCATAACAATACTGTTGTATAAGTCATGTGACAACCAGGTTCCTACATGACATTATTATAATATAAAGACAATGCTCTTGTAATGGTAATATGAGAACCTGCATTTAACATGACAGTAGGTAAGGTGAAAACCTGGATCCTACATGAATGTACCATGTGATAATGACAATACTATTGTATTGGTAATATGACAGTTGTGAGGTGACAACCTGCATCCTACATAACAATATAACGTACTAATGACAATAATGTTGCCGCTTTACTAATAAAATAGTACACTCTCAGAATTTAGTTCAAGGTGACTTTATAAAGACGAGTTTCCTTTCACACATAGATTTACATCTAACAATATTTTTTAATTTCTTCGCGAACAAATTTTACTTGTAACGAGAGGTATGCACTAACGTAACATTGGCCTCTGTGGTATGCCCGCATTACTAATGTTGTATTCGATTTGGGGCCAAATAATGATATATCCATCGAACTGTCCATTATGGACGTACGTGTTTGTCTCTCTGTCTGTCTATATGTATGTCTGTCTGTCTCCCTCTCTATATATATTCATCTGTCTATATGTGTGCGCGCCTGTCTATCTATTTATCTATCTATCTATCTATATATATATTTATCTATCTATTTGTCTGTCTGTCTGTATGTTCGTCCGTCCGTCCTTCGGTCGGTCGGTCCGTCTATGTATGTATGTATGTATGTATGTATGTATGTATGTATGTATGTATGTATGTATGTATGCATGTGAGTGTGTATGTGTATGTATGTATGCATGTATGTATGTATGTATGTATGTATGTATGTATGTATGTATGTATGTATGTATGTATGTATGTATGTGTGTGTGTGTGTGTGTGTGTGTGTGTGAGTGTGTATGTATGTATGTATGTATGTGTGTGTGAGTGTGTATGTGCGTGTGAGTGTGTATGTATGTATGCATGTATGTATGTATGTATGTATGTATGTATGTATGTATGTATGTATGCAGGCATGCAGGCATGCAGGCATGCATGTAGTGTAAGATTATTAATTGAATCCATGTTCACAAAGCATGTGAACTCATTAAGAATAAATTGCAAAGCAGTATGGAGGTTGAGAATCACTTCGAAAACCGAATTTTTCCGCTGTAGAAAATAAATAAAATTAATAGCTTCAAAGCTGCCGTCCCTTGTTTACGAAGTGATACAGTTTGAGATACACTATAAACTAGAAGTCAACTCTCCTCTCTACAGGGAAGTTTATGCACATCGACTGACCGTAGAAAAATTTGTTTAACAAAAACGCTCAAGACACATCTTTGGCTTAGAAACCTTGATATTTTTTCTAAAAAGTATTATTTCGACAAGCAATTTTTAATATTCCTTACAACATTTAATACTCCAGGCGAACTGCCCAAAGGAACATACTTAGCCGAATTAGCTGAAAATAATTTAAGTATGAAACTTTGAGGCAACTATAAATGGACTTTAGAGTTAAGAAATTATTAAGAAAAGCACCACATCATTATCTCGTCAATCACTGAATGCATTCAGTTGGTTACCCTACTAAACAAGATGACATAAGAAAAATATTTCATGACTTACTCATTATAATAGCATAGCAACATTAATGACTCTGTCATCAAATACCTAGGAAACTGTGACACGAAATCTTTTGCAGTATCATTTAAGATGAGCAATACCTGCATGTGTATTGCCAAATTGGTATTTTAAAATTCTAAGTGTCCTAGATTTAGTAAAATGAAAATACAGGTGTCATGTTTACTTCTCAATAGCGAACAAGTATTGTTTGAATGTTTAAATATTTTTGACCAAAAAAACATTTAATTGGGCTAATAATAGCATACATCTGAAGCAGTTTAACATGATTTGCGTTATGGTTACAATTTCTCCTAAATATAGATTAATTTTTAATTACTTAAAATAATAAATCTGTCACTGGCTGCTTAATTTGATTTTAAGATAATGCACGGCACTGATCAAGGTTCTTGATCACATTATATAACCAGATGTACGATTTTCAAATTTATTCTTAATTTAAAAAAATATAACAGTTTTAAATTTCGAAAGTGTATTGCATATTTTTGTTTACCTTTTTGTGTATAGAAACTTATTATATACAGTGTTCCTTGTATTATCTACAAATGCGTTGATTTTAGTGTTGATTAATAATTCATACTTCGCGTTGGTTTTTGTGGTGCTAATGGATATCCACTAAATAAAATCGTGTACTTGAAAATAAAATAGAAATCTGCTTCTAAAATATCAATTGTTTATCACCATCTTTACAGTTTTTTAAATTAGTGATTTGATCTATTTCTCGTTTCATCATATAAAGTTTATTACGGGTATGAAATGACACATGGCAAAGTTATGATGATTGTTAGTATCAGTTGACATAAAAACCTACATTAAATTTGACCTACGTAAATCTTCATGTGCTTTAAAGTTATTATTCATGTAACTAGTACTTGCTGTTTGGTATATCATCTCTGTCAGGTACCATACTATTTCCTCCACTTATACCAGAATCAGTTATTGTAAATACACGATAATCAGGTAGTGGCTATAATACTGTTTCACGTTAATATTAAAACGAAATTATGGGTCAGTCCTTGCGTACTCTAATAAGAAGCTGAATCCAGTCTGTAGCTTGCGCACATAGATTGTTAACATATTTATTCAAAATACATCACACAACATAAAATTATTTTTAACACAGTACTCGTGCGTTAAGAACACCACGAGATTTTTTAATTCAGAATGCTTTATAATACTTTTTACTAATTTATAGTGATCCTATTAAATCGGTTCACCTAAAAAACTGTTTTATATTGGTGATAAGTTAGTTTCTTCGTGCAAGTTAAAACTATCAATATATATATATATATATATATATATATATATATATATATATATATATATATATATATATATATAGATAGATAGATATAGATATAGATATTCAGTATTTTGGAATAAGTTGTGGTCAAATCTGGTCAAATTTATGACGTGGTTAAAGTTACGCCTCTCCGTATCTATTTTTGTTTAGCCGTAGCTAGTAGCAGTTTATTGATTGGAATATATATATATATATATATATATATATATATATATATATATATATATATATATATATATATATATATATATATATATATATATATATATATATATATATAGAGAGAGAGAGAGAGAGAGAGAGAGAGAGAGAGAGAGAGAGAGAGACTTTTATCGCCCATCACTGATTGTTATTTTCTTTACTATCTACACTTGGTTTCATGATAGGTTCAAAATTACAAACAAATGTACACTCAACATTCTTTGATCATAAAAAGGAAAGAAACATTTTGCAAAACTTGTTCTGTTCTTGTTTATCTGGAACGAACTCAACTATGATCAATCATTAATCCCACATTAATGTCACCGATTTCATGAAATAAACTCAACATGTCAACATAGGGTCACTTTCTCTTTCTCTGCTTCTAGCAGGCACAATATAATTTCTCCCATGTCATACATAGAATGAATAGAATGCGTAAAGGAAAAAGCCACTATCTGAGTTATAATTTTATATTTCAGTTAACTCTATTAACTCGAATATAGGCTATTGCCTTTATCTTGTCATGTTCTTTATTTTCATCAACCATGAATAATAACTGAAATGCAATATGTGTGACCTCTATATGACATTTGTGAAACCAGTGTTCCAATTTCGTCAGAGTTATAACTCCATTATTTGTAGTATATAGGACAAAGAGGAGAATTAACGCTATGGTAGAAAACAACAACTTAATACAAAACTTTTTAATGGGAATAGAGGCTTTTGCCTTTACCCATTATATTAATTATGTGTATGACTTTGTTGATCTACATGCAGTTTTAATTTAATTTTCTAAAAGCATAGCTTATGCTTATGCTATTTCAAGTCTTTGTTTAATTCTTCTAATATCATGTTATTTTTAACATTTGACTACTGTTTATGATGTTTAACGATTCCGTTCTGTGACAACATTTTTATGATGGAACGTATTTAGCAATCGGAATATAAAAGTATAACTCAAATTTCAGATGATTTGTCATCGGTCTTATTATCCGCTTTAAGAAGTGCTCAACTTCATTAAATAGTTCACACAAATCTTGGATATTTTCTCCTGAAAACCACGCTCGTTCAGTTGTTAAATGAATCTTAAATCCTTCTAATGACTGTGTTTTGTTTTTCAAACCTTCTTGTTCAGCTTCTTTCTTTGCTTAGAAAGCACTGAAGTTTTTAAACAGTTTGTCAATATTAAAACTCCATCCTTTGCTTAGGATGCATTTGAGTAGATTCAAATCTATCTTCTCAAGCTTTATTTAAGTTCTTTTATTTACCTACATTTTATTAAATAAATGTGTTATATATATATATATATATATATATATATATATATATATATATATATATATATATATATATATATATATATATATATATATATATATATATATATATATATAGATAGATAGATAGATAGATAGACAGATAAATAGATGTGTGCATGTACGTGCGTGCGAGTGTGTGCGCGCGCCTCGGAGGGACATAAAAAGAGTACAGGAAATGTACACAATATTCAGCATAATTACCCAGTGGCGTTGTGCATTGAATTTGGACAAATTAAATGTAAGAAACGTTGAAAATAAGGAAAAAGGAAGTATATATCGTGTCCTTAATTGGCTGGAAATTTACTGGGCCTGAAGCATGTAAATTTACAATTTTGTTCGTACCATTGAGCTAGCAGCCGATTGGCTGAAATAGCTGATCTTGATTCGAGTAAAGTTAGGAAAAACGGGTTTCACAGGTGAATATTTGCACGACACATTTTAAGCCTGTTTTGACTTGGAGCTTAACTGTAACAGGTTATGTCTGTCTGTTGTCTTTCTCTCTTTCTCTCTCTCTCCCTCCCTCGCTTACTCACTCGATCGATTGAGTTGTGTAAAGTGATTCATTTATTCAGATAGAAGATGTTAAAGAATATTGATATAATTTTCAGATGCAAGAAAAGGATTTACAATATAGAGTTAGCTACCAAAATGTCACACACAATGCTACATTATTTCCATGTATTTAACGTCGATGTGTATCGTACCATTGTCTCTTATTTAATCCCTCTATGTATTACATTATTTTAACATTCATAATACCAAGGTGAAGGCTAATTAGCCAAAAAGAAAGGAAAATCATGTTGACTTCGTGTATATATATATATATATATATATATATATATATATATATATATATATATAATATATATATATATATATATATATATAATATGTGTGTGCGTCTGTCTGTGTGTGTGTGTGGTATACAGAATAAATACCAAAATAGAGAGTATGGCGAAATCGGAGGGAATCATTTAAATTATACACGCAATCGGTTCTTTTAATATCGTTGGTGAAGAAGAAAGCTGTTGGTATTTCAGTATTTTTATACTTTAAATGGCTTAGTTTAACATATCTATGCCAAAAGCGTCAAAAGCTTACTTTCTGGGTCGGCAGATAATCTGCTACTGATAGATTATATATAGGAAGAGACTGATTTTACACAAAATACGCAGTTCTTTGAAAATTCTTGCAGAAACTTGCAAGTGCAAATTGGTTGAGCCGATTATGTTTTCCATGAACACGTAAGTGAAACGTTTATATAGTCGTTGGAAAAAATATTTTAAACAGAATTAAAAGTGAGTAGCGAAAGATATATATATATATATATATATATATATATATATATATATATATATATATATATATATATATATATATATATATATATTCAGAATGAGGACGGTGAGAACTCTTGGCATTCTGATCCTGGTAAGCCTGGTACCCATGTTGAACGGAATCTACAGGAGACCTGTTATTGTCGATCGTATTGCGGGCGGTTCAGGACTTACTAATGTCCTTCCTCGTATGTATCATTTTTATACCTCTGAGTAATTTTAGACCGGAACTAAAAAACATGTTTTCGTTTTAGGACGCGCCTATATTTGAACAAAGTGTGGCACATGAATCAATATCACAACAAAATATTTTTCTTTTTGGCCATTTATAAGGTCCCAATGCAACTGCAAAATAGATATGGTCCACGCAAAGCTTAATGGACACCAACATTTATAGGGACAGACTTTAGCAAGTAAATTTGAGGTAATGATAGTATTATCTATTTAATTGTTACGAGTGGACCAGTCCTACGATCGCTGGAGGAAATTCACACTGACTCGTACATGATGTGTACCCTAATAACCTTTCGTCTTTCTTGTTATTGAATCGAATGCATTTCATCATGAATAATACATTTTCATGCTCCAAAAGAAGAAGAAACAATAAAAACATCAGCTATTTTATTTTGGTGACACTGTCATCTTTTCCGCATCCCATTTCATATAAGAATTGTATTTATTTTCGGCTATTAAATTCGGTTGGTTTATAGTACTTGACTTTTGTATTTATTACATCCTTCTACCATAAACTATCGTATAAATTTACTATTGTTGAGGAATGAATATATAATGAGTGAATAAATATTTAATGATATAATTACGGTAAGAATAATGTGTAAACAGTGGGCTGTCTTTGTTTTTATCTCATGTCTCTCTGACATTTCGAGCTATGCATGATGATATCTGGTTATTTTGTAGTGCTTGCCTTAGTGCCTTTGCTGACTCTTTTTGCTGGAAATAGAGGAAATCTGGAACAAGGGGATATACGAATCGGAGTGGAAGATAACGCAACATCCAGGCAATACATTATGAATACGATCAACGCAACAGCCTTTAGCTATGCTACGTAAAGATGTGAGTATCCATTTCCATTTTCACCACACACACACACACACACACACACACACAGACACATATATATATGTAGATAGACAGATAGATACTGTGTTGCCTTAGACAAGAGAAACCATTAAATGGATATTAATTGGACGATAATTACTTTGCTGCGTATTCAAGCCATTAAAATATTGGAGATAAATATGATATAAACAATCTAAGTTAAAAAGAAGACAAAAACTCACCACTTTTTATATATTGACTAACCTCCAATAACATCATCTCAACTTCTCTTCTGATTCCTGGAAACAGAATGATTTTAGACTACAAAGAAACATCAAGTGAATAAAAATCATCGTAATCAAAGAGCCAGCAGCAATTAATTTGAGTTTTATTGATAGACTATCAATTATTGATAGATTATCTTACATAATAATTCTTATTTAATAAAAACATCCAGGCAACATATTATGAATACGATCAACGCAACAGTCTTTAGCTATGCTTCATAAAGATGTGAGTATCCATTTCCTTTTGCACCAACACACACACACACACACACACACATATATATATATATATATATATATATATATATATATATATATATATATATATATATATATATATATATATATATATATTGCCTTAGATAAGAGAAACCATTAAATGAATCTTAATTGCCTAATTGGACGGTAATGTCCCATACATACATATATATATATATATATATATATATATATATATATATATATATATATATATATATATATATATATATACTCGATTTTATGTTCACCAAAGTTCCAGGCTAGTTCCCATTTTTCAATATCATTAGTACTGCGTGTCCTATAGGACTTTTGTGAAACTCGTGTTCCAATTTCGTCAAAGTTATAACTCCATTATATGTATTTGTAGTTTCTAGGATAAAGAGAAGAATTAACGATATGGTAAAACATACATGCATGCATGCATACATACATACATACATAAATACATACATACATACATACATACATACATACATACATACATACATACAAGCGATTATCATATGGGAAATAAATATGAAATAAACAATATAAGCTCAAAAGAAGACAAAAACTCCCCACTTTTTATATATTGAATGGCCTCCGATAACATCATCGCAACTTCTCTTCTGGTTCCTGGAAACTGAATGATTTTAGTCTAAAAAGGAGCATCAAGTGGACAAAAATCAAGCTAATAAAAGATTCAACAGCAATTAATTTGAGTTTTATTGATAGACGTTAAATTCTCTAACATAATAATAATTTTTTTTGAATTATTTATTTCTTATTTTATTTATTGTATAATTCTTTATGTTACAGTGCCAAATCGATGTTATTATGGTCAGATGGATGGGAAGACAATTGCTGTTTTCACTGTAGGAGATTGTTCCCTTATTAAAGTATAACGATAAATTTTAGCAAAGTCTTTTCTTTCTTTTCTTTGTCATAAACACCTCCACCCATCTAAAGAAAATGAAATATAGCCACGAAAAGCCTGATAGTTGTGTGTGTGAAAATGGTTTTTGGCATTCTTTTAGACAAGGTCGTTTATTTTATTCGTCTCATAAAAGAAATCACGCAAGGAAGTCTTGTCATAGGACCATACGACTACAATGTGTCCAATTCAACTAACTAGTCACTCTATTCGGTCGATAGATTGCTAGAGTGTACAATGATATTTCTACACCATTTCCCAGTTTCAGAAAGTTTTGCTCATAAGAAACATATCTTATACAGGGGACCAAAATGTCCACAGTACACGTATATCAGTGTGGAACGTTTCATATTACAGGGGACCAAAAGGTCCACAGTACACGTATATCAGTGTGGATCGCTCCATATAACAGGGGACCAAAAGGTCCACAGTGGATATATATCAGTGTGAAATGCTCCATTATAAAGGGCACCAAAAGGTCCATGGTACACGAACAGCAGTGTATAACGCAGTGTGTAATATACCCGTGTGTAGTAGACACACTCACATGAAGAACTCGTAATTAGTTCTCATCTATCTACACAGTCATTCCTGATTCCTATGAAAGAAATCAAGGTAAATAGGATTAATTATAGAGAATTATAATTATGAACCGGACAGAACGGAAAGTACTATCCCTGGATTTTGTAGGATAATGCTTGATAATAGTAGGCAGATATCAGTCTTCCTGATATTGATGCATAGATCCAATCAATGAACGAAATGTATGATAAACTTGAAATTCAATAACGACGTCAATATTAACATGGTCTGCAGACGTTGAAGAAGATTGTGGCATTATTAGAGAAGCAGCCGTTATTAGGATATGCATAACAATGTAATTTCCAACACTGAAAGTAATCAAAGTCAACAATATCGTACCAATATCTTTCTTATTCGAATATAAATCTTGGTACGCGTGCCGAATAGCGAAGATATGATGTCCAGAACTGCATCAATACCTTGAGAGGCAGGTGCGTGTTTGTTGCAGCCGTAAAGAAAAATGTCTCATGTAAATTTATTTTGGGTTACATATGATGGGCACCGTATAAACAAATGTTAAATAAATATTATTATTAACATCATTAACGAATTCCACTTATTGATACTGTTGAAATTTTAAATGTAAGAACGTATGAATATGGAGGGCACTACTTGAAAAAATTCCCAAGTTTTTGATGCATTACCAGTGTTATAGGAAATACAAAAGTATAGCATCTTCACAAATGATATATTTAATGAAAAACAATTTTTGCAGTTGACATTATCAAAAGTAAGTATTATTTATTCATGTTCCAGTTCATAATTATTGGTGACTGACGTTACTAGAGTTTTAATACCATTGACTATGAATAGACGCAGATCTTTCCATTAGAGAATCGATAACAGACCATAAAATTATCCAGAATGAAATAATTAAATTTTAGTATCACATGTTTAAGAAATTAAAACTCAAAACTGAATATCAGCGCAGAGTTGAAGGCAATAAGTTACTTCATCACCTTTACACGATGAGACTCTAATTTTGATAATAAATAAACGTATTTTCAATTCACGAGAGTTTAAACGAAACAGAGAGCATGCAGTAGAGATTTGATAATTGTACGCATGTCGTCAGCACAAAACGTTCTTACTTTCTATATGTATCGAAACGGAAGCAAAGGTTAATTTTTGATCACTTGTAATTACTACTAAATAACCCAATCAAGCTGAAATGACCACTGCACATAAACATTTCGAAATTCAAGTTTTGTTTTCTTCTCTAGACTTTGCATTTGTGGATAATTGTTTAATGCGATGCAACGCAAATGTCCCTTAATCAACAGATCAAAACATTGGTGGGAAAAAATAACTAACCGGGTTGGCAACCTTGTAAGAGAACAACATAAACAAAAGAGATTCTGGAAAAGCTGAAGTTTTGTTATTGCATGCTGATAATAACCCATTTTAAACGTTTACAGTGTTCTTCATGTACACAAGTAAAATTTAAAGAAAATGAATGGTAAAATTATTATATTCATAATCTTTACAGAAAGAAACACAGTTTGGATCCCATTCCATGTTTATATAAATGTTCCGATCATGTCCATTCCAGTCTGCGATAATGTCGATTCTGGAACATGTCTAGAACGTCAAGTGACTTTTTTTACTTTCTGACTTTTGCAGTGATGTGAGGTGTGTAGTCGCATGTGCTCACATTGCATTTTTCAATAGAATCTCTTGTGTATTTTCTTTCAGCTAAAATGAAAGCCCAAACATGAAAATCTTCATAATCTTTCATCTCGCTTTTCCGGTGACTGACACCAATGTAGTACCAGTAAATAAAGAAAAGATACCAAATCAAATCAGCACTGGCATATTAAACCGTCTTAAAAGATACCAAACAGACATTCTTATTATTGAAATTGGGTTATTTTAATTCAAATGTATCTGACATATTTAACGTTAGTAGTAGTATGACAACATCGATTTGAGACCGACCGACCGAATACGCTTAAAAATCCCTAAACTCTTTCTAATACCTTTATGAATTTTCTCTACTCGGGAAGGATACATACGAGTAAGACCTGCAAGTGCAGTTGCCAGGTGGCACACTAGTCAGATATATTTCTGTGAGCTGGCACGCAGATCGATTCACTGGAAAATCATTACTCTATTTTCACTGCCGGTAAATAAGATGCCTACTTTGGGTCGTTTATCTGTATATGTGCTCGGAGACATCGGAGATTTTCCATTTCACCCTTTCGAACTCATCGACGCTAGTCGTTTTATTCTCAGTGTCCATCCAAAACAGCTTGGTAATTTTGCTGAGACTGCTTTATATCGAATTTTCAAATGAACACATATTTGTGAATGTAACCGTAACGAACTTATTCAACCAGAGCCGCATTGCAATACATACACCGCCGAATGTAAATGCGATTGGCATAACTATGATAGTTACTGTGGTCACAATTCCCGTCACACGAAGGCGCAACAGTGGGCGCAGAGGTGATTCTGCAAATCGCGTCTGCAATCCCACATTCGCGTTTGCATAATGCAAAACAAACGCTGTTATATTTGGAGCAGAACATTTGTCATGATAACCAAACATTTGAGCAGACAACCAACTAGCAACCAGACAATACAGTTGCAACCCTCTTTGTTTTTATAAAACCGCAAAACCTGTCGCTAAGGCTTGCGTCCGTTTCGCTCACATGCAAACCGAATATGTGTCTTCTTTGTCCTACAACCCGCCATCGACCGCAAACACACCAGCTCGCGATCGCAAGCAACAAAAGAATCGGCAAATTTTGTCCTACTATAAGGATAACATAGCATTTCAAAACAAATTGAAGCAACAGGTATGGACTCGAACAACGAGAACAACGCATGCAAACAGTAACAACGATGACGTAGCAAAGAAACATTATCAATCGAGCAAAGTTTGCTGGCATTGTTAGGTCAAGCGTAAAAGAGTGCATTAAAAGGGGTTTATGGGAAGAGCCTAGAGGTGCTGTAAAGCGTTTTGTTTACGCTGTTTACGCTGGTTTCGGGTTTGCGGGCATGGTCGACGTGTTGGTGTCCTGGAGATGTTTAGTTAGCCAGAAAAGTGTTGGGGTTATTCTATGTCGTGCGATCAACAAAGGGTTTTGTTTACCGAATTTGACATATCGATGGTGAATCTGCTTTGCAAGACATATATTCTATGCAATTCAACCAACATAACCAAACGATTTTTTCGTATTGCATCTGTGGTACGAACCTTGCCTATCTTGCTTCAAATCGGTGCCATGTATTGTTGTAGATTTCCTAAACGTGGAACTTGTTTTTCTATGAAGAATCCGTATATAGTGTATTCTTTTATTGTTTCCGATACGATCGCCTTTGCTATTGCATGCTTGCAAAACACAGACAGGTTCTTTGTCTTCCTAAATATAACGCTAAAGTTAACATAAACAGCGCTAAATTTGAATTGTTTGCCGCCTATGGTCAGGTAGGATCCACTATAAGATCTGGGTATTTTTCCATTTCGTGATGTTCGGTCTATGCCCCATGCGTTCTGTTGTTCGAATATGTTTCCACAAAGAGGCTTTGTTGCACTGCTCGCTTGCTACCAAAAGACATTGATCCTTCTTTATATTGTACGCTCGTTTTGCAAGAAACAATATCTACTACTGAGCCAGTTTGCGTTTGTGCTTGTTTTCCATTCCATTCACTGCATACCTTGCCTAGCGTGTGCCCGCTCAGATGCTCGGTTGGAATCTCTTGGATTGGCCAGTGCAGTGCGGTAATAGGCAAAGCAGACTTGCAATGGTCTATTGCATGAAACCAACATCGTGTTTGCCTCTCGATGTTTAGCATAGTAGCGGAGCGGCGCCGATCGATTCCTTCCTAGTCCACTTGCAGTCCGCACGGAAGATTGGGCTACCACAAAAACAGACTTCAAATGGTCGATTGCACGAAACCAATATCGTGTTTGCATCTCGATCTGTAGCATAATATCGGAGTAACGCCAGATCGATTCATTCCCAAGACACTTGCAATCTGCACTGAAGATTGGGCTACCACAAAATCAAAGTTGGAAACCGTTGCCAAGACAGCATTTTCCTATTTCTAGTCGTCGTCGCGGTTGGCGAAACATAGATAACTACATCACATGCCACGCAACGAAGATGGTTTTGTTTTGTTGGTTTGTTAGAAATAATGTCCGATCGAGTTCTTTAGCAAGATTGCCCCATTGATGGCTTGTACGTTCTTTTTAAATTTTCTCTTTGTATTCAAAGGAAATAAATTATTTGTTGACTTTTAGAAAGTGTGTTGGTTTTTGTTCTTAACTCTTTTTTGAAAACCAATGAGTCGTAATAGTTCACCACTCGTCAACCATTTGTAAATCAGTGTTCAGTATATATTCTATTTCGTAAGTGTCATTAGATGAATGCGCCAGTGAGCCATCATCAGCAATGAGTCTCGTTGCACTGAAGAGGTCATCGCCTATTTCGTCAATATGCAAAATAAACAATTACGGCCTTAAACAGAGCTATGTGATACGCCAGCCACAACATGCAGGCTATTTGATTCGGCACTATTTACAAAAACCGTTTGAAGTCTATTTGACAGGTATTCAGAGAACCAACAATCTATCTTATATATATATATATATATATATATATATATATATATATATATATATATATATATATATATATATATATCTTACATCTTATATCGATTTTATATCTATCTTATATCTATCTATCTATCTAGCTATCTTATATCTATCTGTATCTATCTCATATCTATCTGTATCTATCACGATGTCGCATTCAGGGTGAATAGCTAACTCGCCCGTTGTTACCGAAAATTGATCAGTTTTCTTTCAAACCGGTCAAAATCTCACAGACCAACAACTTTATTGTGAAAATAGTTTATTATATATACGAGGTTTATTGTTTGGAGTCGACACCATATCTGTAGATACAAAATAGTCAAATTGAACATTAGGGACACATGGCTATACATGAAACTAGTATAATTATGATTATCATAGAATGGTTAGCACGGTACGAGAAGTCAGTAGTTTCAAAGATGAAAATGGAATAGAGAAAATCTGATCCATCGTACAGGCGATGAAAAAAGCAATTTTCAACGATTGATTAAAATATTAGTTATCGCTCAAAATCGACTGAGGTTTCATCTTACCATTGAGATATTTGGCCTCGGGGACCTCGAAAATTTAATAAATTTATTTAACTGTAGACTAGGTGCTTTTAGCTAAACAGTATGACTTCAGGAAGAGGAAACTGATTCTCTGTTTTCTGGTTGGCTGGAAAAGGATCATGCCGGAAACTTTATTTTTATTCGATTAATAATTTAATAGACCTAGAAACTCGTTGGATAAACTAGCTGACATTGAATCAAGTAAAGCTAGAGAGGAAAACTTGGTTCCGAGTGTTTGACAGATTACAAGAACCTGCAACCACGCTTTGAGAGGATCTCTGTTACAGGTAGTCTTAACCTTTAAACAAGTTTAGGTTTTGATTTTTTCGGTTAAAATACTTTTTGGGTAATTATAATGGTAGTTTTAGTATAGAATAAGTTGAACATGATGTCGCTTTAAACTTTTGTTACAAATTATATTTATACTGCTGTCTAATTCAAGTATCACGACGCGATGCATAACTCGCATTCCTCTATTAGTTTCAACTTTATAAAAGGATACTAACTTTGACGGTTAACGTGCTCTTGATTGTAAATATGGTTCACTCTGAAATACCGCACAACTGCTTAATTAAGAGAAGATTTTTTTACACAGCATTCGAAATGTCGTATTGTTTCCATTTTTCAGTGCTCATAATTTCTTTTCGTTATTTGAGGTTTATGTACCTCGTCAGAACCACAAAGCACTTTCATTGTTTTCACCAAAGTTAAAACTGTTGCTTAACTGTGATATATTTATACATGTTGATCGTTGTGATTATATTTTGTCGTAATTAATGATGAAAAAATTCCAATAATGACATGATCTCTATCAGATAATGAAACTTAATTTGAAGTTACTTCTAAAACATCATTAAGAATATAAATTTAAATTTATTGATCAAACAGATCAATCCCTGTTGTGTGTATGTATGTCTGTCTGTATGTATGTATGTATGTATGTATGTATGTATGTATGTATGCATGTATCCTTTTATAAGAAACATAGATTTATTGGCGTAACATCTCTAGTTGTGCACTGACAGTGTCTGTTTTAAGCAACAGGAAATCCCCAAACATTTATATCAGCAGGTAATTTTCTGAATTTAACAGAATCTTGAAAATGAACTACTTAAAGTTTACTTGTTTACTATCTTTGTCCATTTACAAAAATAGTGTCGGGTGTTTTTTTAGTACTTTAGATTGTATTATTTTACTTCTAATTGCATAAGGACTTAGAAGACATAAATGGGTCGTTACCGGACGGCTTAACAAGTTATTATGGTTGTTATTTGAAGATCAGTTTCACATCATGTTTTTCTTGTTCTTCAGGATGAAGATCCTTAACATTTTATTCATTTTGTTGTTGCTGTGTTCAGTTTCTCCACTACAAGGACTCAGTTCTGATGGATCTAGTGGATCTGAACTCTATTTCCTTTTGCCACGTATGTACCAAACATTTTGTAATCTTCTTCTAATCTTTATTACAAGTCGCATTTAACGTCAGTACTGTAATGATAATCCCCAAATAACTAACTTGTTTCAATGTGTAGGCTTACTACAGTTATACTGCATTTTATTTTATTTTTGTAAACATTTTTTGGGGGGCACGTTTGCTTAAAAAAAAAAAAAACTTTCCTACCACGATTAAGCAACCATAGCATCAGGTAAACTAAATTAAATTTGGTATACCTGATGGTATACATAAATAGATGACTTCATTGATCTCATTTAGACACTTAGGCGTCATCGAGATAGCAGAAAATGAGGGGGAAACAGATATAAAACAAACACTGCACAAAGCACAATGATGAAATAATGATTTATACTGTTGTGTGTTTCCTGAGTCCTACCTTATTGGTAGAGTCGACATCGAAGTACTAAGGTCTGTCGTGTGCGAAAGACACGTCTGCCAGAAGGAGAACACGGATATGATCATCTTCGGCAACATCATAAAAGGACCATGATAAGTAGAGTACTATAACATCTGCAAATCAGTAATGCATAACTTCTCTGTTGAGCCTCTTGGTGGACCTTGTCGGTAGGGTCGACAGAGATGGACAATGTGTGATGCTGATTTGTTATTGATGCATTGTCGCCTCAACAGTTGCATCAGTTCAGTAGTATTCACGATCTTCTCAGTTATTAAGTTGGTCATTTTTCTTAGTATCAAGTATTCTCAATGTCTTGTCCAAGTTAATGTTTGGCCCTTTCTCAATGTCTTGTCCAAATTAATGTTGGCCCTTTCTCAACGTCTTGTCCAAATTAATGTTTGACCCTTTCTCAACGTCTTGTCCAAATTAATGTTTGGCCCTTTCTCAACGTCTTGTCCAAATTAATGTTTGGCCCTTTATCAACGTCTTGTCCAAGTTAATGTTTGGCCCTTTCTCAACGTCTTGTCCAAATTAATGTTTGGCCCTTTCTCAACGTCTTGTCCAAATTAATGTTTGGCCCTTTCTCAACATCTTGTCCAAATTAATGTTTGGCCCTTTATCAACGTCTTGTCCAAGTTAATGTTTGGCCCTTTCTCAACGTCTTGTCCAAATTAATGTTTGGCCCTTTCTCAACGTCTTGTCCAAATTAATGTTTGGCCCTTTATCAACGTCTTGTCCAAATTAATGTTTGGCCCTTTCTCAACTCTTGTCCAAATTAATGTTTGGCCCTTTCTCAACGTCTTGTCCAAATTAATGTTTGGCCCTTTCTCAACGTCTTGTCCAAATTAATGTTTGGCCCTTTCTCAACGTCTTGTCCAAGTTAATGTTTGGCCCTATTGATGACAACATTATTCGTCAAGTTTATTTGGACAGAACGTAAAATTATTACGTCACAAAGTCGTCGGAGATACAACTATACATAGACGAAAAAGATATTACTCCAAATTCCAACCATCATGGTATTATACAAAAGCATTTCCCCATAAGGGACAAGACTTCTCCCTATGTGACAACCGAAAAGCTTGTACATGTTACAACTCATACTAAAAGTGCTTTAGTCAACTTTTGGGTCTCCTAACTTTACCTGAAAATAAATAATACATGTAAACTAAACAAAATGGTAAGAACTCTGTTTACTGTGAAGTTGCACGCGGCTTGCTTTTGAAAAAGGTTCTGAAAATGTCAATATAACATTCTGCAGCGCTTGAAAAGGTCACTTCTCTAAAGATTAAGAAACCACGTGACCTTCAGTTTGGCGGGTTACATTGTAAACATTCACGGGCATTAAAGTACTAACGACAGAACCAAAATTCTCATTTTCCGAATTATCACTGTCTTTAGATTGGGTTCCAAGTCATTGATAATTCAATCATTGTTAACAACGTAAAATCTCACTTAATATTTTTCTTCTTCTATTGTAGTTGTTTTCCTTCTTCCACTATTTTTCTCTGGTTTCCGTGGTTCCAGAAATCAGAGGATAGCAGCACTGAAAGGGGACGACGTCGAGGTCGATAATAGTAATGAGGCTGACGCATCGGATGACGTAGATGTGAATGCCAATGTATTTAGCAATTCCCATGCATCATGAGGTGTTTATATATATATATATATATATATATATATATATATATATATATATATATATATATATATATATATATATATATAAAGAGAGAGACTCTATAGAGAGAGAGAGGCAGACAGACAGAGACAGAGAGACAGGCAGTTAAAATTGGATGAGTTGATGGAAACAAAGAAGAAAGAATATATAGATTAGACGATAGACAGATTGATAGATGAAAAAAGTATAACTGTATTTGGTGGCATATGGGGTTAGATATATTTAGCTTATGTGGAACGATAACACATACATGTGAAAAAAGAGAAACAGTGCAATTGATACAATTATTGGGTGCTAGGTGGTATATGGATAGAAAGATCTATAGATATATATGCAAAGGGTACATATATTTTTGTACATGTAACACAAATAATAATATTATACGGTTAGAAATTTTTTAATTGATACTCGAAAGATTCAAACACAGATCTGCTGGTAAAACCGCTCCCATTGCCTTGCCTGCACGCACCAGTTCACATTCCATCAAGACTAAGCACACATCACCGAAAAACTGATGCTACCAAGTCGGTAGTATATGCACTCGCGCGTAGCATATATACGAGTAGATCATGTATTGCGTCAAGAAATCCATATAAACTTATTTTATTTAATTATTATAGCGGAGTGGCATTGATAAACGCTAACCCTATTCTCTAGATACATATGGCATTACAGTGATATAATTCTCAATAGTGAATGGTAAGATTAGTAGTTATAGTTTCTCAAATACAATCTCTCAACTTTCTCTTGATACAGTGTCGCAATTTTCTCTAGATGCAATGTCTCAGTTTTCTCTAGCTACAATGTCTCAATTTTCTCTAGATACAATTTGTCAGTTTTCTATAGATACAATGTTTCAATAGTAAAATCAGTAGTAATTTGCATTTAGTCTAGAACCGCCCGGCATTATAATGATAAAAATTCTCACATAACGTTTTTCAGTGCGTCCGCCACATCATTTCCAAGTAAACTAGAAACATCTTCATACAAAACAAAATATTGTCTTAACAACCGAGTGTGTGTTTTATGTCGAAGTAAGTTGGGTGGCATGGGGGTTATATCCTCTAAAAGATGATTAATTTTCTGATATTTTATTTCAGGCTAATGATGTTATCGGAGTTTCGGCACGAAATATTCCTTGGAACAGATGGAGGCATTTGTTGCACAATGTATGTTTACTGATTAAAATTTATTGAATGCCAGTGATGTCTTTGAAATCAATTATTTAACGAACTAGAAACAGCTGTGACTTTAGTGGTTACTATGGCGCGTAACCAGTTGACTGTGGCTTTTTCAACTTCTCTCTCTCTCTCTCTCTCTCTCTCTCTCTCTCTCTCTCTCTCTCTCCTATGTTTTATCTGATAGATGGTGTACATTTATTTTTTTATGACAGGGTTATTATGGCACGTGCTCCACGTGTTGTATTAAATGACCCACAGGTGCAATTTATCTAGAAATAATGTCGGCAGTGCGCTAGCATCGTTACCGTTACGTATGTCACATATGGACTCGTACAGTTTTGTAGTTGTGTATATTTGACTGTTATATACTGGATTTGATACGCAAAGTCAAATAGAAACACTTCATGGCAGGCAAAGAAAACTATGTCCTGGTAGTATCAAAGAAAGGTCGAAGTCAACTTTAAATATCCTCTGAAAGAAAGGCGTTTTTCATTATAAAAACAGAATGTAGCCGTATATGTTTTCAAAATGTTTAGATACAAATATGGCGTCTTAAGTCCACGTTACCTAAAAACTGTATCCATATTCGCTAGCCAAGGTTCCAGTTATGTTAACACTATCTCACGATCTACACCTTTCACTGGATGCGGCAACAAGCCACCACAGCCAAAAAAAATTAAGTTATTCAAATTTGAACACTGTTCTTACACTATCGAGACAAAGGGAGCACATAACTTGAATGGACTAATAAATAATCAAATGCACCTGTAATATCTTATTTCTGGTACGTATTCATACTTTCGATCTTAAGCTTACAAAGTATCCTTTTGAAGTCAATGGTCTCCACCATTTTCGGTCGATATACAATTCACGCTATTGGTTAGCTGACATTACATAATAAGGGAGGCAACTCTTGAAATCCAATAAATGTCGCTAGGACATATCACTAAAATGACTGCTCGATCCGCAAAGGTGTAGATAGGGATAGCATATTTAAACCTTGCATAGGGAAGATGTGTGAGTTTATTAATCCTTATTCGGCATAATATGCTTGTGCTGTCACAGCTGGTACTTGCTCATATTTTCCCAAAGGAGCCTCACAAAAGTCAGACGCTGTAATTCAAGGATAAAAACAATCGGATTAACATGAGATCTCTACTGTCCTACGTGAAGATCTGACAACAACCGCTTTGGGGTCATATTCGGGTGAGCTATGTTAGTGTCATCGGCACTAATTTTATTAGATGAAGTCTTCTTATGTCGTCATGTTTTGGATAATGAGCAGTATGGCTGAAGACCATCACTGTGTGCCAAAGTTTTGATTCACTTTCAGAATTCTGAAAGCTGCATTTCCTCACCAGAGCATGACCTCTGACCGGTCGCTGTCAGATCTTCATCTAGGACAGTGGAGATCTGATTATAATCAGATTGGGATAACATCAGGGAAAGTTTAATAATCGACACATGTTCAGATGCAATAAATAATTTTTCTAAAGGGAAAACAATTTCATAATCACAAATAACACAACCATCATGTAGATGAGCAGAGTCTTCATCTATATTTTAATAACTGGTCAGTTGAGAAGAATGTCATAATCGATGATTTAATATATATTACACGATCAAAATTATTTTTTAAAAAACAACAAAGGAATTTGTCTTGTTACGTTTCATGTTATAATATATAAATAATTTACTTGTGTATTTTAAGAAAGATACAAAGGTAAAAAACATAAATAACGAATGTTCCAAAGGCACGTACAATAACGCATGCCAAAACGGTACACGTCGGATGACAGACACGCAGAAAATGGGTCGCAGGCTTCGACTACAAGTCTTTCGAACTGTAGATGTGCTCACTGAAATTCAACGTGTCTCGATCAAGTAAAATAACATTTTTTTAAAAAATGGATGTAAAATCAGAGTTTAAAGTTGTTGTGGATTCAAATAAATGAATCGCTTCCTTTTCAGAGACATAGCAAAAATATGTTTTAAGACCTGTCTCTGTGCGTTGGAAAGACAGAAAGAATATTTTCCATGTTTCTGAAAGCAACTCCAATATCATAATATATTTTCAAATTGTATTGTTTTCAATCAAAGAGTGTATGAAATCGCGATAATTCAACAGATGAGCGAATTATATCCAATTAAGAAAATGTATAATAATTAACGTTACAAAATGTCTCATGTGGCCAAACTGAACACCTGCTCAAAAGAGATTACGTGTATGACATCGCATTATTAGTGTAATTTTCACACTAAGGGGAGCCGTTTGACAGCATGCCGTAGCTCTAATTCTTCTTCTGAAGAAATTAATTCATCATTGTGTTTATATATTAAAATGGCCAGCAACCCAGCAAATCTTCAACTGAAGGTTTCTTAGAACACACTCACATGATGAGTCAGATCCAACAGCAGCCAAATCAACAAAGGCTACTTTGCAAACTTAATAATTACAAGGTATCACACTATTCAAAAACACAATCACTGTACTCCCATTTGCAAATACGTCGATTCATAATATAGAAGAACGCGGATGAAATGTATATTAGACTATTCTTTCTAAATTTAAAAATGACCGTAATCATTACCTGCAATACGTTATTTATTAATTTTCTCATTATATAAATAAGGCGTATTTGAAGCTGTGAATTTCATACCCTCATCAAGAATCAACTAATTTATCAAATACACTGCTGTCGGGCATTTCTGCGCACCTAAGGTTTCGTTTCCAATACTGAAGCAAAACGCATACCGAATTCGAGCGATTGACAAAACTAAAATACAGCAATGCCTAACATTTGAAAAATGCAATTGTCACCAGAATATTCTGTTAAAATAATATTAAGTTTGGACACAGATGATACCACCCCCTGTTTTCATAACTCGCGATATGTCGGCCTATTCTGCGCATAGCTTTGAAAAGATGTCATGTTTATCCATCGGGCTACAGAAATGAAATATATTACTTTGGACTGTTTCCGTCAGCATTTCAGTCGAGTAATTAGGTCAGGTTTATAGCTAGTTTTACAAAATTCAACGTAAAAATGCCAATAAATGGCAAGAGATATTAAGCAAAATAAAACGGTCTTGTAAACAAAAGTTAATAAACATTTTATGAAAAATAAGCTATTATGTGGAAGAGAAACAACAATGGGGAAGAATTGCTATAGAATTTAGAAACAGACTATACGCCGGGGAATTTGTTGATAATTTATGTTCTAGCGGCAAGTAGACACGTTGGGTAGCAAACGATTTTGTACGTGTGGGACAACTTCTTACAAAATTTGAAACTTGGATTAAAATATAGTTTTGTTTTAAGGTACACATTTCCATCTTTTATATAATGTATTTATTTGTATGATTCTAAAAGATGCATAGTAAATCGAATTTTCTGGGTTACAGGTTCAAGACGGTCATGGAGTGGGTCTTCACGTTGCCATTTAGAAGTCACAATTTTATGTGCATTTTAAGTCTAAATGTGGGATATTTTTGTACACTTTATGAATATCACTTTTCTTAATTAATGTACGATTGTTCTTTCTGGAGACAAAATGGAATTTTGACCCAAAAGAGCACGTGATTCAATGTTTACAGAAATGACGTATCGTTGCCCAGAATTACCCCACGCGCAGATGTGGCCGACATGGCGGTATATCTCGATTTCTAACTTTGTCTTACTGCAATTAGGTTCGCATGCCCACTTACAATTAATAGGTCCACTGTTGGACCCAACTCATATGTACAAGAAAATCTTCACTAATTGCTTTTAAAATAAAAAAAGGAATCTTCAAACTCTCAGATAAATCCTAACAATATTACAAAATGCATTTTTTATACACGCAGTCATTGGTTTCACCATAGTTCAGTGCAAATAGAGTCGGTTAGAAAATAATTAAAATTTATTTGAGATAATAATAAATCTTTATGAAATAGTAGAACCGTGTTAAACAAAATCGGTTAAAATAACTGTAACGGCTGTATAATGATGAATGTAAATGATAATCCTATTTCCGAATGGCGGCACTAATAACTATAATTAAGATGGAACGTATCATTATATTGTAACAACAATGTATTGAGATTAATAGTATCATAACAGGTAAACATGTATCACGGTCAGAAGCATATCTATAGCAACTAATTTAATTTTCAAACACGATAACAAATTAGATAACAAAAAGAGATGTAGAAAGGTAGACAACTCTTCTAAATATCATGTTCGAAGAAGGTTTAGTTGTAATATTTAAAAACTTTCACTCCCTATTATATTATTTATTGAGATTTTTAAAGTATTATTGTACTACAAGCACACACTTGTAATTTGCAATTTAAAATGTACTGAATATTTAAAACAGCTAAACTAATTCCATCAGGGATTTGTATTTACCTCAGATCAGTCCACATGGGATTAAAACTAATAGTTTACAGAGATACAGACTATATAGAAGTATTTTACGATGGTTTGATCAAACTCTGAAGCTAATGTGTGAAGAATTATATCCGTACAATTCACAACAGCTATAGATGAACATTATTTAAACTCAACAAATATAAGACATGTGTGCGAAAAGGAGCTTCAAGGTGCCAAGGTTCGAGGGCCACCATCACTTAATAGATAAATACAGAGGTCTAGCAAATAGCTAATTACTTTTAATTGAGATTTAACATATTATCAGTGATTTACATATTGCCTATTTTTCACATTTGTATAGATATATGTCTATTTAATCTAAAATTGTGTTATATAAATCATTTGAATGAGTAAGATACATACAAAGACAACGTCGGACAAAAATAGTTGTCCAATTATCAGGAATGGAACAAAAATATGCATGTATATGGCACGTAGCCAACTGGATTTAAATTACAGTTATCCAAACTGCAGTCATGAAATTGCAGTAGAAATATGTTCAGATGAAACTAAAAATGTCAAACTTTCAGGAAAATCATCATTTGAAAAGAGACCAACCACTGACGATGTCTTGGTATTGGTCAGTTTAAAGAAATAAAAATAAAGTTATCGAATCAAATTATTGTGGATTTATAGTGCAAGAGTTTTCTAAATAACTAATGTATGAATTTTACTACAGCAAGCTGAGAAAATTGTACGGTGACAAACCGGAGAACATCGAGTTTTCTGGCACTAATCATTATCAGAAAGATAACATATCTGGCATCCCACGAATGAAAACATACATTTGAATGATGAATGCAACGATGTTCTCATTCATTAGTTATGTGATCTCAAACGATGTTCTCATTCAATAGTTATGTGATCTCAAACGATGTTCTCATTCAATAGTTATGTGATCTCAAACGGTGTTCACATTAAATAGTTATGTGGCCATTTCAGCAAGTTCTTCTGCTTATAATGAACAAATTTCACAAAAAGGTCCGGAAAAAAAATGAATGATGAAATTAAATATCGAAAAGAGCACATATTTACTAAACTGAAAATGACAAGGACAAGAATTTACTCAAATCATACAACAATGCAATGTAAAGTATTTAAAGAATAAATTAACTTTGAGTACTTATGACGTCAACGTTTTCTTTTATAATAACATTCATGTAAATATCTTACACTACGAATACGTAAAAACCATGTCACTGATAAGGAAAATATAGCAGCATTAAAATGTTTAAGAGTATCTACAATTTCTCCTTTTATTTCATCCGGAATAGCATGGTTCCCTTCAAATGAAGTGCTCTTTTTTCTTTGTTGTAAAACGAAACAATCACAAAACGCGTATTCTCTATGAAATCTTTGCTTACAGAGTTATAATTTTGTATAATCACCCATCCTGACATTTCCAAATGCTTACTAATAAAAGCAACCTTGATTACTACCTTATTTAGATTGCCACATACATAAATTATTGACAATTTATTTGCACCTTAGCAAATATTAACCATAACTCTAGTAACGAATCTAATTTCAGAATCTGTTAACTTTTCATCGTAGGGTAAGAGTTTTGTCCCGTCAGAGAAGATGGACAAAATATTACGATGACGAAGACACGATTTTTTATTATACTTTTTATCATTTTATTTAGTCTCTATCAAATTTAGTTCATAATTAGTTTTGACACCATTGCTCACTTCATTATGCTACTTTTGGTCAATTCTTTCTAACGCTATTTATTTTTACAATACAGGGTAATAACTAAACCAGTAAACCCAAAGCCGCCGTAATAATAGTAATAATATTACAACGGAAAGTAACTGCAACAGCCTTACTTAAATGTCCTTTTCTTTGTATCCAACACAAAGATTACTTTTCTTTACTCCATCTTTCTCTCTAAATTGTTATGCTTTCATATATTTGATAGTAGATAGTTATATATATATATATATATATATATATATATATATATATATATATATATATATATATATATATATATATAGATAGATAGATAGATAGATAGATAGATAGATAGATAGATAGACAGGTAGGTAGGCAGGTAGGAAAAATAGAGGTCGTTAATAGTACAGATTCACATCTCTCTTTCTCTCTCTCTCTCTCTCTCTCTCTCTCTCTCTCTCTCTCTCTCTCTTTATCTGAATTGTCATCTCTATCCAGATACATTTAGCTGTGTATCGAATATCTCAAGATCAATATTTTCTCTCTTCCGGATGTGCCCAGTAATTTATGCGTGTATGCAGATATAATGAGACATATTTATGTAGAAAAATAAGCGGGTGACAGAATTTTGCGATACTTCGACACTTAGATACCTCAACTGTATGTATGTATGTTGTACGTATGCATGTATGTCTGCATGTGTGGGTGATGGATGGCTCGATGGACATAATGATATAACGTCGAATTTCATCAATAGATGAAATACGTATATATAACGTTCCATTTTAAAATTTTTAGCCGTATGTGGGAGTCGCAGGAAGTGTAATTTTATGCCCATGGCATCACAATGTTGTTCATTGCTTTAGGATAAAATAAGATAATGAGGAAGACGGAAGATGGATTTAAAGATTTTTATTTTAATTGGTGGAATCATACCATACCGGAAAAGTAGTAAACTTATTTTACATAGGGTAAAGGAACTATCATCTGATTGGTTGGAACACTGTGCCTTCATTGCCAGTAAAACTTGAGAAACAGCTAGCATACGTTTCAGGTAGTAAATATTTATCCCACTCATTTCCATCAGCATAGGACAAGATATTACAGGTAAGATAAACTTTCTTTGTCACACATACGCTTCTACTTCATATCCTCTCTTTCTGTTGTACTGGAATTAAGGTCGCTTTGAGAAAAAATAATTTTCACAGTAGCATTAGAAGAAGAAGTTACCGTTTACTTAAGTTGATATTTTCAAGAACATACATTGCTGACCAGTCTAATTATTTGATTTTTCGGTTTAACAATTCAAGTTATGCATGACACAAAGACGACCACAAATAATATCGCTTCGTAACCGGAAACTAATATTTCTATTACTATTTTACCTGCCTGCTTAGTTTGTGTGAATTAGTAACAATTTAATGAAACAAAGTACAAAATCTGGTTTAGAAAATAAAAAATAAGTACGTTGCCCTATCTTTGTCAGGAAATCCAGTTTAATGCTGCAGTTAATGAAGGTGTGACACATGTTTCAAATGAGATTTTTAAAAGCCTATCAAAATGAAGACTTAATTTATATATAACCCACTGATCATATTTGATAATTAGGCTTTAAAATCTGAAAATATTTTCGTATTTTTATGATCAATTAGACACTGTTTTATTAGTTTCTCTACAGAGCTTGATGACAATGAAGAGTCCGGTGATAGTGGCGATCTTTGTGCTTTTGTGCTCAATCTTTCCACTGTATGGATATGTAGTGGACCGACCAAGTGGATCTGGTGGATCATGGATCACTGCCTTGTTACCTTGTATGTAACACGTTACTGAAAACTTAATTTAAAATCTGTATCCAAATAGATAAGTAAATAACGGAATATATAAACAAGTATATCAATAAATAACCTTCAGGTGCTGTGCAATTTCAGTCCGTTTATCTACCCGTCTGAATAACCGTTATGCTTTCCCCTTATCAATATTTTTGGAAATGACATTTAAGTATAGTGTGTAGGGACTTGTCAAGTTGTGCAAATGATGTAGTACCGTTATTGGTCAAAACATAAATGCTCGAGGTATAAACAAAGTAGTTAAAATTATTGTTTTAAGTAATCGTCAGGCCCGCCTTAAGTACACTGGATATATATCTTTCAAGAGTGTGTTCCTGATTGTTTCGTTTTTATTCTTTCCCTTTTGTAATAAACGAGGCAGTTTTGACATTAAAGAATGCAAGTCTACCTGAAAAACAACAAAGCATGAAATTACATTTCTCAAGAACCGTCCATAAAGTTTGTAGTAAACATGTGTTCAGATTCAAGTATGTATGTATGTATGTATGTATGTATGTACGTACGTACGTACGTAGGTAGATAGGTAGGTAAAGGTTATTCTCATCAAACATTCGACTTAGAAAAGTCCAAACAACTTTCTCTTTAAAAAAGCAAGACTTTTCAAGTCTTTAAAATGTTCGTTGCCGTCAAATATTTCATAATTACTGACGACATCTTAGTAGTTGACGTCTATACAAAACTGGAAGATATTGCAATTTAAAATAATAGGATCTTTTTACGTAGATAAATAAATAGTAACCTTCTGCGAAATTCACATTCTAGTAATCATCATTTATCAACTAATGTGAAGATAATTGGACCAGTCATATTTGAGTAGACAAAAAATAAATATAAAAAACTACATGACCAGCCAGAATATGAATGCAATTATGTGAGTGTGTGTTTGTGTTTTGAATTTTTTACGTAGCTTTAACAATCTTGAGTCATATCGCTACGTTGTCTGCAGTGTGACAGTTTATAGTGATGTCTAGCACTGGGGTATCATACCGCAGACATGTAGCATGATGTCACACCTAGTCACATTTTCCTGACACCAGGCCGACCAGTCCGAACACTAACCTTTTAATGCTGAGCGTCAAGCTAGGCAGCTGTTAGTACCATTTATGTATATAAAAAAAAACACTGGGTTTACTCGACCGGGAATCGAACCCACGAACTCCCGTATCTGAGGCAGATGCTCTAACCACTAGGTCACCGGAGATGTCGCAATTAATTGAGCAACACACCAATTCACTCTCAAGAGTATATGATAAAAGTACAAAACAAATATTCAGCAATATGGTTGGATTACGGGGATATCATCTTGCTAAAAGTAGTATTTACAGGTGTAGTAATACCTGAGATAAAAATTAGATATTCAGTGGCTCAGACAAACTATCTAGCTGCAATATTTATGGCAGATAAAAATCAAGAAATCATAAAAAGTTACTAAAAAGTATAAATAATACTATTAACCTTCTTTTGCTTTTAGCGGATCAAAGAGAACACTAAATGTCAGTATACATTTTAAGTTTATATGATTCACTCTTGAAGCCCTTGATCACGGCATATAGCGCCGAACTGCTAAGAGGAACTTCTGCAGTTCGTTTTCTGATATAGATGAACTTTATGTTTTACTCTCCATGAGAGAACTGCTTCGTTGTCAAAGGTGGCCTCTCCAAGATCAAGTACACCAAACGATCAAAGACAAATATAAATAAATACAAGTCAAACCCCGCAGTTATGGAAAAGTTCACAATCTTCGCACAAAATACAGGGCAATGCTGTGTGAACGAATGAAGCAAACTATAAAGTAAGAAAGACACCAAGGAGGAGCCGGTCTCATATGGGAGTCACACACACAAGAATAAACAACATAAACACAAGTGACAAGATACAAACGAAATATAAAATTAAAATACATAATTTCCGGAGAACTAAATCATTTCGTGGCGGTGATTCGTTATGCATTTCCACGAATACCATGTACAGAAGCAGAATATTTTGACATCGATATGGGAATTTTACGAAAATGTATAATAAAGTTCAAACGATAAATATTTAAGAGCACAATTATGCTTACACAATATAGTGAAATAAATATACTGAAATATTTCTAGTCAAATAATTCAAAATTAAGACATATACATATTGCACCATTTCCAAAACAAAAGACAGAAGATTATAGCCACCTTAATGTATGAAGAATCAATAGACAGAATTTAAATTATTTTAAAAACTCAATAAAAATATTAGGAGTTATTTAAAAGGAAAATAAATTCGTTTAGCTTTTATACTTGGAACATTAGTGATTTATAAGAATTGTTCAATGACATTGGACGATATTGAAGAAGTTCATCAAGGGGAAAATATACAATTTGATTCATTTTGAGAGCACTACTATATAATTTGTATGCACTTAAATAATTTTACTAAATATGTTGCACAAATCAATATACATCATTTACACAAACTTGGACAAAACTGTTTGTTTAGCAGAATGCTACATTATCAAACCTTTGAGCGCAATACATTTTTATATCGGTATAATACAGCATAAAATGCAATGCATACATTATAACGAGATATAAAACATCTTCCAAATGGCAAGGAATGATTCCACGCGCTAAATAGTACTGTAAGAACGTGAGGCAAAATATAGTTTACCATAAGTACAGTTTTATTTAAGCAAAATAGTCTATTTTAATATCTGACACAGGGGTAGGCACAACAAATTTAACTATATCATCGAGATAGAATGTAAATAGTGGCTTTACTGCTGCAAGCCTACTTACCTTACGTGAACAATGACATAAAACATGGATTTGTAATACATTTTTAAGATAGATTCATTGAGTAATATTAAATGACAAACATAGAAAATTACTATTTTATCAAAAGAAAAAGCACGTAATAGTATTTCTTAGAACACATTACCTATTACTTATCTGCGATCGTGACTTTTTACGTTTCAGTGGCCCTTCTAGCTGTAGTATTGTTTTCGGGTTTCTTCCGTGATGGTACACTAGCAGAAGACGTAACCCTCACCAATAGCAACGGTGCAAAGGGCGACAACGTAATATACGCAGGAATTAGAAGTGATGCTTATTCACATACCTAACTGAGGTTAGTAACTTTTTGGCAATGAGACTGAACTATAGAAAGACAGATAAGATAGATATATTCACAGATAATGTTTATTTTTTTCCATTGTGATAACGGAGAGGAGTGTAAATAGTTATGGGTAAGAATATGGTATTTTTTCGGGATAGGTCACAGGGGCTTAAAATTGATTTGTCATACATGTACTTTATAATAAGTACTATAGTACATGTATGACAGGTAAATTTTGAGCAACGATACGAGCCCCTGTGAGGTTGGTTTGGTGTTCTATGAAAGGGTCCGATCTCAGGCCATCTTGAGCTGGGAAACTTTGGTGGAAAGAGGAATTTAATAGCAAAAACATCCATAGACTTAACATTGGGGAAACAGTGTGGTGGTATAAAAAGAATTTTACCTTACGGTTGGGTCGCACTGGGTATAAGTACCCACATACACTGACCAACACCCAAAGCAAACTTAATGACATCAACACATACTGACCAATACTCATACCTTCTGGGCGATACAGTTTTATTGACCATCACTACACTTATAACAAACACCTAAACATACAATAACCTAATATCCAATACAAGCATGAGATGCGTAAAGGGGAATTATGCACACATATAAGTTTAAATTTGTTTGAATTTCGAATTTTCTCAATTTTGTGTCATTCATATTTAAATTTTGGGTTTATTTAATTTTAAAATTGCTTAATGTAACGTTTCAAATTTTAAAAACTGTTAAGTATGCAAATATTACATTTCTTTTGAAATATTTTTGGAAATCGGTAAAATAATTTTATTACAATTTATGTAATTTACAAATAAATTTATACAAAAGTTGTACATATATTTTTGGTACCTTTTAAGTCTTCAAATTTAATTTTTGAACTTTTTAATTTTTCTCTTTTAAAGATTTATTTTTGTTATTGATTCATTTTGCGCTGGATTGTTTTGAATATCAGTAAAATTGTGTGGCCATAAACTTATTGCTGAGTCTACTTATAAGCGCATATATGCAGTAGGTGTTGGTCTGTATGTTGGATGATGGCCAATATGACTTTGTTGGTCTGTTGGCTTGGTTACTTGTACCCTGAGTGACCTAAATGTAATGTGAAATTCTCATTTACCACAAAAATAAGCCTCAAATGTAAAAACTATGGATGATTTTAATGTTAAATTTCCCTTTCCTACCATATTATCCCAATGACAAAGAGTTGGGCTTTTCCATTGACATACCCATCATTTTATCCACCATCAAATTGAATGTTAAAGATAGGATTATCAGGAAACCCATCTTTTAGTAGAACCATTTCCTTAACAATGAAACCCCAAAGTATAGTGTACTTAGTGATGTTTTATTTTTGGAGGGGGGGAGGCATCTTCCAGAAATATATGAACCTGTACAGTTAGATCAGAACCGAATTTTTTTAATATAATAACCTTCTTTTATTTTCAGTGCTGTGACCTATCGCCATGGAAACAAAACAGAAACGTGGATTGCGGTGCTTTTGTTGTATAAGTTAATTTTCTCATTTTCTCATTAAAATACAGTCAAGCAGTGCGTCTTTATTTTATATGGAAATAAGGCAGCACAGCATATTACAAATTAGTAATGCTATTTAACTGATTTTATTGATATCCAAATTGGTTCTTTCAATCACGGAAGTTATCTTTGATCTTTGAACTAATCTGACATTTATGAAAATTAATGTATCAAGAGTCTTCAGACGTGTTTCTAAAGTTCAGATAATGACTTGTATGTGTTGCTATCTACTATGTAATCATAAATATAATACACATTATACAAGCATGAACATGGATTATACATGCATATATATCATACACTATATGCAAGCATAGACATCATACACTATATGCAATCATAGACATCATACACTATATGCAAGCATATATATCATACACTATACGCAAGCATAGACAAGTCAGTTTATATAAAATTTGCGGTCCCATTAAAATTGAAGAATATGACAACTTCCTTCGCATTATTTGTAGAGGTTGCACTATGTAAGACTACATTAAAATGGTTCATAGTTTGCATACATACGATTCTAGCTAGTTGCCAACTGCTAAGTGTGTAAAATTTGTATTCTCCTTCAGTTACATTATATTAATCTTCTGACTCTCAGTAGCTTTAGGGAATGTATTTCAATCCCTCCAAAATGGCAAGTGAATCTGTATAACATTGGGAGAGGAATATCAAAGCATGTGTGTGTAGAGAGTGACAGAGATAGATCATATCTAAAAGGCTGAGCAGGACAAACCTAACTTGTCCTTAGTGACAGCTGATCTGGTCATCATATCTAAGAACCTAAACAGGACAAAACTAACTCGTCCTTAGTGACAGCTGATCTGGTCTTCATATCTAAGAACCTAAACAGGACAAAACTAACTCGTCCTTAGTGACAGCTGATCTGGTCATCATATCTAAGAACCTAAACAGGACAAAACTAACTCGTCCTTAGTGACAGCTGATCTGGTCATCATATCTAAGAACCTAAACAGGACAAAACTAACTCGTCCTTAGTGACAGCTGATCTGGTCATCATATCTAAGAACCTAAACAGGACAAACCTAACTTGTCCTTAGGGACAGCTGATCTGGTCATCATATCTAAGAACCTAAACAGGACAAAACTAACTCGTCCTTAGGGACAGCTGATCTGGTCATCATATCTAAAAAGCTGAGGAGGACAAATCTAACTTGTCCTTAGCGAAAGCGGACCTGATTGTCATAACAAGAAAATTTAACTGTTGTTCAGGATAAGTAGCACCAATAAACGTGTGGAAATGAACAAATTAATGATGGAAATCAGGCCATCACATAAGCTCTCTAGTCTATAATGAGTTAAGATACAAAACTTACATTAAAGTAATTAAATAAGACAAATGTGAATTATTGGTGTAGTTTTGGTGGATAAAGGATTTTAATTCTGCCATTCTTGCATATTATTGCATTGCTTTATAGTTCATAGTGCTAGTCCCCAGTCAAATGGGAGTATCCCCACTCAAAATAGCAGTTAGAGTCTAGAAGAAAGAACACGACACCAGTGTGATACCTTTCAGAATCACAATATCATCGGCTTTGACTTGGATGGAGACTGAAAGAACTTCAGTTCAGCAAGAGAGGGAATTAAGCAATAATAAGTGGCAAGTACTGGATAATTAAAATTAGTTTTACCTTCCCAACCAAATGTGAGGCTGATGGAAGAAGATAAGCCATCAAAGTGAACTTACTGTACTACTGTCATGAGGACAATCTATTTGACTGATAAACTGGACCCAAAGCATAAATGCCCTCACTCTGGCATTACACTGATTGATGACAATACTGACAAGAAAGTGGAGTTACATTGCCAAAGACAACATTGATAATATCATAAACAAAAGAAGATGATCCAATAGCCTTGACTTCATGGGGTATGATTTTCATGAAAAAGGTACGCGCTCTTGGTGAGGGACTGATAAGCTCCACATATAGTATATCTCAGGATGGTG
This sequence comes from Sinohyriopsis cumingii, assembly GCA_028554795.2. NCBI lineage: Eukaryota > Metazoa > Mollusca > Bivalvia > Unionida > Unionidae > Sinohyriopsis > Sinohyriopsis cumingii. The sequence goes on from CM068841.1 coordinate 63,184,734, forward strand.
ACTGATGTCATAAGATAACTTTCTGTGGTGGAAAGAGATGGTAATGATATTTTCTTTTTTCACTCATGTGTCAGACAAATCTAGCTCTTTTACTAACCTTACTTTTCTTACCTCAGTCTAGTTGTCTCAGACAGGTTATCTCAGTCATGGTATCCACGCGCTAGGAACTACTTTTAAGAAGAGAAAAACCCTGTTGTCTTCGGCTGTGCCTGATGGAGTTGTTATAAAAAGTACAACAACAGCTAAAACATGTATATAACAAAAAGAAATTTACTCACAAAGCAACTTATGGCAAAATTTTTCATTTCTGTAACTTATTATATTTTCAGGTCAGTGTCATTAATGTAGCTATAAATATCTAATTCTTCAAACTTTGTCAAACACTCCCAACTAGCCCCAGCTGAATTAAACACTCCCATCCAGCCCCAGTTGAATCAAACACTCCCAACCATCCCAGTTGAATCAAACACCCCCAACCAGCCCAGTTGAATTAAACACTTCCAACCAGCCCCAGTTGAACCAAACACTCCCAACCAGGACCACTTGAATCAAATATTGTAAACAAATGAAAATTCCTGCACTTACCATTCAGAGTGGTTCATTCATTAGTCAACACGCTATTCCACAAGAAGATTTTCATGTAGCATATCATTGTGCCAGTAAGAGCAACATTTCTCATATTTCCAGGACAGTAAATATCCAAGAATATCACTCATTTTATATCTCTTCACAGCTGTTACACACTTGATTAGACTGAGCTGTGTACTTTACAAGACCATTGCCTACCATAGATTTTTTCTAAATCAGAACGGATAAAAGTTATCCGTATAAAATATTGTAATTTCTTCTTGTTATTTTCAAATGACATCCATTTTCTCGTGCTTTGAAATTGTGTACTTAAGAGTCTACTGGGCACCCATTTGCTCTCATTAACAAAAGCATATTAGTAGTAAAATGGGATACCGTAGCCTCAATGGGAATTAGCATTACAGGACCCCTTGGGATCGTTTAGCCTCAAATGAAATTTAACATGGGGAAAAATCGTGGGATCGTTTAGCCTCAAGGGAAATTTAACATGGGGAAAACTCATGGGACACTATAGCCTCAAGGGGAAATTAACATGGGTGGGACTGTATAGTCTCAAGGGGAAATTAACATGGGTGGGACTGTATAGCCTCAAGGGGAAATTAACATGGGTGGGACTGTATAGCCTCAAGGGGAATTGAATAGGGGAAATGGAATAGGGTCGGGACCCTATTTTAATAGGGTCCCGACCTGATAGGTCTATGGAAAGGGAACAGGGGAGAGGGATATAAAACACACACACACATACACACACACACACACACACACACACACACACACACACGCACATAAAAAATAAAAAATAAAAAAAAATAAAAAAAGGGTAGGCAATTGAAAGTCGATCTCTTTTCGAGAGGTGTGGGTGGCCCTGAAAAGGGCCTTTGGTTTTCTTCTTCAAATTTCTTCTATTTCTCCACCAGCTTCTTATTTTCTGTCCTACACTCTTTTCTTTTCTTTCTTTTCTTCCTTCTTTTTCTCTTCTTTCTGCTTCTCCTCCTCTTCTTTCTTCCTCTTCTCATTTTCTTCTTCCTTTTCAATTTTCTCGTTCCATACTCTCATCCTTATCCTTTCCTCTTCATCCTCCTTCTCCTCCTTTATTTCTTTCATCAGAGCACTGATCATTTCCTTTACTTTTCTTAAATTGTTGATCTCCATCTTCACTCGATGGGGACTATAAGAATAGTGATCCTCGTTTATGTTAACCAACATTTGCTCCATCATACCCAAATTGTCCAGGACGTCTTGCAATGTTTTCATTTTATCAAGTTGGTTTGAAGCCATCTTCTTTTTTATTCTTTGTAGAATGGTTTGAACGACGAATACTGTGGGTTCTTATAGTGAAAGCGCGGACGTGATGGAAAACATCCCCCAAAACATAAAATTGATATTACCTAGATCATAACCAAACAACGCGCGGACGTGAAGGAAAACATCCCCCTACTTTTCTCATTTCATATGATCTACTATCCACATACGTGAAGCAGCAATAAACAAACCCCAAATCTACTATTCACACACGCAAAGCATTAAAATGAAACCCCTAATCTACTATCCACACAAACGTACGTCAGCGCTTACAAACAATCACACACACACACACACACACACACACACACACACACACACACACAAGAAAAAAGAGTCAGTGTTTATATTCACACTACTCTACATACACGCACAGGCAAATCGATTACTATTTCTTTTCTAGAGATTGGGGTAGCCCTGAAAAGGGCTGTTTGTTTTGAACTTCAGAGGCACCTGGTTAATGGTGACACCTTCCGGGTCTGGCACCACAGACACAACGTCTACTCCAATCATTTGTCCAATTGATTGGAGTGGTTGGAAGAGCTGACGGGGGTTGAGTGGCTTCACTATCCCACTCCTCCGTTTGCGGAATAGTGAACACTTCTTGTTCCCTCTGTCTTCTATTCCACAGTCGAGGATGGACAACTGGTCTCCTTGCCTCCTGTGGGTCCTGTACTGGTTCTTGTTGTAACTGGGGTGCAGCCATTGCCTGTGGAGGTTCCATCACCCAAGGCTTCACATCACAACTCGGTCTCATGAACAGGTGACACCTGATCTCTCTCTTTCTTTCCTCCTCTTCTTTCATTTTTCTCTCTTCCTCCTCCTGTTCTATCCTGGCTTCTTCCACAAGGGCCTCCGCAGCCAGCTCGTTCAGGAGGCATCTGGCATACTCCAGATGCATCTGAAGTTCCATTAATTTATTCAGTCTGCTGCTCATTCTACTCATTTTTACTGTTGATCAATCAACAAGGGTAGCTAGAATGTCGAGCGATTTTTAATTTATAGTGAAAGCGCGGACGTGATGGAAAACATCCCCCAAAACAAAATTGATCTTACTTAGATCTTAACCAAGCAACGCGCGGACCTAAAAGAAACACTCACTCACTTTTTTATACTACCCATTACTATTCTAAAAAAATTTCATTAATCACTTCAATATACTATCCACATACGCAAAGCAATCAAACCCCAAATCTACTCTCCCCACACCTCAAACAGCAAAAAAAAAATCATGATCATGATCTACTATCCACACAAACACATACACTCACACCACAAAAGTGTCAGTGTTTATATTCACACTACTCTACCTACACACATTGGCAAATGGGTTGTTATTTCTTTTCTAGAGTATTGGGTAGCCCTTAAAAGGGCTGGGTTTTTTTTGTTTGCTATGGCAATCTTTTAGTTTCTAAGAATGCGACGTCCTCTGAGGATAGACTTTCTGACGATAGGTCTGCTTCTTCGGAAAGAGAAGAACTCTTTGGTGTCGATACGACAATCGACAAAGCCTGTCAGGTTCAGGTTGCTGCTGCTGCTGCTGCTGCTGTTGTTGTTGCTGTTGCTGCTGTCTCTGAAGTCTGTACTTCTCTGTCCATTCTTCTTTCTCCCTGTTCACTTCTTCTCTGAAGAGCTCTTCTATCAGGTCTTCAGTGACTTTTAACATTCTCACATTCTCTATCTCTTCTGGCTTCGGTATCAGACTGTGTCTGACCCTATACAAATTCACGTAGGCTTCGTTTAGCTTAGCTAGTTTGGAGCACATCTTCGTAGGAGGATAAGTCGACAATGGATGGTTAGACTGGAAACTTCCCCGGTTCTTAAAGTCAAAGCGCGGACATGAAGGAAAACATCCCTCTACGGTTTTCGAGCCGCAACGTTCAATGAGTGTCATGAGAGGGATAGTAAGAAGTCAAAGAGCATGAATCAACATTTCTATAGTCAAACAAAAGACAAAGGCATTTTTTTTTCAAAACACAACATTTTTTATTCAAAATCACTTAACACTAACTAACAACTCTAAGATTTTTAACAATAACTCAACAATATAACTTCAAACTTTTTTTCTAATGACAAACATTTTTTTCAATTTACACATTATTTTAGACAGGGTTGACAACGTTGTGAATGAAATTGTGATTTCCACTGATGGAAGTCATTAGGCCATTGATGGACACTACGTTTCCAAGCTTGAGACAAAAGATAAGCATATAGGTCACAAAACCATTGATTTACTTTCACATCGTTTCTAGAAGAAGAACGAGGATCAAAATGAGTTACTAAATATTCTAAAGAATAACCCAGGCTGCGATGATGCAGAAAATACACACAGTACTGTCCGCACACCAATGAATCTGTGCCTTGTAATTTCACATTATTGAATCGGGTGGTCTGAGCATTTCTTCTCATAAAGTCGATGATATCGTCTTCCAAAGGGGGCAATCCATACGAATCGAAATATTCCACACATCCTTCTTGAGGAAAGTAAACGGCTACCCAGTGGGTTCCTGGGAGATGACTGTCGTCCGTGTTGATCACATAAGCTAGATGGTCTTGAGGTTTGCGATGAGGGAGTTCATCTTTAGCACAGACGACAGGATTCCAAGAAGCCGTGTACGAACTGTGGTTCAAAAGGTAATAAAGTTCCCAGGTATCCATTGATTTGTGTGTTTTTTTCTTCTTCTTCACAGGTAATAATAAGTGATCAATTCGATCCTGACTTTCTGCTTGAAAATGTCCGACAAGTAAAAGGCGTTTAGCTTCGTCTCCCCACTCTGATTCAGGACAGCTTCGATACGATGAATCTCTTGAGTAGTTAATGGTGGACAAGAATGTTCACGCAAGTCTTTATACCACTGATGCAACACGACTTCGATTGAGATGAGACTCCAAGCTTCGTCCAGATACTCGTCCAATTTTTCTTCTTGACTCAGCATCAGGCATTTATCGTGTTGAATTTGACTGGGATGATCGTTTTGGCATCCATAGCACTCTTTTTGATCAATTCCGTCATTTTTTCGACCAAGTGTTTGGCAAAACAGGAGACTAAATGGGCTTCTTGTTCTGGCCATCTCGACTTCATCATGATAACTTCTTCCACGGTCTCCTTGCATTCCATGTCCAAAGTTTCTCCACTAGGTAAAGAAGGATAACAGTCTTCCATGGCTTCTAATAGTCTAGAATGACTCCTCTCAAACTGTTGATTTCTATGGTATTGTCAAATTCTGCATACAGGATGACGTTCACCGTCTCAGTTAGAGCTTCTGCAAACTGAAGTTCCACACGAATCTGACCAGATTTTATAGGGTGGAAATGTCCCTCGTCGCTGCCTTGGTCTTTAGTGAAATCAAAAGCCCACAAAGCATATCCTCCTGGATAATCCTCGTACGTAATACCGTGACTGGTGTTGGTTCCTAACTGTCCCGTGGCTTCGTACAGGGACAAGTACGACCTCAAGTAATTTTTCTTCTCAAAGTCAGGTTCGAAAGGTCGGGTACACAAGGTTTTGCCATCGCGACTGACTTCAATCTTGGACACTTTGTAATGTTTAAACTCAAAAGGATTTTGATTGTGGACTCCGTTGAAGGCTCTATTCTCGACCATACCAAGGATTAAACGTTTAGGTAACTGCCCTTGGAACAGATGATCTTCGATCATGGATCCCTGTCCAGCAGGAATGGTGAAGGTTTTCACTTCCACGCGACGTATGTGATACTTGGCGGTCGTTCTGCTCAACGTCTGACTAATGTCGTTTCCCACTTTAGGTAACACTTCCACACGTCGTATGTAGAGTCTGGCTTCTTGCATGATGGTTTTGTAATTGTCACTAGTAGCCACTAAATGAAAAGCGACGCTGCTACGATTCAGTCTCAGGCGAACATTCACCCCATTCAGCAAATACTTTTCTTGTAACCACATGTCCAAATGCAAACGATCCATCAGTTCTAAACTCTGTCCATTTATGATTTTGTCTCTTCGTTCTACAAAGCCCTCATTGTGGTCTTTTTTGCATCAATTTCGGTTTGGTCAAACTTGTCTGCATCGTCAGCTTCCCATACCACACAAGCATTGAGATGAGTGTTCTTGGCGTCTATTCCGTACGTCAAGAGATTTTCCAGGTACGCTCGATAAGGGTAAGTATCCATGCTGCTACTGACCAGTTTGTTATTCAAGTACAAATCCACTCCGCTAAACAAGGAATGCATGAAATTGTTGACGGGAGCTACTGGCTCGTCATCTATAACACCTCCTGTTTTATCAAGAACTTTGACTTTCAGGTACAAGTAACTGCTATTCAAATCGATGTAATCTTCGGGCTGTCCTTTGATTTCAAACTCGATGGGAGCGGAATCCATCAAAGAGGAGACAGGGTGAAATTCCACCCATTGGGATTCTTGCATGGTCATCATAGTGGGTGGCATGGCAAACAGATCCAGTTCCGACATGGAACAGGCGCAAGACTTTCGGTGCATCATTTTTTTGTGTCTCAATAATCGAAAACGTCTAAGTCTCGAACGGTTTTTCTTTTCTTTGCCTTTCTAGCTTTAGACGCGTGAAGTCTGGTGAAAGGGTGTTTTCTTCGTCGTCTCTTTCTGCCTTGTCCTTGCTGAATGCCTGACTCGGTAGCGTGCAGGGCATTTATAGGTGTTTCTCGTCGGCTCAAAAGGTCTTTGCCGGTTTGCAACAAGACATTTTTGCCTGCCCTCAGGAAGGCTTCTTTAGGGTTTTGTTTGTCGATGATGACATTTTGGAGAAATTCTTTGCCTTGTGTCAATGCCGCATCTTTCAAGGCGTGCAATCCGAGTGTCACCATCGGTTTCAAGACTGGGGCCACCGAGCGAAAGGCTGATTTTAACATATCTCCTAAACCGTGGCCTCGCTGTCGAGCAACGCTTCGGTACACTGGATATATGACCTCCGAGTCGTGAGAGAATCGTTTTCGAATATGGAGTTTCACTGTGACTTTCCCTTTGGTGAATGGAATATTTTGTCCCAGATCTCCTTTTATAGCAATGTTGACCGTGTCCAAATAAGATTTGCTGACGGGCAAATAGTGAGGATGTACAAATTCGCAGTGGACGTGATAAGTGTTTCCACCTTCCTGGTCATTGGTCGTGGTAGAATCCACTTTGAAAGGAATGACACGCAGTAACGGCACGGAGGTGTGTCCCACCACGTTGTACTCCACCACATCGGAGTACACTAACATCAAATTCAGTCCTTGGTTCAGTTCTACTGGGGTAAGAAAGAACTTGCTAAAAGAATCGTTGTCGGAAATGACTGGCAATTCGTTTTTCTTCATCATGGCCATCCTCATGTCCATGTCCCCGCCCAACATGTCAAACAATTCAGGACAAAATAAGAAAGACAACATTTTGTGCCCCTCAGGAAATTTCATCAGGAAGCGACGAGCTACTTTGTGGTACTCCAGGGTGACACTTTTTCTGACACTCTCCAAAGCTTTCAGAAACACGACATTAAACCTAGAGCTTATGGTGCTGACCAAATGTTGACCACTAAAATAATAGCCTGGGGGAATGATCAAGGGATAGGTCGTCTTTTGAGTTTCTGGGTTATATATTTTGTGATCATATTTGACGTGGGTATTCAAGTACTGTTGCATTTGCTCGTCATGAACTTCCACTGAAAAAAAATTTTGATTGGGAAGGACATTGAGGACTTGAGTCGGGTGAATGATTTCTACCAAAGCCACTTCCCAATGGGCTTCGTGATCTATGGCCTGAGGTAATTTGGCCGTGTAACAGCACAACGTGTTATTGGGAAACACCTCCATGGAACTGTCACTGGGTAAGGTTAAGTAAAATTGGTTAGTGTGACTCATAATTCCAGAGTTCTGTGGCTGTCCGAGGGGTTACTGGACGTCAGAGGCGTGTCTCCGCCCAAAATGGGGTTGTTGTTGTTGTTGTTGGAGTGGTGACTGACACTGGCACTGGACACAAGGTTCCCGTGGTTCCCGTTCGAGGAGAATTTCGGGGAGGGATTAGGAAGCAGGTAACCGATGCAACTGCTCAATAAAATGGTCCACAATTGTTTGTCTCCTTGTTGCAAACTCAAATTGGCAATGGCTGCCCCGATGACACAATACACCACGAAGATTTGGCAGAAAAAGACGATTTGCGTTTTAGGCACACGTTCTCCACACCACACCCACAAGGGTTGCTTTTGTAAATCTTGCAGAGAAGAACTAGGTGAAGGAGTGGTCGACGTAGCTGCGTCTGTGTGAAAGGGCATGATGGTCACTTCTTTTTATAGTCGATGACTTGCGAAGCGTCGATCCAAGAATCAAAACTGGGTGGATATCCTTTTCAACGTACTTTGACTTCTTTGACACGTCGTTTACCCACTTTACGGGTTCTGCGTTCGAGAATGCTTTCGATGTCGTACACGTCGTCTTCTTTTTTGGTGACACGTTGTAACTCGGGCAAATAAAACGTTCCTTTGAGCACTTCTCCGTTTATGTCTTCCAATTTATAGACGTCAGGATGACGGCTATGCACTTGACCAGTGACACGAAACAATTCAGTGGTCCAGTTAGGTAAGTAACCTTTGTCGAAAGTGCGTTTGGTTTTGTCAATGCGCACCCAATCTCCTACAACCAACACTCCACTTTTCTTGGGGACGTACCAAACAGGCGATCAGACACCAGCACTTCGTTATCGGGAGTCACCTCTTGTGGGGCACGTCCTATGCTTCGATGGTAAGATTGGTTGTACGCTTGCACCAGGTGGGGTAAGATGTCGATGTACTTCAGAGTTTGGTGATGCGTAAAATATTTCCACATGCGTTCTTTCAAAGTGCGTTGAAAACATTCCACGATGCTGGCTTTGGTTTCGGGATTGTCGGTGGTAAAAAAAAATGAATGTCACGTTTCTTTAATTCTTTTTGGAAAGCTTGGTTCAGAAATTCGGTGCCTTTGTCCGTTTGCCATCGAAGAGGGTGACGACCGCTTTGTTTCAACACTCGTTGCAGGGCTCGCACTAACTCGCTGCTCGATTTGGAAGTCAAGGGCACGACCCAGGCAAATTTGGAAAAGACGTCGATGACACAAAACAAATATTTGTAGCCACGATTGTAGCTGGCCAAATGAGAGACATCGGCTAAGTCGGCTTGCCATTGATGATCGATGCCTTCCACTTGGGTGCGACTTCTGGAAAACTTGCGTCGAATGGGTTTGTGTAAAGTGTAAGTAGCTTGTTCTTGTAACCATCGTTGCACTTGAGGTAAACGGAGACTTTTCAGTCGAGTTTTGGCAGCACGATACAATTTTTGAACTCCTGCGTAACCTGCAGGATGGGAGGGATCATATTAAATGCTGGCTAACACTTTTTCCATTTTTTTGGTTTGTGTGTTAATAAGGCACCCACTCTTGGAAGATGCTACTCTTTTTCTCTTGGGGTATTTTCTTGGATTGTAAAGCTTTGCGTGTGCGACCGGCAATAGGTGTCGAAGAGGAGGAGAAGAATGTCTGAACTGGGGATATTTTTTCTTGTTTCACTTCTGTCTTCACCTTCTTTTTCTCTTCTGATGAAGAAGGGGTGGTCATCATCTTTTTAATCCATCCAATTCTGGAGGTAGGTGGTGTTGTTAACTTTGCGTATTTGTTCTGGTGGAGTTTGAAACCCTTCCTCTTCTTCTTCTCTTTTTTCTTTCTTGGTCACTGGTAGTAGTAGTGGTGGTGGTGGTGGCAGTGATGGTGCTGGACTTTTCATCAAGGTCTTAAAATCTTTCAGAGTGGGAAGAGCTGTTTCGTCTAAAGCTTTTTGGTGAGAGAGTTGCAGTCGTTGCAAGAGTTGACCGTACTTTTGCGATTTTTCTGTTTCGGACGATCCATCAAGGTTTGCAATTCGTGTTGTAACTGGGACATTTCGCTCAAATGGGGATTGGGAGGTAAATGCGGTTTGCGTAGTTCTTGCCAACGATGGTATTCAATCTATCGTTTGTAAGGCACTAAAGCTAGTTTTCGTCCTTCCATGGGATGTCAAGGGTCGATTCTGAGATCTTTGGACTCCAGATGGCCTTTTTATCTTGCTCCCATCAGTCCTCCCAACATGGTTCCCAAGACTCCTTTCAGTAAATGGCCTAGCAAGAGGGGTAAAATTCCTCCACGTTGGACCAACATCTCCTTCTTTTGTCGGAGGGGGATTTTCTTTTGAACCATTTGACGCACAACGTGACGATGTTTGCCTAAGCATTGTTCCTGGTGTTTGGATCGTGCCTTTCAAGACGTTCAAACAACATTCGCACACGGTATCGATGACCTCTTTGGAGGCTGATTGAATGAGTTTTTTTCGTAGGGGTGGAGAAGCTTTGGACAGGACAGATAACATGTCCCCATGTTTGACTAAACGAGGAGGCAGTCCTTTCTTTTTCTTTCCTTGGGGTTGTTTAGAAGAGGGATGTTTTCTGGAGGGTGACATCTTTGTGTCTTCAACACCAAAAACACTGATACCCGACTTGGTCACACACCTTTTTTATACTGGAACGCGTCGCCACTGATTGTCTTTACGTCGTATCAACTTCAGGACAGTCATGACACGTCGTACAGGGGTACGTAACGGACTAAATCGAGTCAGTTCTTGCTTGGACAAATCCAGTAAACTTTGTAACATGCCCGATCTTTCTTGAACTTTGATTTTGGGAGCAGGTACTTTGTGAGCCGCAGCCACTTCCACTAAATTGGAGGGTCCTGCCACTGGGGAAGTTCTTCTTGGGGTCATCAACGGAGAAGTTCTTGGTGTGATCAACGTCTCCAAGTACTCTTCAGTTCTTGGTGATATCAACGGAGAAGTGAATGAACCTGAGGCTGCCGGAGACGCGGTCACCGCCTTTGCAGGTCGTGGTTTGCGAGTGTAAGGTTGCGTCCTGGCCGAAGTGCCTCTCTTGCGACTAGTTTTCTTCTGTGGACTTTTCTTTTTCTGGGGACTTTTTCTCTGTTTCTTTTTCTGGGGGCTTCTTATCTTTTTCCGGGGTGGTGTCTGGTAAGAGGAGGGTCCCGCCACTGGAGAAGTTCTTGGAGACACGGGTCTCCTTGGGGACCTGGTCTTTTTCTTCTTCTTGGAGCTTCGTTTGACTTTTTTCTTGGGGAGAACTTTGGGGGCATTATGATCCCATCTTAAGAGAGAGCGAATGATGACCCCTCCTAGAGTACCGCTCGCTCCAGGTTTCAAAATGATTTGTTTTTTTGGTTTGAGTGTCAATGCGGGGATCGGCCAGTTGGGTCAAAGCGACTTTGTTTCGATCGAAAAAGCGTTTGGTTTGATGAGGAATCTGAATGATTCCTTGGAGTAATTGATGTGCTGTCACCGTGAACCATCGTAAGACTTCTTTTAGACTAGCTTCTAAGACACGAGCCCGTATTTGTGGATTTTTTTCTCGGCTGATGCCATACAAGGCACGAATCAATTTGACGGTTAGATGTGATTGAAGGGACGTCATGTTCACACTGTGTGAGACAGACAAAAAGGGTCTGAGGATTTTATAGATTGTTTTGGTGCGGTTAAGTCGAGGACGGAGACGTGTACAGGACAGGCCCTCCGTCTTGGCACCAGTGGTGAAACAAGTGGGTACGAAATCGCAAATACTCGGGGGTCGTAGGTTTCAAATCGACGAGTAAATAGGCGTGTGGAGTGTGAGTGGCATCGTCGTACGCCTGAGTCAACCAAGGCGTTCCTAACTGTTTGGCTAAGACTTGCACTTGCGATTTATCTCGAGGGCTTTTAAACAAGACCACGTAATGCGCATTGAGACTGATGGTGCGATGGGCTTTACTTTGCTGAAACAAATTTTGGGTGATGCAAACGACACTGGCATTACGGTGATGCCCTTTGCGCGTGAACCACATTTTAATTTCTTCTTCGTCTTCTCCTAACATGTCGTCGAAAATGACCAAATGGGTTTGACGGGAGTCAGAGACGATGCCGTCGTCTTCTTTAGGAATGCCTTCCACAAACACGATGGAATCGCCTTGACTTTCTCGCAAGAGGCTGTACGCCGATTGCCACTCTTTGTAACACCACACGATCCGCTGAGGTGGTCGATCGATCAAATGATGTTTATGTTCGATCAAACGTTTGACGAATTCGGTTTTGCCTGAACCGCTAGCTCCGGCAATGAGCATGTTAAAGGGATGACGAAGATACAAAGCCTCCCAACTGGCACGATCTAAGTGTTCGTCGATGACTTTGACAGTGGAGGAAGAGGGAGCAGAGACAGCAGAAGCAGCCATAGTGTCAGGAATGTCACTTGTGACACGAAAACAAACAAGACGAGGGTTTATATACTTTTTTTTCAGAACACGTTTATTGAATGTTTTAAACATGAATACGAAAGACAAAAATACATAAAAGACAAAGGCTTAAGTACAACAATAAAAGGCACATGATAACTATCAACGTGGAATAGAAACAAGTGTCTGTACAACATGTTTTGGGTAAAGTTCTGACCAGTTCTATAGGGGGTAAGGTCACACAAGTGTCCTCCCGAAAGGGTCTTTCAGGCCTGTCCACGACAGTCCTGTCCTGGGTGACGGGTTCTTCTGGCACCGTCACTAACACAGGTTGAAAAGTGACTTTTTTCTTTGGACGTTGAAAGGAAGGATCACAACTCTCGAGCATACTGGGCCACTTCTTGGGTCCAAGCCTCAAAATCCCATTTTTTCCAGGCACGGACATCTGTCCAGTGGGGGTGTAAGTCACAAGCTACACACACATCGTCATACACGTCTTGGGTAGCTAAAAGTTGACGAATCTTTTTTTCTCGTAGAGGTCGAGAAGTATCCAGATGAAAACATAAGGCTTTGAGCAAAAGGAGTCTCTCGTGAACATTTAAAGGCACCACTTTCATGTTGAATGGGGTGGTAAATACTGTTCGTAAAGAGTCCACAAGGAAGCGGCTGGTAAATGAAATCCCAGAAAACAAGTCACTAAGACACACACCACTTGTCGACCCAAATTGAATGGATACAGTTCTTGTAATAATCGATGGTAATGATCCACGGTTTGAATATGGTCATTGAGTTCCTTCCACGGAATCTGTTGGATTACATGTGATAAAAGTCGTGGCATGGCAGCCTGTGTTTATAGTCTCTTTGTTTTGGAAACAATACACGTACTTTCTAGCCAGAGATCTTCGTTTTCCAGTGGGAAATTTAAATGTTGCATACTGTAACCGAAACGTCAGACTTCGTTTAGAAGTTTCCTCTTCCGTTAAGTAGATTCCACGTAAAATATGTCGGTAATCCTTTACCTTTGTCTTCCTCAATGTGTTGTACTAGGTGAATCTCGAAGTAACCAAAATGATCAACACGTCGATCATCGGGGGCCTGGAAGTACTGAACAAGGTCTGGCCACTGAAACAATTTCTGACGAATCAGTTCTTTTATGCCATTCAGGTAACAGTGGTTAAACATTTGGTGACGTAACGGATGCAACTGTTCTTTGCGTTTGACTTGTATTTTGACCAGCTCTCGGTAAATGCGTTCTCTCAACTACGCAGGCAAAGCACGAATGTTCTCTTGTAAAGTATCCATGAATAGGTCATACTAAATCCTCTTTTGTCTGACACAAGAAATGTACCGTTTGCACAGACATGGTTTTACTTCAGTGTCGAATTTAAATCGTTTAGTTACTAATTTACACATTACAATTCGTTCAGAAGTTTCCTCTTTCACTAAGTTGACATTGTGTATAAGATGTTGGTAATTCGTTAACTCTTCCTCTGGAATTCGATGCAGTAAGTTTACAATGTAGTAGATATAATCATCAATAGCAAACCAATCCTTTTTAAAACTAGGGGATCGTTGATCAATGTCTGTCCATTGGAACACTTTCAACTGAATCAGTCCTTGTATAGCATTCAGGTACCAGTGATTAAACATCTGGTGACGTAACGGATGCAATTGTTCTTTACGTTTCACTTGTATTTTGACCAGCTCTCGGTAAATGCGTTCTCTCATCTCCACAGGCAAAGCACGAATGTTCTCTTGTAAAGTATCCATAAACAGATTATGGTAAGTTACTTCAATGTCTCGGTCCCACTAAGGGTAAGTAATGTCAATTCGGTGACCATCGAGCATGTTCTACGTAGGCCGAATCTTGCGTTTCCCAGTGGTGAAGTGACACACCGCAACTGAAGCACTTGACTTTATCTCCTTCGCCCAAGTAGAACAATCCGGCTCTGGCTAATTCTTCGGGGGTCGGTCCTCCCAGATACTTAGGCCATTTTCCTTTGAACGATTGAAGACGATTTTCAAAGTCGCAGTATTCCGACAAACGCACAGGAAACGAATATTCGTCTTTCACAGGTTCGTTTCGATGAGGGTTGGGTGACATGGACAGGAGTTTGCTCAGGGCTGGATGACATCCGATGGGGGGTAAACGTGAAGGTGAACATCCACAATCACCATGAAACCAAGTAAAGAGTCCACAAGGACGAGCGGCATCACTTTCGCATCCCTCAGGTTTGACACGCACAGCATCACTTTCCATGATAGGGGTAGTGAGAACAAAGTTCCCATGATGCTTTACGGCATCGCTAAGGTCACAGCGTACAGCATCGGTCCAACCGCAAGGCTCACAATCACATTCTACTTCAGAAGCCCTACACTTAAAGTGTGCCTGTCTGAACTTGTTTTGTGTTTCTCTGAAAGTATTCATCTTGTTCGCTTGGTCTTGGTAGTCACAATGAACTATCGATCTTGCCTAGAGTTCCTTTTTATATACAGACCAATACCAACGTGTCCATACGGTAAGGTGAAATGATTGGGAAGTCTCACTCGCTTCTGGTACACGATTTGATAGACTTTTTCCAAGGGTCGACTGACGATCTGGTGAGTGGGTAAACGTACAATCTTGTTCGGTTGATAGGTGGTCACTTTAAAGTGTTCATCCTCTCCCGATTGCAAGGCTTCTTTCAATACCCCAAAGTTGACCACACGACTGGTACGATAATTCAGAGTCAATCCTTTCACTTTACACGTCGTGTGCACTTCTCCTTGTGGGTCCCGGTATTCGTAGCCGTAATTTTTGGGACCGCCACAGACGAAACTTAGAATCTTGTCGTCGGGATGCTCGTCTGTCCAGGCTCCTAAACGGTCTCCTTCGATGTCAGGGTGCTGTTGACTCGGGTGATGGATGTAAATGCAACTGTCCGTGTCAAAGTACAGGACGCGTTCCCCTAACAGTTCTAAAGCTTCGTACAATTTTAAGCGAGCATGAGCTGTCACGTAAGCTGCAATGATGACATTTCCAAAAGGGTCGTCTTGTACAAAGTCCAGATCTTCTTCGTAATTGACCAAGATTAAATCCTCGCGAACGACGTCCACGTGTTTCTTGAATTTGGTTTTGTCGTGAATCATCTGGAAGTAGCGGGAAGGTTCGGTCAAATATTCCGTCTTGGGTAAACACGGTCGTTGTGCCATTTTACCCCACAAACAATTTAACATCACTTTGGCAAACGATCGCCTGCCTTCGTTTTTCTCGATGTGATCTAAAGGGATACCTTCTTGTACCCAGTACTTCTCTTTGAATGTCTTTTGGTCTTCGTGAGTGTGACACCAGGACGGATAGCCGCTAGCTTCTTGTTTCAGTTTCAAAAAGGCATCCACGTAGTCGCCGAAAATGCCTTTCTGCGTGGGGTCCCCCTTGTGGTATTGTTGTGTCTTGGGAAAGTGGCAAATTTCGTACACTTCTAACAGTTGATATCCCATGTCCAGAGCTTTGAACAATTCTACGCTGACCCACGTCCCCGTCAAGGCACGTTCTTCCTGGGTGTGCTGACAAGGCTGATCATGGTTGCACGTTTCGGCACAAGTACGGCACAAAGGAAACATCAGTTTGCCTTGGCAATGGTGAGGTAAGACGGGGTGGCACAAGTCTTTGGGAGGCAAAACTTTGCACTTGATCAAGCCTTCGTATTGTCGAATGTTTTTCAGGTCGATGTGTTTCGTCAGCAATTGCGGGTGCCCTGCAGGAAAGTGACAATATTTGCACACGTAGGGATACAGCGAACACACGTCCAAGTATTTGATTTCTTCTCCTTTCTCTTCGTCGGCTTGGTACAGCAAACAGGTGGCATTGGTCCTTCCTCCGTACAAACTATCCCTCGGGTTCAGGGGGTCCATGAACTGGTAACTTTCCACGAGGCGTTTAAATTCGGGATCGGTTTTCAAACGGTGATCGTATTCGTGTTCCCACATTTCCACCACTTGGTATCCTTCCTGTTCTAACTTTAGGCGTCGCTGACAAGTGACCTGGTACAGGTCTTCCATGGGTCGTTGTAAAAACTGATTTTTAGTGTCACGATCAGGGTAGCAGACGGGACATCCGTGAAATAAGCAACCGTTAAACTCGTACACGATCTTGGGGTTTTCTAAGTCCCAGCCATCGACCGAATACGTTCCGATGGTCTTTTCGCCTCCTCCGTTACGGGCATGCTGAATCCACTTGTCTTCCTTGTCGCACAAGTAATGCAACCAGCGTAGGGCTTTGACCGAGTATTGACGTTTGACATAGTTAGTCGTTTGAGGGCTGATGACAGCTACGGTGTTTTCAGGCATGAATCGTTGCCGGTACACTAAGGAACACGCTTTGGCAATGGTGCAAGCTTCTTTCAAAGGATCGACCCCTCCGTGTTCCATGAACAGTTCTCAAAATTTTCCACAGCAACGCCGTAAAATGTCCACGTCGGAACGACAATACTTTAGCATTTCTTCCTGAAAGTCGAAAAGGTCTGAGGCGTGAGTTTGGTACCAAGTGTAGAAAGCTTCTCGTTGTTCGGTACGCATGTTGTCGGGGTCGTAGTCTTTAGCCTCGGGCAAATGGGGTAGAACGGCATGTTGATTGGCTTCCGTATTGAAAAAGTGTGGAAAGTACCCTTTAGCCATTTCTGTCATTCCAAATGTTTTAGGCATTCGACTCAAAGGCATGGCCAAGTAACTCATCGAATCTTTAAACTGTACTTGTCCCAATTGCATGGAAATGATTTTGGCTCCGTTCAAAATCACTTTAGGTCGTTCGGTGCCTTGTTCCGTATAGTACCTCAAAAGAAACTGTCCATCGTATCCGGAGAAACTGTGAGCCATCACCGTGGCATGACGATGACAATCTCCGTAACGTTCGATGTCCTCTTGGCTCCACGTCTTGTCGATGGGGTCTAAGACCCATTGGGCAAAATCGGCTAGCGTGTTCTGTCCCCGAAAGATTTTTTCACGCCCTCCAGGAATCTTACTGCAGTGAGGGCAATGACTGAAAATAGGTTCTTGAATGCACTTCTCGCATGCTCGATGAGCCACGCAGAAATTAGGAATGTGAATGCCGGTCTCTTGCATGCATTCGAAATCGAAAAAGATGAAATTGCCTTTCTTCTTGTGACCATCCTCTGTCTCTGATTTGGGTTGGTATTTTTGCACGTAGCAGTGGTGTTCCAAGTCCACGATGTGGTGACAAATGTGACATTTTTTCTTTCCTGAACATACGTGTGCCTTGGCATTATTGGTACGTATGCCTTGTCCACACGTAGGGCACAATCTCAGGAGTTGACAAGCACATTTCTGCTGTGAACCTTGCGTCTTCAAATGTTGTTGGTAACAGGCACGGCTGACAAACGTGCGCAGACAAGCAGGACAATGCACTGGGTCTTGCCCTTAGTTCAGACAGGGTGGAGAGGCCAAACATCCTGAGCATTTCGATCCACAATGTTTGTGTTGCTCTCGATTGTTATAGCCATAGTCACATTTCTCACAGTAATAACCGTATCCCAGGAATGCGGTGATACTGGTAATGGTATCGAAATGGTCATCGTGATGATAGAGGTGAATGTATTTTCCGTCCTTAAAGTCTTGGCCTCGAAACAACAGAGGTCCGCGCACTTCTTGAGGGTGTACTTTCAAGGTGTATCGTGGAGCTAGGGCATCTTGCAACTTTTGCATTTCAGAAATGCCACAGGGTTTGTCTTTGGGCAAGCCGGCTTGTTGTAACAGGAGTTCTGCTTCGTTTCGTTGTTTGGCTCGGTCCGATTGTCGAATAGTTTTCCAGGCTCTTTTCCATTCTACCGTGTCGTTCTTGTTGACATAAGTTCGTCCCACCACGATAGCCCTGGCTAAACACATCTGGTCTTGAGGGTTGTGAATTCGGACGAGGCTCTTTTTGGTGCTGCGAAGGTCGTCCACCAATAACATCTTTTTGCGTCCAGTCCCTTGAGGAGGAGAGACGTGGGTCATGTCCAGTGTGGCTTTTCCATCGGTGATGTCAAACTGGTCATTAGATTGTTGTACGTGTTGAATCTTGTCCATGACTTTGGAAGCGGTCAATTCTGCAGGGGTGCTAAACTCGATCCAAACAGGGGATTTCAAACCGTCGTGTTGTATGGAAAGTCTCAAGCGGTTGTCTTCTT
Source organism: Sinohyriopsis cumingii (assembly GCA_028554795.2). Classification (NCBI taxonomy): domain Eukaryota; kingdom Metazoa; phylum Mollusca; class Bivalvia; order Unionida; family Unionidae; genus Sinohyriopsis; species Sinohyriopsis cumingii. The sequence goes on from CM068841.1 coordinate 63,203,034, forward strand.
TGGGTTGACATTGTCGCTTGAGTGTGGTGAGTAAAGAATTCCACACCCCGGTGATGAACCCTTCTGCTTTCTCTAAGGGTACTTCGGACTTGAAATCTTTAAACTTCACCGTGTATTTGTAAGCCGTGGTTCTAAATTTTCTAGAGGAGCGCTTTCCTGTCTCTCGAATGGAATAGAATTTTTCAGGGTTAACTAAGGGTGGTGAACTTTGTTTAGAGGGTCTGGATTCTGGTTCACTCATGTCCTCTTCAAAATCACTGGCATGAATTTGTGCCAAGACTTCAGCTCTGGTACGAGGCGATAGATCACGTTTCTGCCTCTTACTTTCTTCTTCTTTCTTCTCAAATGAATTGGATCGTTTCATCTTAGTGAAAAACGTCAAATGACTAAATTTTAATCACCATGGGCTACTTTATAGTCCTAGCAGACCAGCGTACATAAAGGGTGTGTGTCTTGTCCTTTCACTATTCATTTCACTCTCTAACCGAGCACAACGATGGAAGAGACTACCTAAATCGAAGCTTTGCGATGGGTCATTAGAAAATTTTCTTCAGACCAGCCTTCGGACTACTCTCCTTCCTTGCGAGATAAAAGTGAAGATAATTGCTATATCTGCCAAAAGAAAGGGCATTGGTCTTCAGAGTGTCCAGACCGTCAAGAAAGCAAAAAAGGGGTTAGAAAAGACAAAAGTCGAGACACCTGTTATCATTGTCAAGAAAAAGGACATTGGTCTCCAGATTGCCCAAAAAAGAAACAAGAGGAGTCAGAAGAAGAAGAGAGGGATTCTTTAGAGAAAGAAGAGGAAGAAGAAGAAGAAGAGGAGGAGAAAGAAAGTAGACAGGTAAAGAAACAGGAGAAGAAAAGAAGAAGGGAGGAAAGTGAGGAGGAAGAAGAGGAAAAGCCTGTGACTGTGACGAAATTTAGAAAAAGGAGAGAGTGAAAAAATGAGACAGAAGAAGTCTATGAACTTTTTTAGAGTGATTTGTTGTGAATTGTGAATTGAATTGTAAATATTAATAAAAGAATAAATTAATTATAAAAGGTAAGTGTCTTTGAGCTTTTGATTTTAAAATCAGAACCTATACTCACGCACTCATACACAGACACGTACTATAGGGGTAAATGGGTTGTTTTTTTTTTGTTGAGTTATTGGCAATTGAAATTGTATCTCTTTTCGAGAGACGTGGGTGGCCCTGAAAAGGGCCTTTTTTTGGTGTAGGGGTGAGTTTAAGCAATCAACTTTAACTGTCTTAAGCCTTTGCCACGGCCGAGGCCTACTTCTGATGATGATTTGGTTGAAATCACTAAGGGTGGTACGGTAGGCTTAGTCACAGGGCTGGAGTGTTTAGCTCGAAAAGGTCGTATTCTCTTCGGTCGTGATAAAGAAGTCAGATACATTTGTTTCAGACTTCTTAACTCCGCTAAAATGTCCAACAGTACCGTGACGGTTTGACTTTCACCCTCTTGTTTCTTTGCTACTTCTTCTTCTTCTTCTTGTTTTTTTCTTACCTCTTCTTCTTGCTGCTGTTGCTGTAAAAGAAAAGCTTGTTCTGCTTCCTTTTGCTGCTGCATAAATTTCTCCAATTCTTCTTTCTGTCTCCGTCTAAAATTCTCCACGTGTGGTAATGAAGGAGAAGGTGACGAAGGTTCTGGAACAAATTCTTGCGAGGTAAGAAAATCCACATAATCCCAATTCACCTCTTCTGAAAGTAAGTCCGGGTTCACTTGTGTAGTCTCAACGGCAGGTGCACCCCAATGGATCGTTTTCTGAGTTTCCGTCATGTTGAAAAACTGTTGCATGGACTGACTGCACACAGGCGATAGCGAATCTATATAGACTAAGTGACGTCACAGACTGCTCTCTTCGGATTGGATGTGGGCTGACTGAATTTTGTTACGCGTGTTTGGATTGGTCAACGAACTCAATCCGTTTCAATCCTTTCTGTCCCTATAATTAAGCGCAGTTCACTGTATTGATTCACCTGTTCTCGGCGCCTCAAGATGTGGACCGACGTTCAATCTTCAACCCTTGTCTCTTCGATGATGTTCAGAACGGACATACCGATGTATGTCTGATCCAAATGGACTATTGTCCATAGGACAGATACTAGTCTATGGATGAGAAGAGTTTATATAGAAAGACAAGAATGCCTCAAGAGGGTACTTGTGTACGGACCTGCAGTCAGAAGGAGTTTAAGAAGAAGAAGAAGATGTGACAGATGCCCTCTATGTTAATATTAACATAAAACCAAAGGCCCTTTTCAGGGCCACTCCAATTTCTCGAAAAGAGATAGACTTTCAATTGCCTAGCCCATTTTTTATTTTAATTTTTTTTATTTTTTTTATTGTGTGTGTGTGTGTGTGTATGTGTGTGTGTTTTATATCCCTCTCCCCTGTTCCCTTTCCATAGACCTATTCCATTTCCCCATTTCAATTCTCCTTGAGGCTATACAGTCCCACCCATGTTAATTTCCCCTTGAGGCTATACAGTCCCACCCATGTTAATTTCCCCTTGAGGCTATAGTGTCCCATGAGTTTTCCCCATGTTAAATTTCCCTTGAGGCTAAACGATCCCACGATTTTTCCCCATGTTAAATTTCCACTGAGGCTAAACGATCCCAAGGGGTCCTGTAATGCTAATTCCCATTGAGGCTAAGGTATCCCACATTACTACTCATATTCATGCACTTTAAAATAAAAAAACGCACGTTGCTCAAGATGATCATGATAAAACACTTGCAACATGCAACAATTATAAGTTTGTTTTCCTTCTTGATTATTTGTAGTGTTTCTAAGAGCACACACACACACACACACACACACACACACAGATATATATATATATATATATATATATATATATATATATATATATATATATATATATATATATATATATATATATATATATATATATATATATATAGCTGGGGCCCCGAGTGGCCGAGTGGTCTAAAGCGCTCTTCGTTATGGATCACTGCCATCTCACCTCTGTCTGCGGCGGTTCGAGTCTAAGATTCAGCCAATGTAGTTATGTGAGAAAGCTTGCCAGTACCTTCTCGTGGGTCGGTGGTTCTTTCCGGGGTTTTCTCGGGTTCTTCCTCCACCATTAATACTGTCCGCCATGTATAGCCTATCGTGTGCTGAAAAATGGCGTTAAACCCTACAACAACAACAACAACATATAGCTAGATTCTACTAAGATAATCATCCATAATTTCACAAAAGGGTGCAAAACCTGATGACCATTACAAAGAGTGAGAGGCAGTAATAGCACTTGATGAATAGTGTGTTTTGAATCTAACAATATTGCAAAGGTGTACGATTAATTTAATTTAAATGGAAATAAATTGGGCGAGGAAATAATTTATGTGTTGTACCTAGGCAAGTAAATCTCAATCGTAGAGTTATATTATTTTGTCTCTCCCCTCGGCAGAGCCTCATGAGGAAGCATATAATGTAACCCCTTGACTGGGATTTCCTTGTCTCAGCCCAAAGCCAACATAAATTCTAATATTCTCGTTTTATTTAGCTATAAACATAAACTTAAATTAGGCAAATGGGTACATCTTGACCATCCCTAGATGTGACTGACACTCAGAATTTCAATAAAAGCAGGAGGTGCTTAAGGCATCCGATTCTTGACTAAACACCCCAAATTGACCATGAAGAGAGAATGAATATTAGTTATCACTGAACCGTAAACAACTAATTTCAATGAAAAATTCTTTTCCTCCCAAGTCGCCTAAATGGTCTAAAGTGCTCACCATTCCAGATCACTACCGTCTCACCTCTGTGTGTGTGTGGGTTCGAGTCTCGGGCTCTCCCAAAGTCGGTATGTGAGAAAACTTGCCATTAGCTTATTGTTGGTCAATGGTTCTTTCCGGGGTTTTCCCGGGTTCTTCCTCCACTATTTATACTGACCATCATGTATAGCTTATGTTGTGCTGAAAAATGGTGTTAAACCCTACAAAAACAACAACCCTCTCCTCACCAGTGCTAAGGAGAGAAGGAGGATTACTGTATGGGTAAGGTTCCTTAAGCTTCACTCAAAGCTTAAAGATTTACATAAAGTCCAAAGAATAAAAACGGTTCCACCATGGCATTAAATATCTTGAGACTGGTCTCTATAGCTCAAAGCACCTGATTAGTTCTGAAAGATATCGGTCTAACCCAATAATACAGCCCTTAGAGAACTTAAAAGGAATGGAGAGGACTGCCCAATAGCCAGTTAATGCTAGACACGGATCAATCATTTTTCTTGAAAAGAACATATGTAACTACATTTATCGGGGAAGCGGGTATTAGGATCAACATATTTTCAAATTCAACAATTATAGAACCGCATTATAAACCTTTAAGTTTACTGCCTTCTAGACTGAGCCTGAGCATTTGGCAACAATGATGAAAAACTGATCTAAAGTAGTAGATTCAGATCATATTGTTCTTTTATTCATGGTCTCCAAGGATTAATTGGAGGAGGGAATACTCTTCTTGAACTGGTGACTAGCACCAGGAAAAGACAAAGTGATGGAACGACAGCAAGTAATATATTAATATTATTAAAAGTAATGACTGAAAATAATTAAAAATATAAGTCCAATCTCCAGCACATTTTGCATTAAAGTAGGCACTCGCCAGTTAATTCAAAGTCTCAGAGAGCTAATTTCTTTGACAAATATTTCAGTGACAGTTATGTTGAGGATTATCAGCAAGTCTTTGCAATGGTCAGAAGAGTGACTGCAACGTCCAAACCAGTGAGACGATGAAGTTATGGGATAATGTTTGATCCTCATAAATTCTATAGCTTTGTATTTAAACTGTCTTTAGTGTTCTTATAGATCTCACGAGTTATGTAGGTGATTTCGTATGCCTCATCAAAATTAGGCTGGAGCCTTGCTTTGACACGTTTCATCCATGCATTCAGCATGGAATTGGACTCATACAACTTTTCTTCCATGATGTCATTAATTTGCATCAGCTTTCATGCCCCCAGTATGTCAGCCACAGATATATCATTGCCACAAAGGAACATCTGGTCTTTCAGGAAGCAGGTTTCCATGTACATAAGAGACTCTGCCAGACCTAACTTGAACCTTTCAACTTTTTCTGATCAACAGGCTGGTTTCGCATCCGTTGGATGAGTAGCTGAAATGATAAATAAATTAACTATACATGAATTGTAAAAAAAAATTGTCTTCCAAATTATACAGGGTCTTAATTCAAAACCAGTACATGATGTACTCAGCTTGACAAAATTAAGGTGTGGATGGCGTGTGCATGTGTGGATAATGATTTTGGAAAACATTATTTCGGAAACTTTGTTGGGGTCATGGATGCCAAGAGGAAACATAAAATGTAAGAAGCCCTGATTTAATATGTGATTTCAAACTCCAATTCGTGCAACTGGAATAACTGTCAGCTAATGTTGATGGAAAGGAAAGGTAATGTTATATGAATTTTAGTTTATGAGGTTTATGCTACATTTGGTTTCAATCCATTGTGTCCTTAAAAAAGTACTCAGTAATAATGAAATTTGTGATGTGAGGGCAAGATTTATATGATGGATGGTTGCCAAGGTTGTTCAACATAAAAAATTCAATTTAATGAACCTTATAACATATAGGTGCACATCATATCTGACGAAGTTGTTCAAAAGCTTTTGTGTGAGAAGAAAACATCTGATGGACAGTACATTCAAGTTACCTTCTGTCTTCCGCTTATGAATACCTTGACCATGGAGGTAGCGGGGGTGACTGTGATATCATACACGATTTAGTCAAAATTAAATTATGGGTTAAGTTACGTTAAAAAAATCAAACAGTTCTAATGATACTGCTATGATCATGAAACAAGTCTCCTAATTACATATTCCGTGCTGTGGCCTTGACCTTAGGGATTGGAGCATATTGGATCAGTATGCAACACCTCATCTTGCCATGATGTTCAAATTCTGGGTAAACTATTATGAAATGATGCATATGTTTCAAAAGTTACAACCCAGGCAAAGAAACAACTAACTGAGTTAATTATTTGTTACTGTGAACTTGACCTTTTAGTGGGCAGGGTGCTACATGTCTGCTGCATGATGACGCAGTGTTAAACATCACTATAAACTGCTACACTGGAGACATTGTAGCAATATGACTGAAATTTTTTAAAGCAATGTCAAAAATCCAAATCACACACACACACACACTCCAGGGAGTCCATAATTAGAGCTCTTATACGTACCTGCAGTGTCTAGTGTATTGGCAGCCCTTATGAGTTCGATAAAAAGAGCAATCCCACATGCATGCAGTAACTTAGTGTTCAGATAAAATTCTAGATGAAATCTTTTAAAAGTATTCACTGTCATTACAAAGTGTTCATTGCCTTTTGGACTACAGCACTACTTTCTAATTATTGGTGACTCATTCAAAACACATTCTGAGTGTATCACTCTGATACATCAAGACATTGAAAACTATTAGAATTCATTTGAAACATTCTATAGTTTAGACTTTTGAATGGACATTAAAGATTATTTGGGATTTAATTAACAATACTGTAAGTGTCTTTGTATTTTCACTTTGTATTTGTTGATTTAGCTAAATTTGTTGGTTTTGCATTTTTCTGTTACATGGTTAAAGACCATATAGTCATAACAATTGACAAATCTATGTGGTTATGATCTAATCACTGAGATTTAGTAAAGTTACACTTCATGATACAGTTACCTTCTTTGGTCATACTGATATAGTATTACCAGAAATCCATCTAATTATCAAGTTTAACATAAATAGCACCCAATAAATTACCTGCAAACACGAAATTTCACTGTCTCTGAATTATACATTATAGGTTGCCTAGACCTCTATTTGCAATATAGGTTATACATACATCTTTTCACGATAAGGGTTAGTCCTTATCAATGCACACGACCTTTCCAAAATTCATTATTCTAGGAAGAATGGTATCCATACAATGTGCCAAAAACTCATCTGCTAGATGTAAAAATAACAAACAAAATATGAAATATAGGTCATGATGAGCTTCTTTTATTGTAAAACACTTAAACAGATGCATGTTTTTATCAATTTCACAAATCTAACATGTAATATTAGATAAATAACCAACAAACACAAAGTTTAACCCAAGACAATGAACATATATGGGCAGCAACCTGCTTCTACAACGAAGAAGTCCTATTCAAGATGTTTCTAAGTAGGTCTATATATACATTGCATGCAAAAACCCTATGTGATAGAGCAAATTCAAAAACATAACACAAGTCAACAAAATGTGAATTGTAGGCCACAGCGAGCATTTTGTTTATAGTTGTAATCCTAAAAGAGCTGTATAATATCATACAATTTAACGAACCGTTACAAAACACCATTGAACCTCTCACCCAGTTTCATGATTCCAGGCATATCAGCATAACATACAAGCATACTATAAGGACATGAGCTAAACACACAAATTAGACCTAAGCAAATAAAATATGAAATCAAGGTCTTACTGAGATGCATACAGTCACCTAGTTCCCTAATTCTTTCATATTACAGCTTACTCAATAAACCTGTTGGCCAAGGCACGGATTTGTCACGGATTCTGGTTATTATTGTTGTTGTTAGGTTTAACGCCATTTTTCAGCACAAGATAGGCTATACATGGCGGCCAGTATTAATGGTGGAAGAAGAACCCGGGAAAACCCCAGAAAGAACCACCGACCCACGAGAAGCTACTGGCAAGCTTTCTCACATACCAACATAGGCCGAACCCGCGACTCGAACCCAGGCAGACAGAGGTGAGATGGCAGTGATCCGTAACGGTAATGCTTTAGACCACTCGGCCACTCGGGCCCCCGATTCTGGTTATTAAAAAACGTGTATTTGAAATCCCACTCTTATATTACAGCCTTTGAAACATGCACACGGAAATAAGAAATCCGCAGGGCTAAGAGGTGGGTTATTGACCGAAATATTTAAATTAGCCCTTATTGGTTGTCAAACCTCGTGTCTTTATATGTACAAAGAATAACATTACGGATTCTCTTTGGACATGGATCCAATAGTATTAAAGTTATCCCAGTCAGTAACATTGTGTCAAGTTGCATATTCATAGACTTGAACACTGCTGACAATAAACTTATGGCATGTATATTTGCATGTTTCGTAATTTACTGGAATCAATCAGTCAGTCGTCACTGTTCATACGAGGGGGGAGTACATAATTTTGTGTAGTAACAATTACAAAATTGGTTAAGATTGATACAGTTTTGCAATAACCTGTTTTCTCAATAATGTCTTTTGAAAACTTAAATTATGTGAAATAATATGGAATAAAAAAATGTTGCAATATACATGTAATCGTGGGTAAATTTACATGTATGTGTATCATAACAAGCCAAGTTATAATGAAGAAATCTTTTCTTGAAAATATTGAAAAAAATACAATCTCTGTTAAATTAAATTTAACATTATAATAACATAATAAACCGATACATCTTTTCCTCTGTATTTATTTTTCTTTTCAAATGCACTTGCGTATGTGATTTTTTTACAATTGTTTAAAAATCTTTGTTGGAAATCAAGTTGCAACTTACATTCTGACTGCAAATATGTCGGAACCCGTGTGATCATTGTACTTCAATACATAAAGCAAGATCCGTGTGATCATCGTACTTCAAATGCATAAAGCAAGACATGTGTGATCATTGTATTTCAATGCATAAAGCAAGACCCGTGTGATCATTGTTCTTCAATGCATAAAGCAAGACCCGTGTGAACATTCTACTTCAATGCATAAAGCAAGACCTTCAAAATTGTAAGTTAAAATTACGTATCCCCTCATTTCAGCAAGTTTTCTAAGTTCACATTTCCGTGTCATTAGCAGGAATTCTACACAAGTGGTGGAATCCTGTTGATGATGAAATACCAGGAATCCTTGCTCAAATTAGGTGTCCTGCTCATGCACAATCTGGTTTATGATTTGTTCTTAAAAATCTACAGATTCCTTGTCTAAGCCGTGCCATAGCCAGGTGGATTCCTGTTCATAATTTCTTATGGGAAAAACACTAAAATGATCCTACGTCAGTGTGTGTGTGTGTGTGTGTGTGTGTGTGTGTGTGTGTGTGATTAGGACTTTTATTGTAGCTTTAACGTTTTTTCACTCGTATTGGTACGATGTCTGTATTGTTGCCGTTTTTACTGAATTCTAGCACTGGGGCCTCATGCCACAGACATCTAACATCATATCCCACCCAGTCACATTATCCTGACACCAATCCATCCACTCCTAACACTAACCTCATAATGCGGAGCGGCTGTTAGTGCCATTTTTATAAGTCTTTGGTATGATTGAGCAGGGGTTTGAACCCATGACCACCCGCATCTGAGGCAGATGATCTAACCACTTGTCCACTAAAGCGGTCCCCAAGTCAGTGAAGTATAAAATATGGATTACAGTGACCAAAATCTGTGATGAGAGTGAAGTATTCATCAAGTTGCAAAACCTGACAAAGTTTCATTACTCTGGGTATAACAGTGTGTATATACGATGCAGTAAACCCTTTTTGGTCCTCAGCTATACATAAAACCTTTAGCTAAGCCTTAAAATGTGAATGTAGGTCATAATACCTTCTTTTCTGCACAGTTATGGTACTATTACAAATATATACAATGCTATCATTGAATGATTCTAGCACGAACAGCTAAAACACAAATTTAACTCATCTGTGAAACAGAAAATGTCAGTCACATTGACCTACTTTTGCAATGAAGATAAAGCACATGTACTCATACTCATTGAGACGCATCCATTCACCAAGTTTCAAGAATGCAGGTATAACAGTATCTATACAGGGTGCACAAAAGTCTGTGTTAAATGTAAAAATTTCATCAAAAATGAACACCTTAAGCACAAAGTTTCTCCCCTTATGATGCTCAATAAGGCATAGGCGCTATGAAACCCGCTCCAAAGTGTTGGCTAGGAAGAAAGAATAGTTGAGATTAAGTAAGGCTTAGATAATATGTACATGCATATGTACATGCATATGTACATGCTTTGGTATATGTAGACACCGATTCTGACATAAATGGTAGTACAAACGTTATCCACTCCTTTGCTATTTCTCTTTTCTCAGATTATCCAGGGGAAGTAAATGGTGACCAAATAAATTTATAAGAATTCCTTATAAAAACAACCTCAGATCAATAGGCGTTAATAGTCTTGTTTTGTCTGAAAGAAACAGCCATGCATAGTATATATTAAGGCTGCGATTAAGTTGAAAGAAATATCTCAATTTTAGACAATATTTGTTTTATTTCATCCTAGTTATTAGGTTATATACACAAAATAAAGGAATAGGTCTGTACATTTTTGATAATTTAATCTAACCCCCCAAACAATTTTAATTCAAATATGTGAGTCCCAATATGAAAACCGTAAAGGTTTATATGGTCAATGTAAAGGCCAAACATATATAGACTATTGATATTAATTTCACTTTCATCAGCATGTAAGTATTAGTAAAGAATGCAACCATCACATAACAAAGAAACTAGCCGATTAGAAGCTGAAGACATGGGATAGATGGGAATCAACGTAAAGTTCATTTCCTGTGGTATAGCTTTCTTTTAACCTTTTTTTATCACCATATTTGACTCTAACAGTTTAATCAAGAACATCTCAGACATAGGTCATTTTAAGTTTAAATTTTTATATAGTTGCATATATATTTTTAATTTGCTGTATGTATCCTACTTCAAAAGTTTTATCTCTCAGGATCCACTGTTAATCAAATATTTTCTTATTTTGCTATTTTATATGCCCATAATGATCCTTTCTTTCTAATAATGTTGGTTAGTGAGTACTAGTCTTCATATCTGCACATGCATAATATTGCGTACACTGTACTACACTCTTTATAGCTGTACATGTATACTGTTGCTTAGACTGTACTAGTCTTAAAAGCTGTACATGAGCAGCAGGGAGGGTGAACAGACCATTTTTAGGAGTGCCTATTTTTGAAAACCAAAGCCTCTAACCGACCGAGATTTTCTTTTTTGGGTTAGGTGCTAGGGTCCATTTTCGTAAATTGGCCCCAGGCAAAGTTCTTATATGAAGGCTATGATGTCACGTTTTCAGCTATTTAAAGATATGATATATTTGTGAACTGGGTGTTTTGGGCTTGTGTTGTTCTTGAAATTGATGTCAGGCATGTACACCTTCCATACTTACTCTTCATTATGTTGATAGTGAAATACCAATAGTCGGCTATGAAGAAGAGCTAGCCTCACATAGAAGTAAACACATCAGTTTGGGGCAAGTAAAATATCTCAAAAACGGCATGGATGACAAGCTATTTTCAATTGCATCAGCCTGTTTAGTACACACTGTTTTGCAGAGTTGCCATCTAGGAAAAGGCTTGTGTTTGCCCTGTGAGCATTAAATGGTTTCAGAAATGACCTTCTGACATGAACATTTCAAGTAAAAATTTGGGGTTGAGTTGCATAAACTTCTGTTACGAACTGCCATTGACTTCTTTGGTCAAGTGGATAATATTATTATGCTTTGACTTAATATAGGTATTAAAAATGGACCTTTTTGACTTCACTTGTGTATTTGATTTTGTATACGATTTGTTATACTAGGTCCCTGATTGCGGCATAAAATTTGTACATAAAAATTGGTCATTCCCTCTTAGTTGATTTTGTTACTTTTATCTTTGTCTCTCGTGTTTTAAAATTTGTATGTGTGTTTTGTATAGCGGTGGCATCGCTGATCATCTACGGATGGTACCACTAAATATAACGTATCCCACTTGAGCCATCTCATGAGATTAAGTAGCAATTGCCTCTTACCAGACCCATATGGACCTATGATAATTACTCTGATATAATTTGTTAGCGCTGGATGATGCTTGACTGGCTCGTGCTTTCGTGTCGGTGAAAAATCAATGATATCCATGTTGTATAAATATAATAAATAATATGGATTTATATTGTGATTGATACATAGCATTAACCTAGAGACTAACGACAATAATAGTTTTAAAAAAATAGCGCGTACTTAATGGTAATTGTTTAAATTATTGTACAATTCAAAACAAATTTCTCTCCCTTGACAAGTCATGGAAAACATTTGGAGATATCGATGCTTGTTTAGGAAAATTACGAGGAGCTCCATGGCCTAAACATCCAGAAGAAAAACATGTTCCTGGATATAATGAGTGTGGCCCTGGAACCCCACTTGATACCCGATATGATGAGAAAGATGAACCAAGACCTACAGAATATCCAATAAATGCGATTGATCAAGCGTGTCACGTTCATGATGCAGCGTATAGCGTATAAAAATAAGAATTTACAATATCGACATAGTATTGTTTCACTCATTAAATGTCATAAAAAAAGATCTCAGAAAAACACTTGCTAGCTTCGTAGTAAAATCAGCGATGAAAGGTAAACTAGTATTAGGAGCCTGTAATTAATCAACCAATTAGTATTATACAGGAATCAAATTTCTTATAGCCCAACAGGATATTGGAGGGGTAGCGCAGCGATCAGTAAACTTGCTGATGCAGAAAATGTCACACGTTTTGTTGATGCAAATTGGTTAGCACGACTGGTGATATGACAAATGTAACTACCACCACCTAAACAAATTTAGTACGCACATTTTGATGACAGTGCTCCGAATGAAATTCATCGGGCAGATATTTTGTTTTAACCACACGATACTATTAAAACACGTAGACGTCAATTACACACATAGAAATACGCGCTGACTGCTGTTGACGTTGCAAGTACCTAGAAAAAAGCAGAACCAATATCAACTAAAACAGCAACTGAAATTGCATCTGCGTTTGAACGGATTTATAAACGAGGACCCTTGCAATGGCCACAGTCGGTACAGGTTGATCCTGGCAGGGAACTTCTTGGTGCACTATCATCTCTGATGAAAAATATAACGTCATTGACTCGATACTAGCGAATCCAGTCAAGTAAAAGTCAAGTTTTATAGCAAATCTGGTCATCTTGTGTGTTGGATGTCCAAATCTCTTAAAATATGCAGAACAATCTCCCATTCTAAGAATACGTCCAGGATAACATGCAACCATATCAACCAAGATAACATCATTATAATCGTGTATGGTATTACATAATCCGCCGTGTCCGTATTCCACACAACTGCGTTGTAGTTCTTCAAGAAATTCAAACCGTCTTGGTTTCCATGAACTTTCCTCCTGAGCAAAATGAGCACCAACTGATGGAAATGTAAAACCATTACTCAGTAATTGTTCAGTATCGTCATGGGTGAATTTCAACCGAAGAATTTTCATTTCTTCGTGGAGAGATTCTGTACGATAAATATATCCATCAGACCAAACAAACTTATCATATTTTCCATCAATGGAACTTTGAAACTGCCACATGACTACAGGATAGCTTTTGCTGATATTTCTGATAAAATCAAACTTATCACCGTTATAGAAGTTAAAAGTTCGATTTCGTGAAAATATTGTTATAGCCGAAGTCCATGCATGCGCACAATGATCAATAATAGTTATCGGAACTCCTTTCGATTTATTTTTCGATTCGTACAAAATCTCTCCGGTTATTGTTTTAGCCATTATTAGAAGAAAAAACATTCCCAGTTCAGCAACATCTTTGATAGACACTCCGGTATCTTTGACTGCTTCTGTGCCCACTCATTTTTGTTTACCTCTTAGATCTGTTAAACCGTTTCCACGTATCGCGTTTGTGAAGTGTTCTTACTTTGCTCGGTTACACAATTCAGCGTAAAAAATTGCATTGGTTTGAAATCATCAACCCTAGTTTTATTATTCAGCGGATATATTGCATAAATAACTGCACTCACAGGATACCCTCGCTCATAATACGATTTGTCAATACCGTAACAATACTTCCAACGACGTTGTGTAATCGAACAGGGTCACGTTTGCCACGGATAATCCAAATATCGTCGACCTCCGCTAGAAATGTTACATTTAAAAAATATTTTTGATTGGCGAGATAATTAATAATCGTCGCCGCTCGTTGGCTTTCATTGCAGCATCAATAACATCTTCGGTGTTGCTCATGATTCTGACTTTTGGCCACATATGAGAGACACCATTACTAAGAAATTCTTTCTTGGCTCCTGGAATATTTTTAGTCACAGTTTTCATCGGATCAACCGAAGCTTCGCTCGGCAAGTCAGGAGTTCGTTCAAGATCGAATCTAGCTTCAAACAGTTCAATTGTAGATAATCTCTCAAACTCTTCCATATTATAATTAAGACAATTATATATTTAAATTGAAGTACAATTGTGTGTGTGTGATTTTGGATTTTTAATGTAGCTTTTAACAATTTTTCAGTCATATCGCTTCAATGTCTGCAGTGTGGCAGTTTATAGTAATGTCTAACACTGGGGCATCATGCCGCAGACATGTGGCATGATGTCCCACCCAATCACATTATCGTGTCACCAGCCCGACCAATCCTAACACTAGCCTCTTAATGTTGAGCGCCAAGCGAGGGTGCTGTTAGTACCATTTTTTGGTAAGTCTTTGGTATGACTCGGCCGACGATCGAACCCACGACCTCCCGCATCCGAGGCGAACGCTCTAACCACTAGGCCGCCTGAGCGGTTGAAGTATTGAAGAATCTATGTATATACTAATAGCACTACTACTACTAATAATAATAATAATAATAGTTCAAAAACAATGAATAACTGCAAATGGTTAATGATCGGTTCTTCAGCTCCTTGTAACAAATCTTGCATAAATAAAGTATGTGTTCTTCGCATGAAAAGCGTGCGAAGTGGATGTCTAGGACCAAAACCGTGTTTAAAGTGTGGTGTTTGGGTTAGAGTAGAAACACAGTTGTGTGTGCAATGAGGTGGTAAAAAATACAGAGAGTTGAAACGATAGTATGATTAAAACAAAAACGCAGATGAATCTCCAACAAAAATGGTTGAAGACAATCTCGCCAGATTTTCAAAATAATTATTTAGACAATTAATACTATATAAATTGGAACATAATGAGTTTGTGAAACATCCCATCATCAAGAAGAATCTCGTGATGGTATTATCGTAAATTGTCGATTAATAAAACCGGTCGGTACTGTCATTAATACTGGTTATCTCAAAGTTTGTGCTGGGGAAGAAACGTTGTCTCTCCCATACCTTTATATAAGACTGTTTTCATATACTAATCGAAAAGGGTTTTGTGATTGATCATATTGATGCAGATCCAAAAAATATCTCTTTATACAATTTACAAGCTGTTACACAAAGTTCAAATTTCAAATTTGTTAAGACTGGCTCTAATGATTAGAGCGCGAAAGCAGTTAAGTCTATGAATGTAGAGACTGGTAAAGAAATAATATTCTCATCAATGAATGCAGCTGGCAAACTGATATTTTTTCCAGCTTCGCTGCAACACGTCGGGGATAAAATATACGAATCTGAGCATTCAAAAATATATAAAGAAAAAATAATATTTCAGTATCTCCCGATTGTATTAGATACAAACACTCCGGATATAGGGAGATAACTCTGTCAAGAAAAGCTCTCTCCAGTAGTGTAATTATGTAGTTACCTCTGCGTGCTATTTATTCGACTTCCACTACTATTTATTTTTGTGTCATAATTAAGTAATTTAATTGCCTATGTGGCAATGAGCAGTCAGTGAAGTAGTGTAATTTTTTTTAATTTGCTGACGAATATTTATACATTTTGACTTCGTCCCTGGTAAATTCAGAACAAAAGTAATACAGCTAATTTATTTTCAGATCTCTAGGTAAGATAGCTGTTTTCACAGACTTACATGTATTTTAACTTGACATACATAATTGTGCGATTATTTAATACGGTGAATTTGAGAACCGAAATAAATCCACGCTGCAGTTTACAGTAAATATTGACTCAGTATGCTGATCATTTCTCAGCTTTTTTATTAGTTGTAGGAATCAAGTAGAGGTAACATCATAATAATTTCTGAAACATATATTAGCAAGGATGGTCCGTGGTAAAGTGCTAGCGTGTTGGAATCTCATAATCTAGGTATGGTGTTCTAATCCCATGACTAACAAATTTGTAGATGTTGGGCGAGAATCGCAATTTTAAATTAATAGATGAGGTGCTCCGTCCCACGATTGAAACAAGTACACCTTCCCACCATGTCACAACATGATGGGTGCTCTTTTGTACTCTCCCGTGGTTGATAATGTTCGAAGGTGTGCTGAAATCTGTTGAACATAGAGATAAAACCAATATATGTATTGTGTATCTTAATTAGGATTATATATTGCTATAAATAGCTTGATATAATGCTGTAAATATGCTACTATATGTCCTTTGCATCCTTAGAACTATGATTGTATATGGTGCTGTAAATAGCGTGACGTATGCTGTGCCGTCCTTAGTGCTAAGATTATATATACTTATAAAGATTTCGTATCGCGATCTGGACTTGATAGAATGTCTCTAGGCAATCTATGGGTTTCGTATGGATATTGTACCGTCCTTCCATCTAAGTTTGTAAACACTTCGTATCGCCCACTGAGCCTGCTACAATATCGTTTGGTAATCAAGAGGTTCACATAAGGGTTGTGTTGCGTAAATATTTCGTATCGCGTTCCGACTTGCTAGAATATCGTTTGTTATTCTAGGGTATCACACGGTAGATGTGATGTCTATAGAAATAAAGTTTGTGTTGTGTAAATATTGTTTTTAACTTTATATTTATATTATTATGTAATGAATTTCAAAAATATTGATGCTATTACTTCTGCAATTCAAACAAAATCTCGTTATCAACTTAATCTTGATTTTTTTGTGTGATTTTGAATCATTACAGCAACGAAAATTTGAAGATAGTCATACAGTACCAAATCATTAAAGTGATTTAACATCATATGCTACAATCCTTGGCGACAGTCAAATATACAGAAGTTGAAAAGTTCGTTTCTCTCGCACGCGATTGAAAAAAGTAGATCAGAAATCAAACGATTCATTGTAAAAATGAACGCTTTCTCATTTAGTGATTGTGAACGTCAAACTGTTAACACCGAATAATGACACGTGTAATATTTATTCTGATTCAATTTATTTATTTGTTCCTTATCAAAGTCAAGAATGAAATTATTATTATGTAATTTATTTCTATTAGCATCTACCCCAGAAAATTCTGTAATCTGACTAATTTTCATTATTTTGAGTACCATTTATACCCGAGCAAATTATGAAATTTTGACGAGAATGATTAATAATATTTTTAATGAAATTATTATAAAACATTTTCAGTAGGATTTTAACTATTTAGAGTGCCAATTACCCCAGCAAGTTATGAAATCAGTCATATAATTATTATTTTGAGTACCATTAATCCCAAGAAATTATCAAATTTAATCAATGATCACAATTTTGAGTAACATTTACCACAGCAAGTTCAATAATCAGTGAAGGAATATATTATTTTCATTCCGACTAAAATATTTATTCAGATTATAATATTTCTTGGGTAATTTTCTGTTTTCAGTAGGATTTTCACAACGTTAAGTATCATTTACCCCAAAAACTTATAAAATCTGACTGATTTCAATATTTTAAGTATTTTTTAAAATATTTTGAGTACCATATTATCAAATTATAAAATCTGATTTTCACATTCATGAGTATCTTTTGCCTTAAATCTGACTTATGATCAGTAAAACGTAAATTACGTTATAATATGTCTATGAAATTGTAATATTTTTTCTTTCTGTTTTCAGTCTGGTTTTACAATTTTAAGTAACATTTAACCCCATCAAATTATAAAATCTGACTAATGTTCACAATTTTGAGTACCATTTACCCCATCAAATTATTAAATCTGACTGATTTGTACAATTTCGAGTAATATTTACCCCATCAAATTATACAATTTTACTAATTTTCCTAATTTTGAGTAACATTTACCTGAAATCCTGACAAGAATCAGTAAAATATAAATTGTTATAATGTACTTTATTTCCCCTGATTTGGAATCAGTATTGAAAATCAATCAGGAACGTGAAGATCTAAGAAGAGATCTTTCTGATCTTACATACATATTTATATTCAAAACTGCATGTCACAAATCAAGCAAGTGTCTGATTTGGTCCGTAAGCTTCAAATGTATCTATGACAGCGGATTCTGACATCGCAGATAAACTTGATCAACGGATTCGAACAAAATAAAAGATCCAGTGGGTGCTTGAGGTGTGAATGTGTATGAAATATACCCCTCCTTGACTGGATTTTTCAAGACCTTCTTAACAGCTGCCATCAGTTGCATCATATACAAGATTGACTGCGATTGTTGATATTATATTTGCAACTCATGGCGAAATATGACGACCTCCACCGTATGAATCATTGTTATATCTTAAGAATACCTGCCGATGGGGTAAGTTTTCTCCATGACACGATGATTTTAGGAAACGCTTTATCAATATCATTAACAGTTTTCTTTATTTTTCGCTGTTAAATGTTGGCAATTTTAATGTTGGTAATTCTATTTAAGTTATTTTAAAATGATTGAAAAACTCCTGTTTAAGGGTTGTTATATGGGGTTTTGTATAATAATCAATGAATTCATCACCAGTGCGAATCATTGTTCCAAAAATAGGTTTATTGATATATCTAAGGTCTGATGTAATTTGGTTTTGATGTATAGTTTCAATCATCTGTTGTTTTATATCATCATCGCAGTGTTGTGTAATGCTGGAAAGTAAATTTTGTAGTTTGTTCATTGATTGTTTAAACTAGGAAATAATAGGGTCGGAAAATGATTTGATCTTTTGTTTTATCGACGATCGGATTTATTTTAAAAACACGCATCCTTATATTGAAGGGAGTATTTCACAATCGGAAGCAGTAAAACGAGAAATAGTTTTCAACTGATAATCTTTTCGATAGACTGGACATTTTTTAAAATATTTATTTCATTTGTGAGGAAATTCATCTCGTTTTGGTTCTAACGGTTCATGATAAACAGGTGCTATATCTGGCCATCCTAACACATTACGAATCGATGAGTGATAAATATCGACGGCATAATCTAGCGAGTTTATTTCTATCGCAGCTGATAATGTTGGTTCGTGAATATTGATCGATTTAATTCTGTGCAGGAATCCATCGTTGATTTGTTCGATATGGTAACTGACAGTAGTTATACTCACAACATTCCAGTCTGGGATTCCATCTGATTTATTCTTATACGAAAATACCAGAGATTTATTTGCTTGCAACCCACTGAATGACGTTGATCTAATATTAGGACAAATATAATATAGTTCTATTTCTTTCTCTGAAATCGCAGTTGGAAAGTTGACGCTAAATTCAGGCTTGGTTGAGATTGTTGATATCAACGTGGTTTTTGATTGATTTGTATTAGCGATGATTTGCTGCAGTAATTCTTCCGATGACGACATTATTTATAACCCCTAGATTCTAAATCGGACGTAGATTCTGACACAGCCATTGCCTCATAGTAAATCTTAATTATTTATGTGAACTCACTATTCCATCGCTAATACATGCTGATATCAAAGAAGATAATTTGGAATATCTAACGTTGCTGCATGTGACTTTGTTGTATACTCATGCAATTTTGTATCTGTACATGTATATATTTTCTTGGGTGATGATATTAAGAATACCAGCAATTGTTGTTGCAACTGAAAAAACAAATTGTTACAACTGCTGGCGATATCATTGTTATTGTAGATAGCAATACGCCGGTTTCAGCAATAACAGCAGACGCCGAATACACAAAATATGTTAATAACAACTACACGTGTGCGATGTTTATTTTTCAAATATAGTTTTATTGTATACTTGTCAACGATCTTTTTCAGTTTGGTTTGCCATTCACATACTTGATAATATTTATAATGTTGAACGTTGATTTGGGGGAGCTCATTATATTTTAAGTAGGCGGTAGTTTAGTGACTACTTCAAGACACCACTAGTACAACAAACCTAAAACAAAATTCTTCTGGTTCCACAACAAATGTTTCCTTGTCCTTTTGCCCCAACATCACTAACATAGATCCAGAGGGTCCTATTCGGGGATAACGCCGTGGACTAGTGCTAGATATCGTAAATGTGGTAGTAATGAGTATTGAGAACCTGTATATACCGGGAACGTCTGCGCGATTTTTGATGTACTTATTGAGTGGTGTCCATAATGCCGATCCATAGGCTACTGGTTGTATTACACTGTATGTGATCTTTTTGATGTCAGAGAGCTTAATACCGATTAATGTTGGGGTTCGGAGGAAATCATCAACAAGTTATAAACGACTGTATATTCGAATCGAATATTCAGATCTACATGTGGTCATTCCATTATTGATTGTCATTAACGAGTTCATCATCCGAATGTTGCTATCGTCGACGTATTTCTTCGTTGCAGCTTCATTGCTTGAATTTGGTTCTCCAAGTCCTGTAATTCTGTTACTAGTCATATTGAGAGAACCAGTCATTGCATCACCTGCATTTAGTAAACGATCACTGATCTCAGTTCTGATCGCGTTGTTATTGCTGTATATGTATCATTTTGTTGCCATCATCATCGATTTTGGTTAAGACTGCTTCCTCCGAGATTTTAATTTAACCGTTTTTAGTAAACACCACTAAGTTATCTTTGGTCGCATCTTGGACAGGCAGAATAATATCTGTCAATGTGATATTGCTCGTCTTTAATCGTCCTTGGTTATCCTGAAAAAGTTTGGTTCATATTTGCGAGACTCAGAAGATTAGCGAGCTCATCCTTGGGTTGCATATTTAGATAAGTCGCCTTGCTGAGTTTTACTCTGGCGAGAAGATCTTCGTAAAAATCTACCATTATACTTTTAAGATTTATTTAAAACAAAGGTGGGCGGCTATACGGTCTACTTGTTTACTCGTGCACGCCTTTATGAGGTGATATTGTTGATGATGACACAGCGGCGAGTAGAGCAATTAATTCACGGCCACGTATAGGCATATATATTATTGTCTGTGTTGGTAATGCTAAATACCAGATCTGAGTGTTCTGAAGTCCACCGACGTATTTTAAAAATTCGTTAGGTTTCGCCAACCCATACGAAGCGAACAAAGCAATTCCACATGGATCAATCTCGTATGCAAGCCAGTGAGTACCTGGACCAGAACTTTCATCGAGATTAATAATACCGGTTTTTAACACAGTTTGTTTGTTTTGGTAATTGGTCATGCATAAAAACACTTCTGAAGTTTTTAATGTTTATTTTTAGCAGCATCAATTAAATAAAAATTGGACATAGGAAGAAGACGCTTTGCGTCTAACGAAGTGTCCCGTGAAGTCATAAACCCTTTCCGTACCATGAGTGCGGGTTTGCTAGCAGTCTTAGACCCTTTCCCTTCTTTTTGAAGTCTTGATTCCGTGACCAGTTGCTTTCTTTAGTGCCACCCCAGCAGCAGTTCCAACAGCACCAAATTCAGCTGATTTTACATCAGCTGGGGCCTCAGCGGCTATTAACGCTGGTATAGCTGCAAGAAGTAGAAATATACCACCCGTATTTACTGCGCCTTTCATGGCGCCCGCATAAAGATTAATCCGTACGCCAGTCTTAGATTGTTTGTAGTCACTGAAGTGCTTGATTTGACTTTAATTCAGTGATAGTTTATTTGGGCCACCTGTGATTTTTTCTTGCTTTAGTGTTATTTTTGTTCCGTATTTCTCTGCTGATTTCGATTGAAGTTTTTTAAATCTGACCAGGGATCAGAGTAACACTAACATATTGACGTGACATTATGATATCATGAGTGATTGAAATACATGTTTTCCAGTGGGGCATCAATAACTCTCATTCGTGCACCATCACCTTCAAGTAGCATTGTTTTATCCGAGAGTATAAGAGATTGCTCTGTACCCACCAGGAATAACTGATGGATCAGGTATTCTGGGTGGTGATCGTGCTCCACGAGCATGGAAGTTTGTATCAACGACTGATTGCCTGAATATATCTAAATGTTCCAAGGACAAGTAATACATTGGATACAGCGTTGTAATTACACCCTGAGATATCTGCAAACCAGAAGCAACATTCTGATCATGCCCCATAAATGTCACCAAACGATGATATGCGTATGCTACATGATTGCGATAAAGACCCAGAAATAATTCATCGGATGGTTCCTGATGCCCATTTATCCTTAAAGAAACGTCAGAAACTCCAGGTGTGTCAAATGCCATTGAATTTCGTGTTTGTATGCTTTCTCGTGCATTTTCCTGAAATGCGAGGAATATATGTCATGGTGCAGAAAGACCCTGCTTTGATGATATCTCCCATGTAAATAAACCAGCAACTTCGCTTGAAATACTATCCGTTGTCATCCTCAACTATGACAATGTTGATTGTCTACCTTGACTCATAAACGGGAGTAACGAATTGTTCTTCGTCGATCGATGAAGTCATTACAAACGAAAGTTTTTTCAGCCTTACTACATATTCAATAACTGTGTTGGGTTGCCAGATTGCATCGTTGTCGTTGTCTTTTTTAACAAGTACAACTGCATGCTTGGCTCCGAATATAGTCTTTCTGACGTCTAAAAATCCAAATATATGTGATAGTGGAACCACACACGAAAATTCCTCTTCATTATTTGACATTAATCTACGTGCCGCAAATCCTAAGTTGAATTCATCGTTAATTGATATTGCTGCAACGGTAGGTCCATCCCCTGCAGCGTTTCTTACGTTACCTATATTTATCTTTTTGCCTTCTTGATGATCAGTTGTATCCTTTGCAAACATCATTGACGGAAAAGCTGATCTCGAGTAATCATCGCTGTATCTTGCAAGGCGAAGTATCCTCGTGACAATATCGACGTTTGCCACGCATGATTCAATGGGTCTTCCGTCAATCATGTATATGGCAATTTCAAATAACGCCATAATACCGTTGTTAACAAAACCAGGTCGATCACCAATTCTGATTCATTTACCATCT
Source organism: Sinohyriopsis cumingii (assembly GCA_028554795.2). Lineage (NCBI taxonomy): Eukaryota > Metazoa > Mollusca > Bivalvia > Unionida > Unionidae > Sinohyriopsis > Sinohyriopsis cumingii. The sequence goes on from CM068841.1 coordinate 63,226,036, forward strand.
GCTTGTAAAAGAAAACATTCTACTTCATGGAATTCCTTAGCGGGTAAGAAATATCTGCTTGTATCATGAACTTGCAGTTCGATTCGCCCAAGCTGATCTGGCTCTCATAAGTATACTATTGATAATCGCGCACCAATTCGTCCTTGAGAACTGGTACATCGATGTCAAATGCTGGATCAGATACACGTTTGAACATATTATTATAATTGCTATCGTCTAACACGAAGAGCACTTCCTGCTATCAGATTATCAGTTATATCTTTTTCTTTTTCTGACATGGGTACACCAGCCAACTCTGCTAGGTTTTGATTTGCCGCCTGATTGTTTATTTTACCAACATCGGAAGGCATAATTTCAGTGCTGGACAATTTTAATACCTGAGGTTTTCGTCGTATTAATCGTGTTAGTCTATCCTTGATTGCTAAGAACACTTTACTAGCAACATCACCAACAGTACCAATACCTTTATCACGAACAGCGTCAATAGCTTCCATTCCCAGTTACTGTGTAATCGGTATTGCTTTTGGAACTCCTTCTAATTAGACCCTGAACATTATCACAGAGTCCATCACCATAGATCGCTTTATAGGATAGTAGTCGTGAATTATCACCCTCACCATGATCAGTCCACGTTGATCATTATGTATAATTATAATTATCTTATTTTACTGTCACTGATCGAAATACATGCCCTCAAACACTGAAAAAAATCAACGAATTCATCGATGAGAGACCCATAGACATTAATGACCATGATACCACCTGTAAATAATCATTGACAAATATCAGCTGCTCCGCTAGTGATTTCTGGGGAATGATTACTGGCTCGTCTTCCACCAGTGAGGCTATTTAGTTGTTCAACATCTGCAAGGACGTTGCTGGGACGTGGAGTGATAAGGTGGCTTCCACTGGTACCTGTACCAATATCAGTAGTAATGTGGGGCACCCTAGCCTCAATGGGAGTTTAATGTTAAAATAGTGTCCCGGCACTCTAGCCTCAATGGAAATATAACATGGGGAAAAAAAGCCCGGCACTCTAGCCTCAAGGGGAATTTAACATGGGAAAAAGTCTTGGGCAACTCTAGCCTCAAGGGGAATTTTTTGAAAGGCATTGAAAGTCAAGGTCTTTTCGAGGCATTGAAGGGGCCCTGAAAAGGCCCTTTGGGTTCATGTTAACATGCCATGCTGTTAACATATAAGGCATCGTTTTGGTCTTCTTCTTGTCTTCAAACTCTGTCTTATTTCAGGGCCATAAATGAGAACCCTCTTTAAACATCCTTGCCTCTCCACGTATATTCTTCTTTTCCACACACAGGTATCCGTCATTCTAACAATAGTCCACGAGGATCGGACGTACATGGGTAAGTCCGTTCTAAACATCATGGAAGAGACAAAAGTTGATGATTCCACGTCGGTCCACATGTTGGTGACGAGAACAGGTGAAGGAATGCAGCAAACTGTGGGTATTTATAGAGAGAGGGAGGATTGAAACGGATTGAGTTGATTGACCAATCCAAACACACGTTACAAAATTCAGTCACCATGCGTCCAATCGGAAGAAAGGAGTCCGTGACGTCACATGTCCTATATAGAGGCACTAGCGGCTGTGCGCAGTCAATCCATGCGACACAGTGAGCATAAACATGGCGAAAACTCAGAAGACCAAGAATTGGGGTGCACCGGCCACTGAGACTACCCAAGTGAACCCGGACTTACTTCCAGAAGAGGTGAATTGGGATTTTGTGGATTTTCTTTAGCATGAATTTGTTCCGGAACCTTCGCCACCATCTCCTTCATTACCGCACGTGCAGAATTTTAAACAAAGACAGAAAGAAGAATTGGAGAAATTTATACAACAGCAAAAAGAAGCGGAACAAGCTTTTCTCCTACAGCAACAGCAGGAAGAAGAGGTAAGAAAAAACAAACAACAAGAAGAATCAGCCAAGAAACAAGAGGGTGAAAGTCAAACCGTGACGGTACTGTTAGACATTTTAGTGGAGTTAAGAAGTCTGAAACAAATGTATCAGACTTCTTTATTACGACCGAAGAGAAAAAGACCTTCCCGAGCTAAACAACCCAGCCCTGTGACAACACCTACTATACCACCCTTAGTAATTTCTACCAAATCATCATTTTCATCGACAGTACGAAGTCCAGAAGTAGGCCTTGGCCGTGGCAAAGGCTTAAGGTAGTTAAAGTTGATTGCTTGATAAATTTTGTTATTTAAAGCCCACCAAGACTCAAAGGTCCTTTTCGGGCCACCCATGTCTCTCGAAAAGAGATAGTATTTCAATAGCCAACATCAACTAAAACTCAAAAATCCCTATCTTTACCCCTATAGTACATGTGAATGATTGAGTGCGTGAGTGTAGATTCTTATTCTAAATTAAAACCAAGAGACACGTTTTATAGACTGTTTATTCTGGTACAAAGTTACAATCTAATTCACAACACCACATAGCACTTTAAAAAGTTCATCGACTTCTTCTTTTTCTGTCTTCACTCTCTCTCTTTTTTAAATGTCTTCACTTTCACAGCTTTTTCCTCCTCTTCATTCGCACTTTCTTCCCTTCTTTTTTCTCCTGTTTCTGTTTCTTCACCTGTCTGCTTTCTTCCTCTTCTTCCTCTCCATCACTCCCCTCTTCTTCTTCTTGCTCCTGTTGTTTCTTAGGGCAATCTGGAGACCAATGTCCTTTTTCTTGACAATGATAACAGGTATCTTGACCTTTGTCTCTTTTAGTTCCTATTTTGCTTTTATGACGGTCTGGACACTCTGAAGACCAATGCCATTTCTTCTGACAGATATATCAAGTATCTTGACTTTTATCTCGAAAGGAGGGTGAGTAGTCCGTCGGCTGGTCTGAAGAAAATTTTCGGATGACCCCTCGCAAAGCTCTGATGAAAAGTTCGATCTGTGTAGTCTCTTCCATTGTTCTGCTCGGTTTGAGAGTGAAATGAATAGTGGAAGGACAAGACACACACCCTTTATATACGCTGGTCTGTCATGGCTATAAAGTAACCCATGGTGTTTAAACTTTAGTCATTTGACTTTTGCAGTCAAGATGAAACGGTTCAATCCAATTGATAAGAAAGAAGAAGAAAGTAAGAGACAGAAACGTGATCTATCGCCTCGTACCATTGCATAAGTCTTGGCACAAATTCATGCGAGTGATTTTGAAGAGGACATGAGTAAACCAGAATCCAAACCCAAAGAGTCTTCCTCTAAGGTTCACTACCCTTAGTCAACCCTAAAAAGTACTATCACATTCGAGAGACAAAAAAGCGCTCCTCTAGAAAATTTAGAACCACGGCTTACACGTACACGGTGAAGTTTAAAGATTTCAAGTCCGACGTACCGTTAGAGAAAGCAGAGGGCTTTATTACCGAGGTGTGGGATTCTTTGCTCACCACACTGAAACACCAATGTCAAGCCAAAGAAAATGATCGCTTCAGACTTTCATACAACACGACGGCTTGAAATCCCCTGTTTGGATCGAGTTTAGTAGCCCTGCAGAATTGACCCCTTCCAAAGTCATGGACAAAATTCAACACGTACAGCAATCTAATGACCAGTTTGACATCACCAATGGAAAAGCGACACTGTTTGTGACCCACGTCTCTCCTCCCAAAGGGACTGGACGCAAAAAGATGTTATTGGTGGACGAGCTTCGCAGCACCAAAACAAGTCTCGTCCGAATTGACAACCCTCAAGACCAGATGTGTTTAGCCAGGGCTATCATGGTGGGACGAACCTATGCCAACAAGAACGACACGGCATAATGGAAAAGAGCCTGGAAAACTATTTGACAATCGGACCGAGCCAAACAACGAACTGAAGCAGAACTCCTGTTACAACAAGCTGGCCTGACCAAAGACGCACCTTGTGGTATTCCTGAAATGCAAAAATTGCAAGATGCCCTAGCTCCGTGCTACACCTTGAAAGTGCACCCTCGAGAAGTGCGTGGGTCTCTGTTGTTTCGAGGCCAAGATTTTAAGGATGGAAAATACATTCACCTTTATCATCACGATTAGCATTTAGATACCATTACCAGTGTCCCTGGATTCCTGGGATACAGTTATTACTGTGAGAAATGTGACTATGGCTATAACAATCGAGAGCAACACAAACATTGTGGATCGAAATGCTCAGGATGTTTGGCCTCTCAACCCTGTCTGGACGAAGGACAAGAACGAGTGCATGGTCCTACTTGTCTGCGCACGTTTGTCAGCCCTGCCTGTTACCAACAACATCTCAAGACACACGATTCACAACAGAAATGTGCTTGTCAACTCCTGAGATTGTGTCCTACGTGTGGACAAGGCATACGCACCAATAATGCCAAGGCACACGTCTGTCCAGGAAGGAAACAACGATGTCACATTTATCACCAAATCGTGGACTTGGAACACGAATGCTACATGCAAAAAATACCAACCCCAACAAGAGAAAGAGAATGACCACAAGAAGAAAGGCAATTTCATCTTTCTCGATTTTGAATTCATGCAAGAGACTGGCATTCACATTCCTAATTTCTGCGTGGCTCATCGAGCGTGTGAGAAGTGCATTCGAGAACCTATCTTGAGTCATTGCCTTCACTGCAGTAAGATTCCTGGAGGGCGTGAAAAAATCTTTCGAGGACCGAACACGCTAGCCGATTTCGCTCAATGGATCATAGACCCCATCGACAAGACGTGGAGCCAAGAGGACATCGAACGTTACGGAGATTGTCATCGTCATGCGGCAGTGATGGCTCACAATTTCTCCGGATACGATGGACAGTTTCTTCTCAGATACTATACGGAACAAGGCACCGAGCATCCTAAAGTCACTTTGAACGGAGCCAAAATCATTTTCATGCAAGTGGGACAAGTACAGTTTAAAAATTCGATGAGCTATTTGGCCATGCCTTTGAGTCGAATGCCTAAAACGTTTGGAATGACAGAAATGACAAAAGGGTATTTTCCACACTTTTTCAATACTGAAGCTAATCAACATGCCGTTCTACCCCATTTGTCTGAGGCTCACTATTACGACCCAGACGACATGCGTACCGAACAACGAGAAGCTTTCTACGCTTGGTACCAGACCCATGCCTCGGACCCTTATGATTTTCAGGAAGAAATGCTTAAGTATTGTAGTTCCGACGTGGACATTTTACGGCGTTGCTGTGGAAAATTTCGAGAACTGTTCATGGAACACGGAGGGGTCGATCCTTTGAAAGAAGCTTGCACCATTGCCAAAGCATGTTCCTTAGTGTACCGACAAAGATTCATGCCTGAAAACACTGTGGCTGTCATCAGTCCTCAAACGATCAACTATGTCAAACGTCAATACTCGGTCAAAGCCCTACGTTGGTTACATTCCTTGTGCGACAAGGAAGACAGATGGATTCAGCATGCCCGCAACGGAGGGGGGAAAAGACCGTCGGAATGCATTCGGTAGATGGATGGGACTTAGAAAACCCCAAGATCGTGTACGAGTTTAACGGTTGCTTATTTCACGGATGTCCCGTCTGCTACCCTGATCGTGACACTAAAAATCAGTTTTTACATCGAACCATGGAAGACTTGTACCAGACCACTTGTCAGCGACGCCTAAAGTTAGAAAAGCAAGGATACCAAGTGGTGGAAATGTGGAAACACGAATACGATCACTGTTTGAAAATCGATCCCGAGTTTGAACGCATCGTGGAAAGCTACCAGTTCATGGACCCCCTGAACCCGAGGGATAGTTTGTATGGAGGAAGAACCAATGCCACCTGTTTGCTGTACCAAGCCGACGAAGAGAAAGGAGAAGAAATCAAATACTTGGACGTGTGTTCGCTGTATCCCTAAGTGTGCAAATATTGTCGCTTTCCTGCACGGCACCCGCAATTGCTAACGGAATACATTCACCTGGACCACATTCGACAGTACGAAGGCTTGATCAAGTGCAAAGTCTTGCCTCCCACCGACTTGTACCATCCTGTGTTACCTTACCATTGTCAAGGCAAACTGATGTTTCACTTGTGCCGTTCTTGTGCCGAAACGTGCAGCCAAGACCAACCTTGTCAGCACAGCCAGGAAGAACGCGCCTTGACGGGGACGTGGGTGAGCGTAGAATTGGTCAAAGCCCTGGACATGGGATACCAACTGTTAGAAGTGTACGAAATTTGCCACTTTCCCAAGACACAACAATACCAGAAGGGTGACCCAACTCAGAAAGGCATTTTCGCCGACTACATGGATGCCTTTTTGAAACTGAAACAAGAAGCCAGTGGCTATCCTTCCTGGTGTCACACTCACGAAGACCAAAAGACACTCAAAGAGAAATACTGGGCACAAGAAGGCATTACTTTAGACCACATCGAGAAAAACGAAGGCAGGCGATCGTTTGCCAAGGTGATGTTAAATTGATTGTGGGGTAAAATGGCACAACGATCGTGTTTACCCAAGACGGAATATTTGACAGAACGTTCCCGCTACTTTCAGATGATTCACGACAAAACCAAATACATGAAACACGTGGACGTCGTTCGCGAGGATTTGATTTTAGTGAATTACGAAGAAGATTTGGACTTTGTAGAAGCTGACGCATTTGGAAATGTCATCATTGCAGCTTACGTGACAGCTCATGCTCGCTTAAAATTGCACGAAGCTTTAGAACTGTTAGGGGAACGCGTCCTGTACTTTGACACGGACAGTTGCATTTACATCGATCACCCGAGTCAACAGCACCCTAGCATCGAAGGAGACCGTTTAGGAGCCTGGACAGACGAACACCCCGACGACAAGATTCTAAGTTTCGCGAGTGGTGGTCCTAAAAAGTACGGCTACGAATACCGGGACAAACAAGGAGAAGTGCACACCGAGTGCAAAGTGAAAGGACTGACTCTGAATTATCGCACCAGTCGAGTGGTCAACTTTGGGGTATTGAAAGACGCCTTGTACTCTGGAGAAGATGACAACTTTAAAGTCACCACCTATCAGCCAAACAAGATTGTACGTTTACCCACTCACCAGATCGTCAGTCGACCCTTGGAAAAGTCTATCAAATTGTGTACCAGAAGCGAGTGCGACTTCCCAATCACTTTACTTTGCCTTATGGACATGTTGATATAAAACATTGGTTGTAAGAGGATAGCCATTCACCAGAAGGATGACGTCGCCACAGCAAGTATCGAGTGAGAAACTGAATGAGAACTCCAAGTTCAAACCGCACCATTTTGCTGTCTTCTTGCCTGACAATTGTGATTGTGCCAACGTGTGGAAACGTTTCAAAAATGGCCCATGGATAGGGAAGGATTACCTACTTCGAATGTTTTAGCTAGAACAGGATTTGTCTACCTGAGACTGGATTGGGATACGAAGTACAGTGTTTCAGTTGTGACCTGAAGTTACGAATGGATCTATGTATCTATAAAGATTCAGCTATTCTGGAACATACTCGATGGTCTTCGCATTGTCCTTACCTTTCTAAGGCCTTTCCACCCATTACACTACGGTACAATTATGACGGCACCTTCCAAAACAAGACATAAAAAAGGAACGATGTACAAGCTTGAGACTTCATTGAGACTAGTATAAAAAGGGACAATGTCCAACATCGACAGTTCATTGTGACTACCAAGACCAAGCGAACATGATGAATCCTTTGAAAGAGACAACATTCCAGTTTGGAGATTGTAAAAAAGTTTTATCTTCCCCTAGTGTGACTAATATTGGATGGATAAGACCCATGCATTGCGACGGAAAATGTCCGCAAGGAAACTGCAAGTGTCCATGCGGTTACCATTGTAATTGCGTAACGGAGTTTGCAGACGAGTGCGATTGTGAGCCTTGCGATGGGATCGATGTTGTACGTTGTGACCTTAGCGATGCCGTAAAGCATCATGGGAACTTTGTTCTCACTACCCTTATCATGGAAAGTGATGCTGTGCGTGTCAAACCTGACCGATGCAAAATCGATGTCCTTGGTCATCGTGGACACTTTATTGTGGTTCATGGTCAATGTGGATGTCAACCTTCACGTCTACCACCCTACGGATGTCATCCAGCCCTGAGCAAACTCCTGTCCATGTCACCCTTCCCTCATCGAAACGAACCTGTGAAAGACGAATATTCGTTCCCTGTGCGTTTGTCTGAATACTGCAACTTTGAAAATCGTTTTCAATCGTTCAAAGGAAAATGGCCTAATTATCTGGGAGGACCAACCCCCGAAGAATTAGCCAGAGCCGGATTTTTCTACTTGGGTGAAGGGGATAAACTCAAGTGCTTCAGTTGCGGTGTGTCACTTCACCACTGGGAACCACAAAATTAGGCCTACCTAGAACATGCTCGATGGTCACCGAATTGTCACTATCTACCTTTAGTAGGACAATATATTTAAATGGATACTTTACAAGAGAACATTCGTGCTTTGCCTGTGGAATTGAGGGAACGCATTTACCGAGAACTGGTCAAAATACAAGTGAAACGTAAAGAACAGTGGCATCCGTTACGTCACCTGTGTTTGAATCATTGGTACTGAATGCTATAAAAGGACTGATTCGTCAGAAAGTGTTTCATTGGTCAGACCTTCATCAAGTACCCCATGGTTTTGAAAAGGATTGGCTTGTTATTGATGATTCTATTTCTTACAATGTAAACATACTGCACCGAATTCCAGAAGAAGAGTTAAAGAGTTAATAACATCTTTTACGGAACGTCAACTTAGTGAAAGAGGAAACTCCTGAACGAACTGTGATCTGTAGGTTAGTAACTGAACCTTTCAGATTTGCTACTGGAGTAAAACCATGTCTGTGTAGACAGTACATTTCTTGTGTCAGACAAAAGAGGATTTAGTATGACCTATTCATGGATACTTTACAAGAGAACATTCGTGGCTTGCCTGTGGAGTTGAGAGAACGGATTTACTGAGCACTGGTCAAAATTCAAGTGAAACGTAAAGAACAATTACATCCGTTACGTCACCAGATGTTTAACCACTGGTACCTAAATGCCATAAGAGAAATGATTCGTCAGAAATTGTTTCAGTGGTCAGACATTGTTCAACACTTTGAGGTCGTAAACGATCGACATGTTCATGTTTTTCGTTACTTCGAGATAGACCTACTGCAACGAATTGAGGAAGAAAAGTTGAAGAATTACAAACATCTTTTATGTAACATCTGTTTAGAGAAAGAGGAGACTTCTGAACGAACTGTAGAACGAACTTTGGAGTGTAGGTTAGCACATGGAGTATTTAGATTCCCTACTGTAAAACGAATATCTCTAGGCAGAAAGTACATTTATTGCATCCGAAAAAAGAATATAAAAACAGGCTGCCGTGCCAAAGCTTTTATCACATGTGATTGAACAGATTCCGTGGAAGGAACTCAATGACCATATTCAAACCGTGGAAGATTGCTAACACTTAGTACAAGAACTGTATCCGTTTAATTTGGGTCGACAAGGGGTGTGTGTCTTAGTGACTTGTTTTCTGGGATTTCGTCTACCGGCTGATTCCTGGTGGACTCTTTCAGAACAGTACTTTTAAATGGTCACGAAAGACTCATTTTGCTCAAAGTCTTGCGTTTTCATCTGGATACTTCTCGACCTCTACAGGAAAAAAAGATTCGTCAACTTGTAGCTACCGAAGACGTGTATGACAATGTGTGTAGCTCGTGACTTACACCCCCATTGGACAGATGTACGTGCCTAGAAAAAAGGGGGTTTTGAGGCTTGGACCCAGGAAGTGGCCCAGTATGCTCGAGAGTTGTGATCCTTCCTTTCAACGTCAAAAGAAAAAAGTCACTTTTCAACCTGTGTTAGTGACAGTACCAGAAGAAGAACTCGTCACCCAGGACAGGACTGTCGTGGACATTCCTGAAAGACCCTTTCGGGAGGACACTTGTGTGACCTTACCCCCTATAGAACTGGTCAGAACATTACCCAAAACATGTTGTACAGAAACTTGTTTCTATTCCACGTTGATCGTTTTCATGTGCCTTTTATCGTTGTACTTAAGCCTTTGGCTTTTATGTATTTTTGTCTTTCGTGTTCATGTTTAAAACATTCAATAAACGTGTCCTGGAAAAGTATAAAAACTCTTGTCTTGTCTGTTTTCGTGTCACAAGTGACATTTCTAACACTATGGCTACCTCTGCTGTCTCTGCTCCCTCTTTCTCTGCTGTCAAAGTCATCGACGAACACTTAGATCGTGCCAGTTGGGAGGCTTTGTATCTTCGCCATCCCTTTAACATGCTCATTGCTGGGACTAGCGGTTCAGGCAAAACCGAATTTGTCAAACGTTTGATCGAACATAAACATCATTTGATCGATCGTCCACCTCAACGCATCGTGTGGTGTTACAAAGAGTGGCAATCGTCGTACAGCCTCTTGCGAGAAAGTCAGGGCGATTCCATCGTGTTTGTGGAAGGCATTCCTAAAGAAGACGATGGAATCGTGTCTGACTCCCGTCAAACCCATTTGGTCATTTTCGACGACATGTTAGGAGAAGACGAATAAGAAATTAAACTTTGGTTTACACGCAATGGGCATCATCGTAATGCCAGTGTCATTTACATCATTTAAAATTTGTTTCAACAAAGTAAAGCCCATCGCACCATCAGTCTCAATGCTCATTACGTGGTCTTGTTTAAAAGCCCTGGAGATAAATCGTAAGTTTAAGTCTTAGCCAAACAGTTAGGAACACATTGGCTCAGTCAGGCGTACGACGATGCCACTCAAACTCCACACGCTTATTTACTCGTCGATTTGAAACCCACTACCCCCGATGATTTGCGATTTCGTACCCAATTGTTTCACCACTGGTGTCAAGACGGAGGGCCTGTCCTGTACACGTATCCGTCCTCGAATTAATCCCACAAAAAATCTATAAAAACCTCAGACACTTTTCGTCTGTCTCACAGTCTCAACATGACGTCCATTCAGTCGCATCTTCCCGTCAAATTGATTCGTGCCTTGTATGGCATCAGTCGCGAAAAAAATCCACAAATACGGGCTCGTGTCTTAGAAGCCAGTCTCAAAGAAGTCTTACGATGGTTCACGGTGACAGCACGTCAATTACTACAACGGATCATTCAGATTCCTCATCAAACCAAACGCTTTTTTGATCGAAACAAAGTCGCTTTGACCCAACTGGCCGATCCCCGCATTGACATTCAAACCAAAACGCAAATCATTTTGAAACCTGGAGGGAGCGGTACTCTAGGAGGTGTCATCATTCGCTCTCTCTTAAAATGGAATCCTAATGCTCCCAAAGTTCTCCCCAAGACAAAAGTCAAACGAAACTTCAAGAAGAAAAAGAGCCACGGTGTCAAGACCAGGTCACCAAGGAGACGCGTGTCTCCAAGAACTTCTCCAGTGGCGGGACCCTCCTCTTACCGGTCACCACCCCGGAAAAAGAAAGCCCACAGAAAAAGAAACAGAGAAAAAGTCCCCAGAAAAAGAAAAGCCCACAGAAAACTAGTCGCAAGAGAGGCACTTCCGCCAGGACACAACCTTACACTCGCAAACCACGACCTGCAAGGACGGCGACCGCGTCTCCGGTAGCCTCAGGTTCATTCACTTCTCCGTTGATGACACCAAGAACTGAGAAGTACTTGGAGACGTTGATAACACCAAGAACTTCTCCGTTGATGACACCAAGAACTTCTCCAGTGGCAGGACTCTCCTCTTTAGCGGCAGTGGCCGCTGCTCACAAAGTATCTTCTCCCAAAATTAAAGACCAAGAGAGATCGGGCATGTTACAAAGTTTACTGGATTTGTCCAAGCAAGAACTGGCTCGATTTAGTCCGTTGCGTACCCCTGCACGACGTGTCATGCCTGTCCTCAAGTTAATACGACGTAAAGACAAAGGTCTGTGACCGAGTAAGGGTATCATTGTTTTGGTGATCCTGAAGACTCAAAGATGTCACCCTCCAGAAAACATCCCTCTTCTAAACCCCAAGGAAAGAAAAGGAAAGGACTGCCTCCTCGTTTAGTCAAACATGGGGACATGTTATCTGTCCTGTCCAAAGCTTCTCCACCCCTACGAAAAAAACTCATTCAAACAGCCGCGAAAGAGGTCATCGATACCGTGTGCGAATGTTGTTTGAACGTTTTCAAGCGCACGATCCCTTTGTCCAAACACCAGAAACAATGCTTAGGCAGACATCGCCATTTTCTTCGCCAAAATGTTCAAAAGAAAATCCCCATTCGTCAAAAGAAGATGTTGGTCCAACGTGGAGGAATTTTACCCCTCTTGTTAGGCCCATTGCTGAAAGGAATCTTGGGAACCATGTTGGGAGGACTGGTGGGAGCAAGATAAAAAGGACCTCTGAAGTCCCAAGATCTCAGACGTAACCACTGACATTCAATGGAAGAACGAAAACTAGCTTTAGTGCCTTACAAACGATGGAGGGAATACCATCGTTGGCAAGAACAACGGACCCCACATTTACCTCCTAATCCCTATTTGAGCGAGATGTCCCAGTTACAACACGAATTGCAAACCTTGATTTATCGCCAAGACTTGTCCGAAACAGAAAAATCGCAAAAGTACGGTCAACTCTTGCAACGACTGCAACTCTTTCACCAAAAAGCTTTAGACGACACAGCTTTACCTACTCTGAAAGATTTTAAAACCTTGATGAAAAGTTCATCCCCCACACCACCACCACTACTACTACCAGTGACCAAGACACAAAAAGGAGAAGAAGAAGAAGAAAGGTTTTAAACTCCACCAGAAAAAGTACGCAAGTTAACAACACCACCTACCTCCATAATTGGATGGATTAAAAAGATGATGACCACCCCTTCTTCATCAGAAGAGAAAAAGAAGGTGAAGACAGAAGTGAAACAAGAACCGCTATCCCCTGTTCAGACATCCTCCTCCTCGACACCTATTGCCGGTCGCACACGCAAAGCATTAGAATCCAAGAAAATACCCCAATAGAAAAAGAGTAGCATCCTCCAAGAGTGGGTGCCTTATTAACAAACAAAAAATGGAAAAAGTGTTAGCCAGCATTTATTACGATCCCTCCCATCCTGCAGGTTACGCAGGAGTTCAAAAATTGTATCGTGCTGCCAAAACTCGACTGAAAAGTCTCCGTTTACCTCAAGTGCAACGATGGTTAGAACAACAAGCTAACTACACTTTACACAAGCCCATTCGACGCAAGTTTTCCAGAAGTCGCACCCAAGTGGAAGGCAGCGATCATCAATGGCAAGCCGATTTAGCCGATGTCTCTCATTTGGTCAGCTACAATCGTGGCTACAAATATTTGTTTTGTGTCATCGACGTCTTTTCCAAATTTGCCTGGGTCGTGCCCAAATCGAGCAGCGAGTTAGTGCGAGCCCTGCAACGGGTGCTGAAAGAAAGTGGTCGTCACCCTCTTCGATGGCAAACGGACAACGGTACCGTATTTCTGAACTAAGTTTTCCAAAAAGAATTAAAGAAACGTGACATTCATTTTTTTACCACCGACAATCCCGAAACCAAAGCCAGCATCGTGGAACGTTTTCAACGCACTTTGAAAGAACGCATGTGAAAATATTTTACGCATCACCACACTCTGATGTACATCGACATCTTACCGCACCTGGTGCAAGCGTACAACCAATCTTACCATCGAAGCATAGGACGTGCCCCACAAGAGGTGACTCCCGATAACGAAGTGCTGGTGTCTGATCGCCTGTTTGGTACGTCCCCAAGAAAAGTGGAGTGTTGGTTGTAGGAGATTGGGTGCGCATTGACAAAACCAAACGCACTTTCGACAAAGGTTACTTACCTAACTGGACCACTGAATTGTTTCGTGTCACTGGTCAAGTGCATAGCCGTCATCCTGACGTCTATAAATTGGAAGACATAAACGGAGAAGTGCTCAAAGGAACGTTTTATTTGCCCGAGTTACAACGTGTCACCAAAATAGAAGACGACGTGTACGACATCGAAAGCATTCTCGAACGCAGAACCCGTAAAGTGGGTAAACGACGTGTCAAAGAAGTCAAAGTACGTTGGAAAGGATATCCACCCAGTTTTGATTCGTGGATCGACGTTTCGCAAGTCATCGACTATAAAAAGAAGTGACCATCATGCCCTTTCACACAGACGCAGCTACTGCGACCACTCCTTCACCCAGTTCTTCTCTGCAAGATTTACAGAAGCAACCCTTGTGGGTGTGGTGTGGAGAACGTGTGCCTAAAACGCAAATCATCTTTTTCTGCCAAATCTTTGTGGTGTATTGTGTCATCGGTGCAGCCATTGCCGAGTTGAGTTTGCAACAAGGAGACAAACAATTGTGGACCATTTTATTAAGCAGTTGCATAAGTTACCTGCTTCCCAATCCCTCCCTGAAATTCACTTCGAACGGGAACAACGGGAACCTTGTGTCCAGTGCCAGTGCCAGTCACCACTCCAATAACAACAACAACAACAGCCCCATTATGGGCGGATACACTCCTCTGACTCCCAGTAACCCCTCGGACAGCCACAGAACTCTGGAATTATGAGCCACCATAACCAATTTTACTTAACCTTACCCAGTGACAGTTCCATGGAGGTGTTTCCCAACAACACTTTGTGCTGTTACACAGCCAAATTACCTCAGGCCATCCAGTTAGATCATGAAGCCCATTGGGAAGTGGCTTTGGTAGAAATGATTTACCGAACACAAATCAAAAACATCACTGAAACTCAAAACACTTTTGACGTCGAAATTCTAGACCAAACAGTGCAACAAGCCATGATTACCACTAATCAACATAAATTACTTCCGAAGGACACAGTACCCCGCAGCAGCAGTGACACTTCTCCTCCTTTTTACATTTATCACTTTAAAATTAACCCAAGCCATTATTTTAGTGGTCAACATCTGGTGGAGGCAATCGCTGACAAATTCCATGCAGCATTTGACAAAATTCTGACCACACTGAAAAAACGTGTCACCATTGAGTACCATAAAGTGTCTCATCGTCTACTAATCAAATTTGAAAGTGAGGAAAAAAGTATACGTATTAAATTTTGCCCTGAATTGTATGACATTTTGGGTGGAGACCTCAATATGGTCACGGATAAGCAGACCAAAAGGATTAACATAGCAGACATTGACAACAACGGACATTTTGCGAGGTATTTTCGTTTCCCGGTAGCACTGAACCAAGGACTGAATTTGATCTTTGTGTACTCCGATGTGGTGGAGTATAACGTGGTGGAACACACCTCCGTACCGTTACTGCGTGTCATTCCTTTCAAAGTGGATTCTGCCACGACCAATGACCAGGAAGGTGGAAACTCTTATCACGTTCACCGCGAATTTGTACATCCTCATTATTTGCCCGTCAGCAAGTCTTATTTGGACACGGTCAACATTGCTATAAAAGGAGATCTGGGACAAAATATTCCATTCACCAAAGGGACAGTCACGGTGAAGCTCCATTTTCGAAAACGGTTCTCTAACGACTCGTAAGTCATGTACCCAGTATACCGAGGTGTTTCTCGACAGCGAGGACACGGTTCAGGAGATATGTTAAAATCAGCCTTTCGTTCGGTGGCTCCGGTGTTAAAACCGATGGTGACACGCGGATTGCACGCCTTGAAAGATGCGGCATTGACACACGGTAAAGAATTTCTCCAAAATGGCATCATCGAAAAACAAAAGCCTAAAGAAGCCTTCTTGAGAGCAGGCAAAAATGTCTTATTGCAAATGGAAAAAGACCTTTTGGGTCGACGAGAAACTCCTAAAAATGCCCTGAGCGCTAGTGAGTCAATCATTCCTACTTCCCTAACGCCACAGCAAGGACAAGGCAGAAAAAGATGACGAAGAAAACACCCTTTCACCAGACTTCACACTTCTAAAGCTAGAAAGACAAAGAAAAGAAGAACTGTTCGAGACTTAGACGTTTTTGATTATTAAAATATTGAGAAACAGAAAAATGATGCACCGAGAGTCATGCGTCTGTTCCAAGTCGGAACTGGATCTGTTTGCCATGCCACCTACCATGATGACGATGCAAGAAACCCAATGGGTAGAATTTCATCCCGTCTCCTCATTGACAGATTCCGCTCTCATCGAGTTTGAAATCAAAGGACAGCCCGAAGATTACATCGATCTGAATAGCAGTTACTTGTACTTGAAAGTCAAAATTGTAGATAAGGGAGGAGATACTATAGTAGACGAGAAAGTAGCTCCCGTCAACAATTTCATGCATTCCTTGTTCAGCTCAGTGGATTTGTACTTGAATAACAAACTAGTCAGTAGCAGCATGGATACTTACCCTTACCGTGCCTACCTGGAAAATCACTTGACGTACGGAATAGACGCCAAGAACACCCATCTCAATACCTGCGTGTTATGGGAACCTGATGATGCGGACGAGTTTAACGAAACCGAAACTGATTCATCCACAAAACTCAATGCGGGATTTGTAGAACGAAGAGAGAAAATATTAAATGGTCAGAGTCTAGAACTGATGGATCGTTTGCATTTGGACATGTGGTTGCAAGAGAAATAGTTGCTGAACGGTGTAAATGTCCGCTTGAGACTGAATCGCAGCAGTACCGCTTTCCGTTTGTTGGCTGATAGTGCTGCCGTCAATCCCAAAAGCAAAATCAAGGAGGCCAAACTCTACGTACGACGCGTGGAAGTGTTACCTAAAGTGGGAAATGAAACCAGTAACATTTTGAGCAGAACGACCGCCAAGTATCCAATACGACGTGTGGAAGTGAAAACGTTCACCATTCCCGCTAACCATCATTCCATGATCGAAGATCATCTGTTCCAAGGACAGTTACCCAAGCGTTTAATCCTTGGTATGGTCGAGAATTCAGCCTTCAACGGAGCCTTCACTGAAAATCCTTTCAACTTTCAGCACTTTAAGGTAAAGAAAGTCGAAGTCAGTTGCAATGGCAAGACCTTGTGTACCAGACCTTTCGAACCTGACTTTGAGAAGATGAATTACTTGAGATCGTACTTGTCCTTGTACGAAGCCACCGGCTAGTTAGGAACCAACACCAGTCACGGCATTACGTACGAAGATTACGCAGGAGGCTATGTTTTGTAGGCTTTTGATTTCACCCCTGACCAGGGCAGCGACGAGGGACATTTCCACCCTATAAAGTCCGGCCAGATTCGTGTGGAACATCAGTTTGCAAAAGAGCTGCCAGAGACAGTAAACGTCATCCTGTATGCAGAATTTGATGATACGATAGAAATCAACAGTTTGAGAGAAGTCATTCTAGACTATTAAAAGCTATGGAAGACTGTTATCCCTCTTTACCTAGTGAAGAAACTTTGGACATGGAATGTTTGGAGACCATGGAAGAAGAATCCCAAGACAAAGACGAAGAAATCATGATGAAGTCGAGATGGCCAGAACAAGAAGCGCATTTAGTCTCCTGTTTTGCTACAGTCCTGGCAGAAAAAATGAAGGAATTGATCAAGGAAGATTGCTATGGATGTCACAATGATCATCCCAGTCAAATTCAATACGATAAATGTCTGATGCTGAGTCAAGAAGAAAAATTTACTTGTCAGACATTTTCCAAGAGAAAGTCAGGATCAAATTGATTACTTACCATTACCTGTGAAGAAAAAAACCCACACAAATAAATGGATACCTGGGAACTTTATTATCTTTTGAACCACAGTTCGTATACTGCTTCTTGGAATCCTGTTGTATGTGCTAAAGATGAACTCCCTCATCGCAAACCTCAAGATCATCAAGCTTATGTAATCAACACGGACGATAGTCATCTCCCAGGAACCCACTGGGTAGCCGTTTACTTTCCTCAAGAAGGATGTGTGGAATATTTCGATTCGTATGGATTACCTCCTTTGGAAGACGATATCATTGACTTTATGAGAAGAAATGCTCAGACCACACGATTCAATAATGTGAAATTACAAGGCACTGATTCCTTAGTGTGTGGACAGTACTGTGTGTATTTTCTGCATCATCGCAGCCTGGACTATTCTTTAGAACATTTAGTGACTCATTTTCATCGTCATTCTTCTTCTAGAAACGATGTGAAAGTAGATCGATGGCTTTGTGACCATTATGCTTATCTTTTGTCTCAAGCTAGGAAACATAGTGCCCATCAATGGCCTAATGACTTCCAACAGTGGAAATCACAATTTCATTCACAACATTGTCCGCCCTGTCCAAAATAGTGTTCGTGATTTCAGAAAAAATGTTTGGTATTTGAAAATAAATGTTTAATGTTATATTGCATAGTTATTGTTAAAAAATTGTATGGTTACTTGTTAGTGTTAAATTATATTGAATAAAAATGTTGTGTTTTGAAGAAAAAATGCCTTTGTGATTTGTTTTGACTATGGGTATCCTGATTCATGCTCTTTGACTTCTCTCTATCCCTCCCATGACACTATTTGAACGGTCCGACTCGAAAACCGTGTAGGGATGTTTTCCTCCACGTCCGCGCTTTGACTTGAAAACCAGGGCAGTCTCCAGTCTAACCATCCATTATCGACTCTTACTCCTACGAAGATCTGCTCCAGACTAGCTAAGCTAAACGAAGTCTACGTGAATTTGCATAGGGTCAGACACAGTCTGATACCGAAGCCTGAAGAGATAGAAAATGTTAGAATGTTAAAAGTCACTGAAGACCTGATAGAAGAGCTCTTCAGAGAAGAAATTAACAGGGAGAAAGAAGAATGGACAGAGAAGTACAGACTTTAGAAACAGCAGAGAGAGCAGCAACAGCAACAACAGCATCAGCAGCAGCAACCTGAACCTGACAGAGGCTTTGTCGACTGTCGTATCGATACCAAAGAGTTCTTCTTCTCTTTCCGAAGAAGCAGACCTTATTCTGGGAGAAAGCCTATCGTCAGAGGAGGCCGCAATCTTAGAACCTAAAAGATTGCCATAGCTTCAAGTTCACACAACACCCCCCCCCCAAAAAAAAACAGCCCTTTTCAGGGCTACCCCAACCTCTAGAAAAGAAATAACAATCGATTGCCTATAATAAGTTTAAAATAATAGAAGTGCGTGTATAAGCCCATGAATTCTTTATCTTAGTTGAAAAAGTGTGTGTGTGTGTGTGTGTGTGTGTGTGTATAAGTATTTTCTTTAAGTGGCTTGTCAAAATTTTTTAGAATAGTGATGGGTAGTATAAAAAGTGAGTGAGTGTTTCTTTTAGGTCCGCGCGTTGTTTGGTCATTATCTAGGTAATATAAGTTTTGTGAGTCTCATGGTGGAATGAAGAATGCAAACAAGCCATCACTGATAAGAAGAAAGCCCTCAATAAATTCAAACGCACCAAAGATTCTATTGATTTCACTACATATAAACAAAGGGAGAAAACCCTTAAAAACCTAATTAAACAGGCTAAGGAAACAACATGGCATAATTACTGCACAAGCATCAATATCACAACTAGTACTAAACAAGTCTAAGATAAGATTAGAACAATTAGAGGGAAGACAACTAACACCACCCCAAAAATAGCGGGAGCCATTACTAATAAAGATAAAGCTGACCGACTACCTCAGCACTTCTCAGAAATGAGTAGTAACACCAACCACACCCCAGCATTTCAATTACATAGGGACAAAGTAGAAAGAACACATACTAATCTCTTTAAAGACCTCGGTCCCAAAGTCTCGAACCTAAATAAAGATATTACAACTTATGAATGGGACCTAGCATTGAAAACCAAAAACGAAACTAGACCAGGGGAAGATCAAATAGGATACACAATATACAAAAGTATCCCAAATAACATTAAACAAACAATTATTAAACTACTAAACCAAATATGGACCTTAGGCAAATTACCCGATAAATGGAAGCACGCAATAGTAATTCCAATACCCAACCAAGGAAAAGACCCTAACGATATTAGCTTTTACAGACCCATTTCCCTAACAAACAACATTTGTAAGATCATGGAAACCATAGTCACCAACCGACTAAAACACCACCTAGAGAGCAATAATTTAATCTCCGATAATCAATGAGGATTTAGAAACAAACGATCCACCACGGATCAACTAATACGATTGGAAACCAAAATCAAATTAGCGTTCAACTCCAAACGCAAAGCTGATAGGAATTTAATTGCACTATTTATTGACCTCGAAAAGGCATTCGACCTTGTATTGACAAATGGCTTATTAGCAGAACTCAACCACTATGCCATCACAGGTCGAATGTTTAACTTCATTGAAAACTTTCTCGCCGACCGTAAAATAACAACCAGAGTCGGCGACACCTACTCTGAACCACACACACTTGAAAACGGTACACCACAAGGGAGCGTACTCAGCCCAGCCCTTTTCAACATCATGATTAATGACTTGGACACCAACTTAACATCAAATCTAATTGAACTCTCACAATTTGCTGATGACAGTGGACCATGGAGAGCAGGAAACCCCTCCAACCACAAAGTAATCAGCGATATTCAAACAAGTTTAAACAAAATAGGGAAATGGGCTGATAAATGGGGATTCAAATTATCCCATGAAAAAGCCATAGCAGTAGTGTTCACCGCCAAACGTAAATCACAAAATCAGTTTCCAAAACTTACCATCCAAAATCAAGAAATTAAATTCGTAAAGGTAGCACGATTTTTAGGAATGTACTATGACTCTAACCTAAACTGGGGACATCACATACACGAACTAGTCAAAAGGTGCAATAAAGACCTTAACCTTCTTACAAACATTAAAGGAACCACCTGGGGATCCAATCAAGAAACCTTACTAGCATTATATAAATCATTAATTAGATCTAAACTAGATTACGGATGCCAAATTTACAACTCGGCACCCCAAATTAACCTCAAGGAACTATATAGCATACAAAGAAAGGCCCTAATTATTTGCACTGGAGCATTACCATCCACATCGCTGGTGGAGCTTCAAATCTTAACTGGAGAACTGCCGCTCCACCTTAGAAGACAAGAACTCACCCTCAGATATGCAGCCAGGTTAACAACACACCCCGATACACACCCCACCCGCCTAGCTATAAATAAATGCAACATACCTTTGAGAACTAAATTAACAAAAAACATATCAGCAGGGAAAGTAGTCCATCAATTAGTTAAACAACTTCCTATAGACAACCTCCAAGCAGAAACTGCAAATCACTATGACAAAGAACCATGGATAAATACCAACCCTTCAGTTAACACCCTCATTACGACATATGGAAATAAAAACGAACAAGAACTCAAACTAAACACAATCTGTACAGAAGAGATCAACTCAAAATATTGCAACTACATTAAGATTTACACTGATGGATCAAAAATAACAGAACCACCCAGAACAGCAGCAGCTTACGTAATTCCCGAACTTAACATTAAAGTAGGACGAAGACTACCAAACCTCTGCTCCATATACACAGCTGAATTCTGGTCCATACTTGAAGCACTCAAATGGATTGAAGAGAACAAAATACCCCAAGCAGTAATAATAAGTGACTCGCTAAGCGTCATAAACTCCATACTTAATAACAACACCAAATCAAGAGAAAATTATCTTAGACAAACCAATCTATTGTTAAAAAAACTAAACAATAATAACTTACAAGTATAATTTATGTGGATTCTGTCCCATATTAACATACCAAGTAACGATATGGCAGATATAACAGCTAAACAAAAACTAAACGAAACCACTCACATCAACCTAGATTATAACATATGTGAACTCTATAGCATATCTAAAACTCTCATTGACAATAAATGGCAGGAATTATGGAACACAAACACCCAAGGCAGGAAGCTAAAAACCATAATCAAAGAAGTCTGCAGAAATAGGAAATCACCCAAAACAAAAGGCAATGACCAAAAATTCATAAATAGAATGCTCACAGGCAAAACCAAGCTGGCCAACAGCTTCGAACAGTACATAGGACCACAACCACATAACCCTAACTGTTACCACTGCAGGGTCCCAGAAGACCTAGAGCACATTTTTAACAAAAGCCACACACTTGAAAAACAAAGGACTAAGTTTAAAATTAAACAATGTAATATTGGATCCCCAGTCACATACCCAGAATTCTTGATGAACACAAACCCCAATATCAATCTAACATT
The DNA here is from genome assembly GCA_028554795.2 of Sinohyriopsis cumingii. Lineage (NCBI taxonomy): Eukaryota > Metazoa > Mollusca > Bivalvia > Unionida > Unionidae > Sinohyriopsis > Sinohyriopsis cumingii. The sequence goes on from CM068841.1 coordinate 63,248,072, forward strand.
CGAAAACATCATACGTTTTATACACGAATCTAATCTAATTAAAAAAATTTTTAAAAAAGCATATCAAGACGAGTCCAAAATATTACAAAATCACTGTTTGGGAATTACGACGGCCGGCTAGGTTTCGTGGGTTCACAGACTGACACAGCCGTGCATAGCCCCGAATAATAAAAACCAAATAAAAAGGACGTATCTAATCTAATTATAATTAAAAGAAATACAAGTAAATCAAGACCAGTCAAAAATAATACAAAATCACTGTTTGGGAATTATGACGGCAGGCTAGGTCTCGTGGGTTCACAGGCTGACACAGCCGTTCATAGCCCTAATAATTAAAACTAATTAAGACCACAAAAACTTAAAATAGGAAAATAGGAATTAATTCAAACAGGACTACATAATAACATGCAAATAACTAAAAAACAATTTTTCACTCCAAACCAATAAGACAAGGAATCATAATAAATAAGGAACTGAAGACGTAAAATTGAAGAAAGAATTTTTTTTTAAATATATAAAAAACTAAAAATAAAAAAAAATAAAAAATTTAAATATATATAAAAAAAATATTAAATTTTTTTTATCTATACCTTCTTAATACCTCACTCTTTAACCATCTTATAGTCTCTTGACATGAAAATTAACACCTCTACCACCACATTCTAACCCAGGTGACAGCCATCAATCAACAAATAACTAGAATTACCGACAGGACCCTAAATCAGGTCATATAAGGTGGACTTCAACACAGACCATCAGGATCGTCCTCACTAAAACAGATAGGAACAACACGACCCCAAATTATCAATATATAAGGTGGTCTAAACTCCAAAGACTATCAGATCCCGCAGCACAAGGCTGCAAAATAATAAACTCTCTGCTTAAGGAAGTATAACTCCAAATTAACACGTATAAGGTGGTCTAAAACCCAAGGACCATCAGATTCAGCAGCACAAAGCAGCAACGAAAAACAACACTAATTAGAATACTAAGACACTAAAAACCAATACCAATCAAGGTGGTCTCAAGAAAAAAAGAAGAGGAGGAAAAAGAGAGAGGAATGGCTATACCATAGCCACAACAAGGAAATTTCAGAATCCCAGAGACAGAAGATTGGGATTCTGAAGCCACTCATCCCGCCTCTGCACTCCCAGCGAAAAGAGTGAAAGGAGACTGGAGTAGGAGATGCGTGTGCGGTGCCAGGCCGAGGAGGTGCAACCACTAACAGGTGTCTGTGTAGTTGAAAAAAAAAAGCCCTTTTCAGGGCTAACCCATACTCTAGAAAAGAAACAGTAATCGATTTGCCAATGTGTGTATGTGGAGTAGTGTGAACAGTCACTCCTTTCCTAGTGTGATTGTATGTGTTTATGTGTGATTGTGTGTTTGTGTTAGTTTGTAAGCGCTGCGGTACGTTTGTGTGAATGGTAGATTATTGGGTTTTGTATATGATCACGTACGTTTGTGTGAATAGTAGATTATGGTAATGTTTTAGCTGCTTGCGTGTGTAGATAGTAGATTATGATTTTTTATTTTTTATTTTATCTTTTTTGCTGCTTACCGTGCGTGGATAGTATATGTGGGTTTGATTTTGATGCTTATCATGTGTGGATAGTAGATAATATGAGATGAGAAAAGTAGGGGATGTTTTCCTTCACGTCCGCGCTTTATCTAAAAGAACTCACGGCGTTAGTCGTTCGCACCATTCCACGGAATAAACAGAGAAGATGGAGGTGACAAAATTATTCAATCTGTTAAAAGATATCTATTTCTGGATAATGGATGTTGAATATGTTGTAGAAATAATAGAAAAGGAATGGAGTGATGGAGATAGGAAAGACTTGTTAACCATTCAAAAAAGTCTAAAGGTAGCCAGAGATCTCATTGTAGGGATGATAGAAGAAGAAGTGAATAAGTCGAGAGGATTTATTGACCCCCCTTATGTCGGAGTGGGAAGTTTGAAAGAAGCACTGGATCATGTCATCCAAGTCCGGTGCTTCCTAGAAAACCTATTGTATTGGACGGAGTGGAGGAAGGTAAAATGGGGGTTGGACAAGTTGAAGAAAGGGGAAGATCTCATGAGAATGGTAATGGAGGAAGAAGTCAAGAACATCAAAGAGAAATGGAGTAAAGAAAGAAAAGAAAAAGAAAACAAAAAGAAAAAAGGAAGAGTTTTAGCGGCTTAACAATAATTGGATAAAGATACAGACCAAGTTCAAAGCGGTGGGTCATCCTGACTGGATGCCGGAAAATGATGAGAAGAAGAAGAAGAAGAAGAAGAAAGGAATAGTGGAAAACGTCAGGAACTGGATAATGAACTGGAGAAAATAAAAGAAGAACAAGAAGAAGAAGAAACCCAAAGGCCTTTTTCAGGGCCTCTTCAATGCCTTGAAAAGACCTTGACTTGCATTGCCTTTCAAAAAAATTTTTTTTTAAAAATGTTGTATATATGTTTATAATCCCACCATCTATTCCGTTGTTAAATTCCCCTTGAGGCTAGAGTTGCCCAAGACTTTTTCCGATGTTAAATTCCCCTTGAGGCTAGAGTGCCGGGCTTGTTTTCCCCATGTTAAATTTCCATTGAGGCTAGAGTGCCGGGACACTATTTTAATATTAAACTCCCATTGAGGCTAGGGTGCCCCACATTACTACTAATATCACCTACGGTGTCACCAGGGGTAGAGATCGCATCTTCATCGCTTGTTATTTGGGCTGGATGCTGTGATTGTTGTTTTGTCGTTGTTGTTGTGGCTCTTGCTGTTGTAATTGTAGTTGTCGTTGTTGAAACATTGCAAAATATTTATCTATTCCATTCATAAATGAAATATATCTGTTATCAATATTTCGGGCCTGATCAACTCCGTAGTGTAAACGAAATATCCATTTGTATCAGTTATCACGATTTACAGTATAATTAACATACTCGGGTTTCAAAAATTCTTTTCTTTGATAAAACTGCGCACGGCAAAGGCATATAATTCATTCGTGTTTTAATTTCTTTTTTGATGATGGTAATACCTTCTTCTGTAAATTTAATTGTTATTTCAGTTTTCTCTCATGTTTATTCTGGTTATGTTTCTGGTATGCGATCCTTTATCCTTTAGCTGGTCAATACCTTCAAGTATTTCTTGTATTTGTGTTGATACGTAGCACCACTATTTCACCTGGAAGTTCTCTTAGAATATTATTTGTTTTGTTTTGGTTTTTTTCGTTCTTTCTGCTTTTTTTCCAGTTGCTTTAGCGGTTTCCTCAGATACATTAGCGGTTTGCTGCAACGTGGGAAGAAGACCCATGGTAACCTTCGTAACCAGTTCGTAATTATTCCTCACCTGGTGTAAATTCCACCTGAGACTCCTGACGATCTTGTAGTTGTTGCTTGACAGAATCACGAACAGTGAGATATTTCTTAATTGCCTCTAGTCGCTGTCGAACTAGTTTAGATGTGTGAGATTACATTATTGATATAAAAATAATTTAATTACTCACAAACTACAGCAGCAAGTGACGATCAGCAATAAGTGTAATGATAGACCCACAATGCGGTCAGTACTTGAAGTATGAGTGTCGCTAAACGTATATCATATAATATACGACATACTGTGATAACATGGCCACATTTTAGGCCATTGACACATTGACACGTTCGAGACTAAAGGCACTTCAGCATATTGAACATTGGAACTTATTTGGAACACCGCTGGAATTCAAATTAAACTCCAAACGTTTGGACCTGCATAGAACATTTAGGACTATTTTGGATTTAATTCAAAATATAGTAAGTTAGTTTTAAAGTTTCACTTTGTTTTCCAGAGAAATAAATTATTTCTTGAATTTTATAAAAGTGTTGGCTTTCGAACGTTCTGCAACAGAGTTTACGACCATAAAGCCGTAACATCACACAGGTTAGATATTCAATGTCAAGAGACAATTATTCTTCACTATTAATTTATTTTCATTACAAGATAGAAATTGCACATGTTTGAAACAAAACTAATAAAAAGGAAGGATTGATTCATTTCAATGCCGCCTGGGTATTAATATAGATGGTACAAATATACAGAAGATAGTGCGGAAAGTGTATCTCTGCATCCTAGATCAGAATGCGTGATAAAATAAAGTATATACATATTGTTACGACTCAGAAAATAATCTATTTCTTTTGACTTATTGCAGGATTGCACGGTACATTTAATATCAACGTACTTATAGATGTAGACATGTGATGTTGACAATGCAGTTTCATATACATTCTAGATTTGTGTACCAACATATTGTTTTAAGCATATTATTATTTTAACTAAATATTTAGTAAGACTTGATTCATCTAATTAAAGTCTGGACATATTTTCCACACTCAAACAAATAGGTCTGTTGTTCAGTTTATAACTCGTTTAAACAAGTTTTGACGCATTTTGAAGAAACTCAGAAATCGTTGAAATGACTTTTGCAACTCATTTCAACGAGTTCAGAAGATATATGACCAACTTTAGAACTCTTTGGAATGAATTTGAACGTTGTTTGAACGAGATAAGTACTTTGAATGACTAAAATTCTCTTGTATACGAGTTTTATCTTGTTTGAATGTCGTGATAAACTTGTTTGAATGAGCTCAGAAATCACCAAAACTATTTTAAATGTCATTTAAAAATGAAGTTCTTGTTAGTTTTGAACGAGATTGATAATCATGCCAACAATACGAAACAGATTATTAAACATGACAAAAGCAACATGGAGCCAGATTGATTTTGCTTTTCATTAGTGATGATGATATCGAAACTTGAATTAAGAAAGGTACTTCCCAATTTATTGAAGACGAGCACAAATTGGACATCTGTGCCTACAGCTACGCATGGCACTCCTCCTTCAGCTCCTATTGATGCGGATATGCCAAGAAAGGTGGCGTGTTACAAATTTTATGATTCTAAAATCAGCAAAGAAGAGTTCTTTTCTTTGTCATTGCAAGACATTATTGTACTCGAATTTAGTCAGTTAAAACCATCTTTGTACTCGTTCTGCTTTCAACGTGTACCTCTTACTGTGTGCTAACAATTGATTGATACGAGTGTCTATAACGCTCTTTGGATAGTTGTCCAATTTGCTGTTGTCTTCAATGCATTGGAAAGCGTTTTTCTTAACAAATGTTTAGCTTTCTTCATCACTAACGGAAAACGCGATGAATCAATGTTCCTGTTGTTGTTGTTGGCATGATTTACAGTCTCGTTCAAAACACACAGGAATTTCATTAAAATGGCATTGAAAGTAGTTTTAACGAATTCTAAAATCATCTAAACAAGTTTATTACGTTTTTCAAACGAGATTAAAACTAGTTTAAAGAGATTTTCAGTGTTTTAAGTAAGTACTCGTCTCATTCAAACAACTTACAAATTCGTTCCAACTAAGCTCGTGCAAGCATATCGTGATCTCATGCAAACAAGATTTAAAAGTCCCTTAAACGCAATCTGAAGTCGTTCAAATAAAACCAAAACTTGTTCAAGCTAGTTCTAAACTCGATCAACCAAATTATTTTCTTGGGTGTGTGGATGATATCCATAAATCAACTTCTCTAGTAACATAATGTGTTGTTACATTAACAATAATTAAGATACCTTTCAATATAGGAGGTCCCAGATAAATTCCTAATGACTTCATAGTCAAACAAGCGCATCTGACTGGCCATCAATACAAAAGGCAATTGTTTTATAATTATATTTGACTCACCCAGTATTAGTGCCTCTGTTCTGTTGGACTTATTCTAATGAAACTCCCAGACTTCTATGAAGTGAATCAATTCTTACATTTTAGCAGTTCCGTTTCACACATCGGCAATTTTCATCTAGTATTTAGATTAAAATGATCATAAGGAATAAGGGTCTGTCGTAACAATGACTTGAGGTTAATTGCGTTACGTTTATGACTACAGCAGCTGAGCAAGAAAAATTATAATATACGTTCAATCGAATGGTGGCACGGAAATCTAGGTATTGGGGTCCCGGAACGGTGGTAGCAGACACACCCGAGTGTCATTCCAGTAATTAACTCTCATCTAATACACAATCATGTAGGGCTCCAATTCGGAACTCTAGGTACATATAAATGTATATAGATGGTAACAATATATAGCAGATAGAGAGAAAATAAGTGCTTTTCTCATATCCTACTTCAGGATGCATGATAATAGAATATATATATTGGTGTATAATTCTCTGTCTCTCTCTCTCTCTCTCGCTTTAGCATTTACAAATTTTAAAAAGCATACAGTGTCTCGTCATGTCAAATTCCAACAAACCCAATGGTATTATCAATAATATCAAATTTTTATATGGAGCCGTAGTGTCATTCATAATGTTAAGTTCACAAAGGAGGTCATTGTTTCATTTGCATAATGTTTCCCCATTTTACTCACAGTCATTATTATAGCTTATGTTAAATCTCTTACATTATCTACCATCCTTAGGCACACCACCCCACCAAATAATCAAAATCAACAAAACAAGACAAAGAAAATATAACAGAATTAGCTAAAGTAATATGCATGTATCATTCGTGTACCATCTCAAGCACTAATTTGAAGGTTGAATATACTGTACTTGGATAATTATCTGGTTCTGACGTTGAAATGTACCTATTTGTTGACAATATGAAATTGTTTTTCTAATGTGAAAGATTTTGAAAATAAATGCAATCTTAACATTTTAATGACAAAGACTGGAGGCTACGGGAAATGATTTCTTTTATTTTATTGGTCCGATATGATGATGATGTATTGTTTGTACAATTCCTTAACCAGTGTTTGATTGTAAGCTTGCCTTTTACAGCGAACCAGCCATGGATGTTATCATATTGTTATAATATCGTTATCATATTCTTATCATATAGTTATCATATTGATATCATACCGTTGACTCTTAACAAGTAGATGTAAGATCATTTTTTAACATTAACATCCGGGAACTCACCTGTAGGACTTACACCACTAATTGTATACAGCAAATGAGAGCCATTCTAGAAATGGCTGACCCTAAAATAGAATATATATGGGTTTGGAGGAATATGAATGTTTGATAATGAAAAGTACAATTTTAGTTCTAAACAGTAATGCTTGCAGGACATATCTTGTTTGTAATTAAGCGCTATAGATACATTTTTATATTGATGTTGTTTATGTCCGTTTCAAAGTTGACTTTGGAACACTCAGTGCTAAACTTAGCAAATGGTTCTTTAGCTGCCAACTTGAAAACACGTTTCAATCAAATGTACAGAAAGAAATGACGAGGTCCATAAAGTTTTTATTTTCTAACCACAATCTTGCATCATGGACGGGTCTATACCGAAAAATATAGATCTGGTTATCACCATTTGCAGCATTTATAATATTAAGTTTTGATGTTTTGTTTACATAAGCATCTATTGTTTAGTCCGTTTGAGACCGCTCCGGTGACCTAGTGGTTAGAGCTTAAACCTCAGATACTCATGGGTTCGATCCCTGGCCGAGTCATACCAAAGACTTACAAAAATGTTACTAACAGCAGCCTCGCTTGGTGCTCAGCATTAAGAGGTTAGTGTTAGGACTGGTCGGCCTGGTGTCAGGATAATGTGACTGGGTACGACATCATGCTACATGTCTGAGGCATGATGCCCCAGTGCTAGACACCACTTTAAACTGCCACAGTGCAGACATCATAGCGATATGACGGGAAAATTCTTAAAGCTACGTAAAAAATCTAAGTCACACACACACAATCCGTTTGAAGATCTACGTCACTTCAAGTAATGAAAAATAATGATGTATAGATAGCTAAAACAATACTGCCCCGGGTGAGGATCGAACTCACAACCTCCGCATCACCTAGTCTTGTGTCGAGCACAGAGAGAATACTGTCTATAAGTACGGCGCGCTAACCGATTGTGCCACCGGGGCAGCTACATACGACATATGACTAAGCAGTGATATTGTAGAATGTTGCTATTGATGGTGTTTCGTACCTCACACATCATGATAGGGATATAATTGTGCCTCAGATTGGGATTAAATGAGATCAAGGAGGTTTAAGCTACACAACTGATATTAAGCAAAATGAAAAAATTTAATTCTAGTTTAAAATAGTATCGTGTTTGTGCCAAATAATCTCATAAAATGGAACTTTGCCTTTTGAACTAATCTTTTTTCCATATGTAACTGTCATAATGTTTCTTTCATATAAAGTCTCGTTTGTACACTAAAGTCTCGCTAGTACAAAATGGTCCTATGCGTCATAAATAATACCAACCTAAGAACGGTTAATTTAGAACGGTAACGTTTTATTTTATTAGCGAATCAAAGTGATATATTACTAATTCGAGACTGACTTAAATTAGAAGCAAATAGACAGTTATATCAAATAATTTCTGTTCAGGTTATTACTGCACAGCATGGGTCCATTGTGATTGTGGTATTTAATAGAAGGTATCTCGAATAATAAGAAACATGGTTATTAGCATTTGGCTGCACATAATTCGAAATTACATTGTTTTGAACAGTTGGCCAACATTCCGAACCTACACTTTTGTCAGTTAATTAGCACCATCCCACCACCCAGTTTTACAGCGGTAACGTCATTATCCAGAAGGGGTTTATTATCGTAACCTTATGGCAGGCATATATGTGGTAACAATAATAGAGCGACTTTTATCTTGGCCTTCATTAGTGATTATTTTCAGTGCTCAGACATTTAAAAATAAATCCTGTTGCATGCATCTATTTTAACTTGAACTAATCACACTCATCTAGGAATAGTCACTATTCTTTTGTTTACTGGTTGAAATGAAGCTGTTATTTCTGACAAATATCGTATAAACAATAAGTTTAAGTTTATCACAATACGGAAAATGAATGAAACGATAAGAACAATTCGAAATAAGCGTTCCACTATTAAAACCTACCGAATGCAGACGGTGCAATGTTGCATCTATTGTAATAAGTGACACCTAAACTTAAAAGCAAACAAGTCGGAAGTTATGACATTTTGAAAGGGATCAATTCGTCATATAGATAAAGTCTTCTAAGAGCATTTTGGATATATAAATAGTAAAAAAAATTCTTTACTTGGCGTCTAATAAAGCACAACAAACAGCTGCTGTTTATGTTTCTAAACACAACTGAGATGTTTGCTTGCTTCCTTCCACTGGATAATTCCTGATCATTAGTTATTTCCCATTCTCAGAGCATATATTTCTTCAGAATTCGATCAACATTAGTTGCTGATGAAGGCAGTGTGACGCTGACGAAAAAGATTCGAATTTTGACGAAATGTATGCTCTGAGTATTTGAACTTTCAAATGATCATGTTTCTAAATATTTTTATTCTTCCTCTACGAACATGTACATATCTTCGGGTAGTGTGTAATTTATTTAAATTATATTCTTGTCGTGCCAAGAATTAATTATTTAATTATAGTGCTTAAGTAGGGAGCTTATTCGCAGTAACTATATTTGGGATAAACGATTTCAATTTTCTGAAATGAAAGCATTAAATGTTTCAATGTAGTGAAAATGATTTTGTTTTTTTTTTGTGAATTGGAGAGAATAAGTACGTTATGTATATTTAATTTACGATGTGCACCTGAACTTTGTCCATCACTGAAGATAACGTTGTGATGCGTACCTGCTGCTTGTCATGTCAGTAAATTAATGAGCTATAACTAGGTTGTTTACTTTAGTTTGGGTTCAAGACTCTGCCTTGAATATGGCCATAGAAGATTCTATAAATGAATTTCTTTACTGTTTGGTTTAATTTCCCATGACTATCATTTAGGGTGTTTTCCAATTAAGGTTAATGCGTCACGGGTTAAGTTGGGATGTATATGAAGTTGAGATTAACAAGATTATTTATTCACATCTTAGCATCCGTCTTTGTGGAATCAATTCAAGTTGTATTCAGTTATAATATGAGAGGAATTATTCAAATTGTTCATTGGAATTACAAAGTGTTCATTGCTTGGATTAATACTATTTTGGGGTTATTGTGAAATCTTTCAAAGACATTCTGATCTATATCATTGTGATACAAGAAAAGTCTTGAAGCATCAAAGTATTCAAGGCTATTGGTGCATCAACACATTCCGGACTTTTGAAATTCATTCGAAACCCCCATACATATGGATTTGTTATATGAATATTAAGATTATTTATAATTTAATGCGCAATAGTGTAAGGTCCTCTGACATTTCATATATTAGAGAATTAAACTATTTGTTTAATTTTGCTGAACTTGTTGGTTTTACTTCTTTCTCTTACTAAGTTTATGACCATAGAGTCGTACTACTACTATATTTTGAAGTGTTGGACAAACGTTATTTGTGTTAGTAATTGGAAACACTTGTATTGCCTACAGTTACGTATTGATTGATGTAAAACAATATCATGCACAGAAAATGTGGGTATTTTGGTACGATACCTATTAAATAATATATGGCTTGGTAAAGCGTGGATCAGCCAGTATGTTGTCAATGCAAATGTATTCTTATCATTTGTCAAACAACATTTAGCTGACCAGTTTGTTCAAACATTGGCAATCTCAGATAGTTGTTGTTGCGGATTTAATGTTATTTCTCGAAACTTGACAGGCTATTGAAGGAGGCATGTCGATCTGGTGGAGGAAAAACTTGGTGAAACCTGAAAAAGAACTAAAGACCCATGGAAAGCAACTTTCAAGCTTTTCGTATAACGACGTTGACCGACGAGACTTTAACCCTTTACAGAAATGATCTGATGGCTATCTTTCAAGGCAAGCGTCTTAGATCACTAGACCCGTGGGGTCCGTGCATTCAGTTGTGGAGGAATCCTCAAGATCTACGACAGATGAATAACGAAGTTCCTTTCAATGCATACATTTCAGTATTATAAAACACGTTTACATAATATGCGTATATAAATTGGTAAGTGTAGCAGACCACATCGTAAGTCCTAATGAACACAGACTGTGTGCTTTTTGTCATGTACTGGAAGACAAATACCACTTCATCATTGGTAGTAAAAGCTATTATCTGTTTAAAATTAAACAGATCGTCGATATTGGAATCCACCAAGTATTTACAATTTAATTCAATTAGGAAATTTTCACCATACTCATGTTATCAGACGTCTGTGTAATTTTTAATGATGGACCTTCTTTCTGAGATCTGGTTGGACCTTCATTCTGAGATCTGGTTGGATGGCAATATAATCACTAATATGTTGTAGATATTGATATATATTGTAAATTGTTTGATAACTTCATTGGTTTTGAACACTGACATTAATGACAATTTAGGGCACGTCCGACACACACACAACTACACACACAAATACATAAACACACATACACATACACAAGCACACACAAATAGTGAGAGACAGAGAGTTATGCATAATTAAAATATTTGTTGGTTTCTTCCATGAATATATGGTATGCATATCTGTATTTGTTATTTGACCTTTGTCCAAAATCGCGTTAGTGCTGGACCTGACCAGTAACATTTATTTTGTAACATAATACATGGCTATTATTTCTCTAGGAAATAAATATCAAATATTCAGATCATTATTAATTGTCCACAATTTTGGTTCAGTTTGATTTAAAGATACAGTCTTGATTCTCACCTTAGAATCTTCCAGAAAGAACATTTTCTATTTATTTGAGAGAATGTTTCCGGAAAGAGGTATTCGCAACAAAGGTAATTATAGAGGGGTGTATGAACTTGTTTATATTAGGATGATTCATTCTTGTTTTACAATTCAAAGCAGAATCAGTCTTCTTGTGGGTTTCTTTTTATTCTGTAATTTGGGTGGATTATTTTATTCAAATTATTATTCACTGGAATTACAAGGTTGTCATTAATATTCTTGGACTGGAACATAAATATGGAATTATAGTGAATTCAGACACAGACATTTTGGATTATATCATTGAGATACATCAAAAGACTGTGATAACATGTCCACATTTCAGGCCATTGACGCATTAACACGTTCGAGACTAAAGGCACTTCAGCACATTGAATATTGGAACTTATTTGGAACACCACTGAAATTCAAATCAAACTCCAAACGTTTGGACTGGCGGTAGAACATTTAGGACTATTTTTGATTTAATTCAAAATATTGTATGTTAATTTCAAAATTTAGCTTAGGTTTCCAGAGAAATAAGTTATTTCTTGAATTTTATAAAAGTGTTGGCTTTCGAAAGTTCTGCGTTTAAGACCATAAAGCCGTAACATCACACAAGTTAGATATTAAATGTTAAGAGACGATTATTCTTCACTATTAATTTATTTTCATTACAAGATAGAAATTGCACATGTTTGGAACAAAACTAAGAAAAAGTAAGGATTGATTCATTTCAATGCCGCCTGGGTATTAATATAGATGGTACAAATATACAGAAGATAGTGCGGAAAGTGTATCTCTGCATCCTAGATCAGAATGCGTGATAAAATAAAGTATATACATATTGTTACGACTCAACAAATAATCTATTTCTTTTGACTCATTGCAGGATTGCACGGTACATTTAATATCAACGTACTGCATATTATGGATGGCGATCTGTGATGTTGACAGTGCATTTTCACATACATTCCCGATTTGTGTACCAACATATTGTTTTAAGGATATTATTATTTAAACTTAATTTTAGTAAATATTCATTCATCTAATTAAAGTCTGGACAGCTTTTCCACACTCAAATACATAGGTTTATTGACCAGTTTATAACTCGTTTTAACAAGTTTTGACGCATTTTGAAGAAACTCAGATATCGTTTAAATGACTTTTGCAACTCGTTTCAACGAGTTCAGAAGATATTTGTACCAACATTAGAACTCGTTGGAATGAATTTAAAAAGTTGTTTGAACGAGAGAAGCACTTTGAATGACCAAAATTCTCTTTTAGACGAGTTTTGCCTTGTTTGAATGACGTGATAAACTTGCTTGAATGAGTTCAGAAATGTAATTTAAAAATGAAGTTCTTTGTTAATCTTGCCAACAATAAGATAAAGATTGTTAAACATGACAAAAGCAACAAAGAGCCAGATTGATTTTCCTTTCCATTAGTGATAATGCTTTTGAACTTTGAATTAAGAAAACTACTTCCCAATTTATTGAAGACGAGCACAAATTGGATATCTGTCCCTACAGCTACGCATGGCACTCCTCCTTCAGCTCCTATTGTTGCAGTTATGTCAAGAAAGGCGGCGTGTTACAAGTTTTATGATTCTAAATTAAGCAAAGAAGAGTTCCTTTCTTTATCATTGCAAGACAATATTCTACTCGATTTTAGTCAGTTGAAAACCATTTTTGTACTCGTTCTGCTTTCAAAGTGTACCCCTCATGATTTTATAACACTTGATTGATACGAGTGTCTATAACGCTTTTTGGACAGTTGTCCAATTTGATGTTGTCTTCAACAGATTGGAAATCGTTTTTCTTAACAAATGTTTAGCTTCTTTCATCATCAACGGAAAACACGATGATTCTATGTTCTTGTTGTTGTTTTCATGATTTACAGTCTCGTTCAAAACCAACAGGAATTTCATTAAAATGGCATTGAAAGTAGTTTTAACGAAATCTAAAATCATCTAAACAAGTTTATTACGTTTTACTAACGCGATTAAAACTAGTGTAAACAGATTTTCAGTCTTTTAAATAAGCACTTGTCTCATTCAAACAACTTACAAATTCGTTCCAAATAGTTCTAAGTTCGTGCAAGCATATCGTGATCTCATGCACACAAGATTGAAAAGTCCCATAAACGCAATCTGAAATCGTTCACATGGAACCAAAACATGTTCAAGCTAGTTCTAAACTCGATCAACCAAATTATTTTCTCGGGTGTGTGGAGGATACTCATAAATCAACTTCTCTAGTAACATAATGTGTTGTTACATTTACAATAATAGCTATTCCTTTCAATGTACAAGGTCCCAAATAAATTCCTGATGTCATATAAACATACAGGCGCATCTGACTGGCCATCAATACAAAAGGTAATTGTTTTATAATTATATTTGATTCACTCATTATTAGTGCCTCTATTCTGTTGGACTTATTCTAATGAAATTCCCAGACTTCTATGAAATAAATCAATTCTTACATTTTAGCAGTTCTGTTTCATACATCGGCAATTTTCATCTAGTATTTAGATTAAAATAATCATAAGGAATAAGGGTCTGTCGTAACAATGATGTGAGGTTAATTATAATATACATTCAATCGAATGGTGGCACGGAAACCTAGGTATTGGGGTCCGGGAACGGTTGTAGACGGCACACCCGAGTGTCATTCCAGTAATTAACTCTCATCTAATATACAATCATGTAGGACTCCAATTGCGGAACTCTTAGTACACTTAAATGTATACACTGCTGTCGGTCCTTTCTGCGCACCTAAGGTTTTCGTTTCCAATATTAAAGCAAAACACATACGGAATTCAAGCGATTGACAAAAAAAAAAATAAAATACAGCAATGCTTACCATTTGAACAGATGCAATGGTCACCAGATTATTCTGTTCAAAATAATATTAATTTTGGACACAGAGGATACCACCCCCTTGTTTTCCTGTCTCGCGATATGTCGGCCTATTCTGCGCGTAGCTTTGAAAAGATGTCATGTTTTTCCATTTGGGCTACAGAAATGAAATATATTACTTTGGACTGTTTCTGTCAGCAGTTGAGTCGAGTAATTAGGTCAGGTTTATAGCTAGTTTTGCAAAATTCAACGTAAAAATGCCAATAAATGGCAAGAGGTATTAAGCAAACTAAACCTATCTTGTTAAAAGGTTAGTAAAGTTCAATATTTTATGAAAAATAAGCTATTACGTGGAAGAGAAACAACAATGAATAGGATGTAATGTGATTACAACGTCTTGTTGATGGGGAAAAATTCCTACAGAATTTAGAAACAGACTATACGCCGAGGACTTTGTTGATAATTTGTTCTAGCGGCAAGTAGACACGTTGGGTAGCAGACAATTTTGTACGTGTGGGACAACTTCTTGCAAAATTGGAAACTTGGATTAAAATACCGTTTTATTTTAAGGTACACATTTCCATCTTTTATATAATGTATTTATTTGTATTATTCTAAAAGATGCATGGTAAATCGAATTTTCTGGATTACAGGTTCAAGAAGGTCATGGAGTGGGGTCTTCACGTTGCCATTTAGAAATCACATTTTTATGTGCATTTTGAGTCTAAATGTGGGATATTTTTGTACACTTTATAACTTTTCTTAATTAATATACGATTGTTCTTTCTGGAGACGAAATAGATTTTTGTCCCAAAAGATCACGTGATCCAATGTTTACAGAAATGACGTATCGTTGCGCAGAATTACCCGACGCGCAGAACTGGCCGACATGGCGGTATAGATGGTAACAATATATAGCAGATAGAGAGACAATAAGTGCTTTTCTGAGATCCTACTTCAGAATTAATGGCCCCTTCAAACAAACAGGAGACCTCAGGATCAAGTGATTGTCGTTTGTACCCCTGATTAGAATAAAGAAAAAGTGTCGTTAAAAGAGGATCACTGTGATCAATAGCTTCTGATTGATCCCAACAGCAGTGAAAGTGATCTCATCAAAAGCCTGACCAATACATGTGTAAGCTAAATGAATACTTTCTTTATCAGCATCATTCTCAAGAGCATTCTTTCCCATAACGCTAATAACTGCACAAGCTGGGAATAAATCGGGAATTCTTTTTCAATTGGATCGACGTTCTGATCCAAGCAAGGCTTGTCTGTTACAAGTGGATTAACCACAATGTTTTCTCAAACCAGGTCGTTGCCGAGTAATAAATGAATGCCCACAATGTGTAAAACAGAGACTGTTCAGACTGTCAAAGGTCCTGACACTAAGTCTGATGACAAATTTACACAATGAAAAACAACAATAACAAAGCCGCACTCTACTCTCTGAATAAGAACGCTCTCATTAGAAGAAGACTTCTCAGAAAAAGGCAAGGTACCTGACAATAAAAGACTGTGAGAAGCTCCTGTGTCCCTTAAAATATAAATAGGGATAGGATAGCCCGAATCACCAAAGAGTGATATAGAACCCTTAAATCTTCGATATGAATGGTTTGTAATTATCCATGATAAAATCAGACTAGGGTTTAATAGACCCAACAAATATATTGCTTTCAAAAGAAGACTGTGACCTTGCCTTCTTAGAAATAAAAGCATTTGGAATAGGTCTGTCTTGATTCGGATGCTAATGTTTCAATTTGTAGCAATCAGAAATAACTGGTCCTTTTATCTTGCAATATGTACACGTAGGAATAGACAATGATCTTGAGTCAAGCTTATCAGAAGCTTCATTTGTAGAAGTTGTGCCAGTTTGAGTTTTAGAAGGGCTTGTATTAGGCTGAAATGCTCTTCTGCCAGAAGACTACTGAGTGGAAGTCTTATTTTCAAAAGGAACTTTATGAGTTGAAGAATAATCAGCTCTAGCAGTATTTTCCAAGCTGACGCTCGTCAAAATATGACTTAATATCACTATGGACAGAGTTTTGGAAATCTTCAAGTAATATAAGTTGTTTAAGCCTTTCATAATCTTGTTCAACTTTCTTGGCTAAGCACCATCTATCAAATAACTGCTCTTTTTCTCTAGCATATTCTACATGAGTTTCCCCAGAATCTTTTCTATAGTTTCTGAATATTTGCCGACAAGCTTCAGGAACTAACTCATAACCCCTTAATATGCATTTTTTGACCGTATGATAGTCACCACATTGTTTAACTGAGAGTGAACGGTAGCCTTACCAGTGATTACACATTGTAACCATTGAATCATATGCACCCATGGCCACTTCCGACTTTCAGCAACTTTTTAAAAATACGGAAAAGATTTGTCTACTTCATTTTCTCTTTAAGGGGTCACTAATCTAGAACTTTTTGCAAGATCAAAAATTAAATTTGTATTTTAAGAAGGAATGTGCTTTTCACTTACCTGTTCCATTTCTTCCATTCCAAATTGATATTATTCCGTCTCTTCCTTCTCCCTTTGCATTTGCATTTACATATCTCTCTCTCTCTCTCTCTCTCTCTCTCTCTCTCGCTTTATCCCTTTCTTCTTTTTGCATTTGTTGTTTTTGCAATTGCATTTGTCTTTCTTTCTCTTTTTCTTCCACTTGTAAATACATTAGATTTTCTTTCACTCTTTCCTGTCTCTCTTTCTCCTCTTCCTCATATTTCACAGCATTTGTTTTTCTTGTAACTGCATTTATCTTTCTTTCTCTTTTCTTCTGTTTGTAAATGCATTTGTTTTCTCTTTCTTCTTTTTGAAGATCCGGCTTCCTCAACCCCAATTCCATCTTGTATTTTAATTCCAATTCCTTTACTGTTGTGTCAGAGTCTCAAGCAAACTTACTGATAGAAACCAAAGCACTTTTATCCAAAACATTCTTTTCTACCAGGTACTGAACCAAAATATTTCTTATTCCCTGTTCGTTAAGGACTCATTCACCTCAAAAAGATCAAATTTTCTGCAAGATGAATCAATTCATCTATTTTGAAAAGATCTAATAGTTTCTCACTAGGATCTGAAAGGAAGACTTATACTTTTGATGACATTTTAGAAAAAGCCAAAATTCAAAATTATCCAGGACGAGCTCCCAATTCTTATGTTACGTGTTTAGGCTTGAATAAACAGTAACACAAGCAAGAATGAAAACAAAGAGCGTTTAAAAATATAATAATTTATTTCCTTGGAGAAAGTCTGTTAAGATGAAAAAATAAGAATTTACTGTTTCAAGAATCAAATCCAAAAATAATCCAAGAATAATCCACGAATAAAATTTTAGAAGTCCTAATAATAAAATGTTCTAAAGATTTCAAGTCCCAACGAAGAATATAAAATGGAAGACGATGACTTATGCTTTAACCTATAGTATGTTGAAGTCTTCAGTTCCGTGTAGAAACAAGAAATAAACCTAACCCGTTTTGAAAGTCCGAATAAATTTGTATAAGAGCTGTCTTTGTTCACGATTTTCATATGAGCACACGTATTTTTCAGGCAAGAAAGAATTGATCCTTTTGAATCCGAGTAACTTGAAATAACTCCAAACGTCATAACACTCTCCAGTGTAAGTAAATAAAAGTCAACTAATTGAGAATATTTCTCTAAGACACAGGT
Organism: Sinohyriopsis cumingii; assembly: GCA_028554795.2. Classification (NCBI taxonomy): domain Eukaryota; kingdom Metazoa; phylum Mollusca; class Bivalvia; order Unionida; family Unionidae; genus Sinohyriopsis; species Sinohyriopsis cumingii. Next base: position 63,266,222 of record CM068841.1, read on the forward strand.
TATATCCTATTCTAAAACAAAGTTTCGAAACTCTCCAAGTTTCGAAATCGAACATGGGCGTCCCTGATCGTGTTTATATCACGTATATCTAACATGACCATGACGAAAACCAACGATTTACTCCAAGAGATAAAAAAAAGTTGTCCCATAATGATCTTGACAACAGCCAATAATTTTAAAATAAAAATAGAACTTATTTAAGTGGCTGCTACTAATTTTCAATCAAAGCCAGGATCTTGGTCAAAATTTGGTTGTTTACAAAAGAACGATTCAAGTCAACTGCGTGTCTGGAACAATATCATCTCCAGTGAATACATTACAATAGCATGTTATGAAACAAAAATTTCAAACTGACAAAAACAAACAAATAAATTAAACTAAATATATATTAAATCAGATTTAATTCAATCGAATATGCATAACAATAGATGCATTACGTGTCTGAAGAGCAATGATAGTGGACGATGCAACTGCCATCATTCATCGACCACTGCAAGACATCCTTTAGCTTATGACTCTTGGAAACTCATCCAGCTCTTATTTTACTCTCTTTCTCTTTCTTGGTAGTGGTAGTGTCTGTTGTCGTCTCCGTGAATGATTTTTTTTTCTATAGTCATTATGCTCCATGCTGTTGAGGGATTGTGATTTAGTTTTTGGTCTCTTCTAAAACGTTCAGCTGAAACTTTTCAAGACGTTGCAATAAAATTTCCCGTACCATTGTGACAAAGTTTGATCAATCCATCAAAGTTTGTAAATGTTGTTCTAAGTAAGCCGTCTCAGTGATATCATAACTGGGTGGTTGTTTTTGTACCAGAGGTGGAGGTCCATCTACCGTTTTAAGAGACAATAGAAAAGTGTCTTCCTTCCATAGAGTCAAGTGGAAAAGTGTTGCTGTCCTTCGAGCATGCACTCTTATTTTTATTTTAATGCAGTGTTTCCAATAGAAGACTATCTACTGCTGCTCCAAACAATGAAACAGAGGAATTGTTCTTAGTAGAAGAAATCCTCTATTTCCAAATGTTTTTATTAATACGCTGCTGCAGTTTTCGCTTACGCTATGCTCGAAAAATCTTCAATGACGTTGTTTCCTAAACGCGATTTCCCCATCTTCCTCATGGGAATATGTTCAAATACTATTCACATTCAGGATTGATGGATTCTATTGAAGGTTTATGAATGATCCGACTTTCGCATCGGTGTATTCAGTTTGATTAATGCCGACAACACCTTAATGTTTGGCTAAACGAGGAATATACAGGTTCTCCAACTTGCTGTGATTGTGTCCTCCATGATAATGATGTTGTTCACACTTTAGGCATACATGTGAAAATGCCTTGTTATGCAAGAATTTTTGCTGTTTGGTCCTCGTATGAGCTTTATTTTGGCCACTGGACAAGGAAAATAATGCCTTTTCAATGGATGCGTTATTTTTGTCTTTGAATGATAAAGTTTTTAACAGGCCGGTTTTGTCTTCCACTTTAGTCTTGGAGTACTACCTTTCCTAAGCTAGGAAGGACATGCATCCATTGTGCTGTCTTCTTCAACTGATTGGGAAACACGTTTCTTAAATCAAGTCTATCTGGCATCAGCAATAATGAAAGTCAGGATAATGCTGATACAGTTGTGACTGGAGGTCCACTTTTCCACTGTTTAAGGGTTTACAAGCAGTGCTGTTTCTCTTTCAATGTGGACTCGTAGCGTTCTTAGTCTTCTTTGTTTTGTAATGTGTGTTATCTCTGCAAATGGTTTGTGTGTGACTTAGTAGAAATTTTCTTCTTTGTCTACTTTTTTGTCTTTGGATTTTTTCTCCTTGCATTGTAGGTGCTGCTTCATAGGCATTCGATCGTAGCAGCGAGCGAATAATCAAATGCATCACGAACCTACTGTAATCCTAACCAATTAGCCAACGACCAATCTGTCTCTGGAACCCTTGAACAACACCACGTAATGGGTACTGATACTGATAACACTATGCGCTTTGTTTGATGAAATCATTGTTGTGAATTGTAAATGATATATTGTGATTATATCAATACACTGCAAATTAAAGTTTAATTTCTTAACTTCACCTAACATGTCATGACGAAATGGATTTGACTATAGTACAAGTAATACACATTATGTCTGAGTTCAGTAAAGATTACTACAAAATAATGGTGTAGGTGTTTAGAATTTGATTACACAAACCTTTAAATAGCGATTTTTCACATTATTTGGATCCACATACATCCATATTACTTTTAAATATCAGTACTTATTCCCCCCCCCCCATAAAATCATAGGACAAAACACAATGTTAAACTACGTGGATATTTTTCGACGAGGTCAAGGTAATGGTGTGATCCAATACAAACGGATTTAATGTATCGCACTGTGAGGTCACAATGAAAGATATACATGTTGAAAATAAAATACGTACCCGACTGCTATTTTCTTCATCTAGTTTAGTAGCTCGCCACTATTATAAAAGTTCACAGTGATCACAAATTTTCGTCTGGACGTTTCTTGTTTCTTAATGACTCTCAAGATGCAAATCATTCAGTAATCACGACTGAATAGACTTTATTTGAATTATATAAGTATTAAATTTTACACCAATAATTAATGATTACTTTAAGATCAGTAATCCCGTCGGAAGGAATATCCTCCACAAATGAAATCATCTTGTATTTTCTTTCAGATACGAGTAAGCAGATTTCTACATTTTGTAACACCAAATTATATGTTGTGGAGTATGGACGTACAATAGTGGTATTTGTATATAAAACATTTGATACAATCAGCTTTAATAGAACCAAGAGGCGTTGCAATCAGCATGTTAAAAGGATATCGAAGATACAAAGATTCCCAGTTTTGACTATTACAATTTTTGTCACACATTCTGTGAACAGAAGCAACCATGACTGGAGAGTTTTGTAATTCTTAGAGTAGTTGATCACACATGTGTAACTATTTATCCGGACATCTGATCAAAAACATTATCAGACACGTGAATTTTCCCAGTGTAAAAGCAGTTGGTTTAAAACACTGTTGACACTTAATTCTTGGTCAGCATGTTATGTTGACAAGGTGTAAAGAACGGCTTACATTGTGGTTAACGTTCATAAATAACAATTCAAAACATTTTTAAACAACCTTATTCGTCAACAGGTGCATGTTTTGTTTCGTTTGTTGTTGTCACTGGTTCTGTCAACCCGTAAGGCAATGCTAAATATGGCATTGAGTCTGTCCAGAAACGATATTCCTCTTCTCAGATGGGTACTAAGACTATGGCCCCATTTCTGATGCTTTCTTTAATTTCAGCAGCACCTTTCAACTATTGGAGCTGTTTCACATAGTGTCGTCGTAACAATCTTTCATTTTTTACCAGGTACTCGACGCTAAACAGTGAAATATCTCTCTACAAGGAAAAACCTTTTTCCGGTTTTTGAAGCCTTTGTCACAGTTTGTGCAAAAGTAGTGTAATCCTTTAGTATTTGGGATAGCGTTAAGTGATGACATGGGCTTAAACTTTGAAGGGATATATACCGGGCTAAATCTTTTTGAATAGTCTGCATATTGTGGAGTGTGTATATATATATATATATATATATATATATATATATATATATATATATATATATATATATATATATATATATATATATATATATATATTCTTTTTTGTAATTGTATGTATGTAATTTTATCATTTCCCGTCTCTCCCTCGGATGTGTTTAAACGAAACCATATATTTTACTTTTCTGCTAGGATACGTTTCCTTGATGATTAATCCAGTACAGAAACAAAACTCAATCCAGTAGATAGCCTATGTGTTCATTATAACAACTTGTCTGTTAATTTGCATAATAGATAATATGAATGCAGCAAAGTCACTTATTGAATTCCTTTTGTTACAACGTGAAGCAGTATTTAGTGTTTCTTTCACAAATATCACCATTTAAAATCAATATAGAAGAAGTTGTTAAACACGACCACGACAACGTACGCTATGCTTGATGTTTGAAAGAAGACGACACCTTAATCCAAAATTTATAACTAGCAAGTTTGTTTATCACAACGTGTAGGAATGCTTGCTGACGTGTCCTACAAAATATATTGGAAGATCAGAATAGAAGCAGCACATGGAATCAATAATGTAATTAATGCTTGTTCTTCGAGGTATAGTTGCCCATTCTCCAACGTGAAGTAGTAAAACTTAACAAAATCAGAAATTGGAAACAACAATGTACTTTTTGCACTGCTGTTTAATCGTACATTACATCTTTACAACAAGTTAATTAGCTTTGCGTTCCATATATGTATATATGATTTCTCTTGCGTTCCCCAACAGTGACCAAGAAAATAAGAACAGAGGCAGCAATTGAAAACAACACTGTGCTTATATTTGATGTTTTAAAGTAGTCAATAATGTATGAGGAATTTGGAACTAATGACATTGTTTTATCACAAAGTGTGGCAATGACGTTTGATGTTCAACACAAAATTTCAAACAACTGCGATTGAAAATAGTAATGTACGTAATAGCTTAAATTTAAACAGTGTGGCCTTGCTTTTCAATAAGTGCAGCAATGTTTGCTGTCACGTTCCTGAACACTGGCGCAAAAACAAAATAAACTGAAACGGCAATTAAAAACGGCATTGTATTTTGTGCTTGTGCTTGCCGTTTAAAAGTTCACAACACGTTGTGCTAAATTTAAACCATTTTGACCGTATTTTGACAAACTGTATCAATGAGTGCTGTTTCGCTACCAAAGAGTGATCAAACCAGATGCAATATTTGAAAACAGCAGCGTATTCAATTAAATGAAAAATTCCACAAAACCTTACACAATAGACCTCATGCATTCATTTTTTACAAAGTGTCGTGTTCTCCATGAATGTCGTGAACATTAAGACCAGTAACAGTGATTGAAAACAATCTACGTTATGTTTACTGTTTCAAGCACAAGAGACGTTAAGCCAAACTTAGGACTTGCGAGTTCCTTTCTCAAAATGCGGTGCAGTAGAGAAACACAACTGAACCAGTCATTGAACTAATTCATTTTTTCCCTAGCTATTGTCTAAACAGGAGTTGGTAAATCAAAAGGGGTCTGGTCTAGGAAGCTTTCAGTCATAATAAATAGTGAAAAGTCACAATAGATATTGATTAGACGCAATATATATTCTTTATTAACATGGAGCTGCTCAGTCATAATAGGCAAAGCTTTAGTAGGGATTGGTAAGACGAAATATATGTTAACACTTACAATAACTATTGGTTGGTCATAATAGGATATAGACAGTCAGAATAGGTGTTGCTCAGGTCCAGTAGGTGTTGACCAGCCTGAGTTGGCCATTTTTATTAGGCATTGACCATTTAGACTAGATGCTTGTCAGTCGCAATAAATATTGATTAAGCAGGGTTAGCTTTACTCTTATATTTACGTACTATGACCTTGACATATCTTGTCATATTTTGATTTCCCATAGGCTGACCATAGCACCACCCGTTATATTCACCCCTACGTTTTGTTCATGGCGTCATGTGTTATTAGAGATATAAAATGTCAATGTTACATTCTCTAATGGACCCATAATGTCCCGTCCATGTTTAATTCCAGTAAGATCGCACTGTGGCCCAGAACTGCAAATTCTTTTCGAGCACCATACCCGCCCAAAACTGCTAATTTTAAATTCCCATACGGCCCCATAGTCCCCCTTTGACAGTATTTCCTGAAAACCGGATTGTACCCCATATAATATTCCTCTTGTAAATTAAATTAAGCTTTATATTCAGGATGAAGAGGAACGATTCCGAAAGATGGAACTAAATAATGTACATCCATAACATAAGAAATACGACAGGTTTAATAACATAAAGCTATTTTATACGAAACATGAACAAATGGGTACTATTTATTATTTCCTTTTACCCAATATATTTATAACAGATTTTTTTAAACGGGTATGTTATTACCATAACGAAAGTACAGAGAAATGTTTTGCTATAACAGTTGCGAAACTGAACGTATATAGAGCAATATAGAATTAAAGAACATACGGAAAACATATTATTTAGAACTTTGAAAATATTCTTTTATATAATGTTTCATTTCATTTTTCATCCAATAATATATCGAGAGATACTGATGAATAACGCATTTTACATTATGTTGTTCATTAGGTGCACGTTTTCATATCATTTATTAATAGTTTATTAAATAATTTCACTATATATTTGGCAACGATTATGTATTAACGAAACACTTGATGATACATGCAATTTCAAATGAAAACTCAAGATTGACCAGCCGCATTGTTCACGTAGCAATCATATGTTATTATTACATTTCCAACTGGCTATCCTGTATCGAGCATTTAAGAGATTGAATATACACAATGAAGAAGATGGAATGAAATGATATATGCCCTAACCATGATCACAAACAACTTTGGGTTTCAGTTGAATTTTCCAATTCCAACTGGGATTAAATCTGTCTGCAATGTTGATAATTTGCAAACATGTCGATTTCAAGGGACAAACATAAATTAAGAAAATATGAAAATATGAAAAAATTAATAATAAATGTGCACAACTTGAAATCTTCTTTCTGCATTTGTGCTTTGTCTATAATTGTTACTAAACTGTTTGTTTACTGGCATGTTTCAATCATGATAAAGAAATTGAATGTGCCTTCTACCAGTGAATACCCCCGTACCTAGAACAATTTCACAATTCTCATCAAAACCGCCTCAAAAATGAACTTGACATATCAATATTGAAACCCTTTTCAAGTATTCTGTTACTTCGAAGGTTTTACTTGATCTCATTGGCCTTCATGTATCTAGTGTTTGATAAGATATATATATATATATATATATATATATATATATATATATATATATATATATATATATCTTGTCAAACACTATTTGCATGAAGGCCAATGAGATCAAGTAAAACCTTATATCACATATTGTCATCTTTCTTAAAATGTTACAAAGATGGTCAAAATATGCCCTGTATCTTAACGTTAGGAAACATTACGGAATTATACATACTTTTCTGAACACTGTGAACGACATTATTCTCGTTGTATTAACATGACATACTTATCTACATATATATGGGCGCCATCTTAGTGTTAAGTTCCGTTAGGGTTCAAATGCAATATGGGTGACAGTCTTAGCGACCACTTGATGGAAATCCAGTTAAAAATTATATATCAATGAATGAAACGATTAAGTTTTGTACATTTTGTTTATAACTTTCATAACTTTCGTTTTCAAATCGGTTGTGGATGCAAGCTTACCGGAGGTGCAAGTTGGAAATGAATCAGTCATTATTTGCTTCGTGTTTTCGTCATCTTCACAATTATGATTTACTTTGATTGGCATAGTTGTTAGTTATGAATTTCGTTTCTATAGTCACAGCAAATAATAAAGCTGATTGACTTTCCTCTACCCATTCTAAGGGTATCTTACAACAATCAATGACATGCGTGCTGGAGACAGATCATTAAAGCGATAGCTCGATTTAGTAAGGCAAGAGTTCAGATTGAAAAAATGTGTAATATTTATATTCAGGGGCTCCGTATTAACATCAATGGTTAACAAGTTTAGTCCAACCAACAATTTTAATGAACGTAAAAGATAATTACTTGACATTAAATGGTTTCAGTCACTTCTATCGAATTTTACAATTCTAATTGCTATTAAATCTGTTTGCAAAGTTGATCACTTCGAAACACATCAATTTCAATGAACGAACATAAAATAAGAAATATGAAATTTTCTTTCTGCATTTGTGATTTGTCTACACTTATTACATAGCTGTTATTTTACTGGCATGTTTCTATCATGATAAAGAAACAATGTGCATTCCACCAACGAATACTCCGTACCTAGAACGATTTCACAATTTTATTCACAATCTCCTCAAAAATGAATTTTGCATTGACATATATGAACCCTTTTCAAGTCTTATGTTATTACATCAATGGAAGAATTTACTTGATCTCACTGATTTTTATGCATCGAGTGTTTGACAAGTTGAAACATTTATTTTGCTGATCTAGATTTGATAGATCGTATTTATGAAATGAAATGATAAATGCCGAGACTTGGTCACAAACAAATTCTAGCTTAGTGGAATTTAGTTATCTTAGGAATGATCAAGTGTTGGAACAATATACATGGTCAATGGAGTGTCTGGTTTAATGTCTTATTTTGAGGGGATGCAAACAAAACTCTTGTATTTTGTATTAACATACAATTGTCATTATTGTGGTATCGTATTTTGATGTAGTTCTTGTAGTACAACATTTTATTTCCTCATTTTATGTAACATTGTTTGTCATATTATTAGTTTCTTTCCTATAGTTTTGATCCCTTTTCATAGTGGTCAGTTTAGCAAGGTCTGTAATTCTGTATTTCTATACAATTTAGCTTTTCATTATTTCTTAATAATTTGGGACATTTTGTTCTTAATTGAATTTATCTAACTGAATGTAAATTCGAAGAATTGTTGTGAAATAATATTTGTTCCCATTGAAATATTTACTGATTTAATATTACAAATATTTTTTTAAAACTTCTATGTTTTTCGTTAGTAATAAATTACAATAACAAAAATCAACTATTAAGCAAGAATCTGAGGGAATTGCAAAACCAGTTAAAACAATTTTTCTCGTTACAGTCGATTTAATAATCGTATATGGACTTTTACCAAACCAGGATGCTAACTTGAGGCGAATATTGCTAATTGCGTTAATATCGTTTAACACTTAAAAAATAAAACATCCACAATTAACACAGCTTATCCTCCGACATTAAACTCTGCTCTTAAGGTAACCTTAATAATTCATTTGAAATAGCTATTAACGTATACCATTGGCCTAAAGTAAAACATGCTTATTGAAGAAGCTGTACAAATAATAAATCCGGTTTTTGTTTGCCAGTTCACACCTGATTATGTGATATTACGTGGGTAACAGCCAAAATAAATAGTCGTATTTCTGTTCTGAACATGAAGGCAAGATTGAAATAATACCTGGCTTCGTCAGAGCTGTCAAGAGACAACAACTATGAAGGAAAATATTAAACACATAGCAAGGCTGCCTAGCACATTTACAAAAGTGGGGAAACCAGTTAGTACTACGAAGTCTAATTTTCAAGGATATGCGAAACATATCCTTTATTTTGCTTTAAAGCATATTAAATGACAATATTAGTAGCATTTACTGGAGGAGCAATATATAACGGTCTAGAATTTATAGTAAGCATAAGTTTGTTCAAGCTATTTTTTAAAAATCTATATGAAGGTCACTGAAAAATCCTTGATGAAATTCATAGAAGAACTAAGGAAAACAATGCAGCGTACACTGAAACAGAATCGCGACACTTATCAGTTTGAAAGATAAGGAGATTAAGGTTTGGTAATTAACTATCTCGATACATCTACAAGCTTAAAAAATAATGAAATCTGACCCATTGGCCAATAATTCATAGATATGTACGAAAATGGAACTTTGAATATATGACTAGCGTGAGAACTGTTGATATAACTTCTAATCAAACCTTAACAAATGTAATAAAGGATTCATCATGACTGAATCTAAAAGATAGTGAAACCGATTATATGAAGCATTTCAATCGAAAAACTAATGATCACTGTGGAAGAATTGCATAATATGTTTACGTCGCAGGGTTATGTGTTAGATCGGCAATTAATAGAAGACACTAAATTTTCATGCGATAAATAGTAAAAAGACACTCATTTAGTGTTATTAGCGTAAAATATTGTTTATATTGAACATCATAGAAAATGTTGAACAAGTTAAGCCCATACAGATAAATAGTTTAGGAAACGGAGATGTACACAAAATGTACAAACATTTTGCTTGTAATGTGCACATAAATATTAAAAAGATCCAGTTCAACTCTTCTCGTCTTCTAGAGTCTAAGCTATTCGGTCCAGCCGTGGTTGAGCAGTTATTAAGTAAACGTTCCTAAATGAAATTTATGGTAAGAGTGCATATAAAATTTGCACCAACTTTGATTGATACAGTACATACAACATTTTTTTGTTCTCCTTTATTTGTTTGTTTTATATTTCTGATTTATTTTTGGTCAGAGGGGTTAAGCATGTTTATTTTAAATTTATTTTACTGTAATTATCTCGACAGCCGTTATGTACAATATGAAAAACTATCATTCAGATGTAAGCGTTATCAAATTATTTATGGATGACAGAACAAAATTTTAATTCTGAAATAAACGATCTTCGTGAAAATGTGAAAATTTACCCTAGTATTTTATACTCGAAAGAAAAAAGTCCATTGAAAACGTTTTTTGTTGGACCGATATAGTACCTGCGGTTCTTTCAGATTAAACAGCTTTAAGAAAATGTATTAGGAAAATAAAATAAATAAGCTTGACGGAGGCGAAAGAATCTGTTTGATTACAAAGTAGACGGAGCTTGAAAATTCTGACAACCAAGGGAGCAGAGATAAGGTAAAGGATTCATGTTATAACCTAAAATGTGTGCAGCATCATACGATGAAAAGTAACCGTATTGATCGATACATTATATTTCTCGTGATGGTATAATCAATATAAATTTCATCTTTTGGTGACATATTATGGCTAAAAAAAACAAGTTTTAGCATATGTTATTTGAGAATTTTAACAACATATTTTTAATATCCTTCAATTATCCTGTGTCAGTTCTAAATAAACATATCTGACTTCTAATTCAGCGAAACTCTTGCAATGGTACGTCATTCTGTCTTATCTTCGAGCAATCTTACAACATTTTATCTTAGGTAATTATATTTTATATATGTTATCGTTTATTTTTTCTCACTTTGTTTATCCCAAACTGTCTATTTTGTCCGTGATATATATAAAACTTGTGTTAATTTGTTAATCAACAGAATCTGTATATGTCGTTAAATGTTTAATTTTGTCTCAATATTGTTTTTTAATAGCCTGTTATAATAATCATCATACATCTGAAACTCACCTTTAGCACGGTAAAGCCGTCATAATATCTGAGCACAACACAAAGACTTTCACATTCACATCCTTTACCTCAAACAAAAAATATCAGCAACACCAACATTAAATTCACACAATCAGTACGAAACTTGGGTTTTACTCTGGACAGTATTCTCACATTGCACCAACCTGTCATGAACATATGCAAGGCTGCATATCTTGGGCTGAAACGCAACAGCTCCATTCGCAAATATCTTTCAGCTGATGCCACTAAAACACTTATATGTTCATTAGTATTTTCAAGACTGGAATATTGTAACTCAATTATGTCTGGTTCATCTCAATAGTTACTTCAGACACATCAAAACACAGTTGCTCTGATCATACTTAGAGTACCACGACCAGAGCACACCTCCCCGCTGTTCTGTACCCTACACTGGCTCTCCATTCGATCCAGAATCAAACACAAAATGTGTTCTCTGTGCTACATTTCACTGATAAACTCTAGTCCAACATACCTATCCGACCTCACCCATGTGTACACACCAGCAAGATACTTGCTCTCCTCTTCTGACAATCGTATACTCATTATTCCCAACTATGATAACAAAGTCATCTGGACAGCGTTCTTTTGCATACCAGGGCCCAGCAATGAATTGCCCAGTGAACTTAGACACAAAGACAGAGTGATCCTATTCAAGAGTGCTCTCGAAACTCACTTATTTCGACTGCAATAACAAACTTAAAGACCTAATAATGTTTCCTACCTTAAATATTCTGAGCATGTTTTTTGTTTTCTAATTTCATGGTGTATGTTTTTGTAATCATTTCATTATATATGTTTTTATCTTATAGGTGTTGTCTAATGTTGTAAAGCGCTTAGAGCTTCTAAAGTTTAGGTGATATACAAAGTCCTCATTATTATTATTATTATTATTGGTTTAGCTAATTTATTTTATTATTAACTGATATTATATCTTCATCTATTATTCTTTGTTTTTGTTGACCTGCTGAGGTTGGGGTTGGCAAATGAAATATCTTTTTGAAGTTTGAAATATTTCTTTGCGTCAGTAAATATTTTACATTAGTTTACTTTCCTACTTTTTTCATTTGTTTTCTGAAGACGGTATTATCTCTTGCATTTAAAAGAAAATCTTTTCAAATTCTATTGTTGATTTTTGTTATAAAGATGTATGAAGTGATATGTATGATCATTTGCGCGTTTCTGAAATTAATTTAAGTGGTATATGTTTCTTTGTTATTTTTATTCTGAACAGAAAATACAGCATCAAATAACGATAGTGAATAACATACATTTGTTTTTTTGTTTTTTTATTTTTGTTAACTTGCATAATAATTTAGGTGCTGAAGTTTTTTAAAACCATTTTATCGTTTATAAGTTTCTTTATAGTTGGGATATATCATATCACCAGAAATTAATTTCTTCTGATGCCAAATGAGAATCATTCTGTTAATCGTGAAAATCTGTTGATAATTCGAAATCTAAGTATAAAATTCCTCCAGATGCATTTTTAAGCCTCAAAATGACATGTCGACTTCGACAATTTTATGTTTCTTATTCATACTCACATTCAAAGTTTCAAACGGGAATGAGTTAGAGTGTGACCCAACTATAACAACTGCTGGTTCATATTTCATACAAGAGATGATTTAGACCAAGATGCATCGTAATCTCCAATATTTCTCCATTGTTATCGTCAATGTAGTTATAATGTTCATGGTTTGCTTTGGCATATCTATTAGGTACCATACGTATTCATCTTCCGATTCTAAATTAAATCATTAAAAACATATCCTAACTTCAGAAAATATATTTTTCCTAATTATTTTCTAACTAACATCCGGAGCTATTTATGGTGCACTAAGATAAGGTACTGTCTGAAGCTTACAACATCGTGTAACAAATTGTAGTAAGCGTTATTTCCTAATTGCTTATACCTCAAAAGTCTAGAAAATGGTTATTATTCCCCACAAACTTTGCTTTTGTGACCAGGACAGTGATATTTTGCAATTTACATATTTTCCAGAACTTTATAGATAGATTCAGTGCTGAGTAAACTTGGAATAACTTCTAGAACTTTCTAGAACTTTCAAGCAATATAAACAGTAGCATAAATATAGGGACATTAAGCCCACCAGTTTGCTTTAGTTCCAGAAGCTTAAGTGATACATATTTGTATTTTGCTGAGGCGGTATCAAAAGGCTGAAAATATCCGGCAGACTCATTTTGCTATGTCTGCGGTCAATTTATGAAGACAAGAGCGAAAACTTTCTCCGTAGAAGCGTCTGCTAAGATGCGTGAGGTCTACAATGCATATTTCTGCATGCATGTCGGGGATCAAGACAAATCCTGGTCACTCATTTCACCTGCAAGCACTGAAAAAAGACCTGAAAGGTAAGATGGATAATTGGTGCTCGAAATGTTATGTTATAAAAAATGTGTTGTAATTTAAAAATTCTAAACGTTTTTAATTTTAAAATATTTTACAATTTTAAATGTTATTGAAAACTATATCTTATATGAAAAATGTTGTGATGAATATATTACACATCCGTTCGTGAAATAGTTGTATTTTTGTAGGATGGTACAGAGTGGAAAAGAGATCCATGAAGTTCTCTATCCCACGAATTTGGCTGGCACATACTGATCACTCAAGCAACTGCTACTTCTGTATGGTGGACCCTTCCAATAGTTGAACTGGCAAGAATGCACCTGCTATCACGTATCCGGACCTTCCTTCATCCATAGCACGGTGCCACACCAACCTAAGCTCCGCGTATCCATTCCTCCGGAAAGAGAGCAGCCGTCTTTAGAAGAGAGCAGCAAATCAGAGAGCGAGGAAAACGTTGTAGATCCAGATGACAATTTCAGAGGTGGAACTGAGGAGAGAAACCCATACTACCCCCAACTAAAAAGACCTCAACGACTTGATCGGACATCATCTTGGTCTCACCAAGTCCAATGCCGAGCTTTTGTCGTCTAGACTCAAGCACTAGAATTTGTTGGATGAAAGAGTGCAAGTCGCAGATCAGAGGAAGCGTCACCAAGTTTTTCAGGATTTTTCATCCGTCAAGATTGGCTCTGCTTCTGCTACAATGTGTCCAGTCTGTTCGAGGCAATCGGAATCACCTGTAACATAAATGAGTGGCACCTCTTCATTGACAGCTCATTTAGGAGCCTCAATGCCGTGCTCCATTATAAGAACAAGTACCTGTGAGGTAATCTGAGACTTAAAAATGGTGGCATTCCTGATCGGTCTCCAAGGCGGTTTTACCAAGATTCTTTGACTTTGGGACATCAAGACAGTAATAATCGATTACTGAAAACAGGCTCGTTTTTCATCCTTTCTATTATAATTGTGAAATTATTTGTGGTTGTGAACATTGGCCATCTTGTTATTGTATTTTTCACAATCGCTTCTGAGTTTTGTTTTGCTGCCTCCTCTTATTTAAATGTCTCATGTCTAGTATTCCAATGATATTTCGTTATACTTTGTCGATCTTTACATCGTTCGTGGTTGTTATTCGACTTGCTCTGTTGGCACGTATGACATAAAACTACAACGTTGAAAGTGAGGAAACGTCTTCTTACAGCTTCCATATAATAACAGATTTAGCAGCGTCTTTCATTTTGCCAGAACATATACTGCCATTTATGTTCTTATGAAATTGTTTAAATCTTAAAGATATCATCCAGCTTGTCGTAATGAGGTAACAGCTCCTCGTAAAATACACTGTGCATATTTTCCCCTTAACGTCTTCTAATTTATATACAATACGGTCTCCTAAAATTACTTATCCAATTAAAACTACATTCCGTGAATTTGGATAGATAACCTATTGCAAAAGAATGACCTATATTTTGAGATTCTCACATATGTTGTATTTTGTGTTCCATAGGTGTATCTAGTTGTATACTGTCACGGAATTGTGTAGGAGTTATATCAATATGTATATGTTGTCAAAAATGTACTCGGGTTTCGTTGCCGCGTACAGCGTCACCCGAGGGTGGTATATTTTTTCGGCTTAGTTATTTCGAAATCCTGAGCGAAACTCAGACCATGCTGCACGAACAAAATGCTTGCAGCGGGGAACCTAAGTACCTAGCTGCGCATATCTGTCACAGCTAGTGTACTTACAGAGCAAATTCTCTATAAACAAATCACATTACGCCAAGTATTGTCAGGACGCTTACCCCTTTACAGGAGCAAATCTCCAGCTGTAGAGCTGCCTAAATGTCATGCCTTGTATATGGTTTGATGTGGAGTCACTAGCTGTAGAGCTGCTTTATACATGCCTGCCATGCCTTGTACATCGTTTGATGTGGAGTCACAGAACTCTGTGGGGATTCCTGTGACGTATACGCTGTGTTTTGGTGACGTTGAGTCGGAAGAGTGGACTGGTTTTCTCGGTGCGAGGGACCAGGTCTTTGCGACCAACGAGTCTGTGATGTGAGGGATCCTTCAGCAGACTGAGAGGAGCGGACCATGCGTGGGTGCTTCTCTGGCCATTTACTAGAGCGCGTGGAACCGGAGTTAACATCTTGGTCGTCAAATGGGCGCCACGATAGTTGTAGTGTTCCATGTTATTTCCACAATTACATTTATGTCATTCATTCCTATTGTTATGTCGTTATATGAACGATCGATAGGTTCATAATGTCATTCATCCCTATTAAGTTGTTATTTGAAAGATCGATACGTTCATAATTACACGTATTGTTATATCGTTATATGAACGATCGATAGGCGAATAATTACACGTATTGCTATATCGTTATGTGAACGATCGATAGGCGAATAATTTCATTCATTCATATCGTTATATGAAAATATCGTTATATGAACAATCGATAGGTTTATGTTGTTAATTCCTATTGCAATGCCGTGGTGTGAACGATCGATAGGTTTATAATGTTATTAATTCCTATTGCAATGCCGTTGTGTGAACGATTGATAGGTTCATCATTCCATACATTACTATCGTTATATGAACGATCGATAGGTTCATAATGTCATTCATCCCTAATGCTATGTCGTTATATGAACGATCGATAGGTTTATGTCATTCATTCCTATTGTTATGTCGTTATATGAACGATCGATAGGTTCATAATGTCATTCATCCCTATTGCTATGTCGTTATATGAACGATCGATAGGTTCATAATAACACGTATTGTTATATAGTTATATGAACGATCGATATGTTCTTATTTACACGTATTGCTATATCGTTATGTGAACGATCGATAGGCTAATAATTTCATTCATTCATATAGTTATATGAACAATCGTTAGGTTTATAATGTTATTAATTCCTATTGCAATGCCGTTGTGTGAACGATCGATAGGTTTATAATGTTATTCATTCCTATTGCAATACCGTTGTGTGAACGATTGATAGGTTCATCATTTCATTCATTCCTATTTCAATATCTGGTTACGATCGATAGGTTCGTAATTTGCACTGCGTTTCAATATCGTTTTATGAACGATAGGTTAGTAATTTACACTGCTTTTCAATATCGTTATTTGAACGATAAATAATTACATTCTTTTCTAAATCGTCATTTGAACGATTCATAATTACATTCTTTTCTAAATCGTTATTTGAACGATACATAATTACATTCTTTTGTAATTTGTTATTTGAACGATACCTTCTTTTTATATTGAGGTGTAGGTCACTTTTATTTTGTTGATCGGTGATAGGATTTACGTTTGTTTTGAAATTCCATTCGTTAATAAAAATTAATTTGGAGTTTTGTTTTCTTCGTTGAGTTAATTGTTGATAGTTCCATGTTAGGAACGTTATAATTTTCCTTATCTTTTGATTATAATGGTGTCAGATTTGTTATATTTAAATTGCGTTTATTAATAAACATCTTTTAAACGCAGTTGCTTTTGATGTCTTCCCTAATCCAGTCCCAACCCGGCTTCATCCTGTGACATATACTCAAATACATTAATCAATCCCTTAAATAAATTTTCTTCCTTCATTGCTTTCAATGGTACCATTAATGTATCCATCATAAAAGTATAAAACCGAAACCGCCAAAAACCAGAAAAAGATAATAGATAAATTCTCTCCTGACGGTATTGCCGCTAGCAAGGACCAAACCCAATTAATCAATCTTGCCGCTTATGATATCAGACCAGAGACAATAATGTAAAACCCAAATATGTTGATCCTCTGAAACATGGCGACTGGGATTGCGACATATATCGTATTGCTACTGATACTCCGCAGATCAGATCTGATGAAGATTTTAGACAGTTTAACTTTTTTTAGACAAGCAGTAGATGAGTATATTGAAGAAACAAAACAAGAAAAATGACAAAGAAAAGAAGACATGAAGCAGCGACTTGCAAAAGCAAGAGCAAACAAAAAGTTTCAAGAACAGGTAAAAAGAAAAATAGTCAAAACAATAAGTGAAGAAGATGAAGAATTAGAAGCAATGGAAGATGCGATAAGGGTTATGGGAGAAAGAAGAAGATAAATATTGTCTGGCTCCAGTGCCACTGGAAGTGGTCTTGTTACTCAATGAAGCGGTCGAATTACTCTATGTCCCAATATTGTCCTTGCCGATGTTGAACAATAAGAAATTCTGATTGGCGGAAAACGAGCCGGTAATAATTCCCCAGAAATAATTAATGAAGCAGCTGATATTTGTCAACGATTATTTACAGGTGGTATCATGGACATTAATGTGTATCGGTCTCTTATTGGTGAAATCTTTGATGATTATCAGAGTGATTGAGGGTATACAATTAGATCAGCGACAAGAAAATAAGATGATTATACATAATGCTCAACGTGGACCTGGTCAGGATAATAAATTCGCGATTAAAAACATATAAAGTTATCTACGGAGATGGACTCGGTGATATTGTTCAGGGTCTAATTAAAAGAATAGCCCGAAAAGCAATACCGATAGCAAAACAATTATCAATGAAAGCTGTTGTTCGTGATAAAGGTATTGGTGTTGTTGATGATATTGCCGGTAAAGCATTCTCGCAATCAAGGACAGACTAGCACTATTATTTTGACGAAACCCGCAGCCAGTAAAATTACCCAGTACCGAAGTTATGCCTGCAAATTTCAATAAAATAATAAATCAAGCTGCCAATCAAAAACTAACAGAGTTAGCTGGTGTACCACTATTAGAAAAAAATACAAGTCTGATAACACGATGTGGTTTTTGTGTTAGACTATAGTAATTATAATAAAATGTTTGAACATATAACTGATCCATCATTTGACATGGATGCGCCAATTCTCAAGGATGAATCTGTGTGTGATTATCAATATTATTCTTATAACGCACGAGAGCCAAAATCAGCGTGGGAAAATCGAACTTCAAGTTTAGGATACAAGTCGATAAATTTTACCTGCTGAAGCGTTTATTGAAGTAGAAAGTGAAATTCTGAGAACAAATGATACTGAAGATGGAGATGATGTTAGAGTTGGTTTTGTTCATAATGGTATTACGGCGTTATTCAACAGTGATACATACATGATAGACGGGAGAAACATTGAAATATGTCAGAACGAAGTTAACGTTGCCACGACGATAGCAAGATAGTCTAGAAAGTTATTCAGATGATTGTTCAAGACCAGCTGGTCCGTCAGTGATGTTTATCAAGGATAATTTTGATCAACCTGACAACAGACAGCATAATATAAGACAACCAAGAAACTTCGCCGACAACGCTGACGTTGATGTGTGGCCGGTGGTTCATGGTGGTAATCGAGAATTTAATTTAGGATTGGCAACACGTCGATTAATGCTTGAAGATTGTTGCATAAGATTTTCATGCGCAATTGCACTTTCACATATCTTTGGATTTTTCAGAAATGTCAGAAAGGTTATTTTTGGAGCTAAGCACACAGTTGTCTTTGTAAGACAAGCTACTGACGATGATGCAACCTGGCGCCCTGTTGGTGATACTGGTAAAGTAATGCTGACAAAACTTTCGTTCTGGATGCCTGTAATGACTCTATCAATCCACGAAGATCAACGGTTCCTGTCTTTTATGAGACAAGGTGGTAAATCAACATTATCATGGTTGATGATGACCAGCGATAGTATGGTTGATGATGACGACAGATAGTGTTCAATGTAATATTAATGGTTTATTCATATGGCATATATCATCACAACAAGGTTTTGCACCGAGACATATATTTGTTGCTTTTCAAGATGCTAGACGAGTAAACTCACAAACACGCAGTCCAATGATGTTTGACAAACTTGGTGTTACTGAAGTTTCATTAAGGATAAACGGGCATTAAGAATCAGCTGAAGATATAGTAATGAACGTTGACAATAATAATGTTGCGCGTGCATATCATCGTTTCATGACATTAATGGGACGTGATCAAAATGATCATTCTGGTCTGCAAATATCACTACTAGATTTTATAACGCTGCATCCAATTTATTACTTTTCTCTGAACAACTTAGACTGACTCATGAACTATTTCATTTGATATATATTTTCGAGCTCGAGTAAACGCTCGAGTAAACGCATTGCCCGCTGGTGGTAATTATAGAGCAATTGCTGTTATTCTCAAAGACAAAACAATGTTACTTGAAGGTTTTGGTGGACGAGTGTGAGCCATCGATGCTACAGTAGAAAACATGTAATTAGATCGCTCATGATATTTACAATGTCACCTCATCATTCTAGGGTCAGTCTAATTCCTGGTCAGATTAAAAAGCTTCAATTAAAGTCAGCAAAGAACTGTGGAAAAAGAGTATCACTAAAAAAGATCAGATCACAGGTGATCAAAATAAACTATCAATGTCAACTTAGGCATCTCAATGACGCCAAACAATCAAAAACAGGCGTTAAACGTAATCGTTCTGCGAGCGCCATTAAAGATTCAATCAAGACTGGATGTATATTTTCACTTCTTTCAGCTATACCAGCATTTATAGCCTCTACGGCTCCAGCTATTGCAAAAGTAGATGCACTTGGTGCTCTTGGAACTGCTGCTGGAATGGCATTAAAGAAAGCAACAGGAAAAGAAATAAATACTTCTAAAAAAGGGAAAGAGTCTAACATTACAAGGAACCCCTCACAAGTACGAAAAAGTCTGAGACTTCCAGGAACACTTCGCTGATACTTCCTATGTCCAATTTTGATTAACTTGATGCTACTAAAATATTAAATTTTAAAAGTTTAAGAGGTGTTATTATGCGTGATCGATTACCAAAAGCAACCAATCCGTGTTGAAACGGGTATCATTCATCTCGGTAAACGTTCTGGTCCAGGTACTCATTGGGTCGCATACGTGATTGATCCACGTGGAATTGTTTATTTTGATTCGTATGGGTTGGCACCACCAGAAGAATTTTTAAAATATGTCGGGACTCATCTTCAAAATACTCCTGTCTGTTATTCAACATTACCAACACAGACAATAAGCGATCCGTCAATTTGTGGCCATGAAGTAATTGCTGTACTCGAAGATGTGTCAAAATCTTCCGATTCTTTTTTAAATAAAAACTGATCATATAATGGTTGATATTAATAAGAAAAAAGATGATATTGATTTTTCGAATTCCGCTGCTAGAGATGATCTCTGGAGTTGACCGAGTAACGTTAGGTGGGTCGACATAGTTCGTAGAGTTCTCGGTGGACCACGTATAACATTCCAGTATTTACTGACTGCGGTATAATCAGAGACTCAAATGTATCAAAAGCAACTATCAGAAATGAAATTAGAAAGTGTTGCTACCCGTTTACGATCCACCGGTGATGCAATGACTGGTTTTCTCAATATGGCTAGTAATAAAATTAATGATCTTGGAGAAACAGAATCAGACAAAGACGCTGTAACAATAAGATATATCGACAGTAGAAACCTCTCAATGACGAACTCGTTATTTTCAATTGATAATGAAATGACCGCATTCAAATCTGATTATAATACTCATGTGAACACAAGAATAAATGAAATTGTAGACGAGTTCTTTGGAAAACCAGTAGTCACCAGTATTAAAAGCTCTGAAATTAATACAAAACTCGGTGATATTAAAACAGCTATCACAGATATTGAAACGATTAATAAAAGATTAGGTTTGTCAGAGATCCTAAATCATTTTCAGAGCCAATCATGATAGCGCAGATTAATATCGATGATATTATATAAAAAATCTAGAAGATGTTATCTGTGGAATTCCTGATATTGTTAAAAAATGTAATCAGATTAAAATTCCTCACAAGCTGATCATCAACGTGGTATACATATTATCGTCAGGATCATCAACATGGTCACAGCAAAATAACACTATTAAACATACCGCGGAAGCAAACTGCTGTGTATATGCTTTTTATGTGCAAAATTTTGTATATTTACCAAGTATCACTGGTGTCATTAAACCGATAATTTTTTTAACCATGTATATTGTGTTAAATAAAGGAGACGAAGAAACATTTATGCTTGAATCATCTGATAAAAAATTAATTTGTAGCAGAAACACCTCAATTGATTACTTAAGGATTACAATATAATTTGCATCTAGATAAATGTTCAACGTTTAAGATATAATCAAACACTTGAATGCCAAAACAAAATAAAAAATATTGGTGATAAGTATAAAGTAAAAGTAAAAAATATCGCGCAGACGTGTATTTGTTCTTGATATAATTGTTTATTCCGCATCTGCTTTTATTGCTGGAACTGACGTATTAGTATCAACAATAGCAATGACATCACCGGCAATTGTAACAATTTGTTTATCAGCCACAACAACAATTGCTGGTTTTCAAAATATTTTTGCAAAAAATGCATGTTCTTGTACAAACATGAATTTAAACAATTATTCGGTAAGAGAATCTAAAATCGCTATCACTGTTCATGAACCAACATTATCAGCCGCGAAAGAAATAAATTCGCCAGATTACGCTGTATATATTTATCAGTCATCAATCAGAAGTGTGTTGGGATGGACTGACGTCCCGCCAGAATATCTAGGACCACCAGAACCAAAACTCGCTGATTCTATCACAGATAGGAAAAAATTATAACAACTCTAAAAATATCAAAATGATTATCAAGGTATCACTTATATACATTTTCTAGAAGTAGAGAAACTTATTTTACGGCGTCTGATGTTGACAGGCTTCGTAATTTAGCAAGAACTATATATAACATGTCACCAACTGATCGAATAGATTTCATCGATGAAGATTTTATTAACGCATTTCCCGATAAGAATAAATCTGAGTATCAACGGGTACTCGGTGATTTACAAAACTTAATTTCCAATATCTCACAATATTACAATGATGATATAAAGCAACAGATTATTGAAATTATATAGCATCTAAAACCAGATTATATCAGATCTTAATTATATTAATAAAGTTATCGTTGAAAACAGTGAACGCCCCTGGTGGTAATTATAGCGATGATCTAGTTAATGTAAAAGAGCGACCTTTCAAAATAACATCCAGGCAATTATTTCAAAATGATTATAAAATGACAAAAGAACACTTACCAACATTTGTAATACCACGATTTAATACCAACGAACTAACAAAATCAGTCACTATCTTATCATTGAAAACTTTCCCAAATTACTTAAAGCATGGAGAAAAATAGCCCCAACAGCAAGTATTCTCAAATATAACAATGATCCGCACGAAACATTTCGTCATCTTTCACCAGAAATTGAAAATATAACCTAATCTTGTATGTGATGAAATTGACGGCAGTTATCAAACAGAACTTGAAAAGTCAA
Source organism: Sinohyriopsis cumingii (assembly GCA_028554795.2). Lineage (NCBI taxonomy): Eukaryota > Metazoa > Mollusca > Bivalvia > Unionida > Unionidae > Sinohyriopsis > Sinohyriopsis cumingii. The sequence goes on from CM068841.1 coordinate 63,288,983, forward strand.
ATCAAGCTCAACAAGGATATATTTTATATACATTTACACCCCAAGTAAAATTTTGAGATTGAATCTGTATTTAAGATCCTAGATCTTCACGTTAATGATTGATTTTCAATCCTGATTCATAATCAGGGGAAATAAGATCTGTATATATAACAGAATTTATTTTTTACTGATTCTCGTTCAGATTTCGGTAAATGGTATTTAAAATTATCCAATAGTAGTTAGATTTATAATTGATAGGGTAAAATGACAATCAAAAGAAAGAAAATCAGACAGATTTTATTATTAATAGGATAAATGATACATAAAAACGAAATTTACTTAGATTTATAATTGATGTGGTAAAATGTCACTAAAAAAAATACAAATCTCATTGAAAATAGAAAATATTTTTTTTTACATAATAATAAAAATAATTTCACATTTGATTTGTCATGTAACAAATCAATATATTATAACAGCATTTATTTTAAATGATCATCAGCTAGATTTAATCAAATGTATGGGTATATTACCGAAATTAAACCAGATTATCAAACAATTTCATCAAATTGATGGGGGTAAATAATACTAGAAATAATAAAAGTCTCATCGAAAACAGAAACAATTAAAAAATTACGTAATAATAATAATGTATCCTTGACTTTGTCAAGGAACAAATGAATATAACATGATATAATTTATCTTTGTACTGATTCTCGTCCAGATTTCTGGTAAATGATACTTAACATCATGAAAATCAGTCAGATTTTGTAATTTGGTTGGGTGAATGGAACTTAAAATCATGAAAATCAGTCAGATTTTGTAATTTGGTAGGGTGAATGGTACTTGAAATTGTGAAAATCCTATTATAATTGTATTCTTCACTGATTCTCAATTTTGATGGTGTATATGGTGTTCGAAATTGTTAAAATCAGACGGATTGTATAATTTGGTGGGGTAAATAGTACTTAAAGTAATAAATTTAGGACTGATTTTATAACTTGATAGGGAAAATGTTACTAACAATTGTTAAAATCCTACTGAAAATAGAAAATTACATAATAAATATTATTATCAGAATTTAAAATATATTATTTTCATAACTAGAATAGGTATTATTATTAGAATAAATACTGTAATATAGATAGAAATTATTATCAGACAAAAAATAAAAATCATATTCTTCAGTGATTATCGAATTTGTTGGGGTAAATGGTACTATAAAATAATTATAGGGCTGAATGAGAATAGATATTATTATCAGAAATAAATATTGAATCAGAATAAATATTATCAGAAATAAAACTAAATCTGAATCAGAAACAAATGAAAAGAAAGTTTGAATCAGATATAAATAAAAACATATGAATGAGAATAAATATTATTATCAGACATAAGTCTGAACCAGAATAAATATTATAATCAGAAATAAAAATAAATTAGAATCAGAATAAATATTAGTATAAAAAATAAAATATAAATCTGAATGAGAATAAATACTATAGTCATGTTATTATTTGGTATCAAAACTTTTATAATCGCTAGTAATTTTGTCATTGTTTTTATTTCTCAATCCGTTGCACCAGAAAAAGTTGAAACGCTCGCAGTCAAAAAGTTCACGTTCACAATCACTGGCACTGCTTTCATATTCACGATTAGGCATAATCTTTTTTGTTTTGTATTCGTGAGCTAATTCTGAGCTAATGTTTTCATTTGCACGTTAGAGAAATACAAATTTCTCAACTTCTGTATCTTTCACAGACGCCAAGGATTGGAGCATAGATTGTTGAATCAACTTAATGAACCTGTATTCTGCTGGTTATTATATATGTCTTCAAATTGTTGATGTTGTAATGATTCAAAATCACAAATAATTTTTTCAGGATTCAGTTTATTACATATTACACATTTAATGTTTTAATTTTTTAATTGCAGAAATTATAGCATTAATATTTTCATAGTTCATTATCCAATAAATATATATTAAAATTATATTCCTCAACGAAGACAGTATACAGCTGTGTAGTATAGTGGGAACAGAATCCCTAGATTACTAAATGATCTTTTACTTACCTGTTCACAAATGCACTTCTAGACTGACACCACGAAGAATGCTGGGGGCCTTTTTGTTCCAGAACAACTGAATAAATTCCAAACTAATTGAATTCCAAACCTAGTTCAATTCCAGAACTAATTGAATTCCAGAATAATAGAATAACGAACAGAGTTTCCACAATGATTGACAGAATAACCAGCAGAATTTCCAGAATAACTGAGTTTTAAAATAACCTGCCGAATTTCCAAAATGATTAACAGAATAACCAACAGAATTTCCAGAATGATTGACAGAATTTCCAGAATAACGCAATCACTTGATCTTCTGAAGCATTCTGCGAAGGCATTAATTTCAATAAAAGGCGTCCAGAATTCTTCGTGGTTTCAGTCTGAAGTATATTTGGGAGAGTGAACATGTAAGTAAAACATTTTCTTGAACAGTGTTATGTTAATTGCCACACAGACATTTATATTATTGTATATTATTGTATATTAGTTACTGAATAATGACACAAAAATAATAATACGCAGTAACAAGTGGGGTAACTACTTAATTGCTCTACCGGAGAGTGCTTTATCTGACAGAGTTGTCTCCCTTGATCTGTTTGTATCTAACACAATCAGGAGCTACTGAAATGTTATGTTGATTTGTATATTTTATTCGCGACGAGTTGAACTAAAGTTATGCAAATATCAAAATATTTCCCAACTGTATTCATTGATTGAAATAGTATTTATTCACCGTCTCTGTATATACGGATTGAATGACCCTCTTTGCAATTATTTGTACTTACCAGTACCACCGAGTGGGAATTGGGAGTATGTGTAATAGCCTGTAAGCTACTAAAGGAAATATATTTTGGATCTGAATTAATATAATCGATCAGAAGATCGTCTTCTATTGACCTGTGAAAACACTCGTAGATAAATCTGTAACAAACATATATTTTCTTTCCAGCATAAAATCTGAGATAACCAGCATTAATTAAGTTACAAACAGGTCGTTTGTTTTTTTCGAAATTGGATGTTGTGGTGTGGTTAAGACGTTTTATCATAGAGTTCTTTGTGATGACAGTAATTCCACCTCAGCGAGAATTGCGGGGGAACGACTTGATGGAGTAACCAGAGGGTGTTAGATCCGCACACTTGGGCTCATCGACTGATGTTTTAATCCATGTTTCTGTCATGAAAAATACGTCAATATTTTGGTCGTTGATAAAATTACCTATTTCTGTGCGCTTTTTCCGGTGATCCTACTGACTGGGCATTGAATAATGCAATACGCAGAGATATTTCTTGGATAGTTGACACAAAGGTTGACGAATTAATAGGGATTTGAATTAGGTTATCTAAATTAACGGTCAATTTTTTTAAAATTATAACTAATGTTTTATTTATTTCATTATCGCTATGGCCTCTGAACTTGATATACCAGGAGCGTCAAAAAAAAAAACAACTCTTGTGTTAAATAACATTGTTTTACTTCATGTCAGTGTTGTTGAGAGCGCGTTAGCGATGAATAAAACTCGTTGACTCTAGGATATGCTATAACGATTAATTCGTCACAATGATTACCTATTTCTGATACTAATATTTGGATTATTGATGATCGTATCGAATGGTCAAATTTAGTTTATCTCGCAGTGTCTCAAGTCAGAAGAATATCTCAGCTGCGGAGGGTTATTATAGACTTCGAATAAAATCAAGTTCAGAGACCATTCCGATGATGAAATAAGTAAAACATTAGTTATAAAAAGTGTGACAAAATAAAAAAACGCGACTTTGATTTCGACGCTGAATTTATCATGACGCTGAAACAGCGACGGAATAATCATTGTGCGAGCTGTAACACAGTAATGTTGTGGCAGTATTCAAATAATCATTCAGGATGGTTTACCGTTGACAGAATTAAATGTAGTTTTGGTGACACACGCAAAAATTTGATGATGACCTGTCTTGAGTGTAATCGACGTCGAGGTGATAGTTCACAAAAGTGAACGCTGTGGTAATTGTGTGGCTTCAGGAATTACTTGCAATCGTTCGCGTGCAAATCCACGTTGAGGAGCAGTTGAATCTAATATGTAGAATGCATATCTACCCGTGGATCTTACCACGCTGCAAATTTTACGTGTTGTCACACTACAAATAGGATCAGTCGCTCTTTTTTTACCACTTTCAAGTTCACCGGGTTCATATGAACACCTCACAATCATATTACCTAGTACTGGTTGTTCTGAAAAGTCATGTCTTGTATTAGTATATATTTTTTTGTGATCGCATTAGTAGGTTTCATAGAAATTGCACGAGGAATTTCATTATTTAACGCAGCTATCAAACTTGGTAGTCTTGCAACCCATTCACGAGATCTCTTGCCTTTCTGAATTATTTCATTTGCATATTGATATCCAAACAATCTCTCAGCAAGAGTTCGATTAAATCGTTCAACAAATGCCTGATCACAATGATTTGAGGTGTGTTATCGTCTTATTTTGACGTTATCTTGTTTCATCAGAGATGATACTATACCAAGAAATTCCTTGACTGGATCAACATGTAGCAACTGTGGCCATCGTAAGGGTCCTCGTTGATAAATTCGTTCAAACGCAGATGCAACTTCAGCTCCTGTTTCAGTTGAAAGTAGTTCTGCTTCTTTATACCTACTTGCAACGTCAACGAGAGCCAACGCGTATTTGTATGTACGTGAACGACGTGTACCAATTTTAATGGTATCGTGTGGTAAAAATAAAATATCTGATTGATGAACTTCATTTGGAACGCTGACATCAAAATGTGTATACTGATTTTTTAAGGTGGTGGTAGGTAATTTTGCCATATTGCATGTCGTGCTAACCATTTCAGCAACAGAACGTGTGACATTTCCTGCTCTAGCCTCCAATATCCTCTTGGGCTATATTAAGTCGATTCCTTTATAATAATAATATGTTGATTAATTACCGGCCCCTAATATTAGTTTACCTTTCGTCGCAGATTTTACTAGGAAGTTAGGAAGTTTTCCTCTGAAAGATTTATTTTTATGAAATTTAACGAGTGAATCAGCTTCACATCTGCAATATGTCCTTATTTGTATACGTTACATGATGAACGTAACATGCTTGATCAATTGCATTTATTGGATACTTTCCAGGTCTTGGTTGATCTCGCTCGTCAAGTCTGATATCAAAACGAGTTCCAGGACCACAATAATTATACCCAGGAAGATGTTTTTCTCCGGGATACTTAGCCATTGAGCTCCTGGTAATTTTCCTAATGAAGCAGCGATATCACTACCAGACACTTTGTGTCCGGACATAAATTATATTTTTTGTACCACATTTTACACATTTACCTGTAAATGCACGCTTTTTTATATTATTGTTGTCAATTCACTTGTGGGGGGTGGATGTTCTACATCGAACGTAATATAGATATATATTATTTATTATGTTTGTACAACATGGTTGTCATTGATTTTTCAGCAACACAAAAACAAAAGCAAGTAAAACATATTTCAGCATTACCGAATTCCATCAGAATGATAATAATAGGTCCATCTGGATCGGGTAAAACACAATTACTGCTTAATTTGATGATGAGATGGCTCAAGTGGGATAAGTTATTTTTAGTGGCACCATCCGTAGATTTATTTTTTGTTTGCTTGTTGTGGGGTTTAACACCATTTTTCATCACAAGATAGGCCATACATGGCGGCCAGTATTAATGGTGGAAAAATAACCCGGGAAAACCCCAGAAAGAACCACCGACCCACGAGAAGCTACTGGCACACTTTTTCACATACCCACATAGACCAAACCCGAGACTCGAACCTACCCAGATGGCAGTGATCCGTAACGGTGAGCGCTTTAGACCACTCAGCCACTCGGGGCCCCGCCATCCGCAGATGATCAGAGATGCTACGATGTGTTTAAAGATTTGAATGAAAATGCAAAATTAAAATTATTGGACGAGGATGGTAATTATATTATTGATTTCATCACCGATATTGATGAATCCCCATCTGTAGATGATATCGATGGATTTATTAATAATCTCGTAGTATACGATTATGTAATGCCGGACAAACAATCAAATACAGCTCTGATATTTTCTCGTGGCAGACAAAAAAACACCGATGTTATTTATATACGTTACTCGGGGCCCCGAGTGGCCGAGTGGTCTAAAGCGCTTGCCGTTCCAGATCATTGCCATCTCACCTCTGTCTGCGTGGGTTCGAGTCCAAGGCTCGGCTAGCGTGGGTACGTGGGAAAGCCTGCCAGTAGCTTCTCGTGGGTCGGTGGTTCTTCCCTGGGTTTTCCAGGGTTCTTCCTCCACCAATTATACTGGCCGCCATGTATAGCCTATCTTGTGCTGAAAAATGGCGTTAAACCCTAAAACAACAACAACATATACGTTACTCAGCGATACACATAAATACCTAAAGTGAACAGAGATAACTACAATATTTTAGCTGTGTTTAATGAAGTCGATACACATATTCTGCGAAACATTCATCAGACCTGGTGTTCAGGGGATATGGATATGATTCAGTTCAAAAATTCTTTTCGGAAGCACAATTGACTTCACACGGATTTGTCAAGATAATTTTACATGATCCTCAATCGCGATATTATATAGGTCGTGATACAGTATTTGGTTGCAAGACTGATAAAATAATTATTTAATTACTCACACACTAACAGTAGCAGGAAGGGTGCGACCAAAAATGAGTGTCCAACGGGTAAACAAATACACATACAAATTTGAAAACACGAACGACAAAGTAACAAAACCAGCTAACCCAGCCAGAGAAAATCTCGGTCGATCAGAGGCTTCCGTTTGACGTTATTGACCCCGTATTTTCATTTTTTTCGTTCGAAGTTTTATATTTGATAAAGGGACTTTCAAGCAAGTGATCTTTTCATCCTCCCTGCTGCTGAACTTGATGAAATCCTTCTGCTACATATGATTTCTGGTTTGAGTGAAAGGAAAAATATTCATTAATTTCACTGGACAACAAATTTTTACAAAAGTCATGTTACTGAAATAAAATTAGTCAATTCTTATCAATTTTTATGTGCTGAACACGAATATGACAGTCAAATTGCAAAATTGGCTCTAGTTTTTTTGTAATCTGCAAGAAATTAATGTTTACATAACGAAATGCATTCCAATAGTAAAAGGTCAACTGTAATAGCCTACCTATAAAAAATCAAGTCATTGACTACATCTTAGATTTCTTCGCCTGTCTCTTGTACAGCTGTTCGGGAGCATCTCTGAGGAGTGTCCAGCAGTAGTCAGCCAGCATTGTAGTGGACCATTTTCCCTGCTATCTTTGTTCCATTGTTGCGATATCTTGATGAAAACGTTCGCCGTGTTCATCACTAACAATACCACAGTTGCTAGGAAAGAAATCCAAATGGGAATGAAGGAAGTGAATCTTTAGAGACATATTGCAGCCAAGTTTCTTATACTTCATCAACATGTCTTCTACTAGTTCCTTATAGTTTTCTGCCCTAACATTTCCGAGGAAGTTTGTAGAAACTAGGCGAAAAGCATTCCATGCTTGTTTCGCGTCACCTTCCAGCAAGTTGTTGAACCGGTCATCTTTGAAAAGCTCTCGAATCTGAGGACCCACAAAAACTCCCTCTTTAATCTTTGCTTCGCTGAGTCGAGGGAATTTTTCATGCAGGTATCGGAATGCTGGCAAAGTCCGGTCAATGGCTTTCACGAAGTTCTTCATCAAACCTAGTTTGATGTGAAGGGGTGGTAGCAAGATTTTCTGAGCCTCAACCAGAGCTGGGTGTTGGATATTCTTCTCTCCAATGGCTACATTCTGCCTGTGAGTCCATTCCTTCCTCATGTAGTGCATTTCCCTTGCTCGGCTATCCCACTCGCATAAGAAACACATGTATTTTGTATATCCTTGCTGCAGTCCCATTAAAAGGGCAACTACCTTCAAATCACCACAGAGGTGCCAGCTGTACTTGTTATACTCAATGGAATTCAGTAGCTGCCTTAAGTTATCGTATGTCTCTTTCATGTGGACAGCATACGCTACTGGAATAGATGGAAGAATGTTTCCATTGTGCAAAAGCACAGCCTTGAGACTCAGTTTCGAAGAGTCCACAAATAGTCTCCATTCTTGTGGGTCATGAGTGATTTTTAAAGCATTCATGAGGCCCTCAATATCGGAACAGAATATCAGATTACTTTCCTTTCTGAAGAAAGGCTCCAATTGCTGGTGGCGCTTTCGATATGCAGTAATTGTGACATCTTCTTCTAGAAGATTCCATTGTTGGAGTCTTGATCCTAGCAATTCTGCCTTGTTCTTTGATAAGTCCAAATCACGAATCAGGTCATTTAGTTCTTCCTGTGTTATTCTGTGTGGGGTTGATGATGCACCACAGTGAAAATCTGGATCACTGCATGCTGATGGACCAGGAGAAGAACAGGTCGACTCACCTTTGTCTTCGTCAGATGAATCAAGAGAATATTCTGCTGGAGGTTCTGGAATAGGAAGTCCCTCACCATGTGGAACTGGTCTCAATGCAGACGGAATGTTTGGGTAGACTATTCTCGACTTCTTTCGCTTCGTTATTCCGCCGGAAAGAGGAGGAACCAAGCAGAAGTAACAGTCATTTAGGTGGTTGCTTGGCTCTCTCCACACCATTGGGACTGCAAACGGCATTGATGACCTTTTGCAATTCAACCACTGTGAAAGCTGTGTTGTACATGTAGCACAGCATATATGCGGAGCCCAAGGCTTGTCTTGGTCACCAACCTTGCATCCGAAGTAAAGATGATATGCCTTCTTCACTTGAGAATTGATACTTTTCTTCTGGTTGGCAAATGTCACTTCCCCACAAATATAGCAAAAATTGTCCGCGGTATTAACACACTTTCGAGGCATTACTGTTCTTTATTGTACGTAAATGGATAAAATAATAAGTTTTATGTAACAGTAGCTTGAACTGTCTCGCACAACGTCTAAAATATTTTAAATGCTGAACCTATCTGATTGGGCTTTATATAGTACACTGCTTACGTCAGCTTCAGCAGCCGCCTGGCATTAGTATAATAGGCCTACACATGTATAGTACACTGCTGACGTCAACTTACTTCAGCAGCTGCATGGCATTAGTATTGCATTGCATCAGAAAATGATGCAATCAACTGTGGATGATGTGAGCATGATGGTATTATGCAATGTTACATCATTATTCCGGATGTTGCTGCAGTCCTACTGGAGAAATTTACACAGTGAAACATAGAAAATGAGGTATATGAATATCTTCAAAACGAGAGCCAATACAAATTTTTCACGGTTATATTCGTGTTCGGCACACCAAAATACTACAGATTAGGGCCTTTTCAAGTCAGTAATGATTTCACTGTTGACCAGTGTTTTTTTATCTAAATAAAGTAATTATATTTCTATCGAACGTATTACCTTTGTAACCAACATAAACCTTTATGTACGGGAATCGTGCCTAGTCCATTGTGTAAGATGCAAGTAAACTGTTTTGTCATCGAATCTCTATGGACGGAATATTTTGTACGGTTTAAATATTGCTTCTTATCGGACACAAGACAGATGCTCTTCCATCAATAATTGATTAATATTCGTTAAAGCAGCTAGAATTTGTTTTCGTACTGCCGAAACCCTAAAAAATGTTCATTTGCTAATGTTGGTAATTTCTTAATACCAGTTTTAATTCCTTCCAAAAATAGATGTTATTAGAGATTAAACCCACAATACACCAACAAAATCGAGACTGAAAAGATAGGGCACATTTAGCCCGGTGTATACGGCATTTAGGGCGCGGTATTGACCGATATATTTATAATGGCCCTACCCAGTAATCTTGACTTGTGTACGAAAGAAAGGAAACCAGTCATGCCGTTTATGTGAGCTTGATGTGTCAAGTTTTTGTCGAAATACATGTAAACAGCTATGGGGACATAAGAACTGCTGCGCTTATTTCATTGACCAACCTATTTTATAGTACATATTTCTGTCCCTCTAACAAATAAACAGTCTAACTTTATAATGACCCTTAACCTGTTCAAAACCCTGGTATTAAATCAACATGGATATTTCTCTATTTGATAAAGTATACAGTGTGAAAATATTTATTGGTCTGGATATTGTATTATAGTTACGGCAAGGGACTGAATTATTAAGCCGTGGGGACTGCTTCTCTGCAGACATTATATTATAGGATTGACATATCTAAGCTAGACAGGATACTGGAAGTGCATCCAGTCACCTTGTATGCATTAAATTATAATAGCTGTTATAATTAAGTGACACGGGCTCAGTAAATGTAAAGCCCCGAAGCCGCCATTGATTATAAATTTCACCATTCTTCTAATGTAACTCAAATTTGGAAGTCAATTGTTTTAAAACATATAAGACATATAACATTCCCTCAAATAGCCAAGATACGAGGCTTAAACGACGTTCAAATATTTAGTTTAGAATTAAGAGGTGCCACCCCTTAACTAAATCAACGAAGTCGTTCGTAAATCCGTTCTTTGTCGGAAGTGCTCCAAAAGCAATGATGTGATACAATCGACAAATACAGTTAGTGATTAATCCAATCACAATATTCGCACTTGCTGCACAAAATTATTCGACAGCAAAAGGAAAAGAGAAAAGTCCGCCTTTTGTACTCGAAACTGAGAAGAAACAGTGATGCAATATATAAAGATAGGACCAAACGTAAACCAATCGTATATGGTTTGAACCTATATTTCCGCCTGAAATGGTTTGCGTGTATAATTAGGTATCACCTTGCTGTTCACTACAAACCGCATATAAAGCAGATAAATGACCTACACAGACATAAAAGAAGATCCAAATTAGGGAAATAAAAAGATTTTTGTTAAAAAACATACTGCAGAAGTCTGATGGAGCATGACAAAAATCTCGTTTAAGCAAAATAAAACAACAAAAAGCTGAAGTATGATGAAACATGATTAAGAATTTCGTGTATGTAACAAGGACCAAAATTTACAGAGCGGAAAGAGGAAACAAGTTCTACAGAGAAATGCGGCCTCTGCCCTGTGGGTAAGATTTTTCTTTCCTCTTCCTATCTACATGATAAATGCTTCAAGCAGTAAGGTGAGCATAGGACGAAGCGTTTTCAAAGCTAGTTATGTGGGTAATATTGTAGGTAATAAAAGTGTGGGGGCAGGGTGAGGGACACTGGTATTTTATCGTTATTTGTGAATGTGTTTTTGGGTGGGGGTTGATCGGTGTCCATACTTTTAAGATCACTGTCCTGTAATTTTCAACAAAACGTGGAACGGGGCCGAGGGTTTAGTGTCAAAATTAGGCAGTCGTCCCAAAAATTAGAAATTTGTGCGAATATGTTACAAATTCTTGTTTCGAGTGAAGAAAACAAAATATTTTTTTTTAATGGTGAGAATGAGAAATTTAATAATCAAACCCTTGAAAGTAGTGTTTTCAGCAAATTGTGGAAAAATTTAGAAACATGGCAAAACATGGGTCAAAATATTAGGTGACATCCCCGGGAGCCTAGGATCAAGAATACAAATTTGATATAAACTTAACCTAATTGTTTATATTACTTGCAAATATTTTGATATCAAATTAATGAAGAAACTTTATTAGACTGTACCACAAAAGAAAATATTGTACATTTGGAGGGAATTTGGTGTACATAAGAAATCTGGACCAAACGTTTTATGGATTGTACATATTTTACCTTTTTTTAATTCTATAAACCTTTTACAGAATTTTAAAAGATTTACAGGTTTATTTTCATGGTTTAGTACTTATTATGTATGATTTTGGGATAGCTTCATCCTCCTATATTTTCAGAGCATTTCCTTATATTCGTAAATCGAAGCCGTATAGTCATCATTGTGCTGACGTGCTGTTAAACATGCAACTGCTTCTCGCATTTTTTTTCTTCATTTTTTTGTTGCTTTTTTTGGGGTGGGGGGTTCGCTTATATTTAAAAAGCCAAATGTTATGGTTTTATTCTTGTTGCTGTCTGTTTATGATGATTGTGTTCTCAGTGATCTTTGTTTTGTAATTTTATTCTTGGTTGAGGTATTTTGTTTGTATTTTGTTGTTTACTTTTTACCCACTTTATTTGTAAGATAGAAATAACAGCCACAAGTTTCTTCGACGACGTCAAAGTTTGTTAAGATTTAATTACAGATTTTATTTTGATTATATTATTTTGGATGATTCTCATCATGCTTGTAATAAATAGTTTTGGAGCTAAGATATTTTATATCATAACATGATCGCCTTCTCCATTGACACCGGGATCAAGATTAAAGCCGTCGAGCATATTCGTTAAGGTTTTTGGTTAATGATTTATCTTTGTTTATATTTCCCAAACGTCTCCATGGATTTACTTCATGCTTAGGACGAGTCATTATGAAGCTGAGAGAATTCATTTGGCAACACGTGTGCTTGCTCCTTTAGCTTTCCAGTCAATGTCGAAGTCATAGAAAATGTGGGTAAGGTTTTGATTAAAGATTTTTATTTGTCTGCATTTCTTAAACCCCTTCAATCTTCAATGGATTTTCTTTATATTTTAGATAAATCAGTGTGAAATCAGAACGATTCCTTCTGGCAAAAGTTCGCTTAACCTTTTCACCTTACTGGATCAATACTTAAGCAGCAGAGAGGGCGAACAGACCATAGAATTCCGACAAACAAATAAAACAAACAAAATAAAATCATCTGTAGAAAGGTCCAGATTTTTACAAATAAACGTTTCCTTGAGATGTTTTTATTTCTGTTGAAACCAACCCCATCAATAAAACCCTAGTTCGAAAACGTAGCTGAAAAATAAAGTACTCTACGTGTTTATTTATTTTTTTGTTTAATTACTGGACGACCAACATTGGTAGGCGCCCTCTCTGCTGCTATTAATTAAAACATTTTATCAAGACCCACACGATATCTTGTTCTTGGATCATGTAGATTTATTGTTATAAATCCATGCGGAGTAGCTTGCGCTCGTGAGAAGAAATTTCTGAATTTAATTATATCCATGTCACCACCACACCAAGTTTGATGAATATTTCTAAGTGTGTGTGTCTACGCCATTAAACACAACCAAAATATTGCAGTTGTCTCTAATGACCTTCGGAATTTGTGTATATCGTTGAGTAACATAGATCACATCTGTATTTTTATGTCTACCGCGAGAAAATATTCTAGCTGGATTTGATTGTTTATCTAGCATCACATCGTCGTATAAAACTAAATTATTAATAAATCCGTCTAAAACATCTACGGATGGTGCTTCATCAATGTCGGTTATAAACTCTATAACATCATTACCTTCATCCAGTAATCGCGCGTTTTCATTGAAATCTTTAAGTACATCATAACATCGTTGATCATCAGCGGATGGTGCTACTAAATACAATTTATCCCATTTCAACCATCTCATTATCAGATTAAGTAATAACTGCGTCTTACCCGATCCAGATGGTCCTATGATAATCATTCTGATGGAATTCGGTAGCGCAGGATGATGCTTAACAGGTTCTCGTTTTCTTGTCGCTGAGAAATCAATTATATCCATATATAAATAATATGAATTTATATTGTTTACGCTGTAGAGTTAAAACTCCAACTACTGATTTAGCTACGGTTACAACAAAAAATAAAAAAATAGCATATGGTGGAAAATGTTCTTTATGCGGTAGAAAGAAATTTTCGTTTTTACCTAATAGGCGCGGTGGTGATATTGCTAATTTGATGTCAAAGTTTCCAGGTACTCCATGGGCTAAATATAACGGAGAAAAACATCTACCAGGATATAATTATTGCGGTCCTGGTACCAGACTTGATATCAGACTCGATAATCAAGATCAACCAAAACCAGGCGAGGAACCAATAAACGCTATTGATCGAGCTTGTCACGCTCATGATGTAGCTTATAAAAGTAAAAATATACAAGATAGACATATTGCGGATGTGAAATTAATTCATGCGCTAGATTCTATAAAAAATAAAAATATCAAAGAAAAATTAGCTAATTGGTTGGTAAGATCCGCGATGAAAAGTAAACTCGTATTAGGGTCTGGTAATATATAATGGAATTAATTTATTATTCACCAAGAGGATACTGGAGAGGCAAAGCAGCAATTGGTAAACTTGCTGATGCAGCAGCGGTTAAACATTCTACTGCTAAAACGTGGTTATCCAAACAAGCAATATGGCGAATTTACCTACCACCACCGAAACGAATTCACTACGCGTATTTCGATGTCAGTGTTCCTAATGAAGTTCATCAAGCAGATATTCTGTTTTTACCGCATGATACTGTACGTAGAAAAACGTACAAATACGCGTTAACCGTAGTTGATGTTGCAAGTAGATATAAAGAGGCAGAGCCGCTATAAACGAAAACATCATCTGAAGTAGCCGATGCGTTTGAACGAATTTATCAACGAGGACCATTACGATGGCCACAATTATTACAGGTTGATCCTGGTAAGGAATTTTTTGGTCCAGTATCATCGTTGATGAAACAACATAATACCAAAATACGACGAGGGCATACTGCAATTCATCGTGATCAGGCAATTGTTGAGCGATTTAATCGAACACTCGCTGAGCGGTTATTTGGATATCAATACGCGAAGGAATTTATTCAAGATAAAAGATCTCGCGAATGGGTTGCAAGATTATCAAGCGTGATAGCTGCATTAAATAATGAGATTACACGAACAACCAACATGAAACCCATTAATGCAATTACAAAAAAAAATATACCAACACAACGAAAAGATGTTGAAAAACAAAAAATATTGGGTGATGTTACATGCAGATATTTATATGAGCCTGGTGAACTTGAAGGTGGTAAAGCGAGAGCGACTGATCATATTTTGAGTGTTACCACACACAAAATATCCACCGTGACAAGATCGCCAGGTAGACCTGCAATCTACAGATTAGATTCGGCTGCTCCTCAACGTGGATTTGTACGTGAACAACTACAAATAATTCCCACGGATACACAACTACCACCGCGATCACTTAACTAGCACCCCGACGTCGATTACACTCAAGACAGGTCAACATGGTATTTTCTCGTGTATGACCGCGACTATTATCTTTTCTGTCTACGGTAAATTGTCTTGAATCATTACTCGAATACCTCCACAGCATTATACAATTACAACTGGCGCAATGATTATTCTGTTGCTGTTTTAACTCAATAATAAATTCAACATCAAGATCAAAGTCGCGTTTATTTTTTTTGTCGGATTGTTTGTATCCTATTAATTTTTTTCTTATTATATCATCATCGATGATGTTAAATTTATCAACGATTTCAGGAATTATAATTCTACGTAATTGAGATATTTGTCTGACCCTCGATACCGCTAAATAAACTAAATTTGACCACTCGATACGATCGTCTACAATCCAGACTCGTGTATCAGAAATAGTTAATCCCTGAGACGAGTGGATCGTCATAGCGTATCCCAACACCCATGGAGATTTGTCAGCGCGTAATGCATCTTCGACCACACTGATATCAACGGCGACAATATCATTTAATACGAGATTCTATTTTTCAGTCTGTCCTGGAATATCAACATTAATATTCTGTTTTCGTGTATCTGATGGTCTATAACACAACGGTACGGGTAATTCTGAGTATTTTTCTTTATGTAGCTGAAATAACTGCTGTTGTAAAGCGTCTCTGATTATTTTTCTGCTTGCTACTATCAGATCGCTGGGTCTCCATAATTTCAAAAAATCACTCATTGAGGTCTCTGAGATTACTCCGCGTATTATTTCACACTGAATTTTGTTTGATTGTAATCTGATTAATTTTTTTAACTCCTTTAAATTTGCATCGAGAGCTCTATGATCATTATCTATTTCTCCGTAATAATCAACGAAATTTTTTAACCAATCATGTGGAGATGGTCCAACAAAAGGCGGCGGTTGACCATGATCGCCACACACCACCACAGCGGTATTTTTCGTCAACAACAAATCAAGAAACGTTTTTAATGTATCCAATGACACCGAGCATATCTCATCCCAAATAATTATTTTAGGTATATCTTTTTCTCCCATTCGTTCAGGAGTCCATGTATCCCCGCGCCATCGAAAGAAACTATGATACGTGCACGATTGTACTTGCCGTTGTTTCATCTCGCTTGCAAGTCTATGTGTGGGTGTCAGTACGATCATATCTGAATTTCTAAAAACATTAATTGCTCGAGTCGTTTTGCCGCATCCACCGGGTCCATTGAGATATACTGTCTTATATCTAGTTATTGGATCACTCAACGATGGCGCTTTCGACATTTCTGATATTTTATTACCCTTACGATAAAAATCTCTCATTGGAACATCTGCTGATTCTGTGTAATTGTGTAATATTTATTTTTTTATCCTCCACGAACTCCATCGTTCATCATTACTTGTAAATTTCATAACAGATTCTAAATATTTACTCGAAATATAAAACGAATCTGTTGCAACTCTGACTGCGGTCTCAGGAAATCTATTAATCATCGATAATAAATTTATAGAAACATAAGCCAACATGGAAGATCTTAGATGAGTATACTGTGGGGAGACGTCATTTATGTAGCTAACGATCGTACCTAATTTTGTTCCGTCGGATAAATAAACACTTTCTCGATTTACAAATATATTTCTCGCTGTTGTATCAGCGATTATAAAATCGTACTCGGCATCATCTAGAATTAATCGTGCGTGATGTCTTTTATGATCATATGCACCACCTTGAGTAAATTTGCCTATAATTTTTCTATCGAGATCTTTTGCGGTTTTGAGTTTAATCTCGAGAATTTTAGGAGCTTCTTTGATAATATCATCTTCGGAAACATCAGGACATTTTTCCTTAAACTCGCTAATAACTTCATCGGCACTGATAGAATCTGGCATGGGTAACCAAACTTCGGTCTGCGCGTGATATGATATAATTGCCTCACTGACCACCAACGATGTCAGTATCGCACAATCTAGCATATATCGTAATAAAACTATAGGTGCCCAACGTTTTTCACAAAAATGTCTGCCAAACCAAACATAACAAATCTTGTGAAGATTTTCGTTAAGCTCGAATGATTCAATACAGGCGAATCCAGTCAGATCAAAATCAGGTAATGGTCCATTAATTGCCACTCGCGTCATCTCGTTTGTAGGGTGACCAAATCTTTCAAAGTACACAGAACAATCTCCGTATCCTAGAAAACTTCCCGGATAACATTCAACCATATCAACCGAAATAACATCATTGCAATTATACTTGGTATTCCACAATCCGCCGTGTCCGTATTCGACGCAACTTGCGCGTACATCCTCGAGTAAATCAAATCGTGTTGGTTTCCATGAATTTCTTTCTCTGGCGAAATGAGCCGCAACAAATGGAACGGTAAAACAATTAGTTAGTAATTTGTCAGTATTTTCCGCGAAAAACTTTTCCGCGAGATTTTTCATCTCGTCATGGAGAGATTCTGTTCGATATATTTCACCGATTGGTCTGACAAACTGATCAAATTCACCTTCCTCATTACTTTTAAATAACCATACTGATACAGGATCGTGTTTAACTATTTCGTTGATAAAATTAAACATACTATCTGGGAGGTAAAATCAAACAGTTCGATCACGTGGAAATATTGTTACTGCGTTGGTCCATGCGTGCGCGTTATGATCAATAATATTTATTGAAGCTCCTTTCGATTTATATTTCGATTCGTACAGTACCTCTCCCGTTATTGTCGCTACGGTTATTGGAAATTTTAATATTTTTCCTAACTCAGCAACATCTTTTATTGTAGCACCGGTATCCTTAACTGAATCGCCCACGAGTTTATTTTTTTACGTCTTAAATCAGTTAATCCATTTCCACCCATCGCGTTTGTAAAGTGTTCTATTACTCGTTCGGCTACACAATTTAACCATGAAAATTTCATGGGTGCCAGTTTATCAACGTTGGGTTTTTTATTTATCTCATAGATTCCATAAATAACCGCTGTTACAGGATACGCTCGCTCATAATACGGTTTAACAATACCCGTCAATAGACCCGGCCTGGAATTTTTACTTAATATGGCAATTTTATTGTTACCAAGGACAGGATCATATTTGTCACGGATAATCCAACTACCTGTTTCTGTTAATACAATAAATTTTACTTTGAAGAAATATTTTTGATTGCCCTCATATTCAGTGATGTAGTTAATGATAGTTGCCGCTCGCTTGTCATTCATTGTGGCGTCCTTGACAGTATTGCGAATAATCTTGAACGTTGACCATGTATGAGATGCACCATCTGTGTAAAATTCTTTCTTGGCGTCGTGAATTTTCGAGATCAAACTTTTATTTTTCGGGTCAACCGGATCTCGTACTGGTAAGTCTGGAGATAATCTGTCGAGGTTGAGTTTATACTTAACAGGCCTAGTTTGGGATAATTCCTCAAACTCGTTCATATAATTAAAACAAATATTTACATAAAAAATATTATATATACAATGTCTCAATGCGGATGGTTGATGATCGGTTCAGTAAATCGATGCAACAAATCCTGTAGAGGTGAATTTTGTTGGATGCACTTACAGGGCATACGGCGGTGGAGTCTAGGACCAATACCGTGTCTGCGGTGTGGTATTGGGGTGCGAGGCAAAACAGAATTATGTGGAAAGTGCGGGGAAAAACGGTTCAGAGAGCTTAAAAGATATTATGACAAAAAAAAATAATAATAGTGAAAACGCTATAAAATCCGTGGAGGATTATATATCAAGATTTCAGACAAACAATGATTTAAACAAATAATATTATTATAATGGAGCAAAATATATTTGTCCCACATCCTGTCATTAAGAATTACGAATCAGATCGTAATGGCACGATTAGAAATTGCATGTTGAAGAGACCGGTTGGTACTGTTGATAATACTGTCTATCTTAGATTTACTCTTGGAAATAAAAGATATCTCTGTCATAGATTTACGTACGAGCGTTTCTTCGGAGTGATCAATGACGGTCTTGTGATCGATCACATTGACGGGGACACTCAAAATAATAGTTTATCCAATTTACAAGCTATCTCACAGAGCGAGAATAATACACGTGGTAATACTGGAAGATGTAAGACAGTTTCTAGAAGGGCGGTAAATTCCACAAACACAGAAACTGGCAAAGTAATTATATTTCGTTCGATATGTTCTGCTGCGAAACATTTTGATATTCACCCGCATTCAGTACAAAAAGTATCAGAAAATATATATAAAACCGCTTTCTCGAAAAAATATAAACAGAGAATCGTCTTTCAGTGTTGTTAACTATCATCTCTATCTCGAATTATATTTATTAACTATCATCACCACCTTGAATTAATTTTTTTAATTTATGTCACAGTATTTCCTCCATACACTACTGAATTTTTGATTATATAAAGGGGAGATTACTTTGTAGTATATAGTTTTCTTCGTAGATTTTTGATTTTTTATGATCGTAATTAGTCAGTTTAACTAATTACGTCGTAATTAATTATTCGTAGAAGTATATTTATGGTTTTTAAATATTCCCCATCAAACAACATTACGAGAAATCAGGGCAATTTTACAACTGCTGTTATTGATCCGCAGGTAACTGTATATGCTGCATTTACAATCAGCTTAGAAACCGTTGTTATGGTGTACAGGTGTATTTCACAATCCGTTATTGATTTCGCAGGTTTGTATTTGCAGTCTGTTTTATAATACAGATATATTCAGAAACCGCTGTTATAATTCAGAAACCGTTATTTGAATGTAGAAATTATTATTATTCAGAAACCGCTATTTTAGTGTAAATATACTTGAAATTAGTTCCTTAGTTATATATTAACTTCCGAAACATATGTTTCTAACAAGATTCGATGGCTCAATCGGTATCGTATTGGACTGTGACGCTCGCGGTCCAGGATCGAATCCCCATGGCTGGCAACTTGTCGGTGGTGTGCGCATAATTGCGACTTTTATAATTAATTGGGGTTCCGCCTGCCCCTCTCCGCTCTCAGAACACCATCCTACCATGTCAAACGTGGTAGATACATGTTTTTGTATTTCCCACGGGTTGATTATTTGGTGGGTGGGTGTTCTGTTGAGCGGAGAAAATGGCCTCATCTCATTTTATTCATTCATTACATCTCATTTCATCTCATTCATTCATTACATCTCATTACATACTTAATGAACCTGCTAAAAGACTCGAATAGAGGTTCATTCATAATATATATTTGTGCCGTCCTTAATTCATTCATTGCATACTTAAACCTGCTAAAAGACTCGAATAGAGGTTCCATTTCATAATATATGTTTGTGCCGCCCCCCCCCCCTTGGGCCTCTAGACCGTTGTTTGGCGGGTTAGGGGCTCTCATAGAGGGTAATGTTCTGTGTGCCTGATGAACTTGGTAGAATGCGATGGCAAGCTACGAGTTCTTGGTTGTACTGTCCTTGAAACATCCCGACGAACTCGCTAAAGACTCGATAGGGGTTTTATAGGGATAAAAATTTAAATTTTAAATTTTAAAGATTTATATATTATATAATGAACCATGAAAATATCAAAGACATTATTTATGCTATCAAAAAAACTAGAAGAAAACAAAATTAATATGTCTGATGAACTAAATTCTGAAAAAATAATATCTGATTTTGAAACGTTAGAAGAGCTTAAGAATGAAAATAAGTACGTTCTATCATCTCAATATAAGTTCATAAAGCGGATTCAGGCAGCTATGTTTCAATCACTAGCTATGGTGAACGATGATCAAGTAAATAAATTTGTTCCTCTTTCTGTCGCAGTAGAAAAGGTCAGATTGGGATTATCCAGCGAGTACGAAACGAATAAAACAATCAGTACCCGCATAAGATACTTAAGAAAAATGATGTCAGCAGGTAACGACCAAAGCAACCCTGTCTGAGATTATATTTATTCTGAAATATTTTATTTATTCTGAAATATTTTATTTATTCTGAGATTATTTTTATTCTGAAATATTTTATTTATTCTGAATTATTATTTATTCTGAAATATTTTATTTATTCTGAATTATTATTTATTTATTCTGAGATTATATTTATTCTGAGATTTTATTTATTCTGAATTATTATTTATTTATTCTGAATTATTATATTTATTCTGAATTATTATTTATTTATTCTGAGATTATATTTCTTCTGAGATTTTATTTATTCTGAATTATTATTTATTTATTCTGAATTATTATATTTATTCTGAATTATTATTTATTTATTCTGAAATATTTTATTTTTTTCTGAAATATTTTATTTATTCTGAAATATTTTGTTTTTTCTGAAATTGATGGGTTAGTTGGTACTCAGATTTATGTAAAATGATCAAATTTGCAAATTTGATGGGTTAGTTGGTACTCAGATTTATGTAAAATGATCAAAATTGCAAATTTGATGGGCTAGTTGGTACTCAGATTTATTATATTTTTTCTGAATTATTATTCTTTATTCTGAATTATTATTTATTTCTGAAATTGATGGGTTAGTTGGTACTTAGATTTATGTAAAATGATCAAATTTATAACTCTGATGGGTTAGTTGGTACTCAGATTTATTATATTTTTTCTGAATTATTATTTATTTATTCTGAATTATTATCTATTTATTCTGAGATTATATTTATTCTGAAATAGTATATATTTATTCTGAGATTGATGGGCTAGTTGGTACTCAGAATCATGCAGATCAATCAATTTTGTAATTTTAATGGGTTAGTTGGTACTCAGAATCATACAAACCAATCAAATTTATAACTCTGATGGGTTAGTTGGTACTCAGATTTATTATTTATTTTATTTTCTGAATTATCCATTAGATCGTCGGGTAAAGTTGCCTGATTCTCTAATTGATTTTAATTGAACAAAATATCAAAACCAGTAAAAATTACAAAAAATCAGTAAAATTAGCTCAAATATCAGTAAAATTAACTCAAATATCAGTAAAAATTATCTCAAAAAATATGTAATTTTTTACTGATTTACTGGTCTTGATATTTTGTTCAAGTAAAATCAATTAGAGAATCAGGCAACTTTCCCCGACGATCTAATGGACAAAATCACCCAAGATGGGTAAAATACCACTCAAAAACACGAAATTTGTTGATTTTTCACTCAAATTCAGGAAAAAATAAAATATTTCTGATAAAATAAAATAAAATAAAATAAAATAAAATAAAATAAAATATTTCTGATAAAATATTAATAAAATATTTCTTAATCCACCCCTTATTTTATTCATTCTGGAATATTATTTTTTTAAGTTGATTGACTTTAATACAGGAGTGTGCATAATTTAGAATCTGATCTCTGCTACAAATGATCTCGATAATATGTTTTTGACGAAGCTCATCTAACTGTTCTTGTGTTAATAAGAAATCCTCGTTTCCGTATTTATCACTAACTAAATTAACGTTAAATTGTTCTGTATTTTGTGAAAACGTTGTTCTGATGGCGTTTTCAAGTACTTCTTTGTCATGTATAAAAACAAGCACGTGTTGGTACATTATATAATATTTACTGTATCTTTAAAATCAAAGATCTATGATTTCACATACAGATTTATCACAAGTTCTTCTCCACGTATGTCAATTAAGCGATTAAGGTGGTCTGTGAGCTTAAAATTTATTCGTGTTAACATATTATTGTGACACCGCAGATACACAGGATTAGTTGGTTCTTGCACGATTAAACTTCCAGGGGAAACTTGTGGTGTAAATGTATATAAAATATATCCTTGTTGAGCCTGATTTGATTTACCGAGATCTATTTGATAGCTGCCATCGACTACGTCACAAACCAGATTGACCACGATCGTGCTGGTTATATTAACGATTCCCGGAGATACGTGCCTGCCACCGCCATGTGGATCATTATTATGTCTGAGAACAGTTGCTAGTGGTGCTAGTTTTCTCCATGCGTCGAGTATTTTAGATAAAACTCATCAATGACATCATTGACAGATTTTCTTAATTTATCTGGATTATAATCATGAAACTTAAACGTTACAATGTCAGCTTCGGGTATTTTGTATTTGGTTGCGAAAAATCTTCTATGATCGCCCGATGATTCAAAAACCAGGTTTATGATTATATTATGAAAATATTCAATAGTATCAGCTATATTATTTAAAATTTCTACTCGTTTAATAATTTCTTCACGCGTAGATGTCAAATCAGACAAATATTCTCGAAAACTATCACGTAAATTGTCTAGTTGTTCTGCGTGATCTGAATTTATGATACTAATGACATTATTGATATTTATATCGTAAAATGAATTACCACCATCAACGTTGTGTAAGAGCCAATAGTACTCACCAATATTATTGACACGAAATTGATCCCGTTTATCCCATACACGTTTTTCTATGTTCCACCAGAAACTTGTATAATTCATTTTAACATTATGATGAAAACTTTTCGATGATGTAAAATCATCCCGAGTTGGTTCTGGTGGTCCTTCATACACCGGGGGAATTTCAGGCCAACCTAGTACGGATCTTATCGTGGATTGATAAATATCAACGACATAATCAGGAGAATGTATCTCAACCGTCGAAGATAGCGTCGGTTCATGAACGTTAATTGATATTTTTGCTTCTTTTCCGGTTATTGATTTTATTCTACGTTGAAATTCCTCATTGATTCTTCAGTCTCATAACTACCAGTGGGTATTCCAACATCTATCTAGTCAGGAGTACCATCTGGTTTGTTCTTGTTAGCAAATACAAGTAAATTATTTGCTGGTGTACCATGAAATGATTTTGATCTGATATTTGGCCAGCTGTAATATACCCGTAATTGAGCTAACGCTATTTCTTTTACTGGAATTGCAGTAGGAAAATTAATACTAAATTCAGGATCAGATGAACTTACCGAGATCATCGTTATCTTTGGCGGAGTTGTGTTAGTCACTATCTGCTGGAGTAATTCTGTCACTATTAATACTTGTATCTTTAATACCGATACCTTCGTCATATATTTTAGTTATCATTGAAAACTCGAAATCAGATATAATTCCATCACTGAGACTCGCTGATAACAACGAGGATAATTTCGAGCATGCTACCATCGCTGTGTGTAATTTTATTATGTAATCGGATAATTTTTCGTTCGTGCAAGTACATATTTTTTGCGATGATATTAAGCACACCTGCAATCGTTGTTGCTGCTGAAATACAAATAGTTACGGCTACTGGTACCATCATTGTCACCGCTGATAATATTGCTCCAGTTCCAGCAACAACAGCGGATACTGAATAAACAGTCACATCAACGATAACTAATCGTCGTCGATATTTTTTTACCTTTACTGCATATTGTTCGACTTGATCTTTTAGCGCCGCCTGCCATTCACGCACTTGATTGTACCTGTATTGTGCACCATCCATATATTTTTATGCAGTAACCAATTGAGGTGTTTCAGCTACAAATTCCAAACACCACCAGTAAGATGTTGCGGTTAATTTCTTATCAGCTGCTTCCAGCATAAATATTTCTTCAGTTCCGCTATTTAATATATAACAGATACAACCCCGGAAAATCTATCGGTTGAATAACGCCATGGATACGTTGTAAATATATCAAATCGCGCAGCACTGAACACGGACAACCTGTACACGCCAGTGACTGTTGCGGTATATTTTATATTTTTATTTTGCTGCGACCATGTTGCAAATCCCGATGATACTGTGTATACGATGTTTGTGATATGTCCGGGAGTTATTCCGGTTGGAATTTTAATCAAACTGGTTTTGTTAACGATCTCAGGAATCCCCGCTACGATGTCTTGCTGTGTTTGTTTGATCGTGTCAATGTTGGTCTTGATATCTTGCTGTGTTTGTTTGATCGTGTCAATGGAATGCGGAGAACCAAAAAAATCTTCAGCGGTTTTTTGATGGTTTCTGCGAAATCTTGAAAAGCGCCCACGTGAACATCATACTCAGCCCGTAACGTGGATAATTTATTATCTACGGTACCATAGCTAATGTCAACATACTTTTTCGTTGCAGCATCTTCACCGGATGTTGGATCTCTTAAAACTACTATTTTGTTTCCGTTCATGCTGAGTTCACCCGTCATTGTGTCGCCGGTGTTTTTCACGCGATTAGCAACGCGTCTTGCAATTTCATCTCTGATGGTTGCAAACGACATACTTGAATCCCTGATTCTGCCGCCGTCAGTAAACACAGGAATATTATCTATAACTGCACCGAGCACTCGTCGAACTATATCATTCCATCTGATATTGCTCGTTTTTAGTTTACCATATCGATCTTGAAAAATAACAACCTCATCTGGATCAACTCCAGCCAGGTTCATGATATCAGCAAGTTCATCTTTAGTCGCATACTTCGACAGATCAACATCGCCGGATGTTCTCTTAACACGTGAGAATCTTCTTCCGTAAATATCAACCATTATAATAAGACCTGTTGTTTAAAACGCTTTACGCGAAACGAATCGGTTACTTGTATAATCATGCACGACTTTATGTGGCGGTTTGGATGATTTTGATATAGCGTCGAGTACATTAATTACTTCACGGCCACATATTGGCGGATCTGTCATTGTTTGTGTGGGTAGCGTTGAATACCAAACTTGTGCGTGGAGTGGCGCGACATACTTGATAAATTCAACGGGTGGAGCTAACCCGTATGAATCAAAATAAACGATTGCACGTGGATCAACCGCGTATGATACCCAATGAGTACCGGGTCCTGAATTCGAGTCTAGATTAATAATACCTGTTTCAAGTTTGTTTGGTCGGTCCGGCAATTGATCTCGCATAAAAACACCTCTAAAGGCTTTTATTTTAAAT
This sequence comes from Sinohyriopsis cumingii, assembly GCA_028554795.2. NCBI lineage: Eukaryota > Metazoa > Mollusca > Bivalvia > Unionida > Unionidae > Sinohyriopsis > Sinohyriopsis cumingii. The sequence goes on from CM068841.1 coordinate 63,314,907, forward strand.
CTTTTAGCAGCATCAAGTAAATCAAAATTTGATGCTGGAGTATCTAACGTGGAAACCTCAGACCTCTTCCCCAACGAGATCCCGGCAATCTTAGGCCGCGTCCCTTTTTTTGTATCCATTTCCTGTTGTTTTCTTTAAAGCCATTCCAGCAGCTGTTCCAACAGCACCTAACGCGGCTGCTTTTGCTACGGCTGGAGCGGCAGCGGCTATTAATGCTGGAATAGCCGCAAGAAGCGGAAATATACCACCCGTTTTAATCATGTCTTTGATGGCGCTCGGAGAAAGATGAAATTGAACTCCAGTTTTTGATTCCAGGGCTTTATTGAAATGTTTAATCTGATTATTTGTCAACGATAATTTGTTTGGACCACCACTAATCTGATCTCGTTTTAGTGATATTTTAGTTCCGCGTTTGTTGGCGGTTTTTGATTGAAGCTTTTTGACCTGACCAGGAGTCAGAGTAACATTAACATGACCATACGACATTTTTATATAAAATATATTTTTCTAAATAACATGATTAAATATTTTCCACTGGTGCATCAACGACCCTCATTCGACCACTACCACCTTCAAGTAACATGGCTTTATCGCTAAGTATGATCGCGATTGCTCTATAAGGACCATGAACAACTGGTGGACCAGCCGCGATTTGTGGCAGGGCATTAACACGAGCTCGAAAGTGTATATCAACGACAGATTGTTTGGATAAATCAAGATGTTCTAGTGAAAAATAATAAATCGGATATAGACCTGTAAAATCTAGTTGTGATATTTGCAAACCAGTATCTATATTTTGATCACGTCCCATGAATGACATTAAACGATGATATGCACGCGCTACATGATTTTGATCAAAATTTAACAATATATCTTCAGCTGGTTCTTGATGTCCATTTATCCGTAAGGAAACTTCATTAACTCCAAGGTTGTCAAATATCATATGTGAACGTTTTTGATTATTCGTCCGAGAATTATCTTGCAGCGCAATAAAAATATGCCACGGTGCAGAAACACCTTGCTGTGATGCTATATGCCATGTAAATAAACCAACAACAGAACTTTGAATAGCATCTTTGGTTACTGTTAACCATGATAACAATGATTTACCGCCTTGATCCATAAAAGAGAGTAATTTTTGTTCTTCAGTAATAGATGATGTCATTACTGGCATCCACAATGAAAGTTTTGATATATTTACTTTACCATCAGCAACACCAGCACCTCGCCAGATTGCATCATTATCATCACCTTTTCTTACGAGCACAATTGTGTGTTTAGCTCCAAAGATTACCTTTCTAACATTTCTGCAAAATCCAAAGATGTGAGACAGTGGAATTGCACACGAAAAATTTCTATTATCTCCCAACAATGCTGCTCGGCGTGTTGCAAATCTTAAGTTGTAAGTCGCATTGAAACCTCCTATAATATCAAAAGCAGCACCTGGTCTGTCTGCGTGTTCAAAATCAACTGGTTGTGGATCAGATGCAGTATCTCGAGGTGTCCTTATTTTAGTATACTGAACATGATCAGCGTGGTTAGTAATATCCTTAGCAAACATCATTGTTGGACCAGCCGATCTTGTAAAGTCGTCAGAATATCTCGCTAGACCAATTATTGTTGTAGCAACATCAACATCCTTCTGAATTGATTCAATATTTTTTCCATCAATCATGTATGTGGCGCTATCAAACAACGCCAAAATCCCGTTGTTGACAAAACCAACACGCAAATTAGCGGCATATGGCGTATTAGCTTCAACATTCGTTACAAGTCTACCTTCTACTTCAATAAACGCCTCAGTGGGCAAGAAATATCTACTTATATCATGAACCTGTAATTCGATTCTCCCCCGCTGATTTGGTTGTCTTGCGTCATAAGAATAAAACTGATAATCACGTATAGATTCATACTTAAGGACAGGTGCCTCCATATCAAATGCTGGGTCTGATTCGCGCTTGAACATTTTTATTATAGTTACCATTTTTCAAATGATGATCTAAATCATCGTCGACGAAGACCGCTTCCTGCTATTAAATTTGCTGTTATATTTTTTCTGCTTCTTCAGATATCGCCGCTAGTTTTTGATTTGCAGCCTGATTTATTATTTTACTTACGTCTGCGGGCATCACCTCAGTACTTGGTAATTTTACCGGTTGTTGTTTTCGTCGCAATAATCGTGCTAGTCTTTCTTTGATCGCCGAGAACGCCTTACCAGCAACATTGACAATTGCACTAGGAGCTTTATCACGAACAATATCAATGGCTTTCATCGATAATTGTTTTGTAACGGGTGCTACTTTTGGAGCTATCCTTGTAAATAATCCCTGAATAACATCACCAAGTCCATCTCCGTAAGTAGTTCTGTAGATTGGTAATCGTGAGTTTACCACTCTCACCTGCACGGGTTTACGATGATTATCATGTATGATCATCTTATTTAATTTGCTATTTATCTAACAACTAGTCATCAACAAGTTCATCGATAAGTTCTCGGTAAACTCCGATATCCATGATACCACCTTGAAATAATCGCCGACAAATATCAGATGTTTCATTAATTATTTCTGGTGAATTATTTCCGGCACGTTTTCCTCCTATGAGAACCTCTAACCGTGACACATCATTAATGATATTATCAGGACATAAACCAGATCCTCTTTTAGGTTCATCTTGAGGTGTTTTAAATACTGGTGGTTGCATTACAGGAGAAAGTACTTCAGTGGTGACCGGGCAGTCACTTTTTCGAAATCCATGTGGTGATTCTACTGGTGAATATGTCATTGCCGGCGCAGAAATTTTTTTACGTTGTTAAGGTTGAGGAAGCTGATACTGGGAGAGTTGTTCTTGTTGTTTCAGTCTCTCTCCATAAAGTCTTTTTACTTCTTCATTAATAATTTCATATCTTTGACCTCTAGCTTGTTTTTTGTTGTAATATACGCGATATATATATCTAATAAGATTATCATCATTTACATTTTCATGACGGGGTTTTAAAATACTAGATTTATTAAATATGCTATTTAATATTACCTCGGGTAATTGTTCTTCTTTAGTATTTCTAATTTCTTCAACAACCCCCTTCCTAAATTTTGCAATCAATTCTACGTTTTTTTTCTACTAGTTCGGGTTCAGGTGTATGTTCTTTTTGCACGTCGGCGACTTCAGTACGAAGTTTTCCAATTTCTTCAAGTATTTCTTCGCCAACGGGTGGAGGTTGAGCCGCAGCTATTTCCCTGGCTATGTCAGGTGGAAGATCTCGTAAAATCTTCTTTGTCTGTTTAGTTCTTCTTGCTATTTTTTCAGTTTGTTCTGCTGCTTGTTTTGATACCGGAAGAAGATCTTCTTTGATGACAGTTGTAACTTTCTCAGTAGCTGCAGTGACGGGCTTAAACAGTTTTTTAGTGTCTTCTTCGTATTCAACTCGTGCTTCTTGCTGCGCTTGTAGATTTTTTTCTAAATGAATCTCGCACTGGAAGAAATTTTTTAATTGCTTCTAATCGTTCTCGTGCTATTCTTGCAGTATGAGATTCTGGATGTATCATTATTTTGATATAACAATCTTTTAATTAATAGCAGCAGAGAGGGCGCCTACCAATGTTGGTCGTCCAGTAATTAAACAAAAAAAAAATAAACACGTAGAGTACTTTATTTTTCAGCTACGTTTTCGAACTAGGGTTTTATTGATGGGGTTGGTTTCAACAGAAATAAAAACATCTCAAGGAAACGTTTATTTGTAAAAATCTGGACCTTTCTACAGATGATTTTATTTTGTTTGTTTTATTTGTTTGTCGGAATTCTATGGTCTGTTCGCCCTCTCTGCTGCTACTTAGATTGTGGATTCGATATTCAGGCCAAGGCCTTCTTGTGTTTCTGATGATGGCAGTCATAAATATAACTCATGTTTGTTGAGGATGCTGGGTTATCATTGTTCGTATATTTATTCTGCTTGGATTAAATACATTTCTTTACTTTTTGAATTTTTACTCCTTTTTTTGAGTCGGTAGGTTATTGGTATTTTAAAATTGTGATTTTCAATAGAATATCTCCTTGTGTATTTTAGGCTATCTTTTTCGTTACAACTGATGGTGGTGACTAATTTTATTGATCTTGCTTTTGAAAGAAACCAGTTGTGAAGTGTAGTATATGTTTTTATATGTTCCCGTTGTGCTGAATGTTTACTTAAAGGTGGCATCTGTGGTAATAACATCTGTGTTTTAAACTGTTCACGACATTTGCTAGGTCGGAATTGCTATTTTTGGTTAATACACCACCTGATATAATTAGTTCTGAACTCTTACAGTTCACCATCAGGAGGTGTTAATTTTTTATGCCTAATCTATACGATTTGTGCGCGTTATACAAGGTAATAACTGTATATACTGCCTGAAATCCTCTCTAATAATGTAATTGTAATGTTTATTTTGTATCTGTGTTGGGTTTTGTCCACATCTGAGGGGGGTGGGCATACCTGATTAATTACTTTTTTTGTAAACACCATATTACTTAGTTAATTTTTGTGTAAGATTGCAGATACTATATTAAGATTATTATTATTTTCGAGGAAACATGTTTATTTGGTTGTAGTTGTGTTAGTTTTAATTTGAGTGGATTTATTTATTTATATATTATTATCACTGGAAATATAAAGTGCTCAAAAATTCTTAAGGAATAAATCACTATTCTGGAATTATTGTGAATTTATTTTGAGACACTTTGGATTATATCATTCTGATACATCAGGACTGTTGACACGTCAATACTATTCTAGGTTACTGGTATATCAGCACATTCAAAATTAGAAATCATCAGAACAACTCTATAAACCATTCGAAATACGTTATAATTTTGGACTTGTGACCGACGTTTTGGAACAATTTGTTATTTATTTCACAATAGTGTAAATTCTTTGCAAATTTTCACTTAGTATTGAGGGAACAGTATATTTGTTGAATGTTATAAAACTTGTTGGTTTTCGCTTCTTTCTGTTGCTTAGTTTGAGACCATAGAGTCGTAACATTTGCAAACATTTTACGGCATGCCGTTTTATCGAAACGATTTAACGCTAAAGCGCAGTATCTGTATAAATTGGTTTATTTAAAAAACGTATCGGACCATCTGGCAGTTAGACATCCCACAAACAAATTGAATCGGTTGATAAGTTTATGTACAAAACTCAAATCTGAAATGGTTGACTGGAAAATGACACTGCACAAACAATAAGACGACAAAGTGATAATAAAGGCAAAGAAGCTATAGATTATTAAGGGTGATAACATATGAAATGATACAACATGCTTTAAAGCAATCATAAAGATGGATGATATATATTTGGCCAGTTTGTAGCTGCTAGTATGTTTCACGCAAACAGTTTTTTGTTACCTTGTTGTGCTGGCACACTGATAAATTGCGAACAAATTTGATGATAACCCTTCTGTTTATCATTTTGTTTTAGGCACGTATCTTTTTCTTATCATTTAGTTTTTACGATTTGTTCTCCTAAATCTGCCCGCTTTAATTATCCTAATGAAACTCATTGTATCCGTTTCTATACTTTATAAAAATATATACTCCAAACATTGACAATATTTCATAATGTTTCAAAAACGATATTACTTACTGCAGTAAATTTGAATTAAGTTTATGTTTCTTGAATAAAATGTAGTCGCCAATATATACATGCTTCTTTAACGAAATTTTCTTAACAATACAGTTAGATGAACTCGGAAAATTATCCCGTCTACAGTTGTAGACATGTACAATAAGAGTAAAGTTTTAAAGAATAAGTTCATCAATGTTTATTAGTAATGTCAAGTTTTCCGGTCACGCACGTAGCAAAGTGTAACGTTTGAAAATGAAAGTTATCCATGGATAAGAGTTTTGACGAAAATATAAATTCGAAACAAAATGTTCCATTTAAAAGGCTCTAATAGTTTTTTAACTATAATCCCGGTCTTAAAATTACGATCGATTGTTAATTGAAACTGTACGTAAATAACAAGCCAAACGATTGAGGTTGTTTTTATTAAGTAAATTTAAAGTCTAACCCACCCACCCCTCTCTCTCTCTCTCTCTCTCTCTCTCTCTCTCTGCTATAAATTACAATAAACTTATCACAGGATCCCAGACAAATATTCTTAGCTGAGAATGTATGTATACTAACGAAGAAAGACAACTTGCCCGAATATGTCTGACAAGATTTTCTAAATTAATATCTGACTATATTAATGGATGCTTCTAGATGAGTCATTTTAAACTCATGAAATTTCACAATATGCATATGGAAAACTATAGAATTACAAAAGAAGATATAAATGCGTATTATGATAATGAAAACACAAATGGGGAGATACATGCATGGAAGGATACGTGGCAACACACACTGGGTAATAAATGCATAAAAAGATACACAGAACCACAAATGGGGAGAAATGTGCGTGGAAACAAGCGTGTAGATAAATTCGTAAAGAGATACAAGGAAACACAAAAGGGGAAGATAAATGCGTAGAAAGATAACGTGAAAACACATGGGGAGATAAATGCCTAGAAAGATACGTGAAAACGCTCATGGTGAGATAAATGAGTAGGCAGATACCTGGAGAAAAAATGGAGACATAATTAGCTCAGTACATGTAGTTTGATGTGGCTAAATAGTTTAAAATAATACGGATTAAATTCATAAGAACTCGTGCCATGGAAAAAAGAATAAATGGACATATATCTTACACATTCGTGACCTAACAGATTGTCGACACATGGAGTAACGATGAATCATGAGAGTATGCATTTAGTTATTTGAACTCTCTTTTGTTGCCTTTGTTAAACTGGGAATAAAACCTGTCATGTGCTTTTTTAGAAACGTAGCTGGCATGGTTTTCCCTGGCTGTAAAGCCGACAGCTGCTATGAAAGCGGAATACAGGTTATGATTTTGACGATCTCAGAGTATACAGGGATTGACAAAAAAAAGACAAACTAATCTTCGCTGCAGAGACGTCGAGAAACGGTTGAGATTTTGGATCGACAGTCTATGTGAGAGTTCTGGACAATAACGCCAGGTACATTATGAAATCACTAGACAGTTCTCTATGTGGACACGTGACACAAGACAGCCAATATAAATGTATTATATCGTGACGTGTTCATTTTCAGTTGTTTCCGTTATCATATATTGCTAATTATAGATCTCTTAGCAAGGACAAGTAACTAGTAAACTAAATAAGAAGTAATTGTATCGCTCTAATCTGCGAACATCGTCGATATTAGTATTGGTATTAGTATCGTCAACTATTTTAAGATATGGAATATTATTGAATATCACATTACGGAATCGAGCATTTTATCCTCCAGAGAATACTTATCCATCGTAGACAATATAATAAATTTCTCAACAATGTCTGAGGGAGAGAGGTTTTCAATTTTATTCCAGAATCTATTATTGCAGCTCTTCGGTTCTTTTTCCGAGTTAAAATAAGTGATCACTTGCTAGGCTTCTTTTCGCTACTAATGGGCCGCTTTGGGGAAGGCTGAGGATCTGGTCGAAGCTTCTGCGGTTTGGAGGAGGACGTTTTTCCCTTAAATTTGTTCTTGCTCCTTGTGTGGGGCCGAGAAAGACTGTTCAACTTTACTGAAAAGTAAAAATGTATATTTTAATAATATCTTACTGATAACGCAGCAAAGTGGTATGAATTACATGGAAGATATGGACTAAAGTCAAGGAATTCTACGAATTTAAAGAAAGATAAATTTACAAGTCTTGGCATCATATTTAGTTACTGAGCATGCATTATGATGTAGTAGTATTCTAAGTAGACATGTTCAGACAAGAATAACCATGACTGGACAAGGTACACAATTTCCTGAAACACAAAAGTCAAAGCAAGCGAAGGCAAAACTTCGCTACTGGAAATCAGGAAGACAAAGATCAAGACATTCGAACAAATCATTCTAAATTTCTTATAAGTGCAGAACGAAGTCGAGACATATAATCTTGTGTAAGTTCCGTCGGCTTATTTTTAAAGTGCTAACTTTTGAGGTAGACATATTTTCTAGTAATATATACCATAATACCTTTGATAAGAAAATGGTTTTTTGTATATTTCAAGTCATCCCAACAGCGATATATCTCAAAGAAGTTGGCCATATTTACCATTACATACATTTGGAATTATTGAAAGAAACAAATACACGTTTATCTTTACTTGATACATGATAAGAATATTGATGATCGTTCAGAAACTCTGTACTTCTTTTACAAAGACACTTTATCCGATCTGTTTACAAAATACGTGTATAAGACATCAATTACACACTGAGGCGACCTTTTTTTTACATGGTATGTTGTAACACACAAATTACACACTAGGGGAATCTTTTAGGCAGGCTTAGGTTTGAGATATCAATACCTCGTAGCCCGTTTCAATTCCAAACCTTCTGTTTAATACCACTATTGCACTGAATGCTATTACTCAGTTACACTGTTGGAATAATATACATTTACTTATGTGATATACAATAATCCAGCACTAGGCCTAACTGGTGTCTCCCCAAATGAAACTAATACATTTTTGATAATGCATATATGCACGTATTATTCTATTACATATGCAAATAAATTTACACCCGAACACACGGGTTGCTTGTTTTAATTAACGTTGCTGTATATATATATATATATATATATATATATATATATATATATATATATATATATATATATATATATATATATATATATATATATGTGTGTGTGTGTGTGTGTGTGTGTGTGTGTGTGTGTGTTGTCAGAACTTTCCTTCTTTTCTTGCTGACTAAGGGTTACGCAAGGTTTACGAAAGCCGGATAGAGGCTTGTGAGGCCAACAGCAGATGGCCAGCTATGTGTTTATTTAGTAATTATACGGTTGATCCGGCTAGTTGCTTCAAAGGGATTTTAGCTCTTGTGTCGCTAAGGAGAACAGATCTCTGGGCTCACAGTTACACGTGAGAAGATTTGTGCATACCAGCTAATCGGAATTAGAGAAATTTATAAAATCTACCAGTTGGATGAATTAATGTCCAAGACAGGCAAGCGAACAATGAAACATTTAGTCATACCTGTGTAATATTAATCAGTAGGTTCCTAATATTTGTTAGGATCGAAGGATACAAGGATGTATCAAACAGGATTCTGGGGAAAGACCACTCCTAACGAACGAGACTCGTACAAAAGGGGAAGAGGAATTGAACTGTAAAAAATAGAAAGGTTCTACAGGTAGAAAATCTCTCACCTGAATATTGGTGTTGATTTGCGAAGATAGCAATTTAACAGCTTGTATATTATAACGTATAGATAATGCATTAGGACATGGAATCTAGCATCTTGTAGAATTATTAGATAATATTACATCATAGTGTATAACTGAATCTATTAGAAAACTGAATTGGGATGTGTATTTGCATTTGTCAGTATGCAGACAAAGAATTATGTGAAGTTGATTTTTATGGATAAGTATGTATGTATTTCTGTGTATCATTCTGTAATTTGTACGACACAGGCAATGTGAACGATTACCGTAACGACGGTTGATTGCTGTGCCAGAATATAATATTTAGACGGGTTTGCGTGTGTTTCAGAACTTCGTAAGTAATATTATTTGTACGTAGAGCAAGGCGTGTATGGAATGAATAGATTTTGGTGTGTGAGCACAGTCTGGTGAAATGTTCGCCATTTGTCTGATGAAAGACTGGTAGTTTACGAAGATTAGTATAGGGAAAACATGATGTACATTCCTTATTTTTTCTTCAGGAAGCACCCAGCGTGCACGTAAGACACGGCAATGAACTCCCAAGAGAGAAAAGGAGAAAATACGATAATTAGTACATAAGGAGTGCAGAAGGAAAGAGTACAAGTGGTACCACAGGAATGGTGCAGGAGGAAGGAGAAATACCACAGGAAGCGGCACAGGAAGACTGCAGGAGGCAAGAACATTGGAGACTAGAAGAGAAAAGAATGAAGATGAGTACAAAGGACTAATCACTGAAAGGCATTAAGACGTTAACTCTCATATGATGAAATTAGACATTTGTTAATATGACCATAATGTATTAATTCATGAGTAAAGTGTAATTGGGAGATTTATATCTAGACATTACATCAAGAGGTCTTTTAGGATTAACACTGATTAAATTGTTATATATTTCACCTTGAGCTGCTCATGCATTTAGGCTCTCGTCATTGTTGACTTGAGGCTTGTGAGTCGTCCAAAATAGAAATGTCCACCTTTCAGTCATATTAGTCCTCATACTGTGACTCTCTCTCTCTCTCTCTCTCTCTCTCTCTCTCTCTCTATATATATATATATATATATATATATATATATATATATATAATCTTGATTGCTTGTTCACGTGCAGTTGTCAGCATGATAAAGTCATAGATAATACGAAACGCGAATTCGGATTTATCCGTGCTGACAATACGCGATCTAGATATCAAGAATTCCTATGATATCATTATAGTCGCTATATACCTATATATTTTCATATAAATTAATAATATCCCAAAACGTAACCGAGAAAAGAAAGTGCTTAACATTGCAACCTTTCAGACATGAAGTAAATCCTATGTCATAAACCGAATCCTATTTTTAGAAAAGCTGATAAATATCAGTTTCATGTATGAAGCGTTTGTAACAACAGTCAGTCGTTTTCACTACTTACACCTTTAGCAACATTAGCTCTGCGATTAATGAGACAAACAGGAACATATATCTAATTCAAAGTTATTGTGCAGTTGTTATATTTGTATCACGGAAGGGACCAGCTGAATAATTAAAAATGTTTCTATAAGAAAAGCGGCTGAAACTTACAGGAAACTTAAAGGATCGGCCTTAGCGAACATAGGGCCCAATTTGGATCATTTCCGCAACGGGGCCCCCTGTGAGCACAGCATTTTGAAATAAACTTTTAAACAAGTTTTATATGATATTGCACTTAATATTTTCTTCCATCGCTTTAAAATTACTTTCTCTCTATAAAAATATTATAAAAAATTAGTAACGTGGGCCCCTGTGATCTCTGGACCCGATGGGGCCAAATGGACCCAATCTCCCTAAGGCCGGCCTTGGAAACGTACGAACTGTTTCTGGCGGGTCATTGTGAGAGGCTCTGATCGGAAAGTGGCAGGGTAATTAAAACATTATTTTGACAGTTATTGACAGTGTGATTGAAGAAACGGTTTGAACTTCGTATATGATACAGATTTGTTTACAAAAATGCTACTTATTTCCTATGACTTGTGAGGCTACGGTATAATTATTATTCACGCTTGTTCAGTTTTAACCATTAAAACAACGAGGAAAAAAGTCGTTTAAGCCTCATTTAAGAGTATGGTAATACGCAATCAGAGAATGACGTCATCGTTTTTCCACTTTGGGGATCTGACGGTAAAATTCTGGCTCATTCTTGGGTAGGAAACGGATCATTATATATTCAAAAGACTTAACTGTCAAAATCCAAACCAAAATACTTAGGAAGTAATTTACATCAATACTTTTTTTAAAAAAAGTTTTGAACTCGGTCTTACCATCGTGTCATCTTATCACTTGCCTCAATAAAAATATGGATGTGGTGGAATTAAATTCCGATGTGGCAGCCCACAAGGAAGTGTTCAGATTTCAAATAGTGAATCGTCCCGTCCACAAAAACAGCAACCCTGAGGCAAATCATGTTTAGCTCCTCTATTTTCCTCTTAAAATTCGATATTTTCAGCACACGAAAAAAGGAAGTAAAGATTGAAATTACTGATTGGCGTATTAAGATCCAATCAAACTTGTCCGATGAGGAAAAGACCATTAACGAAGGTGTTGTTTATGTCAATGCTTGCGGTTGTATTAGTTCCTGTACAAGAGAGAACATATACTGCTAAAAAATATTGAACAAGTATACAAACTTTGATAAATCAGTATCGTTTTCACGATATAATATTTATGTCAAGTTTGCTGTTAGTCTTTTTGCACACAACCATGTGATTTACATTCTTCCATTCGACTCAGTTATTGACATTTTGTATTGCGTATAATTTATTGAAATTGTATTCAGCCTTTATCGAAATAGTACAGGAAAGATCAAATTGATTTATAGTATGTGCTTAAACAATTGTGCAAGTTTGTAGGATTTTCAAATATATTCCTATCATGCAAACAAATAAGCATTTTGCATGAGTTTTGACATCTGCAATCTTTAATAAGGAACACAAGCTAAATGTAAGCTATTATAAACGGATACCTGACAACGTTTTGGGATCTCTGTATAGCTAAGTTCACTACCTAAATCGCTGACGGTGACAGTTAAGATTCATATTTGAGGACAATAATTGTTTAATCTTAGGCTTCCTTTGAACGTTAAATAACAAAACATCGTCAAGTCAACATTGATATGGCGTGAATAAACGAAGAGGATAAATGAGACCGGTATGATTAACTTACGTCAATGACATCAATTACTTCATGAAGTACAATACATATAATCTTCCGTGCATGTAGCAATAACACCAACTATAAGACACTTCAAAACAAAAGTAGAAGAAAGAAGATGAATATATGGATCAAACAGCTTTCTTTACACAAGTAGTATACATTTTAATAGTATGTAGCAAAGAGTGATTTAATAAAACTGCACATCTTTACATTAACAAATACATTAAGAAATTCCTATTTCAATACTCCTAAAACGTATACTATATACTACTCTCAAATTTACTTCACGAGTCAGATTTACGAGTATTATATATATTGGAAAAACCTTTACTAAACAAGTGTGAATATAAAGACATATCCGTCAGCATAACGGCGATGAAGCAAACATACAATAACAATTGGTTTTGTTCTACACTTCATAAATAATATCGCAAAGCTATATTCTACTAAATTCTGTAGCTTCCAGATAGGTGAGAGCAATATTTCACCAGTGTAACATGGAATCAACATCGTCGGTATCAGGATATAATGCCAACATGTCTGCAAATTTAAGTAGATAAATGTGCAGCTAATGCATGAAAAGACAATAATGGGTACAAATACAATTTGACAGTGATATATATATTTCACAAGCTACGTTATCATAAAAACATAAAAACTAAATAGCAGGTTGACAAAGAGTGGTGCTTTTAGAGAAATCTTTAAGGAACGAGAACGTGCAAAACCTAAATCGCCGTTGAACTGGGAGGATTTTTAAATGACATAGATAAAGGTAAAGATAGTGCACCTTTTATTGTACGTAAATATACAGATTTTCAGGAAATATTTTTTAAGCTTTCATTTGGCATTTTTAGTGCCACAGTAAATGGTGCAATGAATATCGGAGCTACAGTTATGAAGAATGCATGTCTCTGAGGTACAGTCAGTTCCAAAATGTAACAAATCAACAATGAAAAGCTTATTAAAGAAAAAGAAAAACGGCAAACGATAGTAAAGAACAGTATAAATAACATAAATATGAAGACTGAGGAAAATCAATGAAATTAAGTTTGCATTAGAGTGGAAGAATTGAAACGGTTAAAGAGAGAAAACATGAAAAAACTACATATAAGTCTGAAAAAGAGCAAATAGAAGCTTCTTTAATTTTGCAGGAAAAAAGTCAATGCCATATTAATTTTAATGAATAATGAACATTGAATAGACAATAGCTACAATACTGCTATTGTAGATCTAGAGACCTCATAGCCTTTATGAATAGCGACAACATTGAAGAAGTCCAGTCCTAAACCATTGAACTCGAGCCTAATAAGATGCACTAGTCCTAAACCATAGACTATATTTTCAACGTGATGTTTGGCGATGGTCTTCATAATGAAACAAATAGTATAGCACCATAGTTATGTCCGGTACCTCAGTTTAACGATCCACTTAATCCAAACATTGTACAAGTAATGATCAAAAAGGAAACTTTCTGCACTGAAATTTTAAAATACACACCATTAAAAGTCCCTAACAATCCAACGTTCCAATTCGACAATGACGACTCAAGGAACAAATACAGAGCAGTTTCACATACGATTCGACAGAATCAGTTAGAATATAATGTGTGGATTGTTAGAATATAATGTGTGGATTGTTAGAATATAATGTGTGGATTGCAACACCTGGTAGTGGAATTTATATAGGCATTTATCAGATTTAAATGTTCCAAAGTTTTTAAAATCTGCTTACTGGTTTTACGTTGCTTTTCAGATGTTAATACTGCCTTCTGAGTATAAAATAGTTTTACCTGATGGGGATGCATTTACACTAACCAGCAATGGCAGAATTATGAAGCAATTTATTTTGAACAGCAGAAAGTATGACATTCCACTAAATCATAACTGAAGTGGTAAAAACAAAATACTTGATCAATAATTGGGATCTAAACTATAAAACGTTACACCAGGTTTTGGACATCCTAAGAGACATGATTTATTATAAAATTACGAAACGTTAATAGAACAAAGAAGCAAGGACTGTTGAATAGCAGAGAACACTTAAGTGTCATCCTATGCAATTGATAAGATGGCAAAAACAACGATGAGTCAGGACGTTCGACATACTCCTCTCAACAAGTATTGAATTCACTAATAGTGGAATATGTAGATTGAAGCAATGCATGAGAACATATGTAATTTGCAACTGAGATGGAGACGTTATGAACCGAATGTCTATTTCAGAATATGTTTTAACTGTTCTAGATATATTTTAAAAGAAAAAAGAGTTAAATGTTTCATGAAAACGGAGCGACCTTTGAAAAGAAATAAAAGAGTCAAAAATTAAATATGAATATGATGAAAGTGGCGATTGTACATTTCTCTTACTGAGAGGCACGATTATGAAACTGAGCATCATCCTTGGATACAATACCAATTTAACGAAACCGAGTGACTGGTTTAAACTGAGGTTAAACATTACTATCATAACCGACGTACCTAGGTCCATTATTAAAAAGGCTGATGAACAGTATGTGACAGTGCGACATAAATCTGAAGGCAATAACAAATACGAAGCGAGTAAAAAGTTAGTAATACTGTTATATATGCAAATGAGACTGTTTTGTGCTGGCCACTAATGCAGTTCTTTTGCTCATAGTTTATCGGACGTACAGATGATTCGTAAAATTTTGAAACACTACAATATACAATATTATTATGACATAAACAAATAATCATTTATAATGATATCAGCCTGACAGAGACAGCCCAAAATGTTGAACTGGAAGTGAATATCAGCACGAGCAAGTTAAAGAAAATAGATCAGATAACAAATAATAACCCTATTCGATATTTTCAGCAAAAAAAGGAAGTAAATATTGAAATTACTGATTGGCGTATTAAGATCCAATCAAACTTGTCCGATGAGGAAAAGACCATTAACGAAGGTGTTGTTTATGTCAATGCTTCCGGTTTTATAGTTCCTGTACAAGAGAGAACATATACTGCTAAAAATATTGAACAAGTATGCAAACTTTGATAAATCAGTATCGTTTTCACGATATAATATTTATGTCAAGTTTCCTGTTAGTCTATTTGCACACAACCATGTGATTTACATTCTTCCATTCGACTCAGTTATTGACATTTTGTATTGCGTATAATTTATTGAAATTGTATTCAGCCTTTATCGAAATAGTACAGGAAAGATCAAATTGATTTATATTATGTGCTTAAACAATTGTGCAAGTTTGTAGGATTTTCAAATATATTCCTATCATGCAAACAAATAAGCATTTTGCATGAGTTTTGACATCTGCAATCTTTAATAAGGAACACAAGCTAAATGTAAGCTATTATAAACGGATACCTGACAACGTTTTGGGATCTCTGTATAGCTAAGTTCACTACCTAAATCGCTGACGGTGACAGTTAAGATTCATATTTGAGGACAATAATTGTTTAATCTTAGGCTTCCTTTGAACGTTAAATAACAAAACATCGTCAAGTCAACATTGATATGGCGTGAATAAACGAAGAGGATAAATGAGACCGGTATGATTAACTTACGTCAATGACATCAATTACTTCATGAAGTACAATACATATAATCTTCCGTGTATGTAGCAAAAACACCAACTATAAGACACTTCAAAACAAAAGTAGAATAAAGAAGATGAATATGTGGAAGAAACAGCTTTCATTTTCACAAGTATTATACATTTTAATAGTATGTAGCAAAGAGTGATTTAATAAAACTGCACATCTTTACATTAACAAATGCATTAAGAAATTCCTATTTCAATACTCCTAAAACATATACTATATACTACTCTCAAATTTACTTCACGAGTCAGATTTACGAGTATTATATATATAAAAAAACCTTTACTAAACAAGTGTGAATATAAAGACATATCCGTCAGCATAACGGCGATAGCGATGAAGCAAACATACATTAACAATTGGTTTTGTTCTACACTTCATAAATAATATCGCAAAGCTATATTGTGCTAAATTTTGTAGCTTCCAGATAGGTGAGAGCAATATTTCACCAGTGTAACATGGAATCAACATCGTCGGTATCAGGATATAATGCCAACATGTCTGCAAATTTAAGTAGATAAATGTGCAGCTAATGCATGAAAAGACAATAATGGGTACAAATACAATTTGACAGTGATATATATATTTCACAAGCTACGTTATCATAAAAACATGAAAACTAAATAGCAGGTTGACAAAGAGTGATGCTTTTAGAGAAATCTTTAAGGAACGAGAACGTGCAAAACCTAAATCGCCGTTGAACTGGGAGGATTTTTAAATGACATAGATAAAGGTAAAGATAGTGCACCTTTTATTGTACGTAAATATACAGATTTTCAGGAAATATTTTTTAAGCTTTCATTTGGCATTTTTAGTGCCACAATAAATGGTGCAATGAATATCGGAGCTACAGTTATGAAGAATGCATGTCTCTGAGGTACAGTCAGTTCCAAAATGTAACAAATCAACAATGAAAAGCTTATTAAAGAAAAAGAAAAACGGCAAACGATAGTAAAGAACAGTATAAATAACATAAATATGAAGACTGAGGAAAATCAATGAAATTAAGTTTGCATTAGAGTGGAAGAATTGAAACGGATAAAGAGAGAAAACATGAAAAAACTACATATAAGTCTGAAAAAGAGCAAATAGAAGCTTCTTTAATTTTGCAGGAAAAAAGTCAATGCCATATTAATTTTAATGAATAATGAACATTGAATAGACAATAGCTACAATACTGCTATTGTAGATCTAGAGACCTCATAGCCTTTATGAATAGCGACAACATTGAAGAAGTCCAGTCCTAAACCATTGAACTCGAGCCTAATAAGATACACTAGTTCTAAACCATAGACTATATTTTCAACGTGATGTTTGGCGATGGTCTTCATAATGAAACAAATAGTATAGCACCATAGTTATGTCCAGTACCTCAGTTTAACGATCCACTTAATCCAAACATTGTACAAGTAATGATCAAAAAGGAAACTTTCTGCACTGACATTTCAAAATACTCACCATTAAAAGTCCCTAATAATCCAACGTTCCAATTCGACAATGACGACTCAAGGAACAAATACAGAGGAGTTTCACATACGATTCGACAGAATCAGTTAGAATATAATGTGTGGATTGCAACACCTGGTAGTGGAATTTATATAGGCATTTATCAGATTTAAGTGTTCCAAAGTTTTTAAAATCTGCTTACTGGTTTTATGTTGATTTTCAGATGTTAAAACTGCCTTCTGAGTATAAAATAGTTTTACCTGATGGGGATGCATTTACACTAACCAGCAATGGCAGAATTATGAAGCAATTTATTTTGAACAGCAGAAATTATGACATTCCACTAAATCATAACTGAAGTGGTAAAAACAAAATACTTGATCAATAATTGGGATCTAAACTATAAAACGTTACACCAGGTTTTGGACATCCTAAGAGACATGATTTATTATAAAATTACGAAACGTTAATAGAACAAAGAAGCAAGGACTGTTGAATAGCAGAGAACACTTAACTGCCATCCTATGCAATTGATAAGATGGCACAAACAACGATGAGTCAGGACGTTCGACATACTCCTCTCAACAAGTATTGAATTCACTAATGGTGGAATATGTAGATTGAAGCAATGCATGAGAACATATGTAATTTGCAACTAAGATGGAGACGTTATGAACCGAATGTCTATTTCAGAATATGTTTCAACTGTTCTAGATATATTTTAAAAAAAAAGAGTTAAATATTTCATGAAAACTTAGCGAGCTTTGAAAAAACATAAAAGAGTCAACAATTATATATAAATATAATGATAGTGGCGATGGTACCGTTCTCTTACTGAGAGGCACGATTATGAAACTGAGCATCATCCTTGGATACAATACCAATTTAACGAAACCAGTGACTGGTTTAAACTAAGGTTAAACATTACAATCAATACCAAACGTACCGTGGTCCATTATCAAAAAGGCTGATGAACAGTATGTGACAGTGCGACATAAATCTGAAAGCAATAACAAATGCAAAACGAGTAAAATGTTAGTCATATTGTTATATATGCAAATGAGACTGTTTTTGTGTTGGACACTAATGCAGCTCTTGTGCACTTGGTTTCTCGGACGTTCAGATGATTCGTAAGATTTTGAAACACTGCAGAAAACACTATTATTATGACATAAACAAATAATCATTTATAATGATGTAAGCCTGACAAAAACAGCCCCAATGGTTGAACAGGAAGTGAATATCAGCACGACCAAGTTAAAGAAAATAGATCAGATAACAAATAATAACCCTGTCGCCATCAAAAATACTCCCATAGATGAAGTGGATCAGTTCATCTGCGTGGGCAGCGAAGTGGCAACATATTGAAACATTGAGACAAAAGTCAACTGAAGAATTATCAAAGTTACTTGGTCTTTTACCATGCTGAAAAACATCTATAAATCAAAGTAATTTGCGAAGAAAGCCAAAGCTAAGAATCTTCAACAGCGATGTCTTCAATATGCTATTATATGGCACAGAGTAATGGAAGTTTACAACAATAATAGATCTCAAACTAGAGACGTTCCAAAACAAATGTCTGCGAAGGATCTTTCAAATAATCAGCCCAAAAGAGATAACAAACAAATAGCTGCATCAGAGGACAAATACAAAACCTGTTGTCCAAACAGTGACAAGGAGGAGATAGAGATGGATTGTATGTGTCGAATGGCACTATTGTCACTGCCCAGAACAGCCATAAGCTGGACACCAGACGGAAAGGGTAAAAGGTGTCGACCCATGAATACATGGGGAAGAACAGTTGAGAAGAAGAGGAAGGTGATTGGCCTTACATGGGAAACGATCAATAGACATATCAAAGAACGGCAGCAGTAATGATGTCTCAAGGAAACCTTATGTGCCACCTGACACACAAAGAGGAATGAATGGATAAATTGATTGGCTGAAGAAGCTAATATAATCTAGTAATTTAAATAGTTCACGAAATACGGACAAAGTCCAACTACGAATTGTTTATCCTCTTTAATAGTATGTCAGCACCTCTCAGCAGAAAATAACATATTTGTAACATAACATATTTAGAAAGGAAATATAAAAAACTGTCCTCGCAAACAATAAATTGGCAATATTTATTAAGCTCTTTTTAATTTCGAAGCGAATGAATATTTCCTCCTACTGGAGCGGCAACCTTTTCAGCTTATTCCCCTATAAAACCGTTTAACAAAATTGCCATGGACAGAGAAAAGTTGATATGGTCATCACAACAGTAGTGGATAGAACAGCTTTTGTTATACCCTTTTTTAAGTTGTTTAGCCATTCTTCTAATGATAATCTTTCTCATTTGAGTTGAAGTTTATTTTTCTAACATTTCTATAAAACCATTTCAAATGCCCAGCTAAATGCGCCATTTTTTCACTTTAGACATTTTATAACCATTCTTGCAATGCATCCTTTCTAGTTTACATCTTTTTATTTGCTGATATCTTTTGGAAGTCTTTCATCTGTTTTCCATAACATGTGCCGATCAGATTGCACATATTTTAGTTTTAATTTGATACAACATTTGCTTGACCTCGTAAATCTTCCCTCTTACTTTCTCCCCTCTTCCGTCGTCTCTCCCTTGCTTGAGTAAAACTTGTCTCATTTTAGCGAACCCGTTAGTTAAACGGCTAATATGTCTCATTAGCCTGGCAGTGTTCTCAGTGACTAATATAACTTGTTGCCTTAATACAAAAGTAAGTCCTTATTTTAATAACCTTAGCAGAATACAAATACTTGAATTTTGTTGCTTAGCATTGTCCAACCTGATATAACCAACATCTTTCCGGAATGGTCTGCAATAAAATATCTAACCACTAACAATAATATTAGCTGCTAAATCATCTTCATGCTGCCTTTAATTCAGATTTGAACTGTCGTTCAACCTGGTTTTACATAAGAGAGTTTTCTGTCTCATTGTTAAGTCATTTCCTATCAGCTCGCATTGCACTTCATTTATACATTGTATATTTTTTATCTGTTCGTCAAATACGTCAGTGAGTTCAGCGAAACCTTTTAGCGCAGATGTCTTTACCTCGTGAGGTTTCAGCAAAAGGTGCTGAAGTTTGAATGAAGGCATTTGCTATATTTACAGTATTGTCAACTTTAGTTTGAACTTGTTTATCTACCATATCGTCATCATCATAAACGGCCTGGTTCAAAACTGTTGCCACCACTGTCCCCTGTTATTTTTGCACATAAAGAATGAATCTTTTAATATATAGTTTTCTTTCTTTTTAAATAGCATAGATTGTACTGTCTGAAAACAAGTACCCACGACACTTCATTCGGCACACGTGGAATACAGAGGCCATAAATCGCCAAAACGATGCAAGACAGACCCTCGATCCCTACGTTACGAGTCCTATGCTTTACTAACACAGTCCCCTCATGCAGTAAAGTATTTGAATTAAACCTTAATTTAAGGATTTTATCAATAATGAAGTCAACAATCTTAAACATAATAACATTTATATTGTTTGTCTTTCCTCTTAGTCACTTTTTAATGTCTCGGTTGAATATCATGTATCTAGTATTTGACCACTTAAAACCATTATCATTCTTACTCAGATTCAGACAGACCATACGGAATGAAATGATCAAAATAATGGTAATCGCCACTGACCTGTTCAGGCTTTGTACAATTTAACCACCATTTGTAGAACTCAGTTGGAAAGACAATTTATCATTTATTTTATTAATTAAATTTACAAAATAGATTTTTACGCAGGTTGTCCTTCCACTGTAATATAACTCTCATTTCAAGTAAAGCAAATTAACATTATGAACATTCGAAAAACCAATATATACAATTTTGTTCATGTACGTTATATTGTTTATTTTGCGATGTTTTGTTACTCACTTCTAAGTAACGATTGCTCAATTCCAGTTTACTGTATGTTTTCGAAAATCTTTCTCCTTAATATTCTTTCTATCCTCTCATTTTATTTTAATTTTTCAACAATTTTGGTAGTCTAGCTTCTAATTACATTCTTCCTTATATTTTATCTCCACTAGAAAAGTTGTATTGATTTTGTTTGCTGTTTCTTTCGTTTGATTTTCGTTGTTGTTTATTTTCTTCTTTTTTCACTCTTTAGTATTTGTATTGTCTGTGTTAGCAACTTTCTTCTTGACTGCATTCTTCATCTATTTGTATATATTTATATTTTGTGAAACTCGGTTACATATTTAACTTCTTGACAATGACAACATTTATTTTCCCTATTAAATTTGAGCTAATTTCTTTACAATGCAATAAGAATCCATTTTGAATTTCGTTGCAAACAAACAGCAAAGATACAGCGAATGATGAGTGTAAGATTGACAAATCTTATCGAACATTAAGTGTAAGTAGCTTCACAAACAACCACAAGATCCACGTACAACTTAACGTGATAACCTTGCACAAGAATTTTAAAACCAAAATGGTGAGTGTTTGAAGAATGAATAAGAAGAATCAAAAGGACCACAATATGAATGAAAACATCAGCGATCACGATGTCAAGTAAGCATTGTTTAATAGGTCGTGGTATGTTATTCTGAGCATGCTGCTTATTGGGTCTAAAAGTCAAATTAATTTTTCTTCACACAGTCTTCAACATCAAATTGTTACAAATGCTGAAGAAGAACGAAGTTCATGCTCCGCCTTTAACAACGAACAGTCAACCAAATTACAATAAAATAAAACCATGTTTGTACTACGCCACAGGCAATGTGTATCAGAGGTACAAATCACGCTGGCAAAGCCTGCACTTCGTCAGCATTTTCTGGTCAGACTTGTGCTATATGAATCACTTTAAGACCATTTTCCTATTTCTGTTTATATTATATCATTCGGCTCTTTGTGTCTTTGTTCCGCACAAGACCAGCTCCCTGACGTCTTCCTGCTTACAAAGGTACTTCGCTTTCTCGTGGCAACTTTGGTTCAATTGTATCAGCATATCTATAAATGTTTCCAGTGTTACCGGGCTCTCATGCGTGAACTCCATACAAAAGCAGCTGCTCTCAGAAGTCCATTTGACTTCCTAGGGTGCTTCATTTGTTGAAATAATAATTTTGCTGCATTTCTCTTTGTTAGCATGCCTCGTATTTTGTGCAACTGTTTTAAATCATTCCTTAAAATGGAACTTATATTTATTTGTAACGCGGAATGTAGTTGACATTCTTTATATTGTATCGTTGTCTCTGTAGACACCAAGATCGTTCTCATTTACTGGAGATGCTAAGTTGTTTTATATACGGTTCTTGTCACCATTAATATTTGAAAGATATGTCGCTCATCAAAACGCATATTTTATCAGCTATTTTACAAAGCATACATACCTATGTGGCACAAAATTAGATCGATCAAATTGCATCCTCACTATCATAATGGAAGTGGAAAACTAAATGACGCCGTTTTATGACCATGTGCTGACCTAACTTTATATAAGAGAAGCAAATAGGATTTTTCAATGTTCAAATGGAATACAATGTTAAGATTTGTGACGGACAATCAACCATCAGGCCTCAAAGTCCTTTCCAAGCTCTTCTGCAAAGGCCTGGTCAAGTCAAACCATCAATGATCATCATTTTGACATGATAAATTGCTAGATAAATACAATATATACCATATACGTTCCAATTTGAAGTTCTAAGTACGACAAAAATCTATACTTGAACGGCCTGCGATAACACACTTTCTGACGACGGCAGATGAGATGAATTTGCAGTTGCATGTGTCCAACCAGCTCGAAATTGGCAATGAGTTCGTCAACAGGACTGAACTCTAGACTGTACACAAGTCACGAATCTGGAAAACTGATGGGCCGAAAATTTAGTTTTATTTACCCTTTCAAAGTATTAAATCTAGCTTTTACTCCAAGACTGATGCAGGTAAAATTCTGACCTGCCAATTCAAGTATAAATTATAATTCTTACATTATCCAGCCTGAGTGTGGATGTCTTGACGTGTACGTGTCCGTGACAATAGCTGTACTCAAACATCAGAACATCCGACGGTTTGAATCAAAATGTTTCCCTTTTCCTTTTCATTATCTCGCTTTTCTAGTAATTTTTAAACAGTATGTATTTCTGATGCAATTGTTCATTTAAAACAATCACATGCATACTGCAAAGTTAGACGTATGCAGGAGCCCTCTCGGGAAGGACTCAGTTTTGTTCTCTCTCTCTCTCTCTCTCTCTCTCTCTCTCTCTTGCTCCTGAAAATCATATCTCTGTAATCTTGGTTTATATGAATTTTACCTGGAACAGACATGAGTCAATTATTATTGTTATCTTGACAGCATTGTAAAGCTTTTGTTGACAGCATGAGACGAATCCACAACGTCTCCACATAATTTTGAATGAAACCCCAAGATATTGTTTTCAGCAGCTGTAAAAGTACACAATCAAAATGTATTGTTGCAGAAGACTTGTTTGAGTAAACTTTCATTCTCTGAAGAATTAAAATAAGATTCCTGTATAGCTTCACGGTATAGCAAACGATATAGTGTAAGGTATATCCAAATAGTTTATCCATGTGACAATAGCTACCACATACTTACGCATTAGGTCGGGATTAATGTCTTCCAGGTTATTCAACAAGGACGTGTAGTGAAGTGCTCCATTGTCACTCTGTCCTGCAAAATTCATAGCAAAACCAACCAGTAAAGTTCAGCAGGTACATGAAAAAAACTGACCTTGTCTCTTCTGAATAAAGTCTGATAAGAATATTGTACTGCCTTGTGTCTACGATTTGCTCACAAGATGACAATATGCATTAAAAAGAACCAAGATATATGTGCAAGTTACAACCCCACCGACTTAGGAGAAAAATATACATGAAGGCACACAAAATGTGTCATAAAGTTGTCTTTGGCCCAACATATTGGGCTGATTGGGTATTGCACAAGTGCATTATTCAGGGTGCTCTACAGGTTCTCCTGTCTTTAATGACATGTGAATTCGATACTTCAGGTAACAGCACATCAGATTAAGTAATACGGATTGGGAATTCTATGCAAACGCATCAGACTAAGCAATACGGATTGGGAATTCTATGCAAACTCATCAGATTAAATAATACGGATTGGGAATTCTATGCAAACGCATCAGACTAAGTAATACGGATTGGGAATTCTATGCAAACGCATCAGACTAAGCTATACGGATTGGGAATTCTATGCAAACGCATCAGATTAAGTAATACGGATTGGGAATTCTATGCAAACGCATCAGACTAAGTAATACGGATTGGGAATTCTATGCAAACGCATCAGACTAAGCAATACGGATTGGGAATGCTATGCAAACGCATCTGATTAAGTAATATGGATTGGGAGTTCCCTGCAAAATCATCCGTTTAAGTAATATGGATTGGGAGTTCTATGCACACACATCAGATTACGTAATATGGATTAGGTTTCTATGCAAAAGCATCATATTAATAAATATGGATTGGAAGTTCTATGCAAACACATCATATTAATTAATGTGGATTGAAATTTCTATGCAAACACATCAGATTAAATAGTACGGATTGAGAGTACTATGCAAAAGCAGCAGATTAAGTAATATGGATTGACAGTTCTATGCACACACACATTTGATTAAATACTATGGATTGGGCTTTCTATGCAAACACATCAGATTTAGTTATAGTGATTGGGAGTTCTATGCAAACACATCATTTTAAGTAATATGGATAGTGGGTTCTATGCAAAATCATCAGATTAAGTAATAAGGATTGGTATTTATATGCAAACACATCATTTAATATGGATAGGGGGTTCTATGCAAAAGCATCATTTTAAGTAATATGGATTGAGAGTTCTATGCACACACACATCTGATTAAATACTATGGATTGGGCTTTCTATGCAAACACGTCATATTAGGTAAAAACGGACTGGAAGTTCTATGCAAACACATTAGATTAAGTAATATCGATTGGGATTTCTATGCAAACACATCAGATTAAATAATATTGGTTGGGAGTTCTACGTGAACATTAAATTACGTAAATCGGGTTGCGAGGTGGTCAAACACATTACACTAAATAACACGGATTGGGGATTCTACAGGAACACATTAAATTAACTAATACTGGTTGTGGGTACTATATAGGGTTCTTTAGTAACATATTTGTCTAAACAACACTGGATGTGGGTTTTTAAAAGACCACGTTAAATTAAGTATTACGGATTGGGTGTTGTATAGGACCAAATTACATTATGTAATACTGTCTGATGGTTCTATAAGAACACTTAAATGATGTAATAAGCTTTGGTGGTTCTAAAGAACACATTATATTACGTCATATGGGTTTGCGTTTTTATATCACCACATTAGATTCAGTAACATGTGTTAGGGTTTCTATAAGAACACATTGATTAAGTAACAGACGTGAATGGTTCTACAGAAACACACCGAATTAGAACGTGTTGAGAGTTTTATAGGACCATGTTAAATTAAGTAAATGGGGTTGGGCTTGAATAGGAACATATTAGATTAAGTAAGAAGACTTGGGGTTTCTATAGAAACGCATTAGATTTTAATTAATACAGGTTGGGGTACTATAGGAACATATTACATCAATACATATTGGTGGGGATCTATAGGAACACATTAAATTAATTAATTCTGGTTGGAGGTCCTAACATTGGTTACACTGGTCAACAGTGAAATCATTACTGACTTGAAAAGGCCCTAATCTGTAGTATTTTGGTGTGCCGAACACGAATATAACCGTGAAAAATTTGTATTGGCTCTCGTTTTGAAGATATTCATATACCTCATTTTCTATGTTTCACTGTGTAAATTTCTCCAGTAGGACTGCAGCAACATCCGGAATAATGATGTAACATTGCATAATACCATCATGCTCACATCATCCACAGTTGATTGCATCATTTTCTGATGCAATGCAATACTAATGCCATGCGGCTGCTGAAGTAAGTTGACGTCAGCAGTGTACTATACATGTGTAGGCCTATTATACTAATGCCAGGCGGCTGCTGAAGCTGACGTAAGCAGTGTACTATATAAAGCCCAATCAGATAGGTTCAGCATTTAAAATATTTTAGACGTTGTGCGAGACAGTTCAAGCTACTGTTACATAAAACTTATTATTTTATCCATTTACGTACAATAAAGAACAGTAATGCCTCGAAAGTGTGTTAATACCGCGGACAATTTTTGCTATATTTGTGGGGAAGTGACATTTGCCAACCAGAAGAAAAGTATCAATTCTCAAGTGAAGAAGGCATATCATCTTTACTTCGGATGCAAGGCTGGTGACCAAGACAAGCCTTGGGCTCCGCATATATGCTGTGCTACATGTACAACACAGCTTTCACAGTGGTTGAATTGCAAAAGGTCATCAATGCCGTTTGCAGTCCCAATGGTGTGGAGAGAGCCAAGCAACCACCTAAATGACTGTTACTTCTGCTTGGTTCCTCCTCTTTCCGGCGGAATAACGAAGCGAAAGAAGTCGAGAATAGTCTACCCAAACATTCCGTCTGCATTGAGACCAGTTCCACATGGTGAGGGACTTCCTAGTCCAGAACCTCCAGCAGAATATTCTCTTGATTCATCTGACGAAGACAAAGGTGAGTCGACCTGTTCTTCTCCTGGTCCATCAGCATGCAGTGATCCAGATTTTCACTGTGGTGCATCATCAACCCCACACAGAATAACACAGGAAGAACTAAATGACCTGATTCGTGATTTGGACTTATCAAAGAACAAGGCAGAATTGCTAGGATCAAGACTCCAACAATGGAATCTTCTAGAAGAAGATGTCACAATTACTGCATATCGAAAGCGCCACCAGCAATTGGAGCCTTTCTTCAGAAAGGAAAGTAATCTGATATTCTGTTCCGATATTGAGGGCCTCATGAATGCTTTAAAAATCACTCAAATCCCACAAGAATGGAGACTATTTGTGGACTCTTCGAAACTGAGTCTCAAGGCTGTGCTTTTGCACAATGGAAACATTCTTCCATCTATTCCAGTAGCGTATGCTGTCCACATGAAAGAGACATACGATAACTTAAGGCAGCTACTGAATTCCATTGAGTATAACAAGTACAGCTGGCACCTCTGTGGTGATTTGAAGGTAGTTGCCCTTTTAATGGGACTGCAGCAAGGATATACAAAATACATGTGTTTCTTATGCGAGTGGGATAGCCGAGCAAGGGAAATGCACTACATGAGGAAGGAATGGACTCACAGGCAGAATGTAGCCATTGGAGAGAAGAATATCCAACACCCAGCTCTGGTTGAGGCTCAGAAAATCTTGCTACCACCCCTTCACATCAAACTAGGTTTGATGAAGAACTTCGTGAAAGCCATTGACCGGACTTTGCCAGCATTCCGATACCTGCATGAAAAATTCCCTCGACTCAGCGAAGCAAAGATTAAAGAGGGAGTTTTTGTGGGTCCTCAGATTCGAGAGCTTTTCAAAGATGACCGGTTCAACAACTTGCTGGAAGGTGACGCGAAACAAGCATGGAATGCTTTTCGCCTAGTTTCTACAAACTTCCTCGGAAATGTTAGGGCAGAAAACTATAAGGAACTAGTAGAAGACATGTTGATGAAGTATAAGAAACTTGGCTGCAATATGTCTCTAAAGATTCACTTCCTTCATTCCCATTTGGATTTCTTTCCTAGCAACTGTGGTATTGTTAGTGATGAACACGGCGAACGTTTTCATCAAGATATCGCAACAATGGAACAAAGATACCAGGGAAAATGGTCCACTACAATGCTGGCTGACTACTGCTGGACACTCCTCAGAGATGCTCCCGAACAGCTGTACAAGAGACAGGCGAAGAAATCTAAGATGTAGTCAATGACTTGATTTTTTATAGGTAGGCTATTACAGTTGACCTTTTACTATTGGAATGCATTTCGTTATGTAAACATTAATTTCTTGCAGATTACAAAAAAACTAGAGCCAATTTTGCAATTTGACTGTCATATTCGTGTTCAGCACATAAAAATTGATAAGAATTGACTAATTTTATTTCAGTAACATGACTTTTGTAAAAATTTGTTGTCCAGTGTTATTATCCTTCATATACTAAAATTATAAGACATAACTAAATTTTGTATAGGATATCTGCTCTTGGTACGAACAGCTCTTATTACAGCGACATTCAGTACAACGGTATATTCGTGATTAAGATATAACGTTAATGAGTTCAATGGTCTTAAGTAATAAATTTGACTTTTATCAGGGAATATTCCGCTTCCGACTCGGACTGCGATTCTGCGTTAGCACGTGCATATGTTTGTGATATATTATCCATCTCTATAATCTGTCCCTGGTGTAACCCCTCTTACTAATCACACTATCATTCCTGGGGATTTTACTTTTACTGGGAATATGTCCAAGGATAATATGGTTAATATTTATATTGTTAAAATAGTTTTAAATATGTGATATCTAAGAAATATTTAAATATGTTTCTAAGAAATAGTATATCTAACAAATATGATATCTACCTAATAATAATTCAATGAAGTAATTAAGATATGCTGTTTTATTCGTTTCAGTCATGCTTATAATAATAATAATAATAATAATAATAATAATAATAATGCGGACTTTGTATAGCGCCTAATCTTTAGAAGCTCTAAGCGCTTTACAGCATCAGACAACACCTATAAGATAAAAAAAAAAACATATAACGATATGATTATAAAAAACAAACACCATGAAATTAGAAAGAATATAAAAGAAGAAGAAAACATGCTGAGAATATTTAATGTAGGAAACATTATTAGGTCTTTAAATTTGTTCTTGCAGTCGAAATAAGTGAGTTTTGAGAGCACTCTTGAGTGGGATCACTGTGTCTTTGTGTCTAAGTTCAGAGGGCTATTTATTCCACGTTGCTGGGCCCCGGTATGCAAAAGAACGCCGTCCATATGACTTTGTTTTCATAGTGGGAATAATGAGTATACGATTGTCAGAAGAGGAGCGTAAGTATCTTGCTGGTGTGTACACATGGGTGAGGTCGGATAGGTATGTTGGACTAGAGTCCGACAGTGAAACGTAGCACAGAGAAAAAACAATTGTGTTTGATTCTGGATCGAATGGATAGCCAGTGTAGGGTAGAGAGCAGCGGGGATATGTGCTCTGATCGTGGTACTATCAGTATGATCCGAGCGCCTGTGTTTTGAACTTTTTGAAGTTACCGGAGTAGCTATTGAGATGAACCAGACATAACTGAGTTACAATAGTCCAGTCTTGAAAGTACAATGAACACACAAGTGTTTTAGTGGCATCAGCTGAAAGATATTTGCGAATTGTGCTGATGCGTTTCAGCTCAAGATATACAGCCTTGCATATGTTTATGACATGTTGGTGCAATGTGATAGTACTGTCCAGAGTAACACCTAGGTTTCTTACTGATTGTGTGAATTTAATGTTGGTGTTGCTGATATTTATTGTTTGAAATAAAGGATGTGAATGAGAAAGTCTTTGTGTTGTGATCAGAATGGCCTCAGTTTTATCATCATTCATCTGCAGCTTGTTACATGTCATCCATGATTTCAGATCAGAAATGCATTTCTCTACACCTTGGATGGTAGCATCAACTTCAGTTGGGTGGCCAGATTTGTATATTTGCGTGTCATCAGCGTAAAATTGGTGAGACACAGAATGATGATCTATGACACTTGAGAGTGGCTGAGTGTACAGAATGAAGAGAACAGGTCCAAGAACAGACCCCTGTGGAACACCACAACATAGATCAACTGGGCTGGAGTGTATTCCATTTGCAGATACAATTTGTGTCCTGTTGACCAAGTAGGACCTGAACCACAGTAAGGCTGAATCATGAATGTCAAATACATGCTGGAGATGGTAAAGTAATATATCATGGTCTATTGTGTCAGATGCTCCAGACAAATCAAGGAGGGTGAAGACTGTAATCTTTCCGCTATCCAGCGCAGAGAGAATGTTATTAACTACTTTTAGAAGAGTAGTTTCAGCACTGCGGCAAGGACGATATGCAGATAGTACATTGCTAAAAAGACTGTTTGAATTCAGATGGGATACAAGCTGGGATAGAACATCCTTTTCTAAGATTTTTTTATATGAATGGGAGATTAGACACTGGGCGGCAGTTCTTTAGTGTTGGTTTCTTCAGCAGAGGCTTTCCAACAGCAGTTTTGAAAAATGATGGGAATTCCCCGGATGAGAGAGAGAGGTATTAACATCAGTTAGTGAAGGCAATACTGGATCTATGCACTCAAGCAGCAGTGATGTTGGAATTGTATCAAGTTCACATGACTTTGGTGCACTCTTCATCAGGATTGTACGTACGAAATTCATGACAAAGATAAGAAGATAAGACGACGACGATAACTCCTCTAAATTTAAGGTATAATTCTTTACAATTATAAAATCGAATGAAATGAATTTGACTGTTGTATCGAGTTGAGTGCATTGTGTTTGCACGTGAGCATATCAATATGTCTAGGACATTTAAATATAATGCTAAGGGCTTTATCCAAAGGTGCTGGACGAAACTGCGCACAGTGTCAATTCAACAGTTCTAAAGATCAAAATCAAATTCTGTGTTATGCAACGGAAATGCGGTCTGAATGAGTTCGTGTCAGAAGAGAACCCATACTGATTGTTTTCAGTCACTGTGGATTTTGTTTTCAGTTTAGTATCTGGGCAAGTATATTTTAATGATACTTGTGGAATTACAGTTGCCATTTCAGTTTACATTAAAGTAATCCTTAAATATGGTGTGATAATGTAACAGGATCTGAAAGCATGAGTAACTACAAAGTGTATCTTCTAAATTAATAATCATTCCATTTTAATGAAAGCGGCATTGGCATGTCGTGAAATATAGTTAGAAGCATAAAAGCCTTCTGATCTGGTAAAAAGACTATTACCTTTCGCGAAATGTTTCTTTCTGCATGATAGCATGCGTATGGGAAACGTCACCTAAAGAGACCAGACTACTTCTAAAGGGATTAAATCTTTTCAACGTGTCTTGACAAGAAAATCCTACTTTCCATGGGCTGCTTTACAATTTACACACACACACACACACACGCACGCATATATATATATATATATATATATATATATATATATATATATATATATATATATATATATATATATATATATATATATATATATATATATGCATGGACATAGGTTTATCGTCATACTTCAACCAGTTTATTGTCAACACGTGTAATTCCACTATAGCTAAATTATTTCATGGCAAACGTGTTACCGAGCGATACATAAGTAAATTCCCCCCGCTGATTAATCGCGATGCGTGAGACACTTTGTGTTGTCAATGAATATCGAGGCGTTAGCAAATATATTATTATGACTAAATAAGACCGGATTACTGTTACTCACTTTCTACTCGTATAAGTATGTATGTTTCTCTGCCACCAACAAGCTGGCAGGCGTAATCTTTCAACCTTCCCGCCAAATTTCTGACTTGTCCCTCCTGGTCTACAAGGTCAAGGACGACTGGAAGAAAAAACAAATAAGTGTTAGCATCGTCCAGTTGTCACTCAAATGACATTTATGCATACAGTAGTTGTAGGCAAATTTATACTGTCAGCAAAAAGTGATCTATAAAGTATGTAAAATTTGAAAAAGAGTCGTGACGGTATTTGGCAAGAGTTTCTAATTAATTTTGTTTATTCAATTAGTGTCTGATTTGAATTCAGTATAACCAATGAGTAGGTATACTTACTGTCAGTTAAGTACAAGCCATTAACATCTTCGTTTCTTGCAACTTCCTCATTATTAGTAGTAAGGTGGGATAGATTAGCGTCAATGGGAATTAGCATTACAGAGACCCCTGGGACAGATTAGCGTCAAGGGAAATTTAACATGGAGAAAAATCGTGGGTCAGATTAGCGTCAAGGGAAATTAACATGGAGAAAAATCGTGGGACGGTTTAGCGTCAAAGGAATTTAAACAGGGTGGGACTTTATAGCGTCAAGGGAAATTGAACATGGGATTTTTTTTTTAAGTTTTTTTAAATTTAAATTTAAAAAAAGGGTAGGCAATGGAAAGACTATGTCTTTTCGAGAAATATGGCTGGCCCTGAAAAGGGCCTTTGGGTTTATGTTAATATTAATATTAACATAGATGGCATCTGTCACATCTTCTTCTTCTTCTTCTTAAACTCCTTCTAACTGCCGGTCCATACACAAGTACCCTCTTGAGACATCCTTGTCTTTCTATGTAAACTCTCCTCATCCATTGACTAGTATCTGTCCTATCAACAACAGTCCACTTGGACCTGACATACATGAGCATGTCCGTCCTAAACATCATGGAAGACACAAGTGTGGATGACTCAACTGTGGTCCACATCTTGAAGCGACGAGAATAGGTGAATCAATGCAGTGAACTGCGCTTATTTATAGGTACAGGAAGGATTGAAACGGATTGAATTCATTCACCAATCCGAACACGCGTTACAAAATTCAGTCAGCTCGCATCCAATCCGAAGAGAGCAGTCTGTGACGTCACGTGGTCTATATAAATTCGTTAGCGCTTGTGTGCAGTCAATCTATGCGACAGTGATTCAACATGACGGAAACTCAGAAAACGATCCATTGGAGTGCACCAGCAGGGGAGACTGCCCAAGGGAACCCGGACTTACTTTCAGAAGAGGTACATTGGGATTTTGTGGATTTTCTTACCTCGCAAGAATTTGTTCCGGAACCTTCGTTACCTTCTTCATTACCGCAAGTGGAGAATTTTAGACAGAGACAGAAAGAAGAATTGGAGAAATTTACGCAACGACAAAAGGAAGCGGAACAAGCTTTTCTCCTACAGCAACAGCAACAGCAACAGCAACAAGAAGAGGTAAGAAAAAAACAACAGCAACAACAGCAAGAAGTAGCAGCAAAGAAACAAGAGGGTGAAAATCAAACGGCTACGGTACTGTTGGACATTTTAGCGGAGTTAAGAAGTCTGAAACAAATGTATCAGACTTCTTTATCACGACCGAAGAGAATACGACCTTCCCGAGCTAAACACGCCAACCCTGTGACTAAGCCTGTCGTACCACCCTTAGTGATTTCAACCCAATCATCAGAAGTAGGCCTTGGCCGTGGCAAAGGCTTAAGGCAGTTAAAGTTGATTGGTTAAACTCACTCCTACACCATAAAGAAAAAAGGCCCTTTTCAGGGCTACCCACATTTCTCGAAAAGAAATACAATTTCAATTTGCCAATAACTCAAAAATAAACCCCACCCATTTTACCCTTATAGTACGTGTCTTTGTATGAGTGCGTGAGTGTAGCTTCTTATTTTAAAATCAAAACTCAAAGACACTTACCTTATATCATTCATGTATTCTTTTATCCATTTTTTACAATCCAATTCACAATTCACCACAGAACACTTTAAAAAGTTCGCACACTTCTTCTTTCTCCTTGTTTAGTCTCTCTGTTTTTTGAATTTCTTCACCGTTTTTTCCTCATTTTCTTCCCTTCTTTTCTTCTCCTGTTTCTTTGCCTCTTTTAAATAGAATTGTCTTCTTTCTTCCTCTTCTTCCTCTGAAGAATCCCTCTCTTCTTTCGAAGAATCCCTCTCTTCTTCCGAAGAATCCCTCTCTTCTTCTGAAGAATCCTTCTTTTCTTCTGACTCCTCTTGTTTCTTTTTTGGGCAATCTGGAGACCAATGTCCTTTTTCTTTACAATAATAACAGGTATCTTGACTTTTGTCTTTTTTAGCCCCTGTTTTTTTTCTTTTTTGACGGTCTGGACACTCTGAAGACCAATGCCCTTTCTTCTGACAGATATAGCAAGTATCTTGACTTTTATCTTGAAAGGAAGGAGAGTAGTCCGTCGGCTGGTCGGAAGAGAATTTTCTAATGACCCCTCGCAAAGCTCTGACGAAACGTTCCATCTGGGTAGTCTCTTCCATCGTTGTGCTCGGCTTGAGAGTGAAATGAATAGTGAAAGGACAAGACACACACCCTTTTTATATACGCCGGTTTGCCATGACTATAAATTAGTCTATGGTGTTTAAACTTGAGTCATTTGACGTTTTGCACTCAAGATGAAACGATCCCATTCATTCGAGAAGAAAGAAGAAGAAGAAGAAAGTAAGAGGCAGAAAAGTGATCTATCGCCTCGTACCAGGGCTGAAATCTTGGCACAAATTCATGCCAGCGATTTTGAAGAGGACATGAGTGAACCAGAATCCGAACCCTCTAAACCAAGTTCACCACCCTTAGTCAACCCTGAAAAGTACTATTCCATTCGAGAGACGGAAAAGCGCTCCTCTAGAAAATTTAGAACCACGGCTTACACGGTGAAGTTTAAAGATTTCAAGGCCGACGTACCCTTGGAGAAAGCAGAAGGGTTTATCACCGAGATGTGGGATTCTTTGCTCACCGCACTCAAGCGACAATGTCAAGCCAAAGAAGACGATCGCTTGACACTATCCATAGATCACGACGGTTTGAAATCCCCTGTTTGGATCGAGTTTAGCAGACCCGCAGAACTGACCCCTTCCAAAGTCATGGACAAGATACAACAGGTGCAACAATCTAATGACCAGTTTGACATCACCGATGGTAAAGCCACACTGAAAATGGCCCACGTCTCTCCTCCTCAAGGGACTGGACGCAAAAAGATGTTATTGGTGGACGACCTTCGCAACACCAAAAAGAGTCTCGTCCGAATTAACAACCCTCAAGACCAGATGTGTTTAGCCCGTGCCATCGTGGTGGGACGAACCTATGCCAACAAGAACGACACGGTAGAATGGAAAAGAACCTGGAAAACTATTCAACAATCCGACCGAGCCAAACAACGAAATGAAGCAGAACTCCTGTTACAACAAGCCGGACTGTCCAAAGACACACCCTGTGGCATTCCTGAGATGCAAAAATTGCAAGATGCCCTAGCTTCACGCTACACCTTGAAAGTGCACCCTCAAGAAATGCGTGGAACTCTGTTGTTTCGAGGCCAAGATTTTAAGGACGGAAAATAAATTCATGTCTATCATCACGATGATCATTTCGATACCATTACCAGTATCACTGGATTCCTGGGATACGGTTATTATTGTGAGAAATGTGACTATGGTTATAACAATCGAGAGCAACACAAGTATTGTGGAATGAAATGCCCAGGATGTTTGGCCTCTCCACCCTGTCTGAGCGAAGGACCAGTGCCTTGTTCGACTTGTTTGCGCACGTTTGTCAGTCTTACCTGTTACCAACAACATTTGAAAACACAAGGTTCACAGAAGAAATGTGCTTGTCAACTCCTGAGATTGTGCCCTACCTGTGGACAAGGCATACTTACCAATAATGCCAAGGCACACGTATGACGAGGAAAGAAAAAATGTCACATTTGTCACCACATCGTGGACTTGGAACACCACTGCTACGTGCAAAAATACCAACCCCCACCAGAGAAAGAGGACGGTCACAAGAAGAAAGGCAATTTCATCTTTTTCGATTTCGAATGCATGCAAGACACCGGCATTCACATTCTTAATTTCTGCGTGGCTCATCGAGCGTGCGAGAAGTGCATTCAAGAACCTATCTTCAGTCATTGCCCTCACTGCAGCAAGATTCCTGGAGGACGTGAAAAAATCTTTCGGGGACCGAACACGTTAGCCGATTTTGCCCAATGGGTCTTAGACCCCATCGACAAGACGTGGAGCCAAGAGGACATCGAACGTTACGGAGATTGTCATCGTCATGCCACGGTGATGGCTCACAATTTCTCCGGATACGATGGACAGTTTCTTTTGAGATACTATACGGAACAAGGTACCGAACGTCCTAAAGTCACTTTGAACGGAGCCAAAATCATTTTCATGCAAGTGGGACAAGTGCAGTTTAAAGATTCGATGAGTTACTTGACCATGCCTTTGAGTCGAATGCCTAAAACGTTTGGAATGACAGAAATGGCTAAAGGGTACTTTCCACACTTTTTCAATACGGAAGCCAATCAACATGCCGTTCTACCCCATTTGCCTGAGGCTCACTATTACGACCCCGACAACATGCGTACCGAACAACGAGAAGCTTTCTACGCTTGGTACCAGGCTCATGCCTCTGACCTCTTCGACTTTCAGGAAGAAATGCTAAAGTATTGTCGTTCCGACGTGGACATTTTACGACGTTGCTGTGGAAAATTTCGAGAACTGTTCATGGAACACGGAGGGGTCGATCCTTTGAAAGAAGCTTGCACCATTGCCAAAGCGTGTTCCTTAGTGTACCGCCAACGATTCATGCCTGAAAACACAGTGGCTGTCATCAGTCCTCAAACGACCCACTTTGTCAAACGTCAATACTCGGTCAAAGCCCTAGGCTGGTTACATTACTTGTGCGACAAGGAAGACAAATGGATTCAGCATGCCCGCAACGGAGGAGGCGAAAAGACCATCGGAACGTATTCGGTCGATGGCTGGGACTTAGAAAACCCCAAGATCGTGTACGAGTTTAACGGTTGCTTATTTCATGGATGTCCCGTCTGTTACCCTGACCGTGACACTAAAAATCAGTTTTTGCAACGAACCATGGAAGACTTGTACCAGGCCACTTGTCAGCGACGCCTAAAGTTAGAACAGCAAGGATACCAAGTGGTGGAAATGTGGGAACACGAGTACGATCACCGTTTGAAAACCGATCCCGAGTTTAAACGCCTCGTGGAAAGTTACCAGTTCATGGACCCGCTGAAACCGAGGGATAGTTTGTACGGAGGAAGGACCAATGCCACCTGTTTGCTGTACCAAGCCGACGAAGAGAAAGGAGAAGAAATCAAATACTTGGACGTGTGTTCGCTGTATCCCTACGTGTGCAAATATTGTCGCTTTCCTGTAGGGCACCCTCAATTGTTGACGGAACACATCGACCTGAAAAACATTCGACAATACGAAGGCTTGATCAAGTGTAAAGTTTTGCCTCCCACGAACTTATACCATCCCGTCTTACCTCACCATTGTCAAGGCAAACTGATGTTTCCCTTGTGCCGTACTTGTGCCGAAACGTGCAACCAGGACCAACCTTGCCATCACAGCCAGGAAGAACGTGTCTTGACGGGAACCTGGGTCAGCGTGGAATTGTTCAAAGCTCTGGACATGGGATACCAACTGTTAGAAGTGTACGAAATTTGCCACTTTCCCAAGACACAACAGTACCACAAGGGTGACCCTACTCAGAAAGGCATTTTCGCCGACTACGTGGATGCCTTTTTGAAACTGAAACAAGAAGCCAGCGGCTATCCTTCCTGGTGTCACACTCCCGAAGACCAAATACAATTCAAAGAGAAATACTACGAACAATAAGGCATCTCTTTAGACCACATCGAGAAAAACGAAGGCAGGCGATCGTTTGCCAAAGTGATGTTAAATTGCTTGTGGGGTAAAATGGCACAACGACCGTGTTTACCCAAGACGGAATATTTGACAGAACCTTCCCGCTACTTCCAGATGATTCACGACAAAACCAAATACATGAAACACGTGGACGTCGTTCGAGAGGATTTGGTCTTGGTCAATTACGAAGAAGATCTGGACTTTGTACAAGACGACCCTTTTGGAAATGTCATCATTGCGGCTTACGTGACAGCTCATGCTCGCTTAAAATTGTACGAAGCTTTAGAACTGTTAGAAGAACGCGTCCTGTACTTTGACACGGACAGTTGCATTTACATCCATCACCCGAGTCAACATCACCCTGACATCGAAGGAGACCGTTTAGGAGCCTGGACAGACGAGCATCCCGACGACAAGATTCTAAGTTTCGTCAGTGGTGGTCCCAAAAATTACGGCTACGAATACCGGGACAAACAAGGAGAAGAGCACACGACGTGCAAAGTGAAAGGACTGACTCTGAATCATCGTACCAGTCGAGTGGTCAACTTTGGGGTATTGAAAGAAGCCTTGCAATCGGGAGAGGATGCAAACTTTAAAGTGACCACCTATCAACCGAACAAGATTGTACGTTTACCCACTCACCACATCGTCAGTCGACCCTTGGAAAAAGTCTATCAAATTGTATACCAGAAGCGAGTGCGACTTCCCAATCACTTCACCTTACCGTACGGTCACGTCGGTATTGGTCTGTATATAAAAAGGAACCCTAGGCAAGATCGATAGTTCATTGTTCATTGAAGTAACTTACCATGTCGTTGACGAAGAGGAGTCAAATGTTGGACATCACCGAGACCAGGGTTTTGAGGCTTGGACACAAGAGGTGGCCCAGTATGCACGAGAGTTATTCAAGGAAAAAAGTTACTTTTCAACCTGTGTTAGTGACGGTGCCAGAAGAACCCGTCACCCAGGACAGGACTGTCGTGGACAGGCCTGAAAGACCCTTTCGGGAGGACACTTGTGTGACCTTACCCCCTACTATAGAACTGGTTAGAACTTTACCCAAAACATGTTGTACAGACACTTGTGTTTATTCCACGTTCATGGTTATCATGTGCCTTTTATTCTTGTACTTAAGCCTTTGGCTTTTATGTATTTTTGTCTTTCGTATTCATGTTTGAAACATTCAATAAACGTGTTCTGAAAAAGTATATAAACTCTTGTCTTGTTTGTTTTTCGTGTCACAAGTGACATTTCTCACACCATGGCTACCTCTGCTGTCTCTGCTCCCTCTTCCTCTACTGTCAAAGTCATCGACGAACACTTAGATCGTGCCAGTTGGGAGGCTTTGTATCTTCGCCATCCCTTTAACATGCTCATTGCTGGACCTAGTGGTTCAGGCAAGACCGAATTTGTCAAACGTTTGATCGAACATAAACATCATTTGATCGATCGACCCCCTCAGCGGATCGTGTGGTGTTACAAAGAGTGGCAATCGGCGTACAGCCTCTTGCGAGAAAGTCAAGGCGATTCCATCGTGTTTGTGGAAGGCATTCCTAAAGAAGACGACGGCATCGTCTCTGACTCTCGTCAAACCCATTTGGTCATTTTCGACGACATGTTAGGAGAAGACGAAGAAGAAATTAAACTGTGGTTTACGCGCAAAGGGCATCACCGTAATGCCAGTGTCGTTTACATCACCCAAAATTTGTTTCAACAAAGTAAAGCCCATCGCATCATCAGTCTCAATGCGCATTACGTGGTCTTGTTTAAAAGCCCTCGAGATAAATCGCAAGTGCAAGTCTTAGCCAAACAGTTAGGAACACCTTGGCTGACTCAGGCGTACGACGATGCCACTCAAACTCCACACGCCTATTTACTCGTCGATTTGAAACCTACGATCCCCGAGGATTTGCGATTTCGTACCCACTTGTTTCATCACTGGTGCCAAGACGGAGCGCCTGTCCTGTACACGTCTCCGTCCTCGACTTCATTTCACTCCCCATAAAAAAATCTATAAAAACCTCAGACTCTTTTTCGTATGTCTCACTCACAGTGCGAACATGACGTCCCTTCAGTCGCATCTTCCCGTCAAATTGATTCGTGCCTTGTATGGCATCAGTCGAGAAAAAGATCCACAAACACGAGCTCGTGTCTTAGAAGCTAGTCTCAAAGAAGTCTTACGATGGTTCACGGTGACGACACGTCAATTACTCCAAGGAATCATTCAGATTCCTCATCAAACCAAACGCTTTTTCGATCGAAACAAAGTCGCTTTGGTCCAACTGGCCGATCCCCGCATCGACACTCAAACCAAAAAACAAATCATTTTGAAACCTGGAGGGAGCGGTACTCTAGGAGGGGTCATCATTCGCTCACTCTTAAGATGGGATCCTAATGCCTCCAAAGTTATACCCAAGACAAAAGTCCAACGAAGCCCCAAGAAGAAAAAGACCAGGTCCCCAAGGAGAACTTCTCCAGTGGCAGGACCCTCCTCTGACCAGACACCACCACCACCCCGGAAAAAGAAAAGAAGCCCCCAGAAAAAGAAAAGTCCACAGAAAACTAGTCGCAAGAGAGGCACTTCGACCAGGACGCAACCTTACACTCGCAAACCACGACGTGCCACGGCGGTGACTGCGTCTCCGGCAGCCTCACGTTTGTCCACTTCTCCGTTAATGACACCCAGAACTGAAGAGTACTTGGAGACGTTGATCACACCAAGAACTTCTCCGTTGATGACCCCCAAAAGAACTTCCCCAGTGGCAGGACCCTCCAATTTAGTGGCAGTGGCTGCTGCTCACAAAGTACCTTCTCCCAAAATCAAAGTTCAAGAAAGATCGGGCATGTTACAAAGTTTACTGGATTTGTCCAAGCAAGAACTGGCTCGATTTAGTCCGTTACGTACCCTTGCACGACGTGTCATGCCTGTCCTCAAACTAATACGACGTAAAGACAATCAGTGGCGACGCGTTCCAGTATAAAAAAGGCCTGTGACCAAGTCGGGTATCAGTGTTTTTTTGGTGCTCCTGAAGACTCAAAGATGTCACCCTCCAGAAAACCCCAAGGAAAGAAAAGGAAAGGACTGCCACCACGTTTAGCCAATCATGGGGACATGTTATCTGTCCTGTCCAAAGCTTCTCCACCCCTACGAAAAAACTCATTCAAACAGCCTCCAAAGAGGTCATCGATACCGTGTGCGAATGTTGTTTGAACGTTTTGAAAGGCACGATCCCTTTGTCCAAACACCAGAAACAATGCTTAGGCAAACATCGTCACGTTCTTCGCCAAATGGTTCAAAAGAAAATTCCCATTCGTCAAAAAAAGAAGATGTTAGTGCAACGTGGAGGTATTTTACCTCTCTTGTTAGGCCCCATACTGAAAGGAGTCTTGGGAACCATGTTGGGAGGACTGGTGGGAGCAAGATAAAAAGGCCCTCGGAAGTTCCAAGATCTCAGAATCGACCCCTGACAACCCCATGGAAGGACGAAAACTAGCTTTAGTGCCTTACAAACGATGGATGGAATACCATCGGTGGCAAGAAAAACACACCCCGCATTTACCTCCCAATCCCAATTTGAGCGAGATGTCCCAGTTACAACACGAATTGCAGTCCTTGATGGATCGCCAAGATTTGTCCGAAACAGAAAAATCGCAAAAGTACGGTCAACTCTTGCAACGACTGCAACTCTTTCACCAGAAAGCTTTAGACGAAACAGCTCTACCCACTCTGAAAGATTTTAAGACCTTGATGAAAAGTCCAGCACCATCACCAGTACCAGTACCAGTACCACCAGTACCCGTGACCAAGACAGAAAAAGGAGTAGAAGAGGAGGGGTTTCAAACTCCACCAGAAAAAGTACGCAAGTTAACAACACCACCTACCTCCAGAATTGGATGGATTAAAAAGATGATGGCCACCCCTTCTTCCTCACAAGAGATAAAGAAAGTGAAGACAGAAGTGAAGACAGAAGTGAAACAAGAACCGATATCCCCCGCTCAGACATCCTTCTCCTCTTCGACACCTATTGCTGGCCGCACACGCAAAGCATTGCAATCCAAGAAAATACCCCAAGAGAAAAAGAGTAGCATCCTCCAAGAATGGGTGTCTTATTAACACACCAACCAACACAAAAAAATGGAAAAAGTCTTAGCCAGCATTTACTACGATCCCTCGCATCCTGCAGGTTACGCAGGAGTTCAAAAATTGTATCGTGCTGCCAAAACGCGACTGAAAAGTCTCCGTTTACCTCAAGTGCAACGATGGTTACAAGAACAAGCTACCTACACTTTACACAAACCCATTCGACGCAAGTTTGCCAGAAGTCGCACCCGAGTGGAAGGCATCGATCATCAATGGCAAGCCGATTTAGCCGATGTCTCTCATTTGCCTAGCTACAATCGTGGCTACAAATATTTGTTTTGTGTCATCGACGTCTTTTCCAAATTTGCCGGGTTCGTGCCCTTGACTTCCAAATCGAGCAGCGAGTTAGTGCGAGCCCTGCAACGGGTGTTGAAACAAAGCGGTCGTCACCCTCTTCGATGGCAAACGGACAAAGACACCGAATTTCTGAACCAAGGTTTCCAAAAAGAATTAAAGAAACGTGACATTCATTTTTTTACCACCGAGAATCCCGAAACCAAAGCCAGCATCGTGGAACGTTTTCAACGCACTTTGAAAGAACGCATGTGGAAATATTTTACGCATCACCACACTCTGAAGTACATCGACATCTTACCGCACCTGGTGCAAGCGTACAACCAATCTTACCATCGAAGCATCGGACGTGCCCCGCAAGACGTGACTCCCGACAACGAAGTGTTGGTGTTTGAGCGTCTGTTTGGTACGTCCCCGACGAGGGCTGTCCCCGAGAAAAGTGGAATGTTGGCCGTAGGAGATTGGGTGCGCATTGGCAAAACCAAACGCACTTTCGACAAAGGTTACTTACCTAACTGGACGACCGAATTGTTTCGCGTCACTGGACGAGTGCATGGCCGTCATCCTGCCGTCTATAAATTGGAAGACATGAACGGAGAAGTGCTCAAAGGAACGTTTTACTTACCCGAGTTACAACGTGTCACCAAAAAAGAAGACGACGTGTACGACATCGAAAGCATTCTCGAACGCAGAACCCGTAAAGTGGGTAAACGACGTGTCAAAGAAGTCAAAGTACGTTGGAAAGGATATCCACCCAGTTTTGATTCTTGGATCGACGCTTCGCAAGTCATCGACTATAAAAAGAAGTGACCATCATGCCCTTTCACACAGCAGACGCAGCTACGTCGACCACTCCTCCTTCACCCAGTTCTTCTGTACAAGATTTACAAAAACAACCCTTGTGGGTGTGGTGTGGAGAACGTGTGCCTAAAACGCAAATCGTCTTTTTCTGCCAAATCTTCGTGGTGTATTGTGTCATCGGGGCAGCCATTGCCAATTTGAGTTTGCAACAAGGAGACAAACAATTGTGGACCATTTTATTGAGCAGTTGCATCGGTTACCTGCTTCCTAATCCCTCCCTGAAATTCTCCTCGAACGGGAACCCCGGGAACCTTGTGTCCAGTGCCAGTGCCAGTCACCACTTCAACCACAATCAGAACCCCATTTTAGACCGAGACACGCCTCTGACGTACAGTAATATCCCCTCGGACAGCCACAGAACTCTGGAATTATGAGTCACCAAAACCAATTTTACTTAACTTTACCCAGTGACAGTTCCATGGAGGTGTTTCCCAAGAACACGTTGTGCTGTTACACGGCCAAATTACCTCAAGCCATCCAGTTAGATCACGAAGCCCATTGGGAAGAGGCTTTAGTAGAAATGATTCACCCGACCCAAGTCCTCAATGTCCTTCCCAATCAAATTTTTTTTGATGTGGAAGTTCATGACGAGCAAGTGCAACAGTGGATGGATAGCAATGTCAAATATGACAAGAAAACCCGTACACAAAAGTACACTACCTATCACTTGTTCATTTCCCCAGGCTATTATTTTAGTGGTCAACATTTGGTCAGCACCATAGCCTCCAGGTTTAATGTCGTGTTTCTGAAAGCTTTGGAGCATGTCAACAAAAGTGTCACCATGGAGTACCACAAAGCAGCTCGTCGCTTCTTGATGAAATTTGAACGAAGTAAAATCGTGTCCATTTTATTTTGTCCTGAATTGTTTGACATGTTGGGCGGAGACATGGACATGAGAAAGGCCATGCTCAAGAAAAACGAATTACCCATCGTTTACGACAACGAGTCTTTTAGCAAGTTATTTCGTGCCCCGGTAGAACTGAACCAAGGACTGAATTTGATGTTCGTGTATTCCGATGTGGTGGAGTACAACGTGGTGGGACACACCTCCGTACCGTTACTGCGTGTCATTCCTTTCAAAGTGGATTCTGCCACGAACACTGACGAGGAAGGTGGAAACACTTACCACGTCCACCGCGAATTTGTACATCCTCACTATTTGCCTGTCAGTAAGTCGTATTTGGACACGGTCAACATTGCTATAAAAGGAGATCTGGGACAAAATATTCCATTCACCAAAGGAAAAGTCACGGTGAAACTCCATTTTCGAAAACGGTTTTCTCACGACTCGTAAGTAAGTCATGTATCCAGTGTACCGAGGGGTTGCTCGACAGCGAGGACACGGCTTAGGAGACATGTTAAAATCGGCCTTTCGTTCGGTGGCCCCGGTGTTGAAACCGATGGTGACACGCGGACTGCACGCCTTGAAAGATGCGACACTGACGCAAGGCAAAGAATTTCTCCAAAATGTCATCATCGACAAACAAAACCCTAAAGAAGCCTTCATGAGGGCAGGCAAAAATGTCTTGCTGCAAACGGGCAAAGACATTTTAGGCCAACGAGAAAAACCTATAAATGTCCTGCACGCTACCGAGTCAGGCATTCAGCAAGGACAAGGCAGAAAGAGACGACGAAGAAAACACCCTTTCACCAGACTTCAAGCGAGAAAGGCCAAGAAAAGAAGAACCGTTCGAGACTTAGACGTTTTCGATTATTGAGAAAAGAGACAAAAAAATGATGCACCGAGAATCTTGCGCTTGTTGCAAGACGGAACTGGATCTGTTTGCCATGCCCCCCACGATGATGACCATGCAAGAATCCCAGTGGGTGGAATTTCAC
The DNA here is from genome assembly GCA_028554795.2 of Sinohyriopsis cumingii. Taxonomy (NCBI): domain Eukaryota; kingdom Metazoa; phylum Mollusca; class Bivalvia; order Unionida; family Unionidae; genus Sinohyriopsis; species Sinohyriopsis cumingii. The sequence continues at coordinate 63,359,900 of CM068841.1, forward strand.
CCCGTCTCCTCACTGACCGATTCCGCTCCCATCGAGTTTGAAATCAAAGGACAGCCCGAAGATTACATCGATCTGAATAGCAGTTACTTGTACCTGAAAGTCAAAATTCTAGATAAGACTGGAGGTGCTATAGACGATGAAGCAGTAGCTCCCGCCAACAATTTCATGCATTCCTTGTTCAGTGGAGTGGACTTGTACTTGAATAACAAACTGGTCAGTAGCAGCATGGATACTTACCCTTATCGTGCCTACCTGGAAAATCTCTTGACGTACGGAATAGATGCCAAGAACACTCATCTCAATGCCTGTGTGGTATGGGAAGCTGACGAACCTACCAAGTTTGAAATATTGGAAACTGATGAAAAGAAAGACAACAATGATGGATTTGTAGAACGAAGAAAGAGAATCACGGGAGCCGACACAAGTTTAGAACTGATGGATCGTTTGCATTTGGACATGTGGTTGCAAGAAAAGTATTTGCTGAACGGGGTGGATGTCCGCCTGAGACTGAATCGTAGCAGTGCCGCTTTCCATTTGATGGCTGATAGTGACGGTTACAAAACCAAAATCCTAGAAGCCAGACTCTACGTACGCCGTGTGGAAGTGTTACCTAAAGTGGGAAACGACATCAGTCAGACGTTGAGCAGAACGACCGCCAAGTATCCCATACGACGCGTGGAAGTGAAAACCTTCACCATTCCCAAGGGACAGCGATCCATGATCGAAGATCATCTGTTCCAAGGACAGTTACCCAAACGTTTGATCGTTGGTATCGTCGAGAATACAGCCTTCAACGGAGCTGCGGAAAAAAATCCTTTCTACTGTCAACACTTTGGCGTGTCCAAAATCGAAGTCAGTCGCGATGGCAAGACCTTGTGTACCCGACCTTTCGAACCTGACTTTAAAAACAAGAATTACTTGAGATCGTACTTGTCCCTGTACGAAGCCACCGGACAGTTAGGAACCAATACCAGTCACGGTATTACGTACGAGGATTATGCAGGAGGCTACGCTTTGTGGGCTTTCGATTTCACTCCAGACCAAGGCAGCGACGAGGGACATTTCCACCCTATAAAATCCGGCCAGATTCGTGTGGAAATTCAGTTTAAAGACCGAGACCCTGATGAAACGGTGAACGTCATCCTGTATGCAGAATTCGATAATACCATAGAAATCAACAGTTTGAGAGAAGTCATCCTAGATTACTAGAAACCATGGAAGACTGTTATCCCTCTTTACCTAGTGGAGAAACTTTTAGTGTTGGATTATTGTTAAAAAATGTTAGAGTTGTTGTTGTTTAGTGTTAAGTGATTTTTGAATAAAAAAATGTTGTGTTTTGAAAAAATTGTTTGATGTTATACTGTTGGATTATTGTTAAAAATGTTAGAGTTGTTGTTTAGTGTTAAGTGATTTTTGAATAAAAAATGTTGTGTTTTGAAAAAAATGCCTTTGTCTTTTGTTTAGCTATAAGAATGTTGGATTGATGCTCTTTCATTTCTTACTATCCCTCTCATGACACTCACTAAACGTTGCGACTCAAAAACCGTGTGGGGGATGTTTTCCTTCCCGTCCGCGCTTTGACTTTAAGAACCGGGGTTGTTTCCAGTCTAACCATCCATTGTCGACTCATCCTCCTACGAAGATGTGCTCCAAACTAGCTAAGCTCAACGAAGCCTATGTGAATTTGCATAGGGTCAGACACAGTCTGATACCGAAGCCAGAAGAAATAGAGAATGTGAGAATGTTAAAAATCACTGAAGACCTGATAGAAGAGCTCTTCAGAGAAGAAATGAACAGGGAAAAAGAAGAATGGACAGAGAAGTTCAGACTTCAGAGACAGCAGCAACAGCAGCACAACAACAGCAGCAGCAACCTGAAGCTGACAGAGGCTTTGTCGATTGTCGTATCGACACCAAAGAGTTCTTCTTCTCTTTTCGAAGAAGCAGACCTATCGCCAGAAAGTCTATCCTCAGAGGACATCGCATTCTTAGAAACTAAAAAAGAATGCCATAGCAAACAAAAAAACAGCCCTTTTCAGGGCTACCCAATACTCTAGAAAAGAAACAACAATCCATTTGCCAATGTGTGTAGGTAGAGTAGTGTGAAAATAAACACTAACTCTTTTTTAAAAAAATGTGAGGGTATGTGTTTGTGTGTTTGTGTTTGTAAGTGGTTAAGTAAGTTGGTATGGATAGTAGATTAAAATGATGTCTTTTTTTGGTGTTTGAGGTGTAAATTTGGGGTTAGATTGGATTGCTTTGCGTATGTGGATAGTCTATTGAAGTGATTTATAAAAAATTTTAAAATAGTGATGGGTAGCATAAAAAGTGAGTGAGTGTTTCTTTTAGGTCAGCGCGTTGTTGTTTTTTGGTCATGATGTAGGTAAGATCAATTTTATGTTTTTCGGGGATGTTTTCCTTCACGTCCGCGCTTTCACTATAAATTGAAACTCGTTCGGCAGTCCAACTACCCTTGTTGATTGATCAACACCAAAAATGAACACGAAACTGGAGAAACTGTTGGAACTTCATGTGCATCTGGAATATGCCAGGCGCATATTAAATGAACTGGCCGCGGAAGCCATTGTGGAGGAGGGAAGGATAAGAGAGGAGGAGGAAAGAAGAAACAAAGAAGAGGAGGAGAGAAGATATAAAGAAGAAGAGGAAAGAAGATACAAAGAGGAGGAGAGAAGATACAAAGAAGAGGAGGAGGAGGAGGAGGAGGAAAAGGAGAGAAGAAGAAGAAATTTCAGAATCCCAGAAACCGAAAATTGGGATTCTGAAGCCACATATCCTGCCTCTGCTCTCTCCCCCCAAAAGGTAAAAAGTAACTGGGGGATAAGATGTGTATGCGGCGCCAGGCCTGGAAGGTGCCACCATTAACCAGGTGTCCATGAAGTTCCACAAAAACAGCCCTTTTCAGGGCTACCCAATACTCTAGAAAAGAAATAACCATCAATTTGCCAATGTGTAGGTAGAGTAGTGTGAATATAAACACTAACTCTTTTCTAAGATAGTGTGAGGGTATGTGTTTGTGTGTTGGTGCTTGTAAGAGCTAAGGTATGTTTGTGTGAATAGTAGATTATGGGTTTCTTTATTGTTTCTTAGCGTATGTGAAGAGTATAGTTAGGGTTTTGTAACAGCTCACGTACGATTGTGTGAATAGTAGATTATGGATTTTGTTTATTGTTTCTTAGCGTATGTGGAGAGTATAGTTTGGGTTTTATTATATGAAATGAGAAAAGTAGGGGGATGTTTTCCTTCACGTCCGCGCTTTCACTATAAGAACCCACAGTATTCGTCGTTCAAACCATTCTACAAAGAAGATGGCTTCTAACCAAATGGACAAAATACAAACATTGCAAGACGTTTTAGACAACTTAGGAATGATGGAACAGATGTTAATAAGACTCGTTGAAGACCATTATTCCTATAGTCCCCATCGTGTAAAGATGGAAATTAATAACTTAAAAAAGGTAAAGGACAAGATTAGTGGTGTCATGAAAGAGATAAAGGAGGAGAAGGAGGATGAAGAGGAAAGAATAAGAATAAGCAAATGGAACGAAAAAATTGAAAAAGAAGAAGAAAATGAGAAGAGGAAGAAAGAAGAGGAGGAAGAGAAGAAGAAAGAAGAGCAGGAGAAAAAAAAGAAAGAGAAGAAGAGAAAGAGTGTAGGAGATAAAATAAGAACTTGGTGGAGAAAAAGAAGAAATTAGAAGCAGAAGAAGAAGAAGAAGAAGAAGAAAACCCAAAGGCCCATTTCAAGGCCAGCCATATTTCTCGAAAAGAGATAGCCTTTCCATTGCCTACCCTTTTTTTAAATTTAAATTTAAATTTAAATTTAAAAAAACTTTTTAAAAAAAAAATCCCATGTTCAATTTCCCTTGACGCTATAAAGTCCCACCCTGTTTAAATTCCTTTGACGCTAAACCGTCCCACGATTTTTCTCCATGTTAATTTCCCTTGACGCTAATCTGACCCACGATTTTTCTCCATGTTAAATTTCCCTTGACGCTAATCTGTCCCAGGGGTCTCTGTAATGCTAATTCCCATTGACGCTAATCTATCCCACCTTACTACTATTATTTAACGGTAAGATCTGTATGATTTATAAAGCTGGACCTCCTGGTGGCTGAATGGTCTAGAACATTCGCCTTCACCGATCACTGCCATCTCACCTCTGTCCTCGTAGGTTGGAGTCTCGGGTTCAGCCATTGTAGGTATGTGAGAAAGCTTGCCAATAGCCTACCGTGGGTTGATGGTTCTTACCGGGCTTTACAGGGTTCATCCTCCACCAGTTATACTGGCAGCCATGTATGGCATATCTTACTTTGAGAAAAAGCGTTAACCCCGAAACAAAAACAACAATTAACAAGCCAGTCTGTGGAAGAGTTATAAACAGATTAACTCTCTGGGTATAATTAAAGCCGCGGTTGCGCAGCATCATAGAATTTTACAAAGTATTGTCACAGGTGATTAACCATAATTTATTTTGGGTATCTGTAATGCATTTCGTCTATGGTATGTGTTCATCTTCGTCATGATTCATATTGTTGTTGATAATTATCTTACTATTTTAAGGGGGAAAACAAACTTTAATGTTTGTGTTACAGAAGCATGAATAGCTTTTGAATACATAAATATGTCATGCTAGTATGTCATGTCCAGCCTACCAAGCTTCAGGAGTAGGCTTACGTCTGACTCATAATATAGCTCTTTCAATCGTGAATTATTGCGATGTATCAATTTCTCATTTTTTGGCATCAATCTGAATGTCTGAATGTGTTTAATTTATTTTATTTGCATTTTTGAATTGTAATTATGAATTAATTTGCATTAAGCATTAGGTACTTAAAAACACCACTGTCATGCAAAATACGACTTCGATAATTTGTCATGACTAATTATATGTAACTCATTATCTTTATGACAAATATTAGGCAATGCGTTTAGGAATGATCTTAGTGTACGGTAGTTTTTCTCAAGTGTATTTGCCGCTACTTTTAAATGTACTAGTGATTTCTTTATGGTATATGGCTATACTCAACAAATTTGACTGACTGTGCACCGTTGATTCTTATGCAAACAAATTCGTCACGGCACTGAAGACAAGGGTGCAAGTCTTCAATCTTGTCCTAAAAATATAATTAGATCACAAACTGCCAGTGTTAAAACCAAGATGCTGTATTATACACCCGTGCATCTGAATTAAGGACCCAATTGGGTATTTACAATTGAAGAAAACTACACCTATTGACGTAGTTGCGTGTGTTCAATTGTGCCTTACCGTCATCTTCGCAATTGCACTTTATCCGGATCGACTCCAAAAGGTTGTGACTGCTGCACCATGGGTTGAAGATTGCCTCCTGGTTGTCTATGAAATAAGACGGAATATTTATCTGAACTGTGAAATATATATATTCGCTTTCCATGAGTTCTACTGCTAACAGACAATATATGCAGAAGTTCAGATGGCAACAGTAAAGACTCTAAACACCGGATGACGCTGTGGACAAGACAGCACTGTTTTAATTGAACATTTGTTCACATACGGAACATTTATCAGAAGCAATGAGTGTATACTTTCATCCTTCAACAAAATTCTGGATGAACATTGAGACAATTTCAGCATTTTGTTAATCCGCCGAGTGTCTTTCACATAGGAAAAGTTAAAAGTCGCAATCATTTATAGGAAAAGGTTTTGAATATAGTACCGTAACCTGCGCCTAATCGAAACCGTTTTTATATCAATGTATGCTTTATTGACTGGTATCGCTGGGTTTACCTTTTTCTGAAAGGACCCTCCATAATTTGCTCATCACATGACCTTTTCTCACGCATATATCAGTAGACTACGGTGATTCGGAATTCAGTTCGAAAATGCCAGAGTCTCGCACTATACCGGGAAATCTAAATGGTAGTTATATTCAAGTCTCACTTGGTTCAACGTCATACTTCACGGACGGTAATATACATTTTCATAATACAGTCATAAGAAGTCATGCGGCTAGGCGATATCTTGTTTTGTTGCTTTTTCTTTCGTCAGTCTGATCAAAATCAGATCACCACAGTCCTACATGAAGATCTTACATCGACCGCTTAGGGGTCATGTTCTGGTGACTTTTGAATTAGCCAGTGGAAAAGCAGCGTTCATAAATTTCTAAGCGAATCAAATCATTCGGCACAAGTTGGTGCTCTTAGCCACGTTTAGTCTCACAAATGCGAAGATATAAGTCTTCATTCTATTAGATGATAAAATTAGCGTTAGGATAATAACGTAGGTCACCAGAACATGAGCCCAAAGAGGTCTGTGTCAAATCTTCACGTAGGACAATGGAGATCTGAGTTGATTTTAATCAGATTGTTCTTTCTTTGAGTTATAACAATTCTAAAGTAAGCCCAATAAAGTGCAGGACCTAAAAATAACTAGAACTAGTACACAAAATGTACTTGCGATTTACAGTTAACATACTAAATCTTTAATTTCATTCTTTCAGTAACACCGTTCTACCGTGTGTGTGTGTGTGTGTGTATGTGTGTGTGTGTTGATCAGATGTTATTATCGAATATTAATTCCCTCATGCGAAGCAAAGAACATTAAGACATCCGATTCTTGCGCCTTCAACCAGGTCAAAGGTAAGAACTGTAGTACATTTTATTTGCACCTTTCAGGTCCATAGTTCAATACTCAGTTCTGGCGCGTATAAAATTAAGTAATCAAACAATCACTTATCGGTGCCATTTGGCTAAAAAGAAATAAGCTATGTGCTAAATTACAAGCACACTCTTAAGTATTAATCTGAGTTGTGTTGAAGGACAATGGTTCCACAAACGCTATCAAATTGATAGTCCAGGTTGAAGGATAAATTTATAAAGACGAAAACCTTCTCGTGTTCAAGTAATTCGTTGTATCACTTATGAAAATAGAACACCAAAAATTGACCGATTGGAAAGCAGCCGTTTAAACCATTTGAAATGTGTTGCCTGTAAAGCTAATTATGTTTTGAAAAACTTTGATCCAGAGAGTATGTTCGGTCACTCACTCTGCGTAACGTTTGTACTGGTATCAGCAGCCCTGACACCAACTAAAAGACCAAATTTAGCTAGTGCTTAATAGGACAGATCAAATAAATGTGGTTTCATTGTGTGTCGTTGAAAATATTTATATTAAAAGTTTTAATGATACATGTATACAATAGTATTAGGACAGAATCTTAAGAAAAATAAAGAAAACAAGAACTGCATGCTAATATTATTGTTATAATTATTTAACACGCCTAGTCGTAGAAGTAAATTGCCTAGAATTTTATTGAAATATTTTAAAACCTTTCTGGTCATTGTTTTCTTTCAATTATTATTTAATGTCGTGCCGTGCTCTTTTCATTGTATTTTTGAATTGTATTCAATGTCGTTAAATGTTCTTTTCATTGCATTTTGGGGATTTTCTTGAATATTTTGCAATGTTGTAGTTTTTGTACTTTACAAAGTATGCTGCAATGTTTTTCTCATTGTATTTTCTGTATTTTACTGAGTATTTTGCAGTGTTTTTTCTCACTGTTTTTGAACTTTACAAAATGTCTCACAATGTTTTTATCATTGTATATTTTTTCTTTCACCTTTTACCTTCTTTTTATGATCGTAACGTTTTTCTCTCCGGCCTCGAGGATTCGGCTCAAATGACCCAGATTGGATTATTAGAACAGAACGTTTGAGTAAAAGTAATGATTTAAATTTTCTCTAAATTGTGTTAAAAGTAATTTTTCATTAAATTATATTGAAAGTAATGTTCTACTAAAATATGTTAAGATCTATTTCTGTACCACAACTGAATTTTATAAAGATAGCGCCATTAAGAACAGATGCAAATCTCTCTTGCACTATACATTTCTCTTGTATCTTAAGGTGAGCAAATACATACACTGGCAAATTCCTAAAAGTATCTGATTAAGTAAGCTACAAGCTGCACTCGTTTTCTAAACCAAAGAAGTCGATGCGGCATAATTGTCTGTCTGGTGACGTTAGCAACACAGTCATTTTATGTGAAGAGAGACGAAAGTCTCGTTCTGATTCGAGACGAACGAATGCAAGAAAAACTAGTCGTATGTCCGTATATGGCCACGGACATACGTTCAAAATTACGTATAAATTGAGTGCAGGATTGCGCAAAACCAGTTTGTTCGTCGAGGAATCAGAGGGACTCTGTCTTTTCTTACAGGTAAGAATCGTCTGTGTTAGTAACTTCTTTGAAGAATATGCACTATTTAATATTTGAGATTCGAACGGTAAAGTCAATATTTTTGCAACACTTTTCTGAGTTTTTTCTATTTTATATTATAAGTAATGAAATGTTTAATTGTTTTAAATTTATATTTATTTGTATTTATGGTAATTATTAAAGGAAAAGAAGAATCTGCTAACAGCTTCATGTTTAGATTTAATGTGGAAATAAAATATTCTTTAAGTAATAAAGAATAATGTTTAGCAACCTATTCCAAATTAGTATTCTATTTTAATTTAGTAAAATACATTTCTTCAAAATGATTGCTGCATTAATCGCAACTATTGAATTTTATACTCTTTGTCTATCATCAAGTTAATCAAGATTTGACTATCTGTATTACATTCTAAAATGCAGAAATTGTGCAAATGCATGAAGTTGGTAAGCTCGAAGGGAAAGCGTAATTTTATATGTATTTCTTGTATTTTATATATAAAGGCTTATATATGTATCTCTAGAATGTAGTATTATATAAGCATATTCTGTCTTTTCTTACAGTCGATCCCGTTGTCTTTTCTTACAGTCGATCCCGTCGTATCTCTCGCATCGCCATTTCCCCAAGATGTAGCCGTATCTACACCGTCATGAGTGACTCCTCTTTTAAGAGAGCTTGAACTTCTCTCTCTCTCTCTCTCTCTCTCTCTCTCTCTCTCTCTCTCTCTCCATGTGCAAACCATTTCTTAAGTGATGAGTAATTCCTTCCCATAACAAGAAATGAAAAGAAGATTATGGTACACGAAATATATTCATAACCATAGGACCCCCATGAGCCCACCTGTATGTCGTAAGAGACGACCAATTAATGCAATCAAATAACCGTGGTGAACAGGCATATTAAGGTCGGAGGGGTTTGTCTTCTTGGGGATTTCTACATCCTCGTTTTTCTTTTTATTTATATTTCGTTTTTGTTCCATACCATATAGCCAGAATTGAGCTACATACAAACATGCATGCATCCATGCATATATATATATATATATATATATATATATATATATATATATATATATATATATATATATATATATATATATATATATATATTTATTTAAGAGGAAATAAAGTCATAAAATCAGTCATACATTTTCATGCAATGAAAACGTTTAGCGACATAGCTACACGCATTCGAATCTGGTTTAAAATGCATGATAAAATAATAATGGTATGTTAAAATAAGGCGCAAAGCGAGAGATATCGTTTACGACTTTTACTCTATAGGAATAAATGATTCAATTGTGGAATAAATTTCGCGACACGTCTAAATTGCAGATTTGTACCAGAGAAACATTAGAGCGAGGTATCGATCGAACGATCACTGGGAAGATTAAAGTATGCATAAAACAGCTGCTCACTAAATCAATGCACGTCGGAAAGCAGATGACATTAAAAACGCTTTATGGCTAGTGATAATACTATTGACCGCCAAGTTCGCTATCCTTTCATTTCCAATATGAAGGTGAGACTACTTATCTGTTCAACGTTGCCGGGAGACCGATCTCAAATCAATAAACCACGAATCAATGAATCATAATACAAATTAATGTGTGAAGTCAATCCCCAACTCAAGCCTAAATGGATGGTTATTTACGAGTTCTCACTTCAAAAACGAAATGCAGTAAACAAGTTGTAAAATCTTAATGTTTCACCAGCCTTGGCAAAGAAGGCTACTGAAATCAACAAGTTTAATAATATTATGAAACGAGCACAAATATCACATTATATTTATATTAAATGAAACAGTTACCTGATGCCGAGTCATAATACTATCATTATGACTTTTACAACAATCGGACGCTTCGGACTTCACGCTATACCATGTGTGACGTTATTTAACGAAATTACGCATGTGTATTACATGTGCAGTATGATGAGGAAAAGAAACATAACAAGCATAGATGAAATGTGATAATTTCATATCATAAAATATATTCAAAGCTAACCGACGCTAGCCAATCAACTGTCCTAATGACGAATCCTGCTGCTGGAATAATACTAGTGAATCAATGAAGTATCCCTTTGATTTTGCAAAATCTTCCACGTCATCTATTAAATCGAGGTAATGGCATCTTCTTGTGTGCCACTGAGCTACAAGACTATAGCTGGACATTATTGTTGTGCTGACCACTTTTCTTCCTCCTTGTGCTCAAATTGACGTTAAAATCACTTCCTGAGTTTGATCACCGCATCCTCTCTCTCTCTCTCTCTCTCTCTCTCTCTCTCTCCATAGATAGAGACGGTAAGACAGACAGAAAACGAAATAGACATACAGAGCTCTTTTTGGCCATGTTGTCTAAGGCGCTCTCCTTAATAGATCACTGTCAGTGGCAGCTATTAACTAGATCGCATTCAACATGATCATGTGCTGATCTCCAAGAAAGGATGGAACGAAGTCCAATATAAGGACTCGAGATGTTCAAGAATTCACTCGACAGGTAAATGGAATTTAAAACTCAGCTGCATGCACGAATCCACTAGATTTCTTTTTGAAATGCAAGATATCATATGTGCAATATATTTTAATTATACATTTACATCTACAGGCTAAGCGTTTATCCCTGGATCCTGCATAATAAACTTGGATACATTTGTATATGACAGATATTATATAAAATGATTCTTGTCCTCAGCCTTAAAAGCCTTAATTCCTTTCAAATTAAATAACTTGAAAGAAATTGTGTCACCTGCAGCGTTGGGTTTTTTCTTCTTTTTTATGACAGTGTCCCAGTGGTTTTCGTGACTTCCATCTAGTCATGCCCACAGTATAGAGAGCGAACCATGTGCTATCTAGTTTTCTTTTCTTTCCTTTTATACAGACGTATGTATGCCATTTTGAAACGTCTGATATGTTAAAATTTAGTGTACTCTCAGTTTCATCAATAATAGTACGTACAGATAAAGCAGCTGTTTATATATATATATATATATATATATATATATATATATATATATATATATATATATATATATATATATATATATATATATATATATATGTATGTATGTATGTATGTATGTATATCATAACAAGAAAGGGGGTCCTGACATTGGTCCTTGAGAAATTTCCGTGATAACCTGCAATTGACACAAATGATTTTAGAGCTATCGTTTAAATATAACCTTTAAAAAATAGCTCTACATTTGAACGGTCGTAAATTCAAAATTTCTTAAATAGAGTATTGTGATTGACCAGATCAAATCTTTTTCTAACATATAACACTATACTCCATTTTATGACACTAATAATTAGTAATGCTTAATTTAGCTTAAATATATGTTATTGTCGCAAATATGATCCAATGGAATTTGGCACAATCTTGAACAACTTAATTAGTAATGCTTTTTAAATCCTTCGATAGGAGTGTCATCTTCTAGTTTAATATATGGCTCTGCAACTCTTTCTTTGCTTTTCGACCAATTATAGAATTCCTTCGTTTGTATCTAGGATAATGTTTTAATCATTAAATATGTCGATTGGGCTTGGTTATCTAACATTCAGTTGTATCTTCTTATATAACTGGGCACAAATTAACATCGTTACTTTTCTTTCAATCGTTTCGACACTTGCTGAATCTTCACGAGGGTAACTGCTGACTGAGATCGGGAATTAAACCTTCTGTGCAAAATCTATTTCGGTGTGCATCTTCTTTTTATGACCTATATTTGTAAATTATGTATAGAGGTAATAAAGTTCCTTTGAGGTTAATACTGGCACATTTCCCAACCCTACAAAATCACATAGACAAGCACGACAGTTTGATTGAAACGTTTAATGCAAGTCCAAATGGGCTTTGCTCAACTCCAGTCATTATCGAAACACAGAAACGGTACTAAATCCGTGTATGACTGTAAACTTCATCCCTTCCTCTCCTTCCACGTCGTTCGTCCTAGTTGAACTTCGGTGCAACCTGAGATTGCTTTATATAAAAAAAAACGCCTCTTTGACAAGTCTTCTTTCTTCATAATATTTTTTTTAATTTTATTTTTTTATTTATTTAGCTTCCATAGAGAATCAAACGTAATTACTCTCCAAAAGCAACTCAAGATCACGCTACAGCAAATTAATCGGTTGATCAGATTCTAGTTAACGCCTCCCTATGAGCAATCACTAAGCCTTAATAAAAGCAAAATATTCGAGTTCCTTTAAATGTGCAACCATTACATGCCCTCTGACGTCATTTTCATGCCAAAAGCGTATAAAAGTTATGTTCTGTTCAGTTGTTATTCCTGTGACATGACAATGTCAGGATACACTCTTTAAATGAATGATACAACATGGATTTGGTGAGCATATTTCATTGACAGTGATATCAATTTCAACAAAGAATATCATCTTTGCAAGAACTCATCATAACTTATAAAAAATACTGAAAAATGTCAAGGCCCATTATGTTCGATTTTTTGTATTTAACAAAATATAGCCCCTTCACAAGCTCTTTGACTTTTTTCCATTCGGGAAATGCTAACTAGATAGCACGTGGTATTGTGTGATTATGAAAAAGGGTGCTTCATTGATCGTTTATTGCATGGGTACAGGCTATCTTTTCAATCTTGTTGTTGAATAAACAGGTTTATTAATGAATAGGTACTGTTGTCTTATAAGTGCTTTTATACTGATTGCTATGCCTACTCGAGATATTGAAGTTTAGCTAACATAATGCTAAGTCATTAATAGGCCTCCCCAACACGTATCCAACTACGTTCAACACGGGGGGGGAATGCCAGCAGTCTAAATGATTTATACTGGAGGTGCCCCAAACTGACCCAGAGCGTGCTGGAACATAGGTATAGACGAACATAATGTCCCTCTATCTTCAGTCAGTGATCCGATTAAATTGAATAAGGAATTGAATTAATACCTTAGTGTATTGCTACAGGTTTGAGGACATATATGTTGTTGAGCCTTTGAAGTGTGTAGCCATTTATAGTTATTCTTCAATTTCAACCTCCAATTTGCCCGTATTTTACATATTGTTAAGACGCTGGGCAACGTCATTCTGCATAATGTACAACTCTTGTTTCCAAGTGGTGTTGAACTACTTGGTTTGTCAGAAGTGAGGTGCAGTAACGAAAGAATTACATTAGTCCAATAAAGCAACGGTTTAGACAAAAAACTCGACTGCAAAACGCCTCTCTATCAAAAGTTTTGTTTGATTTTAGATTACAGAATTATGGAGTAGACGTCTCTTATCATGCATACCTGCAGTCTTCTAGAAAGGAGGGGGGGACTGACTTAATGTCCCCTGACTATATTGATATTTTCCCTATAATGTTTTCCTAAATTCACTCTGTTTTTTGTTGGTTTTGGTAGTGGTCGATTAAAAATGTAAAGAAATAAATATGATATATATATGCATTACTGCTATCTAAGTTTATTTATTTATTTATTTTATTTTTATTGTTTTTTCTTTGTTATTTAAAAAAAATGATGACAAACCCGCAAACCAGTCAGCGACGATATCAAATTTTGAATTCAGTTTTGCAAGTTTCTGGCGGACGATCATCCGGCTAAATGTACGAGGAACAGAGTCTTATAATATGACAGGCTTTACAATAATCACTGAAATACCTGACACCGTTCATTTTTAGTATTATTCCTGCCACTCCGTAATGACAACAAATAAATAAATATTTCGGTTTCAGTCTTATGCAAGTGTTGATTGTGTTGCTAATAGCGACAAACGTGATCTATCCATTCAGATGTAACAAAGTTATCATGACTTAATTCCAACCAAAGGCCTGAGGGCAGCTCAAAATGGCCAAACAATTACATTTGAATAAAGGTAGAGGACGTTCCGATTAGACTAAAAAGAAACATACAACATTTTTATATGTAAAAAACTTGGTAGAACTTACGTGAATTGTTATAAAATGAATCTTATCAAAATTGTGCTGGCCATACCTCAGCCGGAGAGTCCTCGGCCTTTTCCATCCGCATGAGTTTTGTTTCCAGTGGGCCTTATCTAAAATAAGCATTAATTAGCTTCATTTTTAAGAAAATTCATTGCTTTGTTGACCTGTTTACCTCGACCAGTTCCAGCGCAATGGCGCAAAAAGCCTCAAATTAAATTGCCCGATCCCAATACATGCCATACAAGAATGCTCTGCAAATTCTATCTACACAATTGGCTAATTAATACATTTGAATGACGGTCAGATAATTATGCTGAGTAATATTTTCAAACTGTCATTACGTTTCATGTAGTTATACTAATTTCCCATAACTTCTCGTGACATTTCAAATCTCTAATTTTAAAAGAAAAACTCTTTCTTTAGTTCGCTGGAAAAAAAAAACTCCATAAACTGATTTGTCATCATTCTCTCACTTTGGACTTCAAACACCTGATTTGTAAAGAAAAAATTATCTGAGTGAGCCGTCGTAAAGAAAAGACGCATTCAAGTTAAATATATCTAGTTCTAATTTACACTCAAAATTAATCCGACAGATAAAATATTCATTGATGACCTATTTTTAAAGACTACAGCTTGAAGACAATACAAGCTTTCAAATCTGGTACCTGGTGTAGCTAGGAGCTGAGGTGAACCAGTGGTCTCAGGCGCTCCCCTTACATATCTCTCATACATCTCAACTCTACGCGTGAGTTCGAGTTTCCGCTCGACCAGCGTGAGTTCGAGTCTCCGCTCGACCAACGTGGGTATGTGAGAAACATTTGCCAGTAGCTTCCAGTGGTTTCTCCTCAGTTCTTCCACCAACAAATGTACTGATCGCCATGTATAGCCTAACATATGCTGAAAAATGTAGCTAAACCCACCAAACCAAACCAAATCTAAGTCTTAATTTTCATAGATGGAAAATTATTTTCTCTACCTTGATGATCAATCACGTGATATAATGGGTTACTTTATATCTAGGTTGTTTAAAGGATACAAAATTGAAAGTTAGAAAGTTGATGGTATGTTTGCTTTCAGAAGCAAAATGTTATTTTTACTTCCCTGTTTACAGCTTTCGTCTCTCAGATTGTGCATGCATCTTGCATAAAGACAGATGCTTTCGTACGATTCTGGCGAAAATCTACAGGATTATATGTATATTTTGTGTACATAAAATCTGATTTTAGCTCACATTCAGTCCTTTAAAAAAATCGTCGTTATTTTCATTACTTTAATTTCCTTAACGGGGAACGTTTTCTTACTTATTTTGTAAATTGGAGATAATGAAATAAATTATAATTAATGTTTGACCAATATTTGACAATCGCAACATTTAAATAATAAAGATTAAAAACAATTAAAGTGTTCATTGATTTCCAAAGTCAACTTAATTATCCTAAATTGTATCGATGATATTTTGGTATTACGGTTGGTTTAATCTTACTGAGATATCCCGGATTATATTGCTATTAACACCGTCTTAACTCTCTACGTCCAAACTTTCGTTTAAGACGAGCCTCGGAAATTCTGGAGTCGGATCTTCGCACACACCCTATCACCATATCTCACTCCCGGGTGGAATTTCTCTCCTAGCTTCACCGCCACCCCCCAACCCCCATCTCCACGGGAGAAAACATAGCTCTTGAGTCCTTTTTCTAATGACAGAAAATTTATACTAGAGAAACATTTCCACTTCTCATATTAATTTTCACAGGTAAAGAAAAGAAGCCATTCTTTCCTTTATTAATGAGCTGCACTGTCTCATTCGCAAGCGTACTGGACTCGTGACAAAAAAGGGTGGCGGTTCGAATCCTACCATGGACCAGTTTGTGTCTGCTACCGGGGTGTCTCCTAGTGTAAGGCACTTTACTCCAATTGCCTCTGCACTAAATAACCTACTTTTATTGTTGTGCCGTAAATCACAAAGCCAAATCCTCCATCCTCCGTATATTCAAGTACAGAGGTAAAATGTAAAATCTAGAATAAACATCGAAACAGAATGTTACAAAGAAAAACTATTTATCATTGTACTGAAATTTTAGTATGACAAATCAGGAACATGGACTGTGCTTCTTCGAAGATATTTTGCCCAACACTACAATATTCGATACAAATGTTAGCACGCACAATTTCATCCTTATTTTGCCCAACACTACAATATTCGATACAAATGTTAGCACGCACAATTTCATCCCTATTTTGACGACACTAAAATATTTGATTGAAACGTTGGCACACACACACAAATGCATTTGATCATATTTCACAAAACAGCCAGTTAATACATCTCAATGATAAAATTCGTCATTTTTGATTAAGGGGATCTAGCTAACAATAGAGTAAAACTTCCTAGGTTAGATATTCTGGTAAAGGGTGAAAAATAATGCTAGAACGACTTTCAGCTTGAAGGAAATCGACTCTTTTGTACTCTTCCCATAGAAAAAAAAATGGCTCGGTAATATAATTTACAGGGTTTAATGCAGTGC
Source organism: Sinohyriopsis cumingii (assembly GCA_028554795.2). Lineage (NCBI taxonomy): Eukaryota > Metazoa > Mollusca > Bivalvia > Unionida > Unionidae > Sinohyriopsis > Sinohyriopsis cumingii. The sequence goes on from CM068841.1 coordinate 63,376,552, forward strand.
CGGATTAAACTCTGTGGAGGCCCTCAGGCAGTCGAAATCTTGGGGCCCCGATCGCAACATATCTCATAATACGTTCTTAATTTTTCCAACCAACAATTTTAATAAACCAATTTTATTACACAAAACAAATATTAACAATTATTAATGTTAATAAACAAATAAACACTTTATGTTGTTAAACAAAATTATTAAATAATTATTAAGTAATTTTCTTTCAAGATCAAATCAATATTATTTTGATCCGTTGTCGGGGGGGGGGGGGGCTAAAAGGCGTGGAGCCCATAGTAGGCCGGTGCTTACTCTGCTGCCTATTTGATAATCCGGCCTTGGTCAAATATTACTGGATTAGAATACTCCACCCCACTCCTACCCACTCGCGAACTGGGGATGCTACTTAAAAGGCAAATATGGTCCTATATCCAAGAGCGACTTTTTCTAAGAAGAAAATTTACAGTGGTAAAGTTTTGCACAGAGAAGTGAATTAAGTGTCATTTTTGTCGTTTTGAGGGAAAACTGATCGAGGAGAAAACTATCTCTACCAGACCGACTTCACATTTCCCACCAAAAAGAAAAAGTAGGATTAATTTTCCTTTTTGAAAGGAAAGCAAGGTTTACATCTCATATTTCGACAGACCTGTTATCTCACTGAATGCCTTACCTCCGTATTTCACAATAATGAAGGCCCTATCCATCGTTCCTGGAGCTGGCCACACTTCTTCCTCCGGTTGAGGCTATTCTGGAAAAGAGTTCCACTGTCTATTTCAAACAATACATTATCCAATATTTCCTATGCTGACTTTATCTTCTTGATCAGATTACCTTTTTCCAGCTTACAGAATAACACCTGTCTGAAAGTAAAATACAAATTTATTACACTGGCTGCCGACACTTTGTGTGTTTGTGTCCCAACGAATAACAACTTTTAAGTTGGAAACGGTTGTCTTTTCACATGTGACAAATGCTGGTAGCTTTTGTTAAGATGGCAAAAGCTTGTGGGTACTGTTTTTACTGCTTAGCAAACATTCACTTGAATCAGACCGTTAATAGGAAAACGTTCAATACCTAACATGTCAGCTAGACCATGAGAATTTTATCGCCGTTACCACCAGGGTCGCTGCACACCATACACATAATAGCTCAACACACTAAGAGTGCTCTAAAGCGCTTCACAAAAAAAGCAGACGACACTTTTGCGCCAGGTTTGGATTGAATTTCCGACTTGGCGCAGCCTTGAGTCATATAGCAGGTCCATACATCACAGGGATTTGTGGAACTCGAATATCAGCTAGTATGGCCGAATTTGTTGTACGCATATCGTGTTTATGCCTATATCAAATACCACAATAGTCGGGGTGTTAGGTTTAGATTATATACCGTATTAACCTCGTTATCCGTAAATCTTCGACTAACCGACTGTATTAGTATAGAAGTTTCCATTCGAAGATACCTTCATACAATCGTAGGACCTTGTCATTATCAGATAAAAACATACTATTATAGAGCTTAATAATACAGTAACAAAACGTAACAGAAACTAATGTCAGCTCAAGTTTCATAACACAAGGACGATGACAATTAACAGAACAGTAGCATTAAGAATAAACTGAAAAGAGTGACACATTTCTGTCGGCCGCCATTATTGTTTTTGTTCCTGATAACCATCTTGACGGAGTAATTTAGAACAGAAAATTCGCTCTTTCAGAAAACTACCTCCCACTATATAGTAATGAATGGTTGGTTTAAGTTAAAACGTGTCTAACTTTAAAATACGTTATATGTTTAAACAAGTCTTGTTCAGTTGCATGAAGTAATTTCGGCCATAATTAGGAAGTACGATTAAATATCAACGTTCATGCTAACTCATAACAACACATCATTTGGCATCGGTCCATTGTTGGATGATTTATGTCCTTTCAAACAAGTCTTCAGACAACAGGTGATAAATGTGTTGTGTATACCGCAGTACGAACCAATTTGCTGACTAATTTACTTTTAAAATTGTTTTACTCCGCTGTACACACGAAAGACTTTTTATGGTAAAGTTATCTAGTGGTTATTAACGTACCTCGGTAGAGAAACAGGTAAATAGCTGGGAGTGTATGAGGTCAGTATTTAGTAACGTCTCTTCTCTACGGCCAGCTTGTTTTGTTTTACACAAAATCCATATTAATATCCATAAACAATATTAAAATACTAGTAAAGGGCAAGTTATTCAAACATTTGACCAAAATCATAATGAAAATGATGTGACTACTATGTTAACACATTCATCCACCCAACTCTCTCTCTTTCTCTCTCGCTCGCTCTCTCTCTCTCTCTCTCTCTCTCTCTCTGACAATAGTCAGTATTTAGTAAATGGCCCAGACTATACCAATCATTTTATTAACTTTTAAAACCGGAAATGGGGTGAACACTAGGACATTAAAAATCAAGTTATTAAAATCAGTAGACTATGACAACATTGTTATTATTGTCTAGTTCAAGGGATACAACATTTCTGAACCACTGATAATTGTCTTACCCGCTGGAATTTCTTTATTTCGCGTCTGGATGACGGGAGCTCAGTGGTATATGATTTATAACTTCATTTTGGCAGACGACTACTTATATCTCAAGATACACATATTAAAGTTCTGTACACCTTTCAAAGTTTTACACTACAGTTTAGCTGTGATGAATTTTCACTGATCAGTCGATGTAACAAAATAACGATTACAAACATTAATAATCCAAATATTCTAAATGAATTAAACATGGAACACAATTTCATCGAAATCCTGTGCTCTCTCTCTCTCTCTCTCTCTCTCATACATAAGGGAGCGAATACGTCTAAGTAGTGAGAGAGAAAAATAGACATGAACTTGCATCAAGTAACCTACAAGAACCCGGGACTTCTTAAAGCTTAGGTGTACACGTTACATGGTATTTTAAGACAGTTTTCGCAATACCAATGATACAAAGTTGCAATAGCCTGTCAAGATTACACTGGTCAACAGTGAAATCATTACTGACTTGAAAAGGCCCTAATCTGTAGTATTTTGGTGTGCCGAACACGAATATAACCGTGAAAAATTTGTATTGGCTCTCGTTTTGAAGATATTCATATACCTCATTTTCTATGTTTCACTGTGTAAATTTCTCCAGTAGGACTGCAGCAACATCCGGAATAATGATGTAACATTGCATAATACCATCATGCTCACATCATCCACAGTTGATTGCATCATTTTCTGATGCAATGCAATACTAATGCCATGCGGCTGCTGAAGTAAGTTGACGTCAGCAGTGTACTATACATGTGTAGGCCTATTATACTAATGCCAGGCGGCTGCTGAAGCTGACGTAAGCAGTGTACTATATAAAGCCCAATCAGATAGGTTCAGCATTTAAAATATTTTAGACGTTGTGCGAGACAGTTCAAGCTACTGTTACATAAAACTTATTATTTTATCCATTTACGTACAATAAAGAACAGTAATGCCTCGAAAGTGTGTTAATACCGCGGACAATTTTTGCTATATTTCTGGGGAAGTGACATTTGCCAACCAGAAGAAAAGTATCAATTCTCAAGTGAAGAAGGCATATCATCTTTACTTCGGATGCAAGGTTGGTGACCAAGACAAGCCTTGGGCTCCGCATATATGCTGTGCTACATGTACAACACAGCTTTCACAGTGGTTGAATTGCAAAAGGTCATCAATGCCGTTTGCAGTCCCAATGGTGTGGAGAGAGCCAAGCAACCACCTAAATGACTGTTACTTCTGCTTGGTTCCTCCTCTTTCCGAAGCGAAAGAAGTCGAGAATAGTCTACCCAAACATTCCGTCTGCATTGAGACCAGTTCCACATGGTGAGGGACTTCCTATTCCAGAACCTCCAGCAGAATATTCTCTTGATTCATCTGACGAAGACAAAGGTGAGTCGACCTGTTCTTCTCCTGGTCCATCAGCATGCAGTGATCCAGATTTTCACTGTGGTGCATCATCAACCCCACACAGAATAACACAGGAAGAACTAAATGACCTGATTCGTGATTTGGACTTATCAAAGAACAAGGCAGAATTGCTAGGATCAAGACTCCAACAATGGAATCTTCTAGAAGAAGATGTCACAATTACTGCATATCGAAAGCGCCACCAGCAATTGGAGCCTTTCTTCAGAAAGGAAAGTAATCTGATATTCTGTTCCGATATTGAGGGCCTCATGAATGCTTTAAAAATCACTCATGACCCACAAGAATGGAGACTATTTGTGGACTCTTCGAAACTGAGTCTCAAGGCTGTGCTTTTGCACAATGGAAACATTCTTCCATCTATTCCAGTAGCGTATGCTGTCCACATGAAAGAGACATACGATAACTTAAGGCAGCTACTGAATTCCATTGAGTATAACAAGTACAGCTGGCACCTCTGTGGTGATTTGAAGGTAGTTGCCCTTTTAATGGGACTGCAGCAAGGATATACAAAATACATGTGTTTCTTATGCGAGTGGGATAGCCGAGCAAGGGAAATGCACTACATGAGGAAGGAATGGACTCACAGGCAGAATGTAGCCATTGGAGAGAAGAATATCCAACACCCAGCTCTGGTTGAGGCTCAGAAAATCTTGCTACCACCCCTTCACATCAAACTAGGTTTGATGAAGAACTTCGTGAAAGCCATTGACCGGACTTTGCCAGCATTCCGATACCTGCATGAAAAATTCCCTCGACTCAGCGAAGCAAAGATTAAAGAGGGAGTTTTTGTGGGTCCTCAGATTCGAGAGCTTTTCAAAGATGACCGGTTCAACAACTTGCTGGAAGGTGACGCGAAACAAGCATGGAATGCTTTTCGCCTAGTTTCTACAAACTTCCTCGGAAATGTTAGGGCAGAAAACTATAAGGAACTAGTAGAAGACATGTTGATGAAGTATAAGAAACTTGGCTGCAATATGTCTCTAAAGATTCACTTCCTTCATTCCCAGTTGGATTTCTTTCCTAGCAACTGTGGTATTGTTAGTGATGAACACGGCGAACGTTTTCATCAAGATATCGCAACAATGGAACAAAGATACCAGGGAAAATGGTCCACTACAATGCTGGCTGACTACTGCTGGACACTCCTCAGAGATGCTCCCGAACAGCTGTACAAGAGACAGGCGAAGAAATCTAAGATGTAGTCAATGACTTGATTTTTTATAGGTAGGCTATTACAGTTGACCTTTTACTATTGGAATGCATTTCGTTATGTAAACATTAATTTCTTGCAGATTACAAAAAAACTAGAGCCAATTTTGCAATTTGACTGTCATATTCGTGTTCAGCACAAAAAAATTGATAAGAATTGACTAATTTTATTTCAGTAACATGACTTTTGTAAAAATTTGTTGTCCAGTGTTATACTGTACATTTTCGGTTAGGAGGAAGATAGTGTAATGTATGTAATGCTTTGTTTGTTTTTTATTTCTTTCTTACATTTTTATAAAACCGATTTTTAGTAAGGATCTGAAAGCAGATTATATAATATTAAAATGACAGAAGGTCGCTTTACCTACTAGCCTTTCTCTCTCACTTTCTTCATTTAAACCATTTTCATGTTTCAATTATAACTGTGTTTTATATTTTTTAATCAATATGAATCAAAATAGAAGTTCAGAAAATAAAAAAGCAAATTATCAATTTCAAAGAAAATTGCGATTACTCGCAAAAGGTAAAGAACCACACATTTTATTGCGGACACAAAGAAAGGGTTGTGCAGAGTTCGTTCATTGCAGTCATTCTGTCAATACACATTTGTTTGCAGTCAATCTTTACTGCTTTTGAAATGCAAGTAAGTTTATCTGTATGTGAAGTAAAATAAATGTCGTTGAGAAATGTATAAGTCTCGTGATATATTAACGATACAGCGCACACACACCACCACCCACACCCACATCCACACACCCAGCAGAAAACTGGGCAAGACTATTGGGAAGAAATAATGCAAGACGAGCCTCCTTAGACAAGAAAAATAACAAAATTTAATCCATAACAATTAATAGCGACAAATCCATTACAACCTAAGTTATGTCAACAGAATTTGATAGCAATGTCTAATTTGGATTTATTTCGTCATAAAAACGAGTGATGAAAATAGCTCAATATCCACGACTGATTGCATCACCTTCCTCTCTTGATCCGTGTATCACACGTCTACCTATTCTATCTAGTCTTCCTATTCTGAACGCTTCATCTCTTTCTGGACTTTCTAGCATTTTATTCGGAACACGTCATCTCTTTCCGGACTTCCGTCCTCAGACTGTCCCGTCTCTCCAAGAAAGCTGTTTCATTAAAAAACAAAATTACCCCTAAATCTCTATACGTATCACTTCCTATACGTACATAAAATTGTCTCACTTTCGTTGCTCAGAAACATAACTAGCTATCCAAACACTGCATAAATCCCGAAAGAATTCGATAGATCATCACTCTCATTTCATAGCGACTGGCCATAAATTAACACGTGAGCAGTGAATCTAACACAGCCGTATCTCTTTACCTACGCTACCACATGCTAGATTACTATCGCATAAAATTCACAAAATTCTAGCTCACAGCAATCCCTAATCTACAAGATTATTTAAACATTACAAAATCATATATAAATATGCGATTATCGTTTACTCACTATAATCACTATCGCCCTAACAGACAAAGGAAATTATTTTATATAACCCTATGAAAACTTACTCATACGAAAATCTGGATCGCATGCAATCCGTCAATTATATCAGTGAACCAGTACCTTTAAAATTAAAGAGATAAATTGCATAACAACTCTAATATCAACAGATTTCCAGGAAATCGAATAAGCGAGACATAATATGGATCCTAATCATATCAAACACATTTGCATAAAGCAATCAATCACAAATAGAAAATTACGTGAAAAATGTGAATTGGGTACCTTAATGTTGTTCTCTTTCAGAAAGTGTGTGCCCTAGCATTAACATCTGTCTTTTCTTACAAGAGAGCCACCTGGTCCCTTTCTTGTTTAACAAGGAAAGCACTATTATTTTTAGGCTTCCTCGGTGCCAAACGTTTCCTTTATCAGGAATTTTCGGACTAAAGTATTTCGATCAATGTCGTCACTTTACATTCACATTACTTCCCAAGTGTACGCCTTAATTTACTCTGGCCAATCGTCAGCAGCGATTCCTAAATTTTCCCAAGATAATAATTTCTTTTGTCAGATTCTGGACAGCCTAGAAACTCTGAACTACGTTGCATATCAACTTCTCTTTGAAAATGACTATTTTACATGGGTTCCTATCAATCGGTTATGTTTGGTAGCTCAAATGTTTACTTTTTAGGTACAGCGTTGCGAAGCCCCGGTCAAATCTCAATGAGTCGTAGATGCTGGTCTTTCAAGTTTAACACTGACATGGGGAGGAAGAAAAGTATAAATGACCATTCACAAAGACTTTTCTGGCAAAAATGTGATAAACTTCTAATGCTCAATGCATTCAACTTTAAGGTTCAATACTTAATCAAAATTCGACACTTTCCAATCTCTGTGTGTGTGTGTGTGTGTGTGTGTGTGTGTGTACTATATCACCTACCATATATATATATATATATATATATATATATATATATATATATATATATATATATATATATATATATATATATATATATATATATATATATATATATATATATATATATATACTTCCATTAACTTGACTAACCCTTACTACTTGAAGAATTAGCCCCTTTCTCCACAGGACATACAATAACAAAACAGCATTAAACGAATGTTACCACATACCCAGATGTGGCATGATGCTGACCCAGTTTAAAATATTTATCATTGACTTTCTGAATCCCACAAATTGTCCCGGATATTGATATGTTTCCCAAATTATCACACCCAGCTTCTTGTCAAATAGATACCTGATGCTAGTAACTGCTGTGTTACCTATTGTCCAATAAAGCTTATCATGTAAATTGAACTTTGAACATTTTAACTTTTTCCCACACTACAATGCCTTTGGTCATACTCACGTGTAGGACAGTTTTGAGTTCTGCTTATACACATAAAGAAACATTAACAACACTAGGTTAAAGCAAGTAAAAGAATTTAAATACCTCGGAACTCTATGAGGATGGAAGGATAGACAGAGAAATCGAATGAAAAACTCAGAAAACAAATAATGTAAACAAAAAAAAAACATATACTAAACCAACCAAACTATCCCTATGGACACAAAACAAGACAACTAGTAAATGCTATATTCATCCCGCCGCACCGGTGGTCTAAGTGGTTAGAGTGTTCGCCTCATATGTGGGAGGTCGAGGGTTCAAACCCAGGGCGAATCATACCAAAGATTTCTAAAGATGGTACCATCAGCAGCCTCGCTTTGCGTTCAGCATTAAGAGGTTAGTGTTAGAACTGGTCCGCTTGGTGGCAGGATAATGTGACTGGGTGGGACATGATGATTTGTCTGCAGACATCGTAAGAATACAAAGAAGCTTGTTAAACGTTAAATATCACACACACACACACACACACACACACACACACCAACAACAACAACAACAAGCAGCTCAAGCTTACAATATAAAAAATCAGACTTTAAAGAAAAGGGAAGATTGAGGGTGAATAGATTGAGTACTGGAAACATAACCAAACCTCTTTATGACAATTAACCAAGTTTCACAACCAGTTTTCTAGACCGAAAACTCTCCCTGCGAAACTTTAAGACGCAAGCAGTATGACAAGACAAAATAGCAATCTTGAGTAGAGATCCGACAACATTTGTAGACTATTTATACCATTCTACATTGACGTCTTGTGAAGGAATACGACAGTCGTTCAGTAGCGAACATTTTTGAAAATTATAAACAATTTCTTTTTGACCACTCAGATTGCAGTACAAGTGAATACAATGTCGTCTCCTAGGCGCTGTCCCTATAATTTAGACTACATTAACTTTCCACTACTTGGCAGTATTTTAAAAACACGAAATTCATTCCTCCTTAGGGAAGGTTATTAACAAAATATGCTATTTTAAATGATTACAAAAGTTGATTTTAAACACATTGTATAAGATACTGAATTTTTATTGATGGAACGAACGACGACAGACAGATAAAACGATAACCCATTGAAAAAAGTAAGACACAGTTAGTACTGGCAAAAGATTTAAACTTTTATAGCAGAAATGTATAAGGTTATATTTTTAAGGGTCTCGCTTGCGAAGTTATTTTGGGTGATACTTCAGTTGTAGACATAACGACGTATAATAGAGTCAGGAAAGTTAATAACAAGCGCATGAAGCAATCAAACTTAACGGAACAAACTGAAGGAGGTCGGAAAATTCACATATATTGGTAGCCAGTATCATTAACTGGAGGAACAGAAGAAAGTTTACAACACAGGCATGCCTTTAACACTCTTGAACTTGTATGGATATCCACCATGCGCTCTACAAAGAATAAACTTGGGTCATTAGTAGCTGTGTCAAAGCAGCCTGCAGTCCTTTGTCAACAAATGTCTCTGAAATCTACTCAGATTCAGATAGCCAAGGACAATAGACAACACAAACCTAACTAACCTACCAGCAACCAAACACCCATTGAGATAGCCAAGAGAAAGTAGAGTTGGATAGTGCACACACTGAGGAGGCCGGCAGACAACATCACGCGTCAAGCCTCAGAGCGGATCCATTCAGTCAAAAGGAGGGTGAGCAGGCTAAGGAAAACAGTGAAACGTTCCACTAAGGAAGAGATAAAGATGACGGGAACCACCTGGGGAGAGGTCACGAAGGCGGCACAAAATAGGTGTGCGGTGGAAAATATTTGCTGAGGCAAATCACCCCACAATGTTGTTGTTGTTGTAGGGTTTAACGCCATTTTTCAGCACACGATAGGCTATACATGGCGGCCAGTATTAATGGTGGAGGAAGAACCCTGCAAAACCCAGGGAAGAACCACCGACCCACGAGAAGCTACTGGCAGGCTTTCCCACGTACCCACGCTAGCCGAGCCTTGGACTCGAACCCACGCAGTCAGAGGTGAGATGGCAGTGATCCGTAACGGAGAGCGCTTTAGACCACTCGTCCACTCGGGGCCCCCACCCCACAAGATTTCAGATTTAGAGAAAAAAGAGTGATTTTACAAAACATGGATCCAGTTATCACCGCTCGATTTTAAAATCAGAATTGTCGCAGAAAATACTGTTGTGCTTAAGATATGAACGATAATTGGATATGGTAATAAAAATAACTTATGTTTGAAAACAAAAACCTAAGTCGTGTGGGATACTTCACAAACGACTACAATATCAGACGGGATTTAGGATATGAGACGAACTGTAAATAATGGAAACATTGAGGTGTAGGTACAGCTGTGATTAGATCGCTCTCGAACACTTGCGTAAGGATTAAGTTTGATTCGAGAGTAACCGGAAGTCATCCGGAACTGCTCTCTGCTTCGAACCAATAATTCTCAACTATGTTAATTGTAGAGACAGGGACACTGTGTAAATCTTTTGATGAAACTGTAGTAGAAAGCTTTACAAGAATAGACGTTACAGCTGATACATTCTGAAAAGTTGAAGAATTGTTGATTTACTACGCCACCTACTGAAAAATGAAAACTTTTTACATAGTCCGGGTTACCTACAATTTAAAGATCTGCTCGAATGCATTAAGCAAAACACTGCTAAAGCAAAGGCACAGGACGCTGCTACTACTGATATTACGTTAAACGCAACCTAACAGTGAAGTTTGAAAGATGACTATTAAACCATGACCGAGTAAATCAGTTCGCGGTCAGCATGGCACGTACTAATTAACATTGTCGTATGCACTAGGCGCACAATAATTTACTAGCCTGCGATGGGGGAAGGTGTTCCTGTTTCGGACATGATTCATTTGTAATGGAGATAACGGTTTGAGACATAGAGAGGTGCAGTAAATTTGTTGATGCGACAACGGGAAGACAATCCAGAGACAATTTTGGGCCATTGGAAATAAGCATCATAAAACAAGTGATCTCCAGAAATAGTTACTAATAAAGGATGAATAGAAAAAATGTTCCAACTTTGATGGACGTGTTAAAATTTGGCGGTTAGATAAAGTTAATTATGACTGGCTAGGCTATGGGGGGGGGTGTTTCCCAGACGAAATTTAATGTTTTAAGTATTATCCCTCATAAAATTAGTTAATCTAAATTACTGTGGGAAGCCAAGAAGTTGACTCCGGAAAATGAAATGGATTTCTCTTTACACATTGTTCATGGGACGGTGTCCGGAAGCTGAGGAACGTAAAGGAAAAGAGCAATTCAGCTTATAGCAAAGAGATTGAGTCTCAGAAGGCACAAGGCTTGTCTCAATCGCATACAAATTATTCATTCATATAAATGTATTCATTCATATAAATTTGTAACTATATATTTGAATTAGTTTGTTTAAATTCATACAATAATTTCCTTGAGTTCAAAAGTTACGTGCTTGCATTAATTTGTCTTGAATGTTACATGACTCATGTGTTCTAAACATGTCATACAATATTTCCCTATTATAGATTCGTTCGCATTTGCTCGCTCATATGTAATAGGAATTACGTGTTCTATGAGTTCCATGCTGGGAATGTGTGAATTTATCTGTCTTAAATTATATGAATCATGTAAACTAGGAGTTTATACTACTATGGCTGGAAGTGTTGTGCCAACGAATTTCTAGTTAGCAAATATTGTAGTTAAAATATGAAGTGAATTTCGTTAATTCATTTGAATAATTAATAAGCGAATACTGTTAACAGAGGGACAGTGGTATTTGACATTAGAACGCCTGCCGACTCACATACCGTCCAGTTAGTGATTTATAGCCCGCAGTATGGCGTAGTAATAATTACTGAGATGTGTAGTAATGTCATTGTTCCTTTAGGAATGCGGCTAACATCTAGGAAAAAAACATTAATTTTATGATAAATAGGGTCGCGTGTATAGGCAGCCAGGCTGCGTACTGACCCATATTGTCCTTAGTTTCTGTTGAATTACGATAAGACGATATCTGGCGTAACAAGAATGAGAATATTTGAAGGGAAAAAGTTCCAAATGTGAACCATACCATGGGAAAGGAGAGCAAACAACAACGTTATGATTGTTGACCCTAAGAGAGGTTAAATATATACAGAGAAGAGGAAATGGAACACGGCGACTCTGACATGTGACCAACTGGACTTTGAGAGGGCCAAAAGCAACCAGGATATGCAGGCATGCTGAGCAAATGAGTTCGGACATTCACTCGATTTCGTGATTTTTTCTTGTTTTATTGGTTTAGCCAAATGGTTATTTGCACTCTTTATAAAATTGTTAATTTTATTTCAGTGAGAAGGTGTATCAGTCAAATGTCATATTCAGTTTCATTTTGTTTATGCAATTGATTGAAATGATATATTTAGTTACGGGGGTTCATGATGTTCTATTCTACTTCTCTGCTCAGATCTCTGCTATTACATCCATTAATTTCATATTTGATGTTATTATTCACTCGATGCGGGAAATAACATCGTGGTCGATTATCTCCAAGATAATGATAACCAAACTAAAGGTCACATAACAAATGGACCATAACACGCAATTGTGACGCAAATATAGACTGCATGGAAGTGCGAATTTAGGATTAACCATCATTACAGATTCTTGTCGATGTTTGACCTGTACAAATAACAACCTTGTAGTTAAAACATAAAGCAATAATTCCGACGATTTTATGTATTTAACATCGTCAGTAAGTTCTTACTATATTTTCCAGTAAATTCAAGCTGAATCAGACAGAGTTCAAAGACGATATCAGTAAATTAAAGTTAAATCAAAGTTCAAAGTTGATATCAGTAAATTCAAGCTAAATCAGATAGTGTTCAAAGATGGTATCAGTAAAGTCAAGCTGAATTAGATAGAGTTCAAAGCTTATATAAGTAAATTCAAGCTAAATCAAATAGTGTTCAAATACACCAGTAAATTAATGCTAAATCAGACAGGGTTCAGAGACGATATCAGTAAATTCAAGCAAAATTAGATAGGGTTCTGTATCAACTTATCACAATTAAAATGGCTTCTCGCAGACATCCTTTTATCGAAATTTAGAGATTGCTGGTATCATTGAAAAACGTTGATGTCTGCAACGGCAAATATAAATCAGAAGAGATAAACAATACGGTAATATAATCCAAACATTTACAACCAAGAAGACTGGAGCCCTAGAAATTAATTAACGTGTTGTACAGATAAAATATTGAAGGGAACATTTTCCGTGAAAGATACTGACAAGTGTTTAGTGGTGAACGAAGTGAAATTTAAATAAAAATGCAATTGTTATCGTTCCCCACGTTTCTATGATTTCTCTAACTAGACGATAATATAAATGATTCCTTCTAGCAACGTAAAGCTTTATACAGCATTCCTGAATATTTTGTTTCTACGCAGGTATATTTTCCTCGCTCGAACTCGTGCTGCTAACTTGCTTTCTGAAGACCAATAATTTTTCATTGAAAACTTGAAGCAGTTCACTTTCTTTGCTAGTACAAATGTAAAGTCTTTCTGGCAATTCCCTTCAAATTTATCCAAAAAGGAAACTATAGTTTTGCTTCGAATATCTTGTCCTTTCTTGCAGTTCAACTCCTTTATTACTGCCAATATATTGTCATTTTCTTCTAAAGAATCATGGTGGTATGTATCTGGCATCGTTTACTTTATCCGGTATATTTCGATATATGATCATGTTGTGTTTGAGAATTTCTTAAAATTCAAGAGTTTTTCAAAATAGCGTCTTTTGAAAATACTCTATTTTTTAGGTTGACCACAGGGTCGGGTAACCATCCCAAGGTCACCTGACAATCTAACATTTCTGGTTATCAGATAATCTAGGGATAACAAAAATAATCTGCAGAAAAAGAAAACACACACACACACACACACGCATGCACACATGCATATGGCACACACTATAGGTGACATGGACTTTTGTGATATTACAGTATTTTGTTCCTGTTTACCATCAAGTCGGATACAAGTTACATGTTCATTACTGAGGTCCATTTTTGAAGAAATTGGTTCTCTTTCTTATTTACTATAGCAGTGTATTTTTAAATGTTCCTATGCATGCAACTAATTGCTTAAAAGAAAAAAATAGAAGGATTTTTCATATTGAATCTGTAAGTATAATATTTTGCCAAAATAAGCAGGAAATTATACAATCTGTCCAGTTGTTCAATTCCTAAGAATGTTTCTTTTTTGGACAAATTTATAATATTTGGGCAAAAAGGTGCAAAAACGTCAATTAAACGGTACCAAAACTGTAAAGTAATACTGCAATCATAAAAGAGATGCTCAATACTTTCATTTTCACTCTTACAGAAAGTACATTTGTTGCCATCTAATATGTTAATTCTTTTCAGAAAATCATTAGTAGCGATTATTATATGATTAATTTAAAGTTAAAAGAGATCAACTTGGTATCTTTGGTACAGCATTTCGCCCGGCTATAAATCTCAGACCACTCCTCACTATTTATATTTTTATTAAACACTTGCATCCAAGTTTCTTGCTTCGCAGTGTGTTGCCTTTTAGATTTTTTTACAAGATCTTTGTAAACAAACTTGAATGAATTTTGCTTTTGCAAGTTCACCATTTTATCCTCCTGCTTATCAGAATTAGTATGTACTAAATGTTTTTTATGGCGTCTTTCCATGCTTTTGGAATTTTGGATATTAAGGATAAGTATTTCAAAAAATCATCCCTTCTGGTCTTTTGTTTTATTATATCAAAAAGTATTAAATTACCGTGATCATCTACTAGATCATCCACAATTTCAAAGCCGGCTTCTGTCCAGGATTTGTATTGATCGAACATTTTAGGGGGGACAAAATTTAAAATACTCATGAATAGATACTCATTAGGACTTTGCGGTTCCTCTTGCCAATTAAATACTGCCAAAATTACATCTCTCCAAAAACTGTTTTTAATGAACTTACTAAATTCTTCTAATTTCCTTCTCCCTAAATTCCAAATATCCTTTTTATTTCTGAGTATAGTTGTATTGACTAAGTTCTGCCACGTTCCATTTTCCTTTTCCAGCAATCTTTTAACCCATCTTATATTAATATATCTAATGAATGAAAATATGTGTATCATATTTAGTCCTCCCTAATTTCTGGGAAAACTAGTATATCACGTTTTATTCTCTCTACTTTTCTTAGTTTCTTCATATAATTAATTTCCACCATTTGTTGTAAATCTGAAGAAAATTCTAATGCAAGGAGGGTCAAGTTAGAAGAGGACCAAATTAGGCTTATTTCTGGACATATTCTTTCATTAGAAAATTTCCTGTTTCCAATCCAAATAGATTTTGTTTTTGTTATGTTACATTTAAGTCCAGATAATAGAAAAGAAACTTGCAACATATTCATAGTTGCTTCAAGAGAACATTGAGATCCATCAAGAAAAATAAAAGCGTCATCGGCATACTGACCCAATTTATATTCACTGGCGTCAAAGATTGATACCGTTATGTTTTTAAAATATAGACAAGTAGGGGACGATGAGTATTCTAGAATTTTGTGAACGTTTATCGCGCAGAACCCAAACTAATCGTAGCAGACGACATTATATTTATTTGTACTTCACTAAGAGTAGTTCAGTATTTTTTATTCGTAAAATAATTTTCATACAAAAACATCGCATCACTATAGGAGATAGAAATACACAAACTTATATGCGATTTAGAAATGTTGTAACCCTCTAAAGGGCACAGTAATGCAAAACGTTATGAGTGTTCTAGTTGGGTTTTCTAGGGGTGGTGGAGGCTTTCGTTTTATTTTGTTTTTAGTTTGATGTTTAATGCTCTAGTGGTTACATACATAAGTTTGAAATAAGAAATAAGTGGTCCAATATCGGTCATTGCTAACTACCATAATCCAGCAAAGAGCGGTGCCAGTTAAATGGTTCAAGTTGCTTTCTACATCTTGTATAATGACCTTATCTTTTGTGCAGGTAACCAGATACTTTAAATGTTACTCCCCTTTCCAACCTCTGTGCCCAAACGTTTAATAAAATAAATCCAGTATTTACAATGTTAGAGCCGTGACACTCAATATGGTGACGAAACCAAATTGTCTAGCTATGATGACTTGTCTTCTAAGCTCGAGACCCCACTTTGTATTGTATACATAAGCTCGAGACCCCACTTTGGTACCCAACAGTCTAATTGTATTGTATACCTGAGCTCGAAACCCCACCGTGGTATCGAACAGTCTAATCGTATTGTTTATCTGAGCTCTAGACCCCACCATGGTACCCAACACAGTCTAATGGTATTGTATACCAAACCATGGTACCCGACACAGTCTAATTGTATTGCATACCTGAGTTGCAAACCTCACCATGGTACCCAACACAGTCGAACTGTATTGTATACCTGATCTCGAACCCCACCATGCTGCCCAACACAGTCTAATCGTATTGTATACCTGAGCTCGAGACCCCACCATGGTACTCAACACTAATTGTACTATATATAACTGAGCAGCGAACCTCACCATGGTACCCAACAGAGTCTAGTTGTATCGCATACCTGAGCTTGAGACCGCACCATGGTACCAACACAGTCTAATCGTATTGTAAATCTGAGTTCGAGTCTCCACAGTGGTACCCAACACAGTCGAATTGTATTGTATATCTGATCTCGAACCCCACCATGCTGTCCAACACAGTCTAATCGTATTGTATACCTGAGCTCGAGACCCCACCATGGTACTCAACACTAATTGTACTATATATAACTGAGCAGCGAACCTCACCGTGGTACCCAACAGAGTCTAGTTGTATTGCATACCTGAGTTTGAGACCGCACCATGGTACCAACACTGTCTAATCGTATTGTAAACCTGAGCTCGAGTCCCCACAGTGGTACCCAACACAGCCTAATCTTATTGTACACCTGATCTCGAGACTTCACTATGATACTCAATACAGTCTAATTGTATTGTATACCTGAGCTAGAGATCCCACCTTGGTACCCAACAGAGTCTAATCGTATTGTATAGCTGAGGAAACTCATGAAAATATCCCCAGAGTGTCACAAATTATGTAACTGACAAGCCAATGTAATGGATGGGCGGTTAATTTCCCTTGCCAGGACTTTTAACCTTAGAATCATGAACCTGATTTCATTTTTAATTATTCCTCATTTCGATGCGTATCTTGGTAAAGTTTCAATAAAGTATCTCCAGTATTTGAAAAGTTTTAAGTCGGACGCATAATTGATCACCAAGTTACAGTTACAGTTGTGATTACCTCAGTATGGCTATGGTACACAACATGCCGTGTAGTTATGATATATGTAGATGTGAAAGGTTCAATAAGCGTATACCTTATAAGTTCAAAAAGTATAGCCCGATCAAGTTCTTCCTAATGTATAAACAACAATCCTAGTGATGCTTTAGTGTGATATAAATAGCAAATAATGGTCAAAAAAACCGTTGGGTGATATTTTTATCCAGACTTGTTCGTGCTCCGACACAGAGAATGTCATTTATCACATGAAGTGGGCAAGTAATGATTCTTGACAAAATTATCCTTTAATCATGTTGACTGCATACACGGCTATATATTTTAATGCTGGGTTCTTATCTATGGTTCATAATGTGTTATTAAGGAACAACTTGGCACGTTTTACAGCAAGTTTTACAGCAAACCTTTAAGAAATATGCTTTTCGGGTGAAAATTGTGGTTGTTTCAACACAAATTATATCAAGCCTTACAAGAAACAACCATGGCATACAGAAAGCTTCATATTTATATAGGTTATAAATTAATCGAGTCACATAACACAATTGTTACATTGTGTTTGTGTTGAAATGTGTGTTTATTTGATTGTGTTGAAATATGTGTTTATATATAAACAATTAAGATGTGCGGGATGTAATTTTACTTTTGCCTTAACTGGCAAAACCAGTTGTGTCCTGAATTTTGCGAATAGGAAATTCCGAGACAGCAGGAGATTTAAGATTAGAATACACATATAAACGTTGTTTTTTGTGGGTTTAACTCCATTTTTCATCAGATGATAGGTTATATATTTCAATTGATTCGTCGTCACCATACAGTTGGGATACAGAATTTGAGCGGCAACCATTAGCAGCATTTGAACCTGTCTCTATGGATTTTGTACGTACAATCCTGATGAAGAGTGCACCAAAGTCATGTGAACTTGATCCAATTCCAACATCACTGCTGCTTGAGTGCTTAGATCCAGTATTGCCTTCACTAACTGATGTTATTAATACCTCTCTCTCATCCGGGGAATTCCCATCATTTTTCAAAACGGCCATTGTAACGCCTCTGCTGAAGAAACCAACACTAGACCATAACGATTTAAAGAACTACCGCCCAGTTTCTAATCTCCCATTCATATCAAAAATCTTAGAAAAGTTTGCTCTATCCCAGCTTGTATCTCATCTAAATTCAAACAGTCTTTATAGCAATGTACAATCTGCATATCGCCCTTGCCACAGTACTGAAACTACTCTTCTAAAAGTAGTTAATGACATTCCCTCTGCGTTGGATAACGGAAAGATTACAGTCATCACCCTCCTTGACTTGTCTGCAGCATTTGACACAATAGACCATGATATATTACTTCACCGTCTCCAGCATGTATTTGGCATTCATGATACAGCCTTACTGTGGTCCAAGTCCTACTTGGTCAACAGGAGACAAATTGTATCTGCAAATGGAATACACTCCAGCCCAGCTGATCTATGTTGCATGTCACAGAATTAGGCAAACAAATAACTTTGCCTTAGAACTATTTGACTATTTCTCGTTGTACATGCGTACAACGTTATCTAGGGTGAATAAGTATTTTTCCAGGTAAGCGACTGTATTAACATGTACCTCGCCAGAAATTACTTGCGACGAAGGGACATTAATAACATGATATGCACGGGTATTTTACCCTGACTTTTGCTCACTGTCCTATCGATTTAAGTAACATCGATTTCTAAACCGAGACTGGTCGTTTTCGATCACGTCAAGGAGTGTACGATCTCCATTGTTCTCCAGCCATAGGGCTGATTGTGACTGTCGCTGTGATTGTGACTTCCACTGTGGTTGTGATTGTGACTATGACTAGAGCTGACTAGAGTTTACTAGAGATGTCTGAAGCTGTCTAAAGTTGTTTAGCGCTGTTTGGAGTTTCCAGAGTATTTAAGGCTGCGTGCTGTCGATACGCATGTATGTATGTACGTATGGCTGTGCCACGGACGTAGACGTAGCAAATTCAAAAGGATGTCTGTACGTGTATGCGTATGACTGTACATGTGGTGGATCTATAAAGGGTGCGAGCGGCCGATAAGAGTGTAGGTCAACCCAAGGAATCCTGCGACTGTACAAGGGGTCTAGAAGCATACGTTTGGTTTACTTTTTGTTCCAAATGCATTTTTATGTTCATACGATTATTTTGAATCTTAGTTGTGTTCATAAAATTATTTTGAATCTTAATCCGAGTTCATATTTGAGATTATGTGACTCTCTCTTGTAGTGTAGAATACTGTTTGAATACTTTCCATGAGTTTTCTTGGATCTGTACTTCATATTGATTTCATATTTTTGGTTTATTTTCAATGTGTGAATGTTGTGTAGAGTGATTTGAGTCAATCGTATGTTGAGAGCTTGAGAGAATCATTGTATTTTTACATCATATATTTTTCTTTATTAATTCATTTCATAAATGTCCATCTTTCTCACATTGTGTTTGTCTTATTCATTTAGTCCAAGAACCCACTCGGTTTCTATTCTGCGAAAGGGGTTCCACAGGGGTCTGTTCTTGGATCTGTTCTCTTCATTCTGTACACTCATTCGCTCTCAAGTGTCATATATCATCATCCAGTGTCACACCAATTGTACGCTGATGACACCCAAACATAAAAGTCAAGCCACCCAATTGAAGTTGATGCTACCATCCAAGGTGTAGAGAGGTGCATTTCTGATGTGAAATCATGGATGACATGTAACAAGCAGCAGATGAATGATGATAAATCTGAGGCCATTCTGATCACAACACAAAGACTTTCTCATTCACATCCTTTACTTCCAACAATAAATATCAGCAACACCAACATTAAATTCACACAATCAGTACGAAACGTAGGTGTTACTCTGGACAGTACTCTCACATTGCACCAACATGTCATGAATTTTGTGCAAGGCTGCATATCTTGAGCTGAGACGCATCAGCTCAATTCGCAAATATCTTTCAGTTGAGGCCACTAAAACAATTGTGTGTTCATTAGTACTTTCAAGACTGGATTATTGTAACTCAATTCTGTCTGATTCATCTCAATATCTGCTCCAGAAACTTCAAAAAGTTCAAAACACAGCTGCTCGAATCATACTTGGATTACCACGATCAGAGCACACCTCCCCACTGCTCTGTACCCTACACTGGCTATCCATTCGATCCAGAATCAAACACAAAATTTGTTCTCTGTGCTACGTTTCACTGTCGGACTCTAGTCCAACATACCTATCCGACCTCACCCATGTGTACACACCAGCAAGATACTTACGCTCCTCTTCTGATAATCGTATACTCATTATTCCCACTATGAAAACAAAGTCATATGGACAATGTTCTTTTGCATACCAGGGCCCAGCAAAGTTGAATGAATTGCTCACTGAACTTAGGCACAAAGACACAATGATCACATTCAAGAGGGCTCTCAAAACCCACTTATTTCGACTGCAAGAACAAACTTAAAGACCTAATAATGTTTCATACCTTAAATATTCTCGGCATGTTTTTTTATGTTTTCTAATTTCTTGGTGTTTCTTTTTGTAATCATATCATTATATGTTTTTATGTTATAGGTGTTGTCTAATGTTGTAAAGCGCTTAGAGCTTCTAAAGAATGGGCGCTATACAAAGTCCTCATTATTATTATTATTATTATTATTATATGCGGCCAGTATGTTTTGGTGGAAGAAAAACTCAGAATGACCCCGGAAGAAGCGCTCACTCCAGGGAAGCCATTGGCACGCTTTCTCCCATGCCCACGTTGGCCGAGCAAATACTCATACCCACGTGGACAAAAGCGGCTTGATATTTCTACATATAATTTATATATATATATATATATATATATATATATATATATATATATATATATATATATATATATATATATATATATATGAAACCGGTCTCATCACATATAAATGTGTCCAAACTTGTCTTCATGAAATTCTTCGTAAAAGTCTCGTACAAAAGAGTGAAGTGGTACTTCATGACATTTGTGTATCGTGTGCCTGACTACGGCGCTGTCGCTCCTCCCCCTTTTCAATAGCTATTGATACCGTACCTTGCAAAGAACTTATTGAAATATTTGAGGGTCTCTGTCCATGTTGAAATGACTGGTTATCTATTAAAAACTGCGCACAATGAATGAGATGACAGAACTTCTGTTATGGGGAAATCCTTGTTCTATTTTTTACATCCAAAAGGTTACACATGTTGATTCTTGAGCTGCTTATGTACAGAATGCATAGGGTTTTTGTCATTACATTGTACTTTGCATGATCATCCGATATTGGGGTTTTTTGTGCTTTTTTTTTAATTCAACGGGAGAGACATCCCCGTCAGATCATACTGCAATCTTAAAATCTTCAGAATTTACCCTTTGGACATCACAAATGAAGAAGGTCTTAACAACTGAGATTTCCATCAATCACTTTATTATTATTATTATTATTATTATTATTATTATTATTATTAATACGTCTTCAATGATTAGTATTTCAGTATTTAGGTTAAGTCCGATGAAGAGAATTTATTCCATTACGATACCGGAGCCGGGGTGACTCTGTAGTTAGCATACCGACTCACGACCGAAATGAGTTTCTAATCCTATCATGGGACCAGCCTGTGTGATTTATCGTTGTGTTTCCTTGAGATAGGCACTTTACTCCAGCTTACAAGCACAAAATGAAAATTCAGTACGTTACCATTATATATAACTTTGAAAGAAAATAATGTAATTTATTCAACATCTGCTCAAAGGAGCTGAAACCCTAGTCGTAAGTCCCGTCTACCTAACGCAATATGATATGATAAGAATAAAGAATAGTAAAGTAATGAGATGGTACTAGGACAGACTGTTGAAAGATTATACACATCAAAGTTATATATAAAAAAACTTCACGATGTTAGTTACATCTTTGCTCAGTCCAGTCCAATATTATGTACAAATCTACACTTTAAAATCCCGACCTAATTTATAGAAAGTGTCCATTCCTTGTTTCACTATCCACCCCCCACTATGTATTTATTCACTTTTCTTCATTTCTATTTTAAACCTGTCACCTGTCATACCATGTGTTATATTATTAAATTCGTGGATTCAATATTTTAAACTTTTCATGTATCTCAAATGTAGCCTTTCTTGTAAAGGTAAAGTAATCGGCACTGTAGCGTCCCGAGCTTTAGGTCTGCACAAGGTCAGCTTTTACTCGATGTCAACTTGGGATTTTAATCACAAGACAGGAAAGCTATTTAAGTTTCAACGATTTAATAAACGCTAATAATGGTAAATATTAACGGTACCATATGCATGAACAGATCAAGAATGAAGTAAGAACTCTGAAATAGATCCAGGCGAGTAGATAATACCTAAAATTCTTTAATTACATAAATGTGTGGCTCAGAGCAAAGTTAAGAACGTACATAATAAAACAATCACTGCAAACAAATAAAGTATTTCTTGGGAAAGAGTACAACCCAAAACGAATTGAATCGTAGAACACGAAAAACGGTACCACTCGAATGTGTTTCCCAGTGAGTTTAGTATTATTATGGTCCAGAATGCACTACTACTTTGAAATATAAATTTTGAATCGTTTTTCTTCTTTATAGCCAACTAAATGTCACTTTAATGTAATATGGAAATAATGAATACTCCCTTTAGGGATAGTATAATGAATGCTCCCTTCTATATATATATATGTTTAGTCATTTACCGTGGCAGCAGTACTGATGTTTTAATATACGTATCCAGTTGAATTTCCATATGCAACAATTATATAGCAGTAGAATAGATTATTGTTTTATCACACGAGTCAATATAGATGTTGGCCATCGGTTAAACCAACGCTGTTGTAGTATAGCACTGTTAAGTCTACGGGGGTGGGGGGATCAATCTTCAACATTGCAGAATATATTGTAGGTTTATTTCATATCATTTGGAATATTATATCGTCTGTAATGGTTTATATTGGTATAATGTGATCTCTATAGTAAGCATACCGCGGTCGTATTAGCTCTATTTCACTGTCCTCTTATTTCACATAGATAGTCTCTCTGCCGATCGTAATGCGTCTCCTAGAATACGGAACACGACTGGTATTTATACCCTTGAGACCCACTGGTCTTACGCAGAGATTGATGGGAAAAACCTTGGTCGTAAGTGCGTGAGGGAAACACACGAGTATATCGATTGACACTTAACAACACCTTACAAACGCTCAAAAGTATTATGGCGGGTGAATTGTGATTCGCACTTGCACAAATACTTTGGCAGTGGAGTTAATCTATATTTGGGTACTTGATGTGAAGATACTCACATCAGAACTTAACTCTTTATCCCAGAAAACGAATATATTAAGGTAAATAGTGTTAGAGGATATAAAAGAGACCAAAACACAACGACCAGAAAGACTGATTTGGACCAACATTGACAACCTTGTACGAAGTAAGTGCCAACCACAGTTACTCAAATTAACAATATATTAATAAGACAAAACTCACTAAACGTGATATTAAAACATTTTTACAGTTATTTATTGTGCCTAGCCACCCTACAAGTCCTTTATGTCTTCATGTACTTATTAAAATCTATCCCATTTTGTTGACCACTGATATATATATATATATATATATATATATATATATATATATATATATATATATATATATACCGTATATGAATTACTGAAATTGAATATTTAATGTTGAGAAGTGTGAAAATTATGTTTAAATGAACCACACACTACTTATATTTTATAACACCAGAGTTAATCACAATACCCCCCTCTAAAAAAATGAGTTCTTCCACGAACTTGAATATATGTTTGTCATGAAAGCCTAAATTGAATGATGTCACACTGTACTGCAGTGTCACAGTTTGTCTGGATGGTGCTGAGTCAGTCATTGTGCCAGTTTCCATTCGTATCCTATATGTAGGGTCTAGCAGGAATGAGGTGTTAAGTTCATAAACTTCACCAGTAGGGAGGTAAGCCCTTTCAGTTCGCCTGATCATTACCACTCCCTCCGGGACATGGCGAACTTCCCGGTTTGGGCACACTAGCGCTCGATCCCTCATTGGGCGCAGTAAATCAGCCGCAATCCCAGTGTGGTATGAGGAAGGGGCACCTGCGAAAAAGACACGAGGGTCACTGTGCAGATTTTCATACAGACGCCCTACTGGTGGTTCTACTGCTTCTAGTAGTATTGGTTTAGTCCAACTCCCCAGTGGCATCATGCGGTCATGTCTTCTAGGGGGAAGGGGGAATAATTTTTCCTGGTCTGCTGTCTGTAGTGGAATCTCAGAATCGGGTAGATCAAACTGAGGAGGTGAACCTGGTGTGGCTCTTTCTTCCGGATGGAAAAATGGTACTACGGCAGATTCAGGGAGAGCTGTCCCACTTTCCCGGAATTGAGGGATAGCAGTTTTCTCAAGTAGTACCACAGGTAATCAGTAGAATGCATGACCTTCCCTGTGGATAAGTGTTTGGGCTCCCAGCTAGCATGCTTTTGGTGTGCGGGAAAGGATACGGAAGTCTCGTCACAGTTTCCGTTTCCTTCCACGACTTAGTAGCTTCTTTTGGGCATGGCGGAATTATTAATGAAGATCTCCCACCATCAGGGTGACACTTTTGAAGATGATGCTTCAACACAGTGGCGTCGTTGGGGGGGGGGGGTGCGGGGGGTGCGGACCGTACCGGGTGACACCATCTCAGAGGGGTGACACCAAAATGAAAAATTGCAAATTTTACAGAGCACACACTGCTCGGTCTAGTCGGATTTCATTAGCGGATAACCGATCATAGTTAAATACATGACTAGCACAGTGGACTTATTTTAAGAAGAAGAAATCCATGGTGGAAGTCTGGAGGGGTGACACCATGAGTTTACCGCACTGGGTGACACCAACCCTAGCGAAGCCGCTGCTTCAACATATATGTCCTGTTGGTCGGAAAAGACTTTCCACAAACTCCACAGTTTCTGACTGGCCCATTAGCATCCCTACAGTGACGCTCTCTCTGGGTCGTGGTGGAGAATCTCTTCGGACAACGTGGGTCTTTGCACCAGAACATCTGTGAAAAAGAATGACACATGGGTCTCTGATCATGTATTCATTTGTGTAACATTCACGTTATAATATTTGTTAATTAAATCCTGTTGCAAAAATTGTCCCCTCCGAGAAGTGTCTTTTGGGCATACTCGAATTAAAAGAAAAACAAAAAAAAACAACAGCAACAGACATTATTCTTACTGTTCAGCACTGAACCATGTCCTACTTTTATATATATATATATATATATATATATATATATATATATATATATATATATATATATATATATATATATATATATATATATATATATATATATATTATTAATTGCTTTGAATGTTTTTAGCATAGTACGGCTTTAGTTTATTAAAATGTACATATAGTTCTTGTGACTTTCCAGGCAGTTTTATCTTATAGACCAGATCAGAGCATCTCTTAACGACAGTACATGGGCCATTCCAATAGTTCTGTAATTTTGATGCATGTCCATGTTTTCGTCGTCCACTGAAATACCAGACCTTATCACCAGGACTGTATTTGGTTTGCAATCCTATGTCGTGTTCATAATTACGTTTCTGTCGGTCGGCGGCTTTATTCATATTTTTGCGCGCAATATCATGTATCACATTCATCTTTAGTTTCAGAGTATACGAATAATCAAGTGGATTCTGTTCAGATTGTTCCGGTGTTAGACCAAATAAAAGATCAACTGGTAGAGACACCTCTCGTGCAAACATCATTTTGCAGGGAGAAACTCCTGTACTGTCATGACATGAAGATCGATACGCAAGCATGGCTAAAGGAAGATGCCGATCCCAATCATCCTTACTTTTAGAGACATATTTTGTGAGCATAGATGTCAATGTTCTGTTGAAGCGTTCAACTAACCCATTACTCTGAGGGTGATAAGTGGTGGTTCTGGTCTTGTGGATGTCCAAGAGATTACAGATGTTTTGAAAGAGCGTTGATTCGAATTGTCGACCTTGATCAGTGTGTAACTGCTGAGGCACTCCGAAGCGACAAACAAATTCATATACAAATGTTTCTGCTATATTTTCCGCTTGAATATTAGATAATGGAAAGGCTTCAGCCCAACGGGTGAAGTAATCTGTTATGACCAAAACAAATCGATTTCCACTTTCAGTTTTCGGTAAAGGGCCAAGAATGTCAAGTGCCACTCGCTCAAGTAGAGCACCGACCTTGTATTGTTGTAATAGTCCCTTGACTTTTTCGTGGGTGGAATTCGAGCTTGACACTTTCCACAGCTTCTGCAGAAGTTTCAACATCGTCTTTATATCCAACCCAATAAAACCTATCGCGTACACGGTTTACAGTTTTGGACACTCCTAAATGACCAGCAGTAATATCTTCATGCAACATTTTTAGAACCTCCTGCTTCCAACATTTTGGTACCAGTAGTTGATGTTTAATGTTGTTTGTAACATCCTCCCACCATACCCTATACAGAATTCCATCTTTCAGTAGGATCCGATCCCACTGAGCCCAATATGTTTTCATTTCTTGTGAAAGATTTGAAATTTCGGGCCACAGAGGACGCTTGTTTACAGTTTTCCAACCATGCAAAGCGGACAGAGACTCATTTTGAGCTTGAGCAGCTTTGATTTCTTCTTTGGATATTTTATTATACCAATCGTTGCCAAGAAAATTTCTAGTCGTCTCCTGTATTTCACAAAACGATTGCGGCTGCGCAACATTTTTAATTGAGAATTCCTGTTTATTTTCTTTGGTGTTGAACTGATTTCTTGTAGTTACACGCACTGAAATTTATCAGCTTCTGGATGGTCCTCGTTAGGATTACAACAAGAATCTTTCAGTTCTTGTCTTTCACAATAATTACACGTCTCACGTGGTCTTCTTGACAAACTATCAGCATTTTGATGCTGTTTGCCAGGACGGTGAATGATTTTGAAGTCATATGCATTGAAAATTTCAATCCAACGAGCCATTTGTCCCTCAATGTTTTTAAATCTTAACAGCCAAGTTAAAACACCATGATCAGTTCTCACAGTAAAGGGAACTCCATATACATAATGATGAAAGTGTTTCACAGATTCAGTGACTGCAAGCAGTTCTCTACGGATAACGCAATAGTTTCTTTCCGCTTTACTGAGAACTCTACTAAAATATGCTACTACTTGCTCTCTTCCGTCATGAACTTGGGCCAAAACAGCACCGATGCCGCATCCGCTAGCATCTGTATCAAGGATAGACTGTTGCCTGGAAGATGGATAACATAGAATTGGTGCAGATGTAAGTGATATCTTTAACTGTTCAAATGCGGTTTGACACTCTTCAGTCCAACAAAACTGTACTTGATTTTCTGTGAGTTTATGAAGTGGTTTTGCAGCTGATGCCAAATCTTTGACAACCCTTCTGTAATAGGAGCACAGACCCAGAAAACTACGAACTTCGCGTACATTTTTAGGTTGGGGCCAGTTTTTGACTGCCTCAGTTTTCTTTGGGTCTGTAGAAATTCCTTTGTCGGAAACTATATGTCCAAGGAATGTCACCTCTTTCCTAAAGAAACAGCATTTATTGGGAGAAACTTTAAGGCCAGCTTTTTCGATACGAAAGAGTACCTCTTTCAAATTTTTGATATGTTCATCAAAAGATTTCCCAGTCACAATCACATCATCTAAGTAAATCAAGCAGATTTTCCAGTGAAGACCATGAAGGACAAGTTCCATAAGTCTCTCAAACGTAGCTGGGGCATTACACAGTCTAAAGCTCATAACTTTAAATTCATAAAGTCCACATTGTGTGGAAAAGGCAGACTTTTCTCGGTCTTTTGGAACCACTTCAACTTGATTGAATGCACTGGCAAGATCAAGGGTTGAGAACCAAATAGATCCTCTAAGTGCGTCCAGAGAGTCATCAATTCTCGGCAGAGGAAAAGAGTCTTTGCGAGTCAAGCTATTTAAACGGCGATAGTCGACACAAAGGCGAGGTGACTTGTCCTTGCGTTCTACCAATACAATTGGAGCACTCCAAGGACTCTTAGATGGCTTAACTATACCCTGACGCAACATCTTCTACACTTCGGCTTCGACAATATCTTGTTTGGAGAGTGGTAGTCTCCTTGGGGGTAATTTTACAGGCATAGCATTCTCTGTATCAATCTTATGCTGTACTAGATCTGTTCTTCCTAGCTCTTCCTTTGTTTTTGCAAAAACTCTAACATGATCACACAGAAGTCTGCGCACTTCTTTTTGCTGATACGTGGTTAGATTTTCTTTGCAGCTCGCCCACAACTCTGTTAAGTATTCTGGAATGGGAATGTTGAAATCGTCTCCAGCGCTAACATCAGGGTTACTGGGTTCAGTTGTCAAGGACTCTTGTATAGGATCTAATGTTACAATCTTGTCAATCATGGAACAAGAGGCTACATTTGTACATCAATAAATTCTGCATGGCTGATCAGAAATATTTACTACACGTAATGGCACTTTTCCAGAACTGGGATCCACTACAGATCTTGCAACTACAACACCCTTTTCTGAAAGTTTGGAGTTGTCAGCTTCAACAACTGCCATCGTGGAATATCCAAGTTTACCATCAATTCTTGCTTGAACAATCATCTCTGTACCAGCTGGAACAACAACACTCTCCATGATGGTAATTCTGCACACTCTTGGTAAATCACTTTCAAGCAAACACTGCACTGAATTTCCGCCTATAAATAGTTTACTTTCAGCTACATCAATTTTGCATTCATATTCAAAGAGAAAGTCATAACCCAACACGATGGGTGTTTGAATATCAGCAATGACAAGTCTATGCTGAACACTTTTCCATTGATTTTAATAGGGAAGGTGACATAACCTTGTATGGGAATTAAACCCCCGTCTGCCATTTTGAGTTGAAAACTCTTACTATCGATAGATGGTCGAATTTCTTCTGAAATAGCTAGATACTGGTTTGGATGCAACACAGAAAGAGTAGATCCAGTATCCAACAAACATAAAAGTTGAACACCAAAAATTTCAGCTTCAATATAAAGACCATTATTTGAATGTTGGGAACATATATCTCTTATCCTAGATGTTGGCCCTTCATTGGCACCAGCTGAAGCTTGGGCCGGTACTTCAGCTAATTCACGTTTCCCTGGAATTCGTATGAAGTGGAATCAGTTCTATTGTTTTCCCGATGAGAACTTGGTCCATTCCTGGAATCGGTCTGTGCACCTTTCTTATTACGTAGAGGGCACTCATTCTTCCAGTGGCCTTCCTGATGACAGTAATGACATTTTCCTTTTCGCTGGTGGGCTCCTCGACGTGTGTTGTTATTTCTGTTATCGATTTGGTAGTTACTGTGTTGGCTAGAAGCACTCACACGTGCTTTCTCCAAGGCATCCAGCCTGCCAGAAATATCCTTCAGAAGCTTTCCAACTTCCCATACCTCACCAACTCTGGGCCCTGAGCTGGTGACAAAACTGGATCTTCCCGGTTCAGTATCCTGCATCCTCATTGTGTGAGGCCTCACCCCAAGTTTCACGTTCCGTCCGGATCGGAAGGACTCGAACTCCAAAGCCAGATGAGCTGCGTCATCCATGGACTTTGGTTTTCCCTGATGCACTGCCCACTCTATATCTGGATCATTAAGGGGATCTAGAAACCAATCCCGGGTCAACTACTCCCTAACTCCTATCGGTGCTGCTCGATATGCCTTGTTCACTAAGCGTTTCACCTCTTGTGCTAGCACGTTCAGTGACTCCCCTCGCTTATGTTGACGGTGTTTCATTTCTTGTCTGTAGAGCTCTGACTGGTTATCAGGTTCGAAGCGTGCAGCAAGGGCAGTAACCAAATCATGGTAATTCCTTCTCTGTTCATGACTAAGGTCGCTCAAAACACTCTGAGCACTTCCCCTCAGACTGACTGCTAATTCGAGGGCTTTGTTTTTATCATCCCACCAGTTCAATTGACTAACCATCTCGAAGTGCACATGGTAATCCCTCCAGCTGGAAGTGCCATCATATGTAGCAGGCTGTCGACCACGGGGATAGAAGGCAGCAAGAATGTGAGCTTCATCCTCTCCTCTATGCCTGAATACACGACCACGCACCTCCATTGGTGATCGTCTCATATTGTTCTGAAAGTTACTATTGACATTTTCACACGGAGAAGAATACTGTTCTTGTCTATAACTGGTACATCTGGAACTATCTCCCTCACCGTGATCATAAGTGGTACAACGCTGCCTCTCTTGTTCTTTTCTGCGAAGCTCTTCCACCTCCTGACGTAAACAAGTTAACTCCTCTCTTACGGCTGACAAGACATCATCCTCACTTGAAGTTTCATAATCAACTTCGTTAACCACCTCCCGATCTGGGTCGCTAGGACTTTGATGACGAATTAAGACTTCCCCACTGGGTGATGCTGGGATCATTTCTCGGGAAGGTGGGAGACACATTCCACCGGCAGGATCCCGACCAGCAGGTGATGATTCCCTTGATGACATCCTGAATTAAGGTCTGATGGTGCACTTAATAAAGATACTGCAAGCACTGATCATCGATCCACACCGCTGCCACCAAAAATTGTAGCGTCCCGAGCTTTAGGTCTGCACAAGGTCAGCTTTTACTAGATGTCAGCTTGGGATTTTAATCACAAGACAGGAAAGCTATTTAAGTTTCAACGATTTAATAAACGCTAATAATGGTAAATATTAACGGTACCATATGCATGAACGGATCAAGAATGAAGTTAGAACTCTGAAATAGGTCCAAGCGAGCAGATAATACCTAAAATTCTTTAATTACATAAATGTGTGGCTCAGAGCAAAGTTAAGAACGTACATAATAAAACAATCACTGCAAACAAATAAAGTATTTCTTGGGAAAGAGTACAACCCAAAACGAATTGAATCGTAGAACACGAAAAACGGTACCACTCGAATGTGTTTCCCAGTGAGTTTAGTATTATTATGGTCCAGAATGCACTACTACTTTGAAATATAAATTTTGAATCGTTTTTCTTCTTTATAGCCAACTAAATGTCACTTTAATGTAATATGGAAATAATGAATACTCCCTGTAGGGATAGTATAATGAATGCTCTCTTCTATATATGTTTAGTCATTTACCATGGCAGCAGTACTGATGTTTTAACATACGTATCTAGCTGAATTTCCATATGCAACAATTATATAGTAGTAGAATAGATTATTATTTTATCACTCGAGTCAATATAGATGTAGGCCATCGGTTAAACCAACGCTGTTGTAGAATAGCTCTGTTAAGTCTACGGGGGTGGGGGATCAATCTTCAACATTGCAGAATATATTGTAGGTTTATTTCATATCATTTGGAATATTATATCGTCTGTAATGGTTTATATTGGTATAATGTGATCTCTATAGTAAGCATACCGCGGTCGTATTAGCTCCATTTCACTGTCCTCTTATTTCACATAGATAGTCTCTCTGCCGATCGTAATGCGTCTGCTAGAATACGGCACACGACTGGTATTTATACCCTTGAGACCCACTGGTCTTACGCAGAGATTGATGGGAAAAACCTTGGTCGTAAGTGCGTGAGGGAAACACACGAGTATATCGATTGACACTTAACAACACCTTACAAACGCTCAAAAGTATTATGGCGGGTGAATTGTGATTCGCACTTACACAAATACCTTGGCAGTGGAGTTAATCTATATTTGGGCACTTGATGTGAAGATATTCACATCAGAACTTAACTCTTTATCCCAGAAAACGAATATATTAAGCTAAATAGTGTTAGAGGATATAAAAGAGACCAAAACACAACGACCAGAAAGACTGATTTGGACCAACACTGACAACCTCGTACGAAGTAAGTGCCAACCAGTTACCCAAATTAACAATATATTAATAAGACAAAACTCACTAAACGTGATATTAAAACATTTTTACAGTTATTTATTGTGCCTAGCAACCCTACAAGTCCTTTATGTCTTCATGTATGTATTAAATATATATCCCATTTTGTTGACCACTGATATATATATATATATATATATATATATATATATATATATATATATATATATATATATATATATATATATATATATATATACATACATACTGAAATTGAATATTTAATGTTGAGAAGTGTGAAAATTATGTTTAAATGAGCCAGAAACTACTTATATTTTATAACACCAGAGTTTATCACAGGCACCTTTTCTTGTATACATGTAGCATAATGTAAGATGGTCAATATTTACAAAGCTTTCGTGCACAAATTTTAAGTGTACATATAAGAGGTATCTTAGACAAAATTGTCACTGACACTGAGTTTTTAGAGCTTGTATATTTGATGACTGAAACATGCCCACACTTGTTATATAATCTCAGATATTGAAGACCATTTCTTTCTCCGCGTGTTTGATCTTTTAACGAGCCTTTCGTAAACTCTGAATGAAGAAATGTTGCATTGTAAATATGCTCCTCGAAACAAATCAGTGTTATTTATTCTTTAAACAGAAGTAGGACTTTCGAGTGGAAGAATATACAGAAATATTTACATTTCAGAGTGTTCAAATAGAATTAGCTAAATCGAAACGCTGTTTAGGCTACCTTAGTAATATCAATTTTGGTAGTACCCGGTACCGCCTGATTTGTCATCACAGTGGATGGCGTACAAACTTTAGAAACTGATTGCAAGGGTACGAATTCTCTTCCAATACTATTTAATATCGTCTCGATTAGATCAATACAAAGTCCTTAACACTTGGTATGAGGACTTATTTTTGTTTTAAATAAGAACAAAACTCCATTATTTCTGTTTTTCCTCCGTTGAAAGCATGAAGAGATGAGCATGTTGACCGCAGAAAATGTTGCGGTGTTCCGCATGGATTCGAAGCAACCATATATTTAGATATTTTATTGAGTCAAAATGTAGTCATGAGTTAAACGCGAAACACCGTATCAGTATTAATATACTCTCATTTCAGGTCACGCTAGAGAGTTTGAAAGCCACTCTTGACAATACACAGACTGGTTGAAAATCCTACAGAGTGTATGAAATTGACATTTGATTAGTTTTTCAAAATCCCCTTAATTTAGCTACAAAAATAAACTTGTGTGACTATTTGTTGGCGATATAATAAAATAATTACCATGGTATGTGTATATTTGGACAGATGTATATATTTGGTGTATTTATGGATTATCTGAAAAAATAAAAGAAACTGTGGCATAATTTTACTGATTATAAAATACAGCAGAATACAGAAGAGAGACCTGATCTCGATCTCTCTCGTTTGGCGTTCAGCATTAAGAGGTTAGTGTTAGGACCGGTCGGCCTGGTGTCAGGATAATGTGACTTGGTGGGACATCATGCTACATGTCTGCGACATGATACATCAGCGCTAGATATCACTATAAACTGCCCCCCTGTGAACAAGGCATTTTGAAATAAACCTTTAAACAAGTTTTATATGATAATGAACTCTAAAATTAATTTCTCTCTATAAATATTGCTATTACTAACGGGCGGGACCCTGTGTAATCCAAGGAGACTCAAACACACCCAATGCACACAGTATCAGCCCTCGGTTTCTCCCTGGAGTTTATGAATCTGTGCGATCTGGCCCTTCATAATGTTTCATTGTCAATTAGACTCTGTTTCAAACTTTGTATGTCTGCAATAGTTTCCAACTATATTATATTGTACTAGTTTTAAAACTGTATTATTTCTTTTAATTATCCCTCTGCTTTGGACCGTAAAAGATGGCTGTGTCTTGTAAACAAATAGTTTATCATCCATTAGCTCCTTATCCAAAGAGTAAATACCTACGTTGTTAAGATGGTCTACCTGGTCAACATCTTATGAAGGTAAAACGTTGTTATCTATACACTGAAGGTCAATAGTGTTGATAAAATGTGTCTCGTTTAGCAATCATACAAAGGTCATGTATATTTTTTCCATTATAGCGGAATATTTTGTTTGTATTAGCTGTAATTTGTCAGCCTGGTTTATTATCTCTGTACGGTTTACTGGCTAGGAGTTCAAGCTAAAGGTGTGCAAACAAAGATTACCAATTCTATCTTCACCATCTTTCTGTAAATTGCATTTGATTCATGCAATTATCTGTGTTCGTTGTGCCCAATAGTGATCAGCAACACCTTCTTGAATCTGGTACAGGTCAAACTAAACTTCCCCATTGTTCCACAAATGATATTATATAAAATGGTCACTGTTTATTATAATGTTAAATCTAAAATCTTGTTTTGCACTATACAACTGTATGTACTAGTTTATAAGTTGAGTCAGTCTGAAAAAAAAACAAAGATCCTGATCTGCCGTGGCATAATGCGCGTGCAGATCAAGGTCTATGTTGTTTGTACTACTGACTAATCCTAACAAACTACACAGACCCAGATATGCCGTCACATTATGCGACGGCAGATCTGGATCTGTGCAGTTTGTAGTTGGACTCAACTTATAAACGTACTTGAGAATGTAACATTTTCCTAATATGTGCACCAGTATGTTTGTTTATTCCCTGGGATGTTAACTGGTGATTTTTTTTTTAAAGAATCTATGACACTTGAGAGCGACTGAATATACAGAATGAAGAGAACAGGTCCAAGAAGAGACCCCTGTGGAACACCACACATCAACTGGGCTGGAGTGTATTCCATTTGCAGATACAATTTATGTCCTGTTGACCAAGTAGGACTTGAGCCACAGTAAGGCTGTATCATGAATGCCAAATACATGCTGGAGACGGTGAAGTAATATATCATGGTCTATTGTGTCAAATGATGCAGACAAATCAAGGAGGGTGTTGACTGTAATCTTTCCACTATCCAACGCAGAGAGAATGTCATTAACTACTTTTAGAAGAGTAGTTTCAGCACTGTTGCAAGGGCGATATGCAGATTGTACATTGCTAAAAAGACTGTTTGAATTCAGATGAGATACAAGCTGGGATAGAGCAACCTTTTCTAAGATTTTTATATGTATGGGAGATTAGAAACTGGGCGGTAGTTCTTTAAATCGTTATTCGTCTAGTGTTGATTTCTTCAGCCGAGGCTTTACAACGGCAGTTTTGAATAATGATGGGAATTCCTCGGATGAGAGAGAGGTATTAATAACATCAGTTAGTGAAGGCAACACTGGATCTAAGCACTCAAGCGACAGTAATGTTTGAATTGGATCAAGTTCACATGACTTTGGTGCACTCTTCATCAGGAGTGTACGTACGAAATCCATAGAGACATGTTCAAATGCTGCTAATGGTTTCCGCTCAAATTCTGTATCTTTGCAGCTGGAACTTTCCATGATCTTAGCAGTATAGTGAGCTGATTTCGCTGCATGGACTATATTTGGGACATTTAAGTCATGTGGATTGTGCTGCGTAGGGACGAATTGCGACTTAGAGTCGTAATAGAGTTCTGGCGAAGTATACATGTAAAGGGTAGAGCAATCATTATGATTCCTAGTTCATATTTCCTAGTATTGTTTTAATATCTGTGTGCAAAAATATTTGATGTTGTGTTTTTGTTTAGGTTGAGAGTTGCTCTCCCACCGGGGCATGGGGAAGAGCCCTTGCCGCCAACGATTTTCCTGCAATTTAATGCCATGAGTTGGTACTTTCTGGAATTTAAATTCTATCATTCCCACAAGACAATCAAGCACCATTTTATACATGTCTATCATTTCCACATTTGGCCCATTAATCGAAGTGAAGACTCGTATTACAAATTAAATATTACATATTACATATTACAAATTACATATTACAAATTACAAATTACATATTACAAATTACATACATGTTAATATTACAAATTACAAATTATATATTACATATTACTTATACAAATTACATATTACATATTACAAATTACTGATTACAAATTACAAATTACATATTACATATTATTATATGCTCATTTTCTTCCCCGTTAACTTTACATTGTCAGAATCGATCAATATTCCCCGATATTGAACGCGCGCGACAATACACATATATTATTCACGTGAATAAAGGAACTACTTTCTATTGTAAACAAACAATGACGCAGACGCCAGCACTTTTGATTTGTAAACAAATCATATACACTCGCGTAAGAGGCTCTTTACGTTGTGGTTGTTTAAATTTGTTTCTGAATGAACTAAAACATGTTTCGTGGACTGCAAAAAAACCCCAGCTGTTTTGGCACATTCCGCGTTGATACAATGTTACGGATTTAGGCTAGCTACATTATATAAAAGATGGAAGATTAGGTCCTTACAAATAACATACAAGTGACAAGGCATATACTGTTTTCTTTATCTGGTGATAAGAATGGCAAAATAAAATATACTTACAGTTTTACATCCTGAATTTCCTCAAAATGTTTTTTCTTATTCTTAATTCTGCAAATCCGAATTGCATGAGTCATGTCATAGGTTTTCAATCTGGATTACGCATTTCGAAATTGTGCTGTAATTTCGATGATAAGTGCAATTGCATCCTCCTTATTGCACTCAAAATGAAATAAGCGTTAAGTTCCATAGCGTCTTTTTGATAATTGCAATTGAAAGACTTCATTTTTCCCACGTTATGATTTCAAACATTCAGTGACAGAAACAGAAAC
The DNA here is from genome assembly GCA_028554795.2 of Sinohyriopsis cumingii. Taxonomy (NCBI): domain Eukaryota; kingdom Metazoa; phylum Mollusca; class Bivalvia; order Unionida; family Unionidae; genus Sinohyriopsis; species Sinohyriopsis cumingii. Next base: position 63,413,521 of record CM068841.1, read on the forward strand.
ACATTTGCAGACGTAAACACGCTTCTCCCGCGCCACTTCAATCCGATGTATTTCATGTATAATTTGCACAGATGAATCCAGTCCAAAATCACAAACTTTCGTCGAATCGAAACAAAATACCAAAATATATTCATTCCAGATCAAATGGAAAAGTTGTTGCAATGCGCATTCATTCACAATATGACTGCAAATTTCAATTTTAACTAGACACGCCATTTTCTTTCGAAAGTTATGTCGAGCGCGCGACTAAGTTCATATTTATCTGGGCGGAGTTATGTGCGCATTAATAATGATGTCATTGTGTAATGACAAATCTGCGCTTGTGTATTTAGTTTGGAATACGGCATTCATTCATTTACGTTGTTTCTTGTAGTGTATTTTGTTTATATAATTAAAGCTTAGGTAGAATAAAAAAATGAGCATATAATAAAAAGGTTACTGCATTTGTATGGGAAAATATGAACTCGTTTTGTCGGAAGGATATACTGCACTCACGAGTTCGTGCAGTATTCGATCCCAAAACTCGTTCATATTTTCCCATACAAATGCAGTAACCTATAATTACAAATAACAAATTACATACTACATACTACATATTACATATTACAAATTACAAATTACAAATTATATGTTACGTATTACAAATTACATATTACATACTATATATTATATATTACATATTACAAATTACAAATTACATATTACACATTACAAATTATATATTACATATTACATATTACACATTACATATTACAAATTACATATTACATATTATATATTACAAATTGCAAATAATATATTACATATTACAAATGACATATTACAAATTACATATTACAAAAACACATACAGCTGATTTGTTTAATTAATATAGTTTAAATATAAATACTAAAACTTACTTTTCTCATCAAAACAGCACTCCCGAAATTCCCGAATTAAAACCAAAACAAAATCTAACGCACGTTGTTCTGAAATAGTAACAGTACACAGACATGAAAAATTTTCGCGGAATCCAAGCAACCTTTCACAGCACAACCACGAGTCATGTTTCCTTTTTATCAATGGAACACAATTCAAATAAAATTAACTGGAGAAAAACAATCCTGAAGCAACAATCGTTGAAACGTTTTGAAGTGTGACGTCGTCAATCTCCAACAAACGCAATACACAACTGGCAATACAGACACGATTCAAACCAAATCAAAACTGACAAAAAAATCAGATGATCATATTAACAAATCGGCGTTATATAAAATTAATGACACCTGCAGGCGTGTACAAAAATATACCCCCCCCCCATATTCCTTCCCATAATTCTAACTACTTGTGGTTGTCTGAAGGATTCGAACAGAGACATCTATTTTAACTGATTTGTGCAAAGGCGATATAACTGATCAATGACTGGATCCTTCTTACTTTATGTGATGCGAAAGAGGAAATGCAGAGTGTACGGGGACGCAGATGAATAGAGTAGCAGCAGTTCGTTCACAGAGCACACATTGGTAGCAGAAATAAGTTTGCAAATTCTTGTTATATGGGTGATTTAGGTAATTTGCTGAAAGGTCAGAATTCAACGGTAACAAATTTAAAGTTTTGGTCATTTTCGGAATAAAAATTTTCAGGTATCATGAAATAAGTCACATTGATGCTTTGAGACATACAGTCGTGATAGGTCGTGGAGATTCATTTAAAGTGAGAATTGGATAATTATTATTATTCATAATTGCTATTGTATTACTGATCTTATTTTATTTTCAGTATGCAGAAGTATTTAATGCTGTGTTCAGATTCAGTTTGAGAGAAATAGTTTATTTAAAATTATTACGTGGAATTGCAAAGTGCTCATTGAATTTGAACTAAAATATTACTTTGGAGATTGTTGTGAATTCATTCAAAGCCGATCTGGACAATCCCGTGGTGATACATCAAGACTGTTTACACTTCAGCACACTCAATGTTATTGGTACATCAGCACATTCATGACCTGGAATTCGTTAGGAACACTTTATTCTTTTAGACATGTGACATGACTTTGATTATTAATTTATGATTTAGCTATACTGAAAGTTCCTCTGAATTTTCATTACATAACTAAGAGAATTAAGTCATTTGTTAAAGTTTACAAAACGTATTGGCTTTGCTTCTTTCTGTTGCATAGTGTAAGACCATGCAGTCGTAACACGTCGGGTTATAAGAATAGAAAAGGGGGTGGTATTTTTCAAGGTAAGGATGGGAATGGTATGGACATTATAGAAGTGAGTATGGATTTGTTTATTTTATTTATAATGGGGATTATAAGTGGCAAGAGGTTATGAAAGGTATTATTATTTCTAAAGGATTAAGGTTGTATATTAAAAAACAATTCGCTTAAATCCTACCCTGTGTGGTCACTAAATGAGTGAATGGGTTTGTAGTTCTGTTTAACATATGATAGAGCAGAAGGTAGGGATTTTATAGAAGGATGATATATTTTTGCTTTATTTAGTAAGGGGATCATAGGGTGGTAAGAGGTTAAGGAAGATAGTTTTAGTTAGAAGGGAATTCTATTTTACATCATACGCACACTTCTTCGTAGATGAGAGGGCGCTGACCCTCCAAATGCAGGTATAAAAGTTATAGCGGGAGTGAATGTTTTACTTTTTTTATAAGGTGATCATGCAGTATCAGGGATGGTTGGTTTATTTGTAAGGGATTTAAATTCTATTTATTTTTACCCCTTCTTTTGCTTCTTACACTGGCCACTAAATAAGTGAATAGGATGGTAGTTTTGTTTAAATTAGGAGGGTATGGGAGGGAAATTGAAAGAAGGTATGAATTTTGCTTTGTTTATAAGGGGATAATAAGGAAGGTATAGTGGAGACATAGAAGTTAGTTTTGATAATAAAGGATTAAAATAATATTGTGTACCCCGTTTTATACATCCTACCATGCGTGATCAATAGACGAATGGGTGCTAGTCCCTCCAAACGGAGGTACGGAAGTTATGAGGAAATAGTGGTTTTACTTTGTTAATAAGGAGATAATATGGAAGTTATAGAAGCGACAGAGACTTTAGTTTTGTTTTTAAGGAACTTTATTGTATAACCCTTCTTATACATCCTCCCAAGTTCGTCATTAGATGAGTGTGTGACGCTCACTCCAAACGGAGGGGCCCCGAGTGACCTAGTAGTTTAAATCGCTCTCCGTCACGGATCACTGCCATCTTACCTCTGTCTGTGTGGGTTCGAGTCTAGGGCTTGGCCAATGTGAATATGTGAGAAAGCTTGCCGGTAGCTGCTCGTGGGTCAGTGGTTCTTTTCGGGGTTTTCCCGGGTTCTTCCTCCACCATTAATTCTGGCCCCCATGTATAGCCTATCATGTGCTGAAAATGGCGTTCGGTTTGCATCGATATATTATAGTCTGTTTGTTATGTCGTCCAATTTGACTAATGGTGCTGCCTATATAGCAGAACTTTTCACATTCTTTTAACATTGTTACACCTCGTCTCTCTTAACACATTTAATGTCTTTCATTGCCTAATTTCCAATTGTCGTTACATCTGTCTTATTCCCATTTAACTGAGGTCAATCATTTTTGCTTCTGTCTCAGTGATTAATGGCATGGTTTGCATGGTTTGAAATGACTAGTGTAATAACGCTACGTCATATGCTAAATCTAAGTCGCTTAGCTTCTGACCACAACCCATTTTTTTACTTGTCGGTTTACACATTGACCTCATGGCCCAGTCCATAACTATGCCAAGGTGGTAGACTCATCCATCCTTACCTGACATCCGAGCAAATCTCGAAGAAGCTGCCTAATTCACCTTCCATTCATATGGAACATTGGTAACCCCAGTACAAACTCTTTATGGTGTTGATGAATTTGCGGGAATCACGTATTTTTTAGTAGCTTGTTACAGCTCGTCTCCTTGTATGATGTTGAATGAAATTAATAAGCATTGGTTTCTGCCATGCCATGCACCTGTCTATAACTTGTCGCAACGTAAACTTCTGATCGCAACAGGAAAGACTTGGCCCAAATTCGGCTTGCTGAGGTTGGAAATACTAAGCAATTGCTTCCCCGATCCTTCTAAGTATATTGATAGTCTTACCTTGGGATAGATAGTAAATGTATCCCTCTACACTTTGTGCGGATAGTAAGAATTCCTGTTGTCGGTAGGTTCTATATCATTTCATTGTTCCATCCAGTAGGGACTTCCTCTAAATGCAATACCTTGTTACTTTCTTTCTCCAGAGAGTGCTTCTGTCATTGCGCCACCTTTGGTATTCTGCTCGACTGCTGTCAGTTCCTGCTGATTTGCTGTTTTGTTTTCTTTAGTTTCTTGATTGCTGCCTTTATTTCTGCTACTAAAATGATATTGGGATATATGCCCAACTCTATCGATCTGTCGTTGAAGAAAGTACGGAGAAGCAATGACTTAGCACATATAAAGACGGCTTGAAATTATTGATTACATTGTTCTAGCTGTTCTCCTCGCGTTGTCAACGTTCTTCCACTTGTATCTTTGATTGGCATTCAATGATATATATGCTATCAGGAAGTCGTTTCTTAACTCGTACAGTGTATCAGAGTCCCCATATTTTGCGGCGTGTTCTTTTTCTTTTTCTCTTTCCTTCTATATGCATCGTCTCTTGAGCAACTTCTTTGGACCAACGTATCCTTTTTAAAACTTTCCCGCAGTCGTTGTTTCACTGCTTCGGGTTATTCTTGTTCTTTTGTAGCCTTCATGGTCTTCCTATCGTCTCTTAACCTCCATATGTCATTATGGATCCAGTGCTCGTTTCTTTCTCCTCTAAAAACTTAAAGGACGTTATCCGTTGTGCCATTTGAAATGCGCTTCCACCTTTGCCAGATTTCCTCTACATTTTATCTGCGTCATCTAACAGTACCCTGGACCAACTGGGCAGTTCTGGTTGGAACGTACTTTTTATTACCTCGACTTTCGATTCTTCCATGTCTGTCTTTTTCGGTTCTCTCCTTCTTCGTTATAGTTTTCAGTTTCAACTTAACTCAAGTAAAATCTTGCAGATCCAGCATTTTCCCCCTCCCCGAACCCTTCCATCGTGCACTCGGACATCTTGGAGAGTGGGTGCTCCTATCCTTGAGATGTAGATGTGGTCATGAGCTTTTTGTTTTGCCTGGGTGGGCTTCAAACCCATCACAGAACCCTCCTCTTTTTGTTTTGCCTGGGTGGGCTTCAAACCCATCACAGAACCCTCCTCTTTTTGTTTTGCCTGGGTGGGCTTCAAACCCATCACAGAACCCTCCTCTTTTTGTTTTGCCTGGGTGGGCTTCAAACCCATCACAGAACCCTCCTCTTTTTGTTTTGCCTGGGTGGGCTTCAAACCCATCTCAGAACCCTCCTCTTTTTGTTTTGCCTGGGTGGGCTTCAAACCCATCACAGAACCCTCCTCTTTTGTTCTGGCTTGGGACCGGCGCAGTGACCTTAGAAAGAAAACATTGGCAGAGTTAATTCTGTTGTAGGTAACTTTAAATGTTTGGAAATTTGTTGGGGGTGGGGTGGGGGTTGTTGGGGGGAGGGCGTTTTGTCTAGCATATTCCCCACTCGTTTTAATGTCTCAAATAGCCGCACTTTCACTGTTCTGGACGCTAGCCATGGAATGTTTGCAGTGCACTTCTTTCTTCATTTAAACCATATTTAATGTTTTTATCACAGGCATATCCTTCGTTTGCTTCATCAGTATGAATCAAATAGAAGATCAAAAAAGAAAGCAAATTAACTATTCAAAAAGGGGACCCCAAATGGCAGAGTGGTCTAAAGCGCTCACCGTTACCGATTACTGCCGTCTCACCTCTGGCTGCGTATGTTCGAGTCTCGGGCTCGGCCCATGTGGGTACGTGAGAAAGCTTGCCATTAGCTTCTAGTGGGTCGGTGGTATTTTCCAGGGTTTTCCCGGGTTATTCCTGCGCTATTAATACTGGCCGCCATGTATAGCCTATCATGTGCTGAAAAATGACATTAAACCCTACGAAGCAACAACAATTATTAAAAAAGAACTGTGAATAGCTACAATCAGTGCAGACTTTCATTTCGTACCGGACACACTGAGAATGGGTGTGAAGAGTTCACTTCCTCCGTCGAAACACATTTTCCTGTTCTGAATCTTAATTATGTTGGAAATGTATAAGTGTTAGAGGTGCGCGATATTATCGCAAGACCTGCTTAGAGTGGTATTTTACTTTTTGCTGTGGTACATCATACGATACTGTCTCAATGTACCGGTGCTTCGATAGTTTCCGTCAGTAAGAAATGTACGGAAATTCCCGAGTAATCTAGTTACTAATGTAATGATATTAGCAGCATGTTTTCATTTTGCAATGCAAATTTTTTTTTAAATATGTTTTTATATATAAAAGAAACAGTTATCTGTGTCGCAAATTAATTTTGAATATTTAAAATATAACTATATATATATATTCTTTTTTAATCACATATTTATACACGTGTATCTAGTAAATTATAGACTTCAGCGTCAATATTTCTAATTTTTAACAACTAGATCTATAATGTCAGAATAATGGTGTCCAATATAGTGTAAGAATAATCATCCCACTTTAGTTACAGACTTTAGATTACAACCTGTACAGCAATTAATAGACACACAGAAAACTCGTCTAATATAATGTACTTTCCATTTAATTTTCGATCGTAGGGAGAGGGTGGCTTTTCATTTTTCTGCTTTATTTGATTTTATTTTCTCCAAATATTATTGTATTTTTCAGTGAATATCATGTATATACTATGGTGTTTTGTAGCTGTAAAACAGTTCAAGATATGATTTCCAGATATTGAGAGATGGAAATGTTTTAAAAGGTCCCAGTTCCCGGCACCAGAACATTACATTTCTGGTCAAGTAATATATTTGCGATATACCTTAGTACGTATCGCGGCATGTTGAGAAATACTGTGGTACAACATGTTCGTCGTACCCAGCTCTAGAATAGTAGTTGTATTCGTATGTGGTATAAATAAAATATACGAAACCGCTCCTGTGGCCTAGTGGTTAGAACGTCCGACTGGGACAGCTTAAGAGGTTAGTGTTATCACTGGTCGGCCTGGCGCAAGGATAATGTGACTGGGTGGGACATCATGCTTCATGTATGTGGCACGTTGCTCCAGTGCAAGACATCGCTATAAACTGCCACACTGCAGACATCGTAACGCATGGTAACAGAGAAAATACTCGTAGTAAAAGTATCTTTACAAAGTCAAACCGTGCACAATATTTGTTGAAGGGTCACTGATGGTTACGTGAGTACCGTCATACGACATCACCTTCTTAATGGTCTATATATATTACAATGTCCTTTCGTTCACATTTGACTTCTTGGTTGTGTTCATCAGAAAAATATCTTTCTCGGCCTTGGAAATAAGCCCCAGGTCATTTTGCGACACATAAATACATACATACACACACATACGCACGCACACACGCGCACACACACACATACATACATTTATACATACATACATACACACACACACACACACATACATACATACATACATACATACATACATACATACATACATACATACATACATACATACATGCAATTGCAATATTATTTGAAATTACAATAAAACTGTTGTTAAAATTGCTACCTGCATTTCGAATACCGATAAAACGAACGTCCATTTTATTTTTCTTGTGCAACATGGTATAAAAATATGATCCTGAGGATTTATTAAGAAATCACATTTTGTCTTTTGTTTCCTCGTAGTAATGGCATTTATTATGTAGTAATTTGTTGTTTTTTTTTTTTTTGTTTCTTTCTTTTCCGTGACGAATGTGGAGAATGGTTTGTGTTACTGAAGCTTTAATGGACATATGAAAACATTTTCAATTGTTTAAATAATACGAATGACAGGGCCAAAATGGAAGAAGGGGTGAAACTCAAGGAAACATCAGTACAGTTTGAAATTATATCAGTGATCCACCCCCACCACCCCACATCCACCCAACCACACATCGAATCCCAGGTGTATTAATCAGTAAGGAATATCCAGTAAAACTGAAACCTATAAATCTGTATCTAGAAGCTTTTGTTATAATAAAAATATATTAAAAAATATATGTAGCTAATTATGACAGAAATAAAGGACACAATTAATACAATCTTTTATGGATATAGTCTTTGAATCAACTGAACATTCATTAGTGTAGAGACAATTGAATGCACCATGATGAACAAGCAAGAATTCGTGACATACATAGGCATGTCCCTAAAACATTGGAGTCTGCAAGACACGGCTTTTCTTTTATTGCCCAAATTGTGTCGACTATATAACACGATGTTATGTTTGCCACTGTTTCTGGAAACAAAAGGCACTAGTTGAATGCAAGAGATTAAGGAAATGAGTTCTATAAAGCACGCCTCGTACTGCACTAATATTTAGGCTGAAGAACAATTAGCACATATGTCCGTTAAATGAAAATTTAGACGAAGAAAACCAAACTTGAAAAATAATAATATCCATTTGATATTTCCGTTTTGAATTGGAATTAAGTAGCAACATACGTATTACAGAAGCAGTTGTAAAAACCCAGAATTTTTTGTTGGTCGATAAAACAGGACAGAAATTTCAGTCCAATTAGGCACTCTCTCGCGCTGATGTTATTGGTCTTAATTTCTTGCCACCTTGCCAACCTTCCATAACATGCACAGTTTTTTAGTTTAAACATTAACTGGTCCTCTCCTGATAGCCAAATGTCCCGATACGTAATTGAAATAGGACATAAGGTGATAATAGAGTTTATCTAGAGACGGACAGAAGAGCATCTCCTTGTGCAAATGTTAATTATTATTACAGCTTTACTGACAATAATGATGATATTGAAAAGAACGTTGACTAACATAATGTGGGGTTTGCAACAAAGTAGATATTTGCGTGGAAGAGGAGGGTGTCGTGATCTTTTAAGGACATTCTATGACAATGTTGCAATTATTTGTACCTTTTGTAGACATCAAATTACTTTCCTGTATGAGGCAAATTCTTTGTTCCTAAGGTCATTGAATGTGCAGTCTATATATTTCTAACAATGCATGTATACGATTTTGGAAATAATAATACACAACTGTGTTTATTTTTATAGCTATCTTGCTTCGTATGTTATGCATCCGCTAAACATCACATGTATTCCGATAGAATCAATTTAGTCTCCTTGCCAGAGAATATATATTTCTTATATACGTACTGATAAATCATGCAGAATCGGATCATAAATTGACTCCTTATTAAGTTCTTCATCGTAGATAATTACGCGTCGCGTCATTTTGAGTTTTCAAAATCCCCAAATTTCACATTCTTGGCTGTATTTAGAATCGTACAAGGAGTAGATATCATTTATCCTCATGTTTACATATTGGAATTCGGCGAATGTGGGTATGTGAGAAAGCCTGCCAGTAGCTTCTCGTGGGTCGGTGGTTCTTTCCGGAGGTTTTCCCGGATTCTTCCTCCACCATTAATACTGGCAGCCATGTATAGCCTATCGTGTGCTAAAAAATGGCGTTAAACCCTACAACAACAACAACAACATACTGGAATATATAGGTCTTCCAAATTTCCTACATAGGGTTGGGTGGGTTGGATTCACCTATGTGGCAGATGAACTCAAACTTGACAGGTCAGTTAACCTAATTGGAAGACCTCTTTAAATTTGGTAAATCAATGTACATGTATATTTCCTGTGGTGTTTTGACGAAACCTACGAATTGAATTTTTCGAAATATGAATTAGATATTGCGACATGTGATTGTTGTATCAAGACGTCAGTATCTTTCCTTTGTACGTCATGAGAACTGTTTATGTTGGACATCTGTAGAAAATAAATTTGGAATCAAAGAATGATAATATATAAAGTAGTTGATTATAATATATCTTAGATTAATGTTTGCGTCCCGCTAAAAGTTCTAAATCTCATGAACGAATCAGATGATATTGTCATCATGGATCCTGCATTTGGCAACCGATTTGAACCCAATAACATTTTTTGGTCATTGGCTTGCGAGTTACCTTATAAATAAAAGCAGGTAGATAAAATTTCCCTGTATACGATAGAAGAAAAAAAAGCGTCATAGAAGTAGGATACTGAGACGTGTATTGACAATAATGATTTTTGAAGATTCAAATAATTTTAGGTTATACTAATTTGTGAGGAATCAAGTATCATGCACCTCCTTTTGACGTAAATTAGATTAAAAGTACTTTGCTTTAGCGATGTCATACGCAATTAACGTTGTCGCTTTTTAAAACAAATAAGTGTACTGTTACATATCACACTTAGAACCAATACAATAATAAACAAATACATAAATAATTTATTAAATAATGGTGAGTGGGGTTTTGGGTACCATTTATAGTAGTGAAGTAGTAGTTAATTATTATCAATCTAATTTAAAGATCTGTACTCATGGCGTTCTCCAGCGGTCTTATTTAGGTCTCATTCTGTTTCTAGTTTACATGAGTGATCTCTATTTCCATGTCGGCCAATGTAACAATAACGTATTCACAGATGACAAAACTATTGCATCCATATAGATCAGCTTTGTTCGATAATTTCAACTGAAAGTACTCTGTTGAAGCGTATATTCTCAAACATTCCAACTAATATGTAAAAGGTTTTTTTAATGGATACATTGAACCTCTTATGGACAAGGGTAAATCGTTTCAAGTAATGCATCACATTCCGAAGTTGAACGAATATACAAACTACAATAAGAGTGCAGCCAAATTAATATAAAATAATATTTCCCCAACCCCTTCCAGTCAAATTGATTTTCTGACAGAATAAAATATTGCAAGTTTAAAGCCTATATGACCTAACCTTATATACATATCTAACCTTCTTATCTTTATTTCTAACATTCATGGATGCTTTAGCTCTGATTGCCTTCACTCTGTATCTAAAATTCGCACGACTCCAAATAAAAATGCATTTTCTTATTCTGTCAACACTCCTGCCGCTTGAAAACATTCAGCTTTTTTAATGCCTTTAAACTTTCTGATAAATTTTTACTGAGAGGCGGTAATCTGTGCTGAAGTCAATAAAATAACTCACATGTACAAACAAAATATTCAAATCCACAATTTTCTGTCTAAATCTTGCCACCAATCGTATACTCGTGAGTGTAGAAGATGTTTGTTTCGGATAAAAAGTGACTGCGGCACGTACTGGTTAACTAGAGGCATGCCTTCGGCACATAATCAGTTCGTTCTTGTCGAGCTGACAAAATGACGGTGCTTCGGCGAGGGTTGCAACAAGTACGATTTTCTTGTTGATAAATGTACAAGAGTCTTTTCTGGGTGCGAACCACATGCACCAGAGGTGCAACGACAACGTGTGATAAAGTCATTGCCAGCTGAAAAAAGAACCGCTATTTACCCCCCCCCCCCGAACAATAACCCAATTTCTACACAAACTGACCAATACAAACAGGAACTGAACATAACTATTACAAATGAAACGTATAAAGATTTAACAGTTAAAGAATATTTGAAAGAATTGATCACATTGCCCTTAATGGAAATCTATCTATCATTTGCTGATATTCGAACGCTGACTGAAATTAAGAAAGCAACGGATTTGCTATCGAATGGCAAATCAGCTGAAGTAGATGATATACCAGCAGGAGTCTACAATGTCGGATGCTAAACCTTGGCTCAGAAACGAATCGAACTCTTCCAGTCAATGTTGACTATATGAACAATACCCCATGCCTACAAGGATGTATCGATCGTCCACGTGAACAAACGGAAAGGCAACAGACTATGCGATGACTATGATAATGTTATATCGTTACTGTCAGTAGCCAGCAAAAGTATTACCAGAATTCTGCCGAATCGTCATGCATATCACGTCAACCAAGGGTTCCTGTCTGAGAGTCAGTGTACCTTTAAGATAGAATGGTAGACATAGTGTTTGCACTCGTCAACAACTGAACTCCAACCTGTACACAACTTTCTTTGACCTGCATTTGGCAGTCAGTCGTGAGGGCCTCTGGAACATAATGACAAAATTTAGTTGCCCAGAAGAAGAAAAAAATCGTAATGACTCGGCACTTATATAGTGACATGCTCGCTCGTGTCGTGTACGACGGTGAGTCATCTGAACCATTTCCAGTTACAAATGGAGTCAAACAAGGCTTCGTGTGGTCCTCTGCCATGCTTACATATGCCTTCCGTGACTATTACACTGGGGTCGACAACAGGTACCAGGCTTATGTTAAGTTCTTCAGTCCGAAGAGAGATGGGTAAAAATGAAGGTGCAGGAAGGGACTGCTCGTGATGTGTTTAATGGCGACTGTTCCAAGAATGTTGTTGTTGTGGGGTTTAACGCCATTTTTCAGCACATGATAGGCTATGCATGGCGGCCAGTATTAATAGTGGAGGAAGAACCCGGGAAAACCCCAGGAAGAACCACCGACCCACGAGAAGCTACTGGCAAGCTTTCTCACATACCCACAATGGCCGAATCCAAGACTCGAACCCACGCAGACAAAGGTGAGATGGCAGTGATCCGTAACGGAGAGCGCTTTAGACCACTCGGCCACTCGGGGCCCCGTTCCAAGAATGTCAAGCCTGAGTCTGGTATGATACCGAGTAAGGACCATTTGTCTTCACCCTGTGATAATTTTGGCTTCACAATCAGTATCAAAAAGTCAAAGGTGACGCACCAACCTGCACAAAGAAAGTTTTACTTAGAGCCTATCATCACAGTGAATGGTCATATAACAAATTAGGCGTAAGCTTCGGCAGACTATATGTATTTATGTGCTGGTGCAGAGACATCCGTCTGTAAATAAAACGGACGGTCTACATAGCCATTATGTTTGCCACCCTGCTGTACTCGTGCATTAGCTTGACATGTGCAGACATCATGCCCAGAAACTGTACCATTTCCACATGGGCTGACTGAGAAAACTAATGAGGATAAGATGGCAGGACAAGGTCCCAGATTTGGAAGTTCTCACATAGAGAGGCATTCCTTGCATCTTCATTCTGCTGAGAAACTGCATATGAGATGGACAGGCCTCATCGCTAGGATGTCATACGAGCAATCATCAAAGATCTCCTACGGCGAGCTGAAGGAGGGAAAGCGATCTAGGGGAGGACAGAAGAAACGCTTCAAAGAATCAAACAGGTCATCCTTGAAACACTTCAACGCTAGGGTGCTTTGGGATATCTTAAACAAGATCGTTTCACTTAGTGTAGTCTCACCATACTTGGACTAAAGACAATGATCTGAAGAGACTTGCAGAGGCAATGCAGAAACACGACGAGTGCATATCTCCAAAATGCATTACGTCTTCTATTGATCAAGCAACCACAAGCGGCATGTTCTGTTCAATGTGCCAAAGAGAGTTCGGAGCAGACAATGGGCCTGATCAAGTGTTCACATAAACCAAACCATTGATAGTCTGGTTCTCTCTCCACTCCTTCGCTCTGTTATGAAGAGTAACGGAGTGGAGAGAAGTCAGGGAACCAGACTAAATCATTGAGTACTGTCATGGTCATCTTCGAGCTCGATGGAAGAACAACAATACTGTGTTAATAATTTGCAAATTGCAAGCTAATACATAGATGGCCAAAACAAGACTTTACAAGTGATCCAGTGCAATCAAAAGTGAACAAAACAAAACAGAAGTAGAACTGACATATACAAAAGCGAAGTAACAAACACGTAAACACATTTAAAAGTGAATTTAGCACTGAAATTGGCATAACAAAATGTTGTGTTATTTCACAGCATTAGAACATTGATAGTGAACATTATAAAGAGCAAAAGAAAGCGTGAAAAGAAAACGAAAGGAATGCATGGAAGTATGTTGCTTTACGATTTTTAAATTGTCTGTGTTATCCTAATGGTGTTGGCTTAGGTATACAATATATTTATGTAATTTCAGCTGCAAAGACAATATAGTAATAATAAAAGTAAGCAACAACCATGTTCTTTGCTAATTAGACGTTAAAAAGATTTCATCGGAGGTCACGATCTTTAAAGGGTACAGGTAACACTTACTTGTTTTCTAAAGAAACGATTTTGTATCATTTAGATTAAAAAGCAAAGAAGAAGCTGGTCAGTCAAGATTAAAATAAATTTTAAAAACAACTGTCGAAAGTTTCAAAATATGACACTTATGATTAGATTGCCAACAGTAGGAGTAATCTTAGGAAGAGCAATATCATTACATGAAAATAACTGTATGTTGAAATGATTTGACACTGATGGAATTTGTGAATGGCCATTGAAAATAATATGTATATCTGTATTTTATTCTGAAAAATCAGAGTATATCTTCATTTGTTGAAATAAACAAAATTTACCCCTTTAATCTTTTGAATGTTATCCTTCAAAACAGATAGGTTTGCCAACAATTTTGTCATGTTCAATGTTGTTGTTCTCAAGTTGAATGCCAGAATACCCAACATACTTCCTACTGTTTGTAAAACGCCTAAAATAAAAATCTCCATTTTTTTAAATTATTTTGTTGGCTGGTGCATTAATTTGATGATCTTAAGTTTTCATATATGATGCAATGAACGCATTTGTGTTTTAAAAACACAAAAAGAAACTTCAGTGAACGCATATATATATATATATATATATATATATATATATATATATATATATATATATATATATACATACGCGTGTGTGTGTGTTTGTGTAAGGATGCAAATTTATGTCGATCTATAACGAGCACATTTTATTTGGGCCAGATAACAATTAATTAGATTTATGGGGAACAGATGCTTGTTATACTGCAATGATTTATAATGTATGTGTCGGAAGAGGAAGTGATTCTTAATTAAGCCTTGGTTTACGTAGCCGTTAGACGACTAGAAAAGAGACGGTTAACTTCGATTTTATATCGGAACTCTCAGCTTTGAAATTTTCCAGATCTGTTGTTTGGAATTCTATAAGTCATGTTGACCACAATTGTGGCGCCTATGTATAATAGGCGGTAAATATATTTAATCCTGATTGCTTACGCTATATAAAGCGTGTGGTTCCCACACAAAATGTATTGGGGTAAATTGCCCTCATCGAAGAAAATCTAGTCAGTCTGCAGTTTTCCTGCAAGAGTGAAATTATAAGGGACTTCGAGAGTAAATTTGGAAGAAATTCTCTCGTAAAACATAGGTCAAAGGGACCGGATGCCTGGAAAGTCAACGGATACAGTTTTGGCGGTTGAAGCGAACAAAGCCTGAAGGCACAATGTATTTGCGTCAATTTCACGTACTTCGTTGATACCAACATAATGATTTGCTTGAATTTAATTGTTTATATTTGCATGAATTTATTTATTTAAATCTGAAGATCAATTCTCTTGAAATGAGTGTAACTGTGTTTGAGTTAATCTATCTGAATCCGTACAATGATCTTCTTTATATAAGTTTGACGAATTGTTTGAATTCGTCTTTTTGATTCTTATAGGAATCTAAGAATTTCGTGCAATACTTTAGTTGATATGAGTTACGAGAATCCGTTGATTTCAAATTCACCGATCTTAGGTGGTTTCATGTGTGCTAAAGACTGGAATGTGTGCATTCGCTGAAAATAACGTAGTTAAGTCAAGTAATGAATTTCATTCAGTCATTTGTGTAATTGAGACGAAAACGGAACCGTTATGTCTCGTGTAATGTTAATGGGAATCAGTAATGAAATAGCCATTAAGAAGTACATTAATCTTTTGAAACTAGGTTTGCTTATGGTCTGCCATGTTTAGCTTAACCAGACAGCCTTTGGTCTGTTGGAATTCCGATAGAACGATATCGGACATAACGAGAGGGGAGTAATGATCTGTTCCCAGTAGGACAACTGACAGAAGATTTAGGTCGCCTCTGTTTATTTTGTAAGGGAAAAAGCTTCACGGACGTATCCACTGAAGTATCTACTTACGTATCCACCAACCCACACAACGTGTGAGGGCCGAAATGAGGCGAGACAGTAGGAAGGTCGGAAAAGAGAAAAAGCGAAAGGACCTAGAGCAGTGTTGTCCAACCTTTCTGACACCATGGGCCACTGAAAACTGTTTTTCTTAAAGCCGAGGACCTCAGCAGAAAACTGACAAGCAACGACTATATAGCTGCTCGAGATCTGGCGGGCCATTTACAATCAGCCCGCGGGCCGCGGGTTGGGCAGCACCGACCTAGAGGAACCACCATAGTGAAGTCAGAGATGACCGGAATAAGCATGTTATGAAGTTGTTCAAGGCTATGACTTTGGTCGTTCACTCGATTATATGATGAACTAATTCTGTCATTTAAGAAAGATCGGCTATTTATATAAATATATTTGTGTTTGAAATTCGGTGAGAGATTATTCCAAAAAGAAGTGCATCTTCCTAATGTAATGCATTACCCCAGTTGTGTATGTAATTGATTAAATTTTTGTTTTCCATATGCCGGGGCTCGTGTCATTCGGTTCTATAACTCTGCTCAGATCTCTATTTATTCCATCTATAAATTCACACTTTATTTTAATATTTATTCGATCCGGGCAACAACAATACCGAGAGCGATCACCCTTTAGATCACGATAGCCAAATAAAGCGGACAGCTTGTAAGAAGGTACATTCTCATAATTCCACACCAACAGTAGAACCGCAACAACAACAACAACAACAACAACACACACACACACACACACACACACACACTTTAGTACGTGCTATTTTCGTGCATTCTCTTGGGACAATAACACACATAAGGTAAACTAAAATTGTTCAAATAATTTTGAAATATCTACTTTGTCACTGATGCATATTGTACTAACTTTCTGCTGTAAAATTTAAGACATTTTGATGTGATATTACGAGGGCAGTATTTATTGTATCATTTAAAGAACCCAAAAAGTTTGTTTTCGTGTATGAATGTTGGAAATTTGGACCCTTGAAAGCAACGAGGAATTTGTGATTACTGCTTGATCTACCATCCTCTGAAATCATTATTAAATTATTAAAATTATTATTATTATTATTATTATTATTATTGTTATTATTATTATTATTATTATTCGAACGGTTATAGGTTATCGCAAGTATCGTCGATGCATAATTATTTGCAACGCACGGTGATCATACTGATTATCTCCCTTAATGATTCTCCCTCTTAATTGACACGTAGAGTTGTTCAAGAGCTGGTTGGGTTAGCCGGAGGGGTGAAATAGCCAGTTGCATATAGATCCATATGAATTCATTTAGAAATGTATCAGATTTTGTATTTGAAATCATATCAGATTTTGATGCGAGACCTGTCGACCTTTCAGATGTGAAGGTGGTGTCATTTTACGATAGAGAATCTTATTATCCAGGTAGACTTGACAACAATACATCGTGCTATATAGTCATTTTTTTTTTTTAATGATTGATTAAACCACAAAACCAGACAGTCTGGAATTTGTAGATCAGCAGCATTAAATCCCGATGATAATGAGCTAACTCTCTCTCTCTCTCTCTCTCTCTCTCTCTCATGAAGCTGATATACGAAGAGGATGTGACGCAATGCGTAATTAACTCGTGATAGAAGAGCTCGTGTGGCCATTGTCGTAACCCCAGGGTCAAACTATAAAAGAAGACAGTGCTCCTGTTTAAATTGCCTTACAGTCTGTACAGCTGAAAATGCGATTACACTGTCAGGATTTCCCTTCAAGTAGACATCAAAGTAAATTGATGGAAGGTATTTTCAAATTGTCAAATAATGCATATGAATAGGTATCTGTGGTAGGTGTTTTACCGTTAGTGCTTTTAAACGTGTGGGAGTAATTTATTTATATATGTGAATTTTTTTACCATAAGTTAAAAAAGTTTATTTTTTCACATTTTTTTTCCTTCGCCATATATAACATCTTTTTGCACATATCAAATATATTGTTTGACAAATTTAGTAAGGAATTTGGCATATTTGAGGGGGAAAAAAAATCATATCAGAAAGTTCTTTTAAATATGCAACAAGAACAAACCATTTTAAAAAATATGAGAAGATGAATTTCACCTGTGCACAAAAATTGTTTTCTTTACATATGTGAGATTTCTTTTTGCATATTAAATCCTTCTTACAAATATGAAATGAATTATTTGTTTGGCATAAGAGAACACCTTAATGTTTAATTTGTTCAAAAACAATGTGCTTGCAGGTTATTGTGGGTAAATGATGTAATTTCTGTTTTTGTAGCAACAGGGTAACTTTGTAACTTGCCTTATTATTAAAGTACTTTCAGCTTTCATGGTCAGTGAGTACGTGTTAAATAGAAAGTCCCACACCAAGGATGCAAGATGCCATATTACTGTATGAATCACACTTGTACTTCCCCCACACTGTCAAAAATTTATGTTGTCATAAACGGTCCTCATGGAACCTCATTTATTTTATAATGGCCCTCTCTCAGTCAGTTAATGAAAAGTTAAGGCTACAGGGAGAACTGAGATGTGTTGATGTGCCTAATCAAAGGTAACTGTGCTTAAAGGAACTAGTCTTAAGAGAGTTTTTCTTTTCTACATGTAATTAAACACTAATGCACTTAGTTCTGCATGCTGACTCCCTGTACTGTTTTACCCAAGCTTATAAACTGTCCCAGGTGATTTAAGAGAGAGCATTCCCTGATGACTTTTCTATAACTAAACTTACAAATATGATTGTATTAACTGCAGACCCTTTGTCTACATACCAAACTGCACAAAACTTGAATAACCAAATTATAACCATATATCCACTCTCCACACAAACTCCTTTGCAGCCTTTAATGTTTATTGGAATTTTAAAAAGTGGGAAATTGCAATCAAAATTTATCATTATGAGCTTATTTATTCCAAATTAAACTGCAGTTATCTAACTATTTTAAGCACTTTTTATCTACTTAGCGAGCTTAAAATTTCACAGTAATTGGTCATTAAACTTAATGTTTGACTTTTAATTATTGGAAATTTGCTATCATTGATTTACAGTATGTCCACAAACACATAATCTATCCACTATCATGTGTTGTTTGTTTCAATTGCATGAGCCAGCCCTGTAACCTTACACCATTGACCCTGGGTGGCTGGAGCTAGTAAAATATTTAATGGGAACCACAGTCTCTAAATTTTTACAGTAAATAAAGATGTACTTCTTTATCATAGACATCCTTTTTTTTTAACTTGTCAATTGTTATGTTTTAGGCTCTTTAAATCAGTGACAAGAAAAGAGTGAAGACAACAAGCTTTCTAAAATTTAACAAATAATTTATTTCCCTAGAAAAACCAGGTAAAAATGAGAAAATAACTTAGGCTTTACGAATCAAATCCAAAAATAATCCAAGAATTAAAAAATAGAAGTCCTAGAAATAAAATGTTCGAAATGAATCAGAGTTGGAGTCCTGATACAGAAACCAAGATGGAGGACAATGACACATGCAATAGTCAGTATTGTCCTGATATGTCAACCATTTCTTGTTGAACCTCAGAGAATAATATTTGAGTTTTTAATTCCGAATAAAATTGCAATAAATGTCTTTGTCCAAGAATTCTGTTTGAGCTTTTAAATATTTATAGGGAAAAGAATTAACAATTCCATAGGATAGAATTTCAACTCAAACTGGTCACAACAAAACACTTTTTAAGTGTCAATGGTTTATAGCCCAGCTGATTAAATTCTCTATAGAAAAGAGTTAAACACTAATTTAAGACACAAAACAGATTCCTGTTTGAGGGTCACATGATCATGTTTCTAGAACAGTATAGAAGCTTTTTACATGCCTAACATCACATACTTCCAGTATGGCCTCAATTTCACTTTATGAATCTACACTAAGAAAGAATTAATAAAATAAAATAAAAAAAGTTGTTTTCTTCACTTTCCCTGTTTCTGAATCAAGGTCAGGAACTAGGTCAGCATTATATACAAAGTTTCTTTTTTTTAGGTGTTTTTATAAAAAAACCAGGTCAGACTAATTTCTAGAAAGTGTAAAATCCAGTAAAGTTACATTACAGTAGCATGTAATGGAATAACAAAAAATTGATACAAAGTTTCTTTTATTAGGTGTTAAAAAAAATTCCAGGTCAAACTAATTTCTGGAAAATGTCAAATCCAGTAAATAAAGTTACATTACAATAACATGTTGTTGTTGTTGTTGTTGTGGGGTTTAACGCCATTTTTCAGCACATGATAGGCTATACATGGCGGCCAGTATTAATGGTGGAGGAAGAACCCGGGAAAACACCGGAAAGAACCACCGACCCACACAATAACATGTAATGGAATTATAATAAAAACACAAAAACTAATAAAAAAACAATTAATTAAATATACACAACACAAGAGAATTTAGAGAATTTATATTCAGATTGATGTTCTCTTCTGAACTATGGTAAATACCATACCACATTAAATAATTAATTTTAGCGCTATAATAGATGCGTGACAAATTAGATACAACTCATGGTTAGAATTAAACATGTAGAAGCCTGTACCTTAGGTTTGCTTAACACATTTTCCAGGACCAGGAGTGTCACTGGGGCTTCATTTTGTTTTAAATTCTTGGTAGCAAATATATTCTACCAAATTCTTTTACATAGTACCAGAATCTGAAAACGGGTACTAACATCCTATCAGTTTTTGGGAATAGTTCTTGGCACCCCATTAGTTTTCATTAATACCATATATACTCGCTTAGAAAGAGGAGTCCAACTGCAAACTGCACAGACCCAGATCTTCCATCACACAATGTGCTGGCAGTTCTGGGTTTATTAGGAGTAATCAGTAGAACAAACAACAAAGACTATGATTGGCAGGTGTATCATTCTATGGCAGATCAGTCTTTGTTGTTTGCAGTTTGACTGGACTTATAAGCAAGTGTATATAGTAGGTAATGGTGTCTGTCCAGTTCTCATCAATAGATTCTGAGGTTCTACCTGTTTTTGTCAGCATGTACTGGTGATGTACCAGTTGTCATCAATGGCTACTCCAGAGGTCATACCACTTGTCTTTATGTGCTGTTTACCTACTGATCATTGTCGATAAGTAGTGGCATCCGACTAGTTCTCATAAGTAGGAACTGGCATCTTACAAGTTCTCATCGGGGTTCTCAATAAATTTCAAAACTGTAGAGTCATTTTGTTATGTATATTTGATTTAATTTATCTGTTTGTAAGTTTTAGAATCTTTTTATTTTTAATTTCATTACTTGTCAAAATAATGTAGTTTTGTTTAGTAGGAACTTGATATTTTTTCAGTTTGACCATGATTCTTCAGTTGTAAACACCTAAAGCTGACCTAGTTCCTGACCTTAATTCAGAAATCACTATGACAAGTAAACAACTTTTTATTTTTATCCTATTCTTAGAGTAAAATGATTGGTTTTTGTGAAGGTCATACTGGGGCTATGTGCTTTTAGATGTAAATACTTAGCAAAGATTCAGGAAAGTTGATCCTCATCCAGGAATCCATTATGCGTTTGAAGTTACTGTATAATTTTTGTTTATAGCGATATCTTTCAGTTAGGCTTCTAAACACTGGGACATAAAGGTGTTTTCATTTGTTGTGTCATTTTGGAGTTATTTTTTATTTGTATTCAGTTTATTTGGATTCTAAAGGATAATTCTTTTTTCATGGAAATATTTGAGTGCTTATATGGAATTCTTGGACAAAGACATTTATTTAAATTTTATTTGGAAATTCAAACACCAGAATATTATTGACTGTGGAATAAAAAAGAGTTGTAGATGATACAACACGATACTGAATACAGTATATGTCATCGCCTTCCATCTTGGATTCTATGTCAGGACTCAAACTTGAATTCATTAGAACATTTCATTATTAGGACTTCTAAAATTTAATTTGTGGATTATTCTTGGATTATTTTTGGATTTGATTCTTTAAACCATAAGTTCTTATTTCTTCATCTTAACAGAGTTATTCCAGGGAAATAAATTATTTGTTAAACTTTTCAAAGCTTGTTGTTTTACTCTTTCTTTTGTTACTGTTTATTTGAGCCTAAACATGTAACAATTTGAAATCTCAAGAGTCCAAACTGAAATCTCAATAGTCATTGTTTTGACAGTCAAGAGTTCATAACTGGAATAGTGCAGTATTCATATTTGTAAGACCTTCAAAATTACTTAGATTAATTTAAAACTTTAAACATACATTCATCCCATGATTTAGTTGGTCCTAGGTGAAAATTGTGTTGCTCAGACAAGCAGTATGGCTGCAGCAGTGGTCATCTTGCAAATCTCATTATTGCCACTCCTACATAGATGGTTACATCAGCATGGATTTTTCACTAAAAGGCTTCTTGTGATGTCTAGTTGATTCTAAATGAAAGTGCTGCTGATCTAGTGTCCAGTATGGTCACCATGGCAGCCATCTTGAAAAAAATCTTGTTATTGATACTCCTACAGAATGGTTGGTTAAACCATGATGAGGTTGTTCATTAAAATATAATGTCTAGCTAGTCTTAAATGAAAAATGATGCTGATCTTACCTCCAATATAGCCAACTTAGTAGCTATCATAAACATCTTGTTATATAAGTCTGCTTGAACATATAAGGTCATATTGGCCTGGGATTTTCACCAGAAGACTTTTTATTTTGTCCAGATGGTCTTAAATGAAAATGGGTCAGATCTGATGTCCAGTATGGCCTCCACAGCAACCATCTTGAAAATCTTATTATTGCACTTCCTCCTGAATGGAAAGTCATATCTTGAAAACATTGTTATCTCAGCTTCTCACCAAATCGATGGATGTATCAACAGGGTGTTTTCACCAGCAGACTTCTTTTGATGCCTGGTTGGTCCTAAAGGAAAATGGTGCAAATCATGCAGATGTTGTCACTACTCCTCCTGATTAGATGATCATTATGACATGAGGTTTTCACAAAGACATCTAATGATGTCTACTTTGTCCTAAATGAAAATGGTGCCAAGCTGACATCCAGTATGTGTACCAAAAGCAGCTTACTTGAAACCTTATTATCCCAGAAGAATAAGAGAGATGGTTTCAACACTTGACAATTAATAGAAAGTTATGGTCTTGTCTTGAAATTCTTTTCATCTAGTAGAGCATCAGTCAATTTTAGGGACTCTTGTTGCACAAGTGCTTGATTTTAATCTTGTATGACTGTGTTTGTCTATTATGATTATAAAACAGATAAAGGATTATTTTATACTTTATTTTGCAGATTGGAACTGCCCTCTATGATAAATGGGTCTGATTTTCAAGTGTCTTTACACCAGCCACATATGATGACTGTATTTCCATCTCTATGAACATTTTTAATCCATGGAAATTCACTTTTTGACACTTCCTTAAATTTTCTTACAACTTTAGAATATTTATTCTTCTCCGAATTGTTGCTGACTTCCTATTACTTTGGAGTCTGTAGGTTGGAATGATCATCACTGGCAGGTCATTTCTGAAACTGGGACAGAAAAGAACGTACTTTAAGACATTGTGATTTAACAGTTTACAAATATATCTGGTAGAATAAAATTATTCCATTTCGTTATTCAGTCTCAAATAATTCCAAAGCACGAAATAAATCACACTTCATCATGTCTAGTAAATTCTTGACAAATGATCCATTAATTAAAGCATCCAGATATTTTGAACATTTTGCTGATTGCAGCAAATTTATTGCCAATAAAATGCAATTAGAGTTTGCTCACTTACCTTTCACAACTTTGCAAGCCGCCATATCTTATAGTTTTGTCTAATTGATTATAATCTGATGGGTCTTCAGACAAATGCCAATATATGATTAAAAGTTAATCTAGTCAAGTCATAATTGATTCCTTTTTTTCTAACTATAATAGTGATACTATTAGCTGATAAGGTGTAAACAATAGTCTAGAAAATGTCTGTCACTTATGCATATAGTAAATTTGTAATGAACAGTCCACGATCAGGAGGAAATTATTCCGGAGGCAAATATAATGTAATCTTAGATTCATGCTCCAGCCCAAATTAATGTGCATCATAAAAGCTTACAGATGGAATTTCCATGCATCGGAAATTGGTAACATTTAAATTCCAAGAATCAACAGCCTAGGGTATGCCTATATTCAGAACTCTGCTAATTAATAGTACAAAAATTAATGAACTTTTCAAAATCAGTAGTACTTGAGCATTAGAATTAGTTTACATCTTTACCTTCAAGAAACTACCACATAAATTGTTCTACTCAATAAATTTGAGTTTGATTTATTCTGTTGGTTGCCTTGGGTGGCAGAGGGATCTAAGGTGATTGCATGTATGGATCACTGACATCTCACTGATGTACATGTGGATTCGAGTCTCAGGCTCTTCAATTGTGGATATGTGAGAAAGCTTGCTATGAGCTTTCTTTGGTAGTTCATTCTGGAGTTTTTGCCTGGATCTTCTGCTACTGTATATACTTGCCGCCATGTATAACCTATCATGTGCTGAAAAATAGCATTAAACCCACATAAAGATGATGGATTGCTCTGTAGCTTGATGTGTATGCCATTTATCAAATTAGCCTGATGTAGCAAAGGTCATTATCCTGCTGGATTAGCTCACATCATCCAGTTTTAAGATGCTTTAAAATATTTTGTTCAGTGATCTGTTTGATTTCAGTAATTGCTTTCCTTTTACAAATGAATACCTAATATATTGTATTATTTCAAGTTCATCTAGAAAAGGCATTGCAACTTGCATCAACGGCTGTGTAATTTTTCCTAAACAGGTGGATCTCAAAATAATGTCAATAGTATCCATGAAATAAATTCAGGAATATCCAAAACTTTGAAAATCAATGGGTATTATACCTATCTAAACCTATGAAGAAAAACTTGCTTTGAAAAGTGATTAAAGGTTGTGACAACATAGAATTCGAATTTCAAACTATATTAAGCTTTTTGAGAACCTTGATGAGAAATGGTTGCTGATGAGAACTTAGAGGATTCCAGCAGCAGTTGTGTATTTTAAACCAAAACAAGTTTTTTATGAATCGTGATATGTATGCTAAAGTTTGGATACAAACAAATGAAAATTACAATAGCCCAGTCCTCTGTATGTGGCTTTTTTGATGGTGTACTTTTAGTTTATTTGATCCATTTCTACAAAGCATGTATGAATCACATAGTGTGCAAGCTATCAAACATAATTCAAGGGATTGTAAAAGGATTAGGTTAAACATCTGTTAATTAATTGTTGCTGCCCTATTAACATTTTCATTTAAAGACAAATTATGAGTGAGTTTTACGACAGCATGCTTTGATAAGCGTCACTTTTAATCCTTTGTATTATAGGTCCTTTTGCAAATGTTTTGAAACACTTGCATTATATCCTATACCATATTTTTAAAATATAATTCTGGGATTTGGGGACTTATTTTCTTTGTTGCACGAATACAAACATCCATGTTCATCATCGTAAAATCAGCTGTTTTTCAAGTGATTATTACACGTGTACTGATGGCAACTTAAACAATTTCTTTCATACCAAGAACATATCTGCAAATAAGCCTGTTTTTGCTGAAGTGTTGCTGGTTCCACATATAATGTCAGTGGCTTGTGAGCGAGGTTTCTCATCATGTGAGACAAAGGGCTGTGGATGTTTAAAATAGGAAACTGTAATGGAATTGATAGGGGTGATGGAAGAAGGTTATGAACTTAGTGAGTTTTATCCTATGCCTGCATTGGAAAAGTTTACTAAATCTTGATCATTGCTTCTACTTCCATTGTCCTAGCAAATTTATTGATTTATGATGGAATTAAGCTAATTAAATAAATTAATACAGAACATAAACAGTAATCTTTTCCTTGATTCTTTGTAGCTGCACATAAAATTAATGAATGATGAGATATAGCCATAGAGCATTGTTATAGTTGTAACATTATAGATGATCAACGTTATCACTGGTCCCAGCTGCTTTAGATTTTCATTCTTTTATTATAATTTTGAATATTTCAGAGTGAATGAGCAAAAGCAGTCGGATGATATTTCATATCAGTGACACAAAAGTACATGTATAAGGTTCCAAATTATTGCAAGGAGAAAGAACCACTATTATGATTCCTATTTTAGGGCTAGGACTCCATTTTGTTTAAGGAAGGAGTCCTGGGCTACAACTTTCATAATCCTATGCAGAACCCTGCTTACTGCAGAGACTCTCAGAACATCATGGCATCTTGTTGTGGTGACATGTTTAATGGTGCCTTACAACACATTCCCTCTGTATAGCATGACATTGTATTGTGGTGTCTTGTCCAATGGTGCCTTACAACACATTCCCTCTGTATAGCATGGCATTGTATTATGGTGACATGTCTAATGGTGCCTTACTACACAGCCCCTCAATATAGCATGGCACTGTATTGTGGTGACATGTCTAATGGTGCCTTACTACACAGCCCCTCAATATAGCATGGCACTATTGTGGTGACATGTCTAATGGTGCATTACTACACAGCCCCTCAATATAGCATGGCACTGTATTGTGGTGACATGTCTAATGGTGCCTTACTACACAGCCCTTCAATATAGCATGGCACTGTATTGTGGTGACATGTCTAATGGTGCCTTACTACTCTGGCCCTCACTATAGCATGGTACTGTAAGGTCACCACTTAGACTGAGGAAATCATTTCTCCAAGGCAAACAAAGTCATTTGTGACAACTTTGAGACAGAGAAATTTTCAGCCACATTGCCTTATTGATTATCAATGGCATGAATTCATTGAGTCCAAGGAAAGCTATTTTGCAGTTATTGCAAGCAATACCCCAAACTGGCACAGGTGGGAAATTCAATCTTTGTACTTGTTGATGGTACTGACAAGATTAAATCAATAAAGGTTCATGACAGTTCTGGACAGCACAAGACCTGTGCAGTGCAATATGTGCAGAAAATCATAAGCTCTAAGCACTTTACAACATTAGACAATAACATAATCATATATGATATGGTTACAAAAAAACAAACACATTGAAATTAGAAAACATAAAAACATGCTGAAAATATTTAAGGTAGGAAACATTATTAGGTCTTTAAGTTTGTTCTTGCAGTCAAAGGTGAGTTTTGAGCACTTTTGAATGGGATGACTGTCTTTGTAAGTTCAATGGGCAATTTGTTCCATGTTACTGGCCCCTGGTATGCAAAAGAACGATGTCCATATGACTTCATTTTCATAGTGGGAATAATGAGTATATGATTGTCTTCCTGGTGTGTACACATAGGTGAGGTTAGATATGTATGTTGGACTGGAGTCCATCATTGAAACTTGGCACAGAGAAAAAAATTTGTGTTTGATTCTGGATCGAATGGATAGCCAGTGTAAGGGAACAGAGCAGTAGGGAGGTGTGCTTTGATCGTGGTACTCTTAGGATGATCCGAGCAGCTGTGTTTTGAACTTTCTGAAGTTTCTGGAGTAGATATTGAGATAAACCAGACAGAATTGAGTTACAATAGCCCAGTCATGAAAGTACTAATGAACACACAAGTGTTTTAGTGGCATCAGCTAAAAGATATTTGTGACTGGAGCTGATGCGTCTCAGCTCAAGATATGCAGCCTTGCATATGTTCATGACATGTTGGTGCAGTGTGAGAGTACTATTCAGAGTAATACCTAGGTTTCGTACTGACTCTGAATTTAGTGTTGGTTTTGCTGATATTATTTGAGGTAAAGGATGCGAATGAGAAAGTCTTTGTGTTGTGATCAGAATGGCCTCAGTTTTATCATCATTCATCATCAGCTTGTTACATGTCATCCATGATTTCACATAAGAAATGCACCTCTCTACGCCTTGGATGGTAGCATCAACTTCATTTGGGTGGCTAGATTTGTGTATTTGGGTGTTGTCAGCGTACAGTTGGTGAGACACTGGATGATGATCTATGACACTTGAGAGTGGCTGAGTGTATAGAATAAACAGAACAGGTCCAACAACAAACCCCTGTGGAACACCACAACATAGATCAACTGGGCTGGAATGTATTCCATTTGCTGGAATGCCAAATACATGCTGTAGACAGGGAATTAATATATCATGGTCTGTTGTGTCAGATGCTGCAGACAAATCAAGGAGGGTGAGGACTGTAATCTTTCCACTATCCAACGCAGAGAGAATGTCATTAACTGCTTTTAGAAGAGTAGTTTCAGTATTGTGGCAAAGGCGATATGCAGATTGTACATTGCTAAAAAGACTGTTTGAATTCAGATGAGATACAAGTTGGGATGGAACAACTTTTTCTAAGATTTTTTTTTATGCATGGGAGATTAGAAACTGGGTGGTAGTTCTTTAAATCATTATGGTTGAGTGTTGGTTTCTTCAGCAGAGGCTTTACAATGGCAGTTTTGAAAAATGATGGGAATTCCTCAGATGAGAGAGAGGTATTAATAACATCAGTTAGTGAAGGCAATATTGGATCTAAGCACTCAAGCAGCAGTGATGTTGGAATTGGATCAAGTTCACATGACTTTGGTGCACTCTTCATCAGGACTGTACATATTAAATCCATAGAGACAGATTTAAATACTGCTAATGGTTGCCACTGAAATTCTGTATCCCAAATGTATGGTGATGACGAGTCAATTTAAATTGTTTTGTCAAGCTTATCTCTAATGGTTGGTACTTTGTCATGGAAGAAATTTGAAAACGCGTCCAGAAGGTTGACTAGAGATAAGGTAGTTGGAAGTGGTGTACATTTGTTCTTTGAGTTGTTGACTGGTGAGAAAGGTTGTTTAAAATAAAATGATAATAAAATGAAGAAAAAAAAGAGAGCTGTTTTTAATACAGCCTTCACAGTGGTTCATTATGGAAACCATTTTCTGAAAGGAAATGCTTTGAGTAGTCCAGGTGAAAAAACCTACATGCCAACTTTTTTCACTGCTGATCTTGAATCTCTTGGTCTTGATGTAGATGGTGTTGGATAAAGAAAACCTGTCTGAGGTTATTGGTGACACAATACATCATTGCATGGTTTCTGGTTTCTCCTTTGAAAGGTGTTATCATTTGATGATAATTGATGATTCAGATTGGTTTATCTTCCACTCCTTATATATAGAGCCTCTTCTTCGAAAGAGAATACACTCATTCATTTTCATTCTGTGAGGATGGTAACGGCACAACAAATTCACACTTTAAATGAGAGATTTACAGAGAGTCATTCAAAAATAAACCTTCAGCAAGACTTGTGAATACACCTCCCAATATAAAAATGAAACTGTGTTTTGTCTGTCAGCAGTAAATGCATTTGTCTTCAGAATTTATAGTGTCAAAGAAAAGCAAATTCCCCAAAAGATCCAAATTCAGGTCATTCTCATTTGGGGGCCACGGAGTGGCTGACTTGTCTAAAGTGCTTGCCTTTACCAATCACTGCCATCTCACCTCTGTCCATGCACGTTTGAGTCTCGGGCTCAGTCAGTGTGGGTATATGATAAAGCTGCCAGTAATACTCAGTCATTGCTAATACTTGCTTTTTATCGTTTTGTGTGTCTTTCAGAACTAGAACTTAAACACTGTCTTTACTCACTTCTTTTTATAATAGTATGTTTTTGTGTATAGTATGAATATTCCTATCCATTGCAGTGCTAATAGCATGTATGTCTTAACACTCCTGCCCTGGTGGTATATAAGTGTCTCTATAGTGTGTGTATATTCCTACCCTTTTATCTTCTTACACTTAAGTTATAGGGGTTATTAGGGTGGTAATGGAATTTAGTTTCGTTTGTAAGGAGATAGTAGGGGAGTTAGAAGGGTTGTAGGGGGGCTTATTTTTGTTTTTTGTTTATAAGGAGTTTCATTTCTATTTCATCCCCTTTTGTTTACATTCTACCTTATGTTGGTTAGTAGATGAGTCAGTATTGGTCACTCACATGTATTTGTTGTAATTGTGGTTGTTGCTCATTCAACTGGCACGTTTCTTAGTAAGTAGGGTGTTGGTTAGTTAATGAGTGTGTTGGTCACTCAAATGGCATGTTGTTTTTTATGTGTACATGATAGTAGATGAGTTGATGTTACTCGGTACCAAAACCCACTACTAGGAACAATGCAAAATCTCCCTAATGTAATTGAGGCCCTTACCTCCTAATTGCCTCTCTTAAAATATTTTGAACTAGCTCCTTTCTCTGCCATTCAGCTGAACAGGTGGTAGTTCTTTATCCTTTCTGTGCTGGTCTGGACACCTTTTTTCTATATATAATGCATAACATTTCTTGTTTGCTGTGTTTGGAGATAGTGATTTGTCTCTCCTCCAGTCTTGATTCTTTTATTTTCTTCTTACACTAAAGTTATGCTTTTTTCATTCAAGTTTCATTTTCTTTTAATGTACATTCATCTGTAGGATTTTCTTCCTCCACTGAATCCTGAGTTTCTACACTTTTAATCATGGACTTTGTGTTATGAAGCCATCACTTGTTTTCATGTACTTTTTTTTCTCCATTTTTCTACCTCTTTTTTTAGCTTTTTGGGGTATTGTTTTGATTGTTGACACCAGAATGTTGTCTGATTCAAGAGTGCTTGACAGCAGGGGGAAAGAGTGCTGACTTGGTCTTTTCTACTTATACTTTGTTGTTTGTAGCCCATGTGCATTTCAGAGACATGACCACAGTTAGTTCCATCATTGCTGCTGATTGCATTTCACATGATTTTAGTTTATCACTGATGAAAGCCTATTGTGATGAAGATTGGCATCATTCAACATTCAGTTTTGTGATATTGATGCAGGATGTGCAAAAGTTAATTATATTTCAGTATTAATTTTCAAGAAACAAGGTAATTTATTCCATTTTTTTTAAAAAATCATTATTGGCCTTAGTTTAGTTCCTGATTTATATTAATGAAAATAAACCAGCTTCATCTGTTCTCTTTATGGGTTTTTTTGTTTTGTTTTTGGTGGAGAAGGTAGCAATGAACGAAAGTGATGTTCACAGTATCAAAACCATTTTACAAATATAATTTTGTTTTCTTTGATCGTCATTCCATAATGACAGAAAGTGTGGAAAACCATTTTACAGATAGAATTCAGTTTTCTTTGATAATCAGTCCACAATGATAATAAGCATGGAAGACCATTCTAAAGATAGAAATTATTAGTGAAAGTAGAAATTATTAGTTACAATTTTAAATTTACTTTAAATTTCATTATTGAAATCATTTGGATGACTCAGTATTGAAAATCTTGGAAAAGCTGTTTACAGTGTTCTGACATTATTCTAGGAAAACATGAAATTGCTGTGCACACAGTGTTCTGACCAAGTTCTAGGACATCTTGGAATTGCTATATTAACAGTGTTATGACATTGTTCGGGGAAAGCATGAAAGTGCTGTGCACACACAGTGTTCTGACCAAGTTCTAAGAAATTTTGGAATTGCTGACACAAACCTGCCTCTTAATCTTCACCTTTCAGTTTGTATGTACAAGTGCAGATTGATATACTGTGATAGCTATAATCATGTCAGTCTGTTTGTTGGTTGATCCAGGAGTCTCTTCTTTGTCTAACATGAGGACCATCTACACAGCGTGATAGATATTGGTTACATTACTGGCAATTTTGCTGTATTGTTTGTAAGAGTAGGCAATGATTTCAGATCAAGGATGTATCTCCTTAGGTGTAAGGAAGAAAAGTTGCATCATTTTAAGTGCAGATATTATAATAACCTGTGTCTATTGCCTTGTTTATTTTTCTTTTCTTTTCTATCTTTCTCTTTTTCTATTTCTTCAGGTAGAAAGACATATCCAAAGGCACATGCAAGTGACAGATCAACTATAAAATTAAAAGCATAATGGTGAGTCTGCTTACTTGGACCTTCCTCCATTCTCAGAATGTGTTCACTTCGATAGCTTATTATTATTTATGAAAAGTTTAAGCACACACGTTACATTGGTGGGTGGGTGAGTAGTAGTAGTAGAAAAGCAATGTACAGTATTTCACCCATTATCGGTTAGATGGCCAGCCTAATAAATTTGTCAAAATGTTGGGTCTGGGCCTATTAGCTGATGAATTCGTTAGTACATTGTCTGTCAAAATAGATCGAGGCTTTTTAGATGAACAGTTCTTTGTATGCCAAAAAAATGGGAGTGGATTTCTCATCAGAAACTAGTTTAATATTGGATAAATATGGCAAAACATTTCTTTGTCATGATTTTTTTAATTTTTGTGAATGCACTGGTGTATATGTTACTGATATCATTTTATATATTTATAGGTTACTGCCTTTGTATAGGAAAATATGAACGAGTTTTTTGGATGGAATACTGCATGAACTTGTGAGTGCAGTATATCCTTCTGACAAAACGAGTTTGTATTTTCCCATACAAATGCAGTAACCTTTTTATTATATGCTCAGTTTTTATTCTACCTAAGGTTTAATTATATAAACAAAATACACTACAAGAAACAACGTAAATGAATGAATGCCGTATTCCAAACTAAATACTCAAGCGCAGATTTGTCATTACACAATGACCATTATTAATGCGCACATAACTCCGTCCTGATCAGTTTGAATTTAGTCGCGCACTCGACATAACTTTCAAAAGAAAATGGCATGTCTAGTTAAAATTGAAATTTGCAGTCATATTGTGAATGAATGCGCATTGCAACAACTGTTCCATTTGATCTGGAATGAATATTTTTTGGTATTTTGTTTCGATTCGACAAAAGTTTGTGATTTCGGACTGGATTCATCTGTGCAAATTATACATGAAATACATCGGATTGAAGTGGCACGGGAGAAGTGTGTTTACGTCTGCAAATGTGTCTGTTTCTGTCATTGAATGTTTGAAATCATAATGTGGGAAAAATATGAAGTCTTTCAATTGCAATTATCAAAAAGACGCTATGTAATTTAATGCTTATTTCATTTTGAGTGCAATAAGGAGGATGCAATTGCACTTATCATCGAAATTACAGCACAATTTCGAAATGTGTAATCCAGATTGAAAACCGATGACATGGCTCATGCAATTTGGATTTACAGAATTAAGAAAAAACATTTTGAGGAAATTCAGGATGTAAAACTGTAAGTATATTTTATTTTGCCATTCTTATCACCAGCTAAAGAAAACAGTATATGCCTTGTCACTTGTATGTTATTTGTAAGGACCTAATCTTCTGTCATTTATATAATGTAGCTAGCCTAAATCCGAAACATTGTATCAATGCGGAATGTGCCAAAACAGCTGGGGTTTTTTGCAGTCCATGAAACATGTTTTAGTTCATTCAGAAACAAATTTAAACAACCACAATGTAAAGAGCCTCTTACGCGAGTGTACATGATTTGTTTACAAATCAAAAGTGCTGGCGTCTGAGTCCATTGTTTGTTTACAAAAGAGAGTAGTTTCTTTATTCACGTGAGTGCTATATGTGTATTGTCGCGCGTGTTCAGTATCAGGGAATATTGAATGATTCTGACAATGTAAAGTTAACGGGGAAAAAAATGAGCATATAATAAATACATGTATTACATGATTGATACGGTGTTTGATACAGATTACATATAGTCAGTCCCTATATCCTTAATGCACTACCCAATCGATTTGGAATCTTTAAAGATTTTTAACTGGCATCCACAACATAGCGTTATACAGTGTTGCATCTTGAAGTTTTTTTTTTTTATACCATTATCACTCAAACCTTTACTCCTGTGTGCTCCTCAGGTGCACTTTTTTGTTGGAGAAAAAAATAGAAAAACACACCAACAGCTTGTATTTATTGG
Source organism: Sinohyriopsis cumingii (assembly GCA_028554795.2). Classification (NCBI taxonomy): domain Eukaryota; kingdom Metazoa; phylum Mollusca; class Bivalvia; order Unionida; family Unionidae; genus Sinohyriopsis; species Sinohyriopsis cumingii. Next base: position 63,447,214 of record CM068841.1, read on the forward strand.
ACCTCCTTTCCTGTCTGTGTTGTTGCTGGCAATGGCCAAAGTCACTAAAGTCGATAAAAATGGGGTTATATCACTACATTTTTTTCCCCACGAGGAAATTTAATCTGGCCTTGATCTGGATTATACAAATACTAGGAAATTATCATAGAATGGATTATGTGATGGAAAATATTAGCCAAAGGAAATGGTGTTACACATAATGCTATCAATGAAGCAGACGTAATTAATGCAATGAATTTAATTTGGTTTTCCTTGATTTACTCTCATGATTATAAATACATTACTCCTTGAGCATGAGGTTTATTCCATAAAAGAGACTTGGAAGTGATTGCAGTGAATATTATTAGGCATTCTTAGATGGAATAAAATTCGTTATTATAAATACATTAGTCCTTGAGCATGAGGTTTATTACATACAAGAGACTTGGAAATGATTGCAGTGAATATTATTAGGCATTCTTAGATGGAATAAAATTCGTGATTATAAATACATTACTCCTTGAGCATGAGGTTTATTACATACAAGAGACTTGGAAATGATTGCAGTGAATATTATTAGGCATTCTTAGATGGAATAAAATTCGTTATTATAAATACATTACTCCTTGAGCATGAGGTTTATTACATACAAGAGACTTGGAAATGATTGCAGTGAATATTATTAGGCATTCTTAGATGGAATAAAATTCGTGATTATAAATATATTACTCTAAGATCATGAGATTTATTCTGTAGAAGATGAAATGCCCTTTTAAAACATTTAGTTTTAGTTTATATGAGTGCATTTATTTATATAGGATTTCTGTGGGGGATATTACATATTTTAAAAAAGGAGACTACATATTTTTGTGAGTGGACGGAAGGTTCTAAAAATGGAGTTTTAAGGAGAGGAATAGATCTATTGAAGCTAAGTGTACCAGTCTTCTCTAACATGTATTGTTAGTAGAATAATAGATTGTGGACAGTTTCCTCAGGTGTTGAAAAAAATGCAGTTACATGTACCACTGCACAGATATGATAGTATGTAATATATTAGTTTCTTTCTTGCCCACACTGTGCAGATTGATTGAAAAGCATATTTCCAGCAGCTTCATGAATATGATCCTCTTGGTTTATTATTTACTTCCCTCTGAGTCTGATTTTAGACCATAACACTTCTCAGACATTAACAGTTCCATCAGACATTAACACTCTCGTCTGGCAGGATACGTATCACTTTTTAGAGGTTAAAAGAAATGAGTGATGGAAATGTCATTGGTGTTGTCTTTGATATTGTAAATCATGCAGTCTTTGGCCAAAAGGTTTTTTATGTTGTAAATTATATAACCTATGGCCAAAAGGTCTTTGATGTAGTCAATCATATAGTCCTCTGCCAAAAGGTCTTTGTTGTTGTAAATGATATAAGCATTTTACATAGGTATTTGATGATGTAAATCAAAGTATTCTCCCAAAGTGCCTTTGATATTGCAAATTGAATTGTATTTTACCCGGGTCCTTGGATGTTGCAAATCAAATTGTAGGTTGCCAAATACCTTTGATATTGGAAATCAAATTGCACTCTGCCAAAGGCCTTTGATGTTGTAAAATGGATTGGCAACCTACGGCACACATGGCAAAAGGTTTTGTGTGGCATATGAAGGGCAGCCAAAATCTCCATTTGAACAGTGTTACTCTCTTGCTGGTGGCACACGCTCGTTCATTAGTAATTAATCCAGAAAAAAGTGGCACGTTATGTAAAAAAGGTTGCCGACCCCTGTTGTAAAATCATTTAGTGCTCTGTAAAGGTATTTAACATTGTACAAAAGAGGTTCCAACCCATGGTGTGGCCCAGTCCTTCGCATTGTGTGCCCATGGCCATGTAGGCAGTCCTTCTTGAAACATGCATTTTCATCGATGATTATACCATTTTTCTGTATTGCTTTCTGATGATGTTTTACATCTACCACAATATGTAACTATCTTATTTAGCAATATAATTACACATATGTAATAAGAATGTTAATTGTGTCATAAAATAATTGTGCTGCCTTAAGGATTTTATCTGTTTTGATCCCCAGCCAATAAAGGTTGGATGCCCCTGTTGTAAATTGTATTGTACTCTACCAAAAGACCTTTGTTATTGTGAATCATATAGTATTCTACCAAAGGGCCTTTTGATGTTGTAAATCACTTAGTCCTCTACAAAAAATGTATTTAAATTAATGGATCTGATAAAAGTGCATTCAAATTTATATCTTTTTGAGATAGTGAAAAATAACATAGCGCATGCAGGAAATACAACATTTAACAATGGTCGTGTTAAATTGGTGTTGCACTGGCTCACTCAGTATTGGGGCATTTTCATTTCTCCGCCAAGCCCAAAGTGGAATTTCCTGTAAACATTTTTCTTGTATTAAAGTCCTACCTAACTCAACAGTGTCATGTCACTGCTTTGAGTGCCTACTCAAGGATATGACCAAGAGAGAACTATGTATGCATATGAAATACAGTATTGTTTTTGTAAGAAAGCATTGTTTTAGGTAGAGACATGCCACGTGATTCTGTTTGTATATGTATTATTTTGCTGATTGTATTCTGTGTAGTCAATTTATCTGGGTAACTTTCAGTTAGCTAATCTTTCCTTTGTCATTTTAATACTTTGAAGATGATTAAAAATTCATTGCTGGAGTAAACACTCCAGCCAAATCAGTTTTTATATAGACCTGCATCCATCCACCCCAAGATTAGGGGGATCAGATTGTACATTTGATCATACTCAATTTGTTTATCAGAAATGTTGTATAGAGTATTAATTTGATAGAAAAATGTGCTTTAGTTTTTCAAGTTTGACCCGTTAAAAAAATGTTATCAGTGGTTACTGCATAGTTAGGGTTTTAAAATCATGGTTACGGGTAGCTACAAATTATATATAATATGAAATGTTGAATTCAGCTTTTGAGTGCTGTTTACTCCAATGGGATAAGAGCATTGTAATTATTTTGAATAATGAAAATAAAACATAAAACAACACTAAACTAATAATATAACATTATGGTTTTGTCTGCATATGTCACACACGTGTCATGGTCCAAATGAAGCAAACAGGTAATGTAACATACAAGATCTTTTTTTAAACATCCATGAGATAACATGTTGACAAATTACCCATCATGCATTTAATCATTAGGTTACTCTATTTAATCCAAGAATAGTTAATGCAACATTATTACAGTTTCTATTTCATCTAAGATAATCTGAAAGTGTAGCTTTTTCAAGGGATGCAGTGTCAAATTCTGCAAGGAACTGAGGATGACAACTCATGCACTCCTGAAGGCAGTAGTGGTTTATTTTTGTTGTTTACAGCTCAAGACATCACAAGAATTTAAACAATGGCAGAGTGCCAATCATTGGGTCAACAGTGTGCATAGGTCTTTACTTCTGAGTCAGCTGACCACAGCTGTTGCATACAAAGAGCTGAGTTTGGCTGCTTTCTTTACTGTATATAATTTGTACTACATGAAAATAGAAGAAAGAAAAGCTTGAAGAAATCCATTGATTAAAGCATTTCCTACCAGATTTTCTAAATAATAAATTTACATGGTGAATTCTTTGAGTATGAAATTGTACCTCTGTTCCAGGGTTCACCTATGTTTTGAGACTTAATGTGGTTTTACCTTTTCCCATAGGTGGTTGCTTAAGACAGGTTGATTGCATTCTGATATTGATATAGAATTCTCATACTGATATAGAATTTTCATATTGAGAGTTGTTCTTCCTTTGAGTTCAAAGATCATCGTGACATTACTGTTTTTTTCTGTGAGTATATGCAGGGCTGATCAGGCCAATTGTCTGTGGCATACTGACCAGGAGATGCTGCTTGGGGTTGCTTGATCAACCTAGGATGTGCTGCAGTTCTGAGATTTATGCTACAGTGCTTCTGCACTGCCTCTGCAATTCTCATTAGTTAAAAGTCTGTAGTTCCAGAATGGATGAGGCTGCCAGGTGGAGCAATCCTGTGCAAAGATCTTATCAAGACTCAGGGTCAGTGTTTAAATGTTTCAAGATTGACCTGAAGGAACCTTTGAAGCATTTCTTCTGACCACCCTGAAATCTCTCCATCATTTCGCTGTAGAGGATCTTCTTTGGTGGTCACTTTTCTGACATGCTGTTGATGTGGCTGGCCCAACTCATCTCATTAGCAGATTTGGGACACTTGGAATGCCTGGCTATGTGAGAAAATCAGTGTCTGGGACCCAGTCCTTTCATCCTATCCTCATCAGTTTCCTCAGTCAGCCCATGTGAAAATAGTTCTTTTCACCATCCAGGTTTCACATGCATTTAGTAGGGTTGGCAGTACAGTGGCTTTGTAGACCTAGTTTTGTTTGCAGACTGATGCCTCTGTGCTCCCAAACATTTGTGCTTCATCAGCCAAAGGCCATGCTTGCTTTAGCATTTCAGGCATTGGTTTCATCAATGATGTGACAGTGTATTGCAGAGATCTGTGAACTTGTCCACTGCAAGGAGGGTTTAGCCATTTACGGTGATTGCAAGCTGAACATAAGACTTTCCTGCTGCAGGTTGGTGCATTGTCACCTCTATATTCATGATACTGCTTGTAAGACTGAAATTATCACAAGCTGAAGGGAAATGGTCCATACCCTATTACATATTAGACTCAGGTTGCATTCACGGAACATTCACGTCCTGTAACTTCATCTTTGACTGTAGTCTCCTCAGATTGAAGAGCTTGCCTTGACTGGTATCTGAAATTAATTCCAGTGTCATAGTCTTGTATCAGTAAGTATGGCAAAGAACATACTGCTGAGGGTTGTGGCCTACACAGAGCATTGTTTGACTCCTTTGCTGACTGGGAATAGTTCAGATGGCTCAATGTTGTCCACGACACAAGGTGAGCATGCCTTCATGGAATTGCTGAACCATTGTTATGAATTTCTGTGAGCTACCAAATTTTGCCATTGTTTTCCTGAGGCCCCCACAACTGACTGTGTCAGAGGTTTTTGGGAGGTTGATGATTGTTGTGTACAGGTTAGAGTTCTGTTCATGTCATCAGGAGTTGAAAGTTGCAAACACCATGTCTATGGTCCTTCATCTTTTCCTGACTCTCAGGCAGGAGCCCTTGATCAATATGATGAACAAGGTGATTCAGCAGAATTCTGACAAAGATTTTGTGGGTTGTTGACAGCAAAGAAATGTCCCAATAGTTGTATCAGTGTTCTTTGTGGCCTTTCTACTTGTACAAGTGGACAATAGATGTTTTTTTGTTCTCCTTATGTATAGTTCCTCAAGTCTACATTCACTGGAAGAGTTGTCAGTTTCTCTGCCATGTGTGAGCCTCCGGCTATGTAGACTTCTGCTGGTATAGCATCTGCTCCAGGTGCTTTGACATTTGACAGCAGGTTAGTTGCTTTCACAGTTTCAGTCAGCACTACTGCATGATCAGTAGGTGATATGTTGGCTTTTCACTTGGGGCATTTGACACGTGCCTTCTCATTGGTAAATGATTGTTGATTGAAGATGTTATTGAAGTGTATTGCCCATTTTTGTACAGCAGTATTTTTTCTTTGTTAGTGAGCAGTGTGGTGTTGTCAGCACTCAGTATTGGAGATGTTCCTAATGACTGTCTTCAGAGTATCATAGGAGTGTCATTCCTGTCTGTGTAGGACTGAATTTCATCTGCTTTGTTGCTCAGCTGAGAGTCTTGCAGCTACTGGAGTTTGCATTTGATGGTCTCTTGATGTTATTGAAGGCTGCCTTCATAGATAATGATATGCTCCTTCTACACAGACCTTTTGTAGCAGATGTTTCTTATTCAGTTGTCTCTGTATGAGAGCAGCATTTTTGACAAACCAGTTGTCTCTGTATGAGAGCAGCATTTTTGACAAACCAGTCTTGATTGCATGTGTGTGGTGGAACCAACGGTTTTGGATGCAGCTGAGTACACAGAGTCACAGAACGATGCCAAGTTTCCTTGATATAAGTCATTTCAAGTTGGCTGCACAGTTCTTCATCAAATGACTATTCCACATTCTCCTGCTTCGATTGGAGATTTCAGGTTTTTTGGTACACTTTTTAGTCATGTGGTTGTCTGTTAGTTCCCCTATGATGATATCAATGAAATGCCAGTGCTTGGAGTGTGGGTGCTTCCAAGATGTCTTTTTGCATTTTGGCATGCAGAAGGTTATGTTGATGATTAGGAGATTGTGTTCAGCCACAGAATTCAGACAGGTCTGGATGGGGGAGTGAGGGTGATTCTGCACAGCTTTCACTCACTTAACTCCAACTTGCATGCAAGTCATGACATTATCAATTGGCAGAGCAGTGGGTGTGGATAGAATGAGAACAGTAGAATGCAGACCTACACACAGGTGGCTCAGGGTATAGGGTTGCTTTTCACTGGACCAAAGTAGGGTTGCTTTTTACTGGACTGCAGCAGTAGTGGAACTTGGCAACCCCAGGGTGACTGAGCAGCTCATTTTAGGATCACACTGCTGACCTCCATTACATGGGAAAGGGGCTAGAAAGGTGCCTTAAAGATTGTCTGCTTCACTTTAACCTTGGTCAACATACTATGGTTTACTATGATCCCAAATTAGCAGTCAAAAATCTAACAAGGAGACAATTCATCATCAGTACCTGGAATGTATGCATACTAATGGGCAGTATACATCAGCATATAGCCCAGAGAAAAGAATGGCTTTAGTTGGTATAGAGCTGGCCAGATTCAACATCCAGATATCAGCCCTGAGTGAAGCTCACCTAGATAAGGAAAGACAACAGAGTAGTAGCCAACTACACCTTCTGAAGTGGCCAAAGTAAAGAAGAGGATCATGAAGCTGATGTTGGCTTTGCCATCTAGTCAGCAAGCTCACGAATCTCCCAAAGGATGTGAATGACAAACTAATGCAAATGATACTCCCTCTGTCAGGAAAAAAGACATTCAGCTATCATCACTGTGCACCAACCATGACCAACACAGAATTGAGATAGGGACAAGTATTATATAGAGCTGGAATTTCTTATCACAGAAATACCCCAAACTAGCTTATCATCTTTGGCACAGATCACCAGACATGACCATGTGTCATTGGCGAAAATGACTATGGCAAATATTAATAATAATGGACTCCTTCTATTGAGGAAAGGTGCTGAACACTGATAGACTTCTCAAGCTGATATAGCATTTCCTTACTAATATGTTAGCTGATGACACTACAGTTTCCACACTTGCAGAGAGAGCCTCTCAAGTAGAACTATAACATAATCTAGGTAAGACTGAGAAAGAGATAGTGTGGAATCTAGGTAAGATTGAGAAAGAGATAGTGTGGAATCTAAGTAAGACTGAGAAAGAGATGGTGTGGAAATAACACAAAGTTAATAATATGTGACAGAACTAAATCTAAGATGGTTGGAACAAGGCAGAGATACATGATTTGTCTACAAATTGGCTCAAGCAATATACACAGTTCTGAGTGTCAAAATGCACATTGATCCACATTTACAATGGACCAGTCACATTGACTTAATTTGTTCCCTAATTTCCTCACAAATTTATATGCTGTTGGAACTGAAATTTTTTGAGGTTGGCTTGCATTTGGAGTAAGGAAGAACCCTAATGATGTTGGGCTTAAAGGTCAAGGTCACTGGTTGAAAGAAAACAAAAATAGTTTCTGAACAAAATAACACACCTCAGACACACTTTGTGGATGGGTTGCATTTGGGGCAAGGAAAAAAAGCTATAGATTTTGATGGTCGCATACTGAAAGAGAAAAGAGTTCTCCATAAGCTATAGTTACCAAACTTTGTTAATTGCTTGCACATAACTTAAGGAAGAAATTGTTTGATTGTGGAGTCAATAGTTCAAATGTCAAGGTCACTTTGACAGAATACAAAACTGTTTCTGCACAGTAACATTGGTTATTGATGTCATATCTCAGCCACTCTGAGAATGGCTTGCACTTGGGGTAAGGAAGAAGGTTGTTTTGTTTTGGGTGAAAGGTCAAGGTCACTTATTAAGAAAATAGAGGACTGTTAAAGATCTGATAGGTGCATTTGCATGAAGATACTCTTCTTTTTTGCCGAATGTAGCTTCTTCATACATTTTTCTCAATCTCATGGTATTGGTATGCATTCATCAAATAGTGATTTGTTTTGTTTGCTCATCTATTTTTATAAGAAAGACCAGCAAGAAGCCTTAGCTTGGTTAAGATTAAAATGTATCCTTTTTCAATTGACCATGTAGGATACTCAGAAAGTATTACAAACATTTGATCATTTTTCTTTTTGGTTGTTATATTGGTATTGACCTAAGTAAGGAACATCAGCATATGCTAAATGTATTGCCAACAATAAATAAAGAATTTATTATGTGTAGTACATGTAATAGTAGTATTACTGATCAAAGGTACAGGCGGGTCTCTTTCATTTTGCCATGACCTGTAAATGCAAAACTGTTATTTGACCTGTAACAAACTGTTACAGTTGGAACAAGTATTAACATGGGCCATGCCATCATCTTTAACCTGGACCTTATCATCTTCAACCTGGACCTTATATTCTTTGACCTGGACCTTATCATCTTCATCCTGGACCTTATCATCTTCAACCTGGACCTTATATTCTTTGACCTGGACCTTATCATCTTCATCCTGGACCTTATCATCTTCAACCTGGACCTTATCATCTTCATCCTGGACCATGTCATCTTCAGCCTGGACCTTATCATCTTTGACCTGGACCTTGTCATCTTCAACCTGGACCTTGTCATCTTAAACCAGAACCTTATCATCTTTGACCTTGACCTTATCTTTGACCTGGATCTTATCATCTTCAACCTGGACCTTATCATCTTCAACCTGGACCTTATCATCTTCAACCTGGACCTTATCATCATTGACCTGGACCTTTTCTTTGACCTGGATCTTATCATCTTTAACCTGGACCTTATCATCTTTGACCTGGACCTTTTCTTTGATCTGGATCTTATCATCTTTAACCTGGACCTTATCATCTTTGACCTGGACCTTATCATCTTCAACCTGGACCTTATCATCTTCATCCTGGACCTTATCATCTTCAACCTGGACCTTATCATCTTTGACCTGGACCTTATCATCATCTTTAAATGGGCCTTGTCATCATCTTTAGCATGGGTCTTGTCATCATCTTTAACATTGACAATATCATCATCTTTAAATGGGCCTTGTCATCATCTTTAGCATGGGTCTTGTCATCGTCTTTAACATTTACTTTGTCATCATCTTAATCATGGGTCTTGTCATCATCTTTAACATTTACTTTGTCATTATCTTTAACATGGGTCTTGTCATCATCTTTAACATGGACCTTGTCATCATCTTGAGCATGGGCCTTGTCATCATCTTTAACATTTACATTATCATCACATTGTTGTTTCTTGTACATTAACTAAGTGAAGAGCATCATGAATAATGCCACCTCATGAATTAATAGTATTTACTAGTAAGATAATGGATTTGGAGTAGACAGATAGCCTTTTACTTTTGTACAGTTTCTGAGTGAAGTGGATGGGTGGGCAGGGAGAAGTTCTGATGGTCTAATGTGATAACAAGTTTTCTTAAATGAAGGCATTACATCTTTTACCTTTATATAGGTTTTACTTCCTGTCAGACAAGAGTTATAGTCAGACAGTTTTCTGATGTGCACACTATAAGGGAGTTTGGAGGGGAGGGTCCCTCCTGAACTTTAAAACTCCAATATTTTTATTTATTTATAATGCATATGTTCCTGTTAGTATCAATGCTAACACCATCAGATTTAGCATTACTATAAATGGGTGACAGCCATGGCTTGGTCATGACCTTCTTCAGCACTGATATTGACAGGAAATACATATGTATTTGTTTTTTTATATTTGCCTTTTTTGTGACCCATCACTGGGGCAGAGTGGGAGATGGAATATTCAACATCCATCTGCGATTGAAGAAGCATGTAATCACTCTAGCTTCTACATTTTGTATTTGATTTCAGTGAGATTTGCTGTGAAGGATCATCCCAAGAAGGGCACAGATGAGTTCAGTAATAATCACATTTGGCTGGTGTTTCTAAGAGCTTTGACCATTTGCTTACTTATCATATGCATTCCCAGTGGCTTCTGAGCACACTGTAAAATTAATTTTTCATTTCATTTCAAGCAGATATGCTATGATGCTTCACATCAATGAGTTTGATGATGGCCAGATTTTGATCATTTTCTAGAGTTTAATGGACCACAAGCATTTCATTGGCATGTGCACACTCTAGCATTCATATCTTTTATTTGATTTCAATACAGGTCTTGGATAAGTTGAATCAAAATCAGATTTATTATTTATTTTTGCAGAGTTAAGGCCCTTGATGGTCTTGAATAAGCATTCTTCTGACTTATAAACACTCTTGCATTCACATTTGTTGTTTAATTTCAAACAGATTTGCAAATAAAATTCTCCTCAACAAGGTCTCAGATGGATTTAATGATGATAAGACCTTTGCAATATTTTGCAGAGTTAAGTCCCATGATGGATGCAGGCACTTCATTGTCTTAACTGTGAAACTCTTGCATCAGTTTCTTGTGTTTGATTTTAACCAAATTTCCTGAAAAGCTGATTCACAGCATCTCAGGTGAGTGATAATCAGCAGATATTGACCATATGTACACTTTTGTTACTAGATTGATTAAGAATATCCCAATATCTTGTGAAAACCCGAGCATATACAATTTTACATTTATTTGAATTGAGCCAAAATTATTAGCAGTGAAGGTCAATATTAGAAAAATCTTGGATTATGTCAGTTATTGCTTATGATTGTGACCACTCTGGTGACTTAGTCGTTAGAGCATCTGCCTTGGATGTGGGAGGTCGCGGGTTCAATACCCATCTGAGTCATACCAAAGACTTATAAAAATGATACTGACAACTGCCTCACTAGGTGCTCAGCATTAAGAGGTTAGTGTTAGGACTGGTCAGCCTGGTGTCAGGATAATGTGACTTGGCACATCATGTTCCATGTCTACAGCATAATGCCTGAATGCTAGACATCATTATAAACTGCCACAATACAGACATTGTAGACATATGACTGGAAAATTATTAAAACTATGTTAAAAATTCAAATTATACAAATCACACACTTAGGATTGAATATATATATATATATATATATATATATATATATATATATATATATATATATATATATATATATCACTCATTTTATTGTACTCAGACCATTTGGCAGTGGGTGGCAACTTCTTGTGTAAGATTCAATTAGAGATGAAATTTGATCTTGTGTATACTATATGTTACTTACTTAACAATAAGCATGCTGTGTTTTTTTTTTCAAGACTCTTAACTTCAGTTTTTCATGCCGTATACCATATATACTTGGCTATAAGTTGAGTCCATCTACAAACTACATAGACACAGACCAACTATTGTATATTGCACTGGAAGATCTGGGTCTGTGCAGCTTCCAATGGGTAATCAGTAGAACAAACAATATAGAACCTGATCTGCCAGCTCATTATCAGGGTCTTTGTTGTTTGTAGCTGTACTTGACTTATCAGCAGCATTTACAGCATAATGAAGAGATGGCCAAAAGACTGTAGATGGCAACTTTGTGGGAAGTAATTGTGATAGCTTTTACCTTTCCGTGAAAGTTGTTTGTAAATATGACCTGTGTATGTGCTTTCAGCCAATGAGAACTCAATCAAACAGGTGAATATTTATTTCATTTCCTCTTCCACATACATGTATTTTGATATTTGTCCGCTTCCTCAAACAAAAAATATAACCATGAATATCTACATACTGTATAATTGATGTCTTAATTTATATATATATATATATATATATATATATATATATATATATATATATATATATATATATATATATATGTATATATACTGTTTGTGTGTGGGTGTATATATATATATATATAATGTTTAAGTTACTTACATGTGTATGAATATCTGTCTTCTCTTCATGAATAAATAAATACAAGATGATAGAAAAGTCTGCCAACTGTCAGTGTGACCATGTATTCAGTTTTTGTCTGTCTGTCTGTTATTGTGAGACAGCGATGATTTCCAAATAGGTAAATCTTGGTTCCTTTGATTATTTCAGGCAAACTACACTGTATATACATAAAGATTAGATTTCCTGAATTTTGTAAAATTGTGCAAAATTTGCAAAAGAGTAATGCCTTTTTAAATTGGGGTTCCAATTACTAAATGCATTTGTTATAGCATTGTGGATGTTGTATGGTGTTTCAATTAGTGCAGATAATTTGGGGCTCTGCTCAATCCCAATCAGTTCTTTCATGAACTTTGTGTCATGATCATGTGACTGGTTGTACGGATTGTTACCTGGATAGCAGAATGGCCTAGACTTAGTGTTGTGCTGGAAGACATTTTATTAATTTTAAAACCAGTTAACTCATTTCTCTAAATCTTGCAAACAGTACTTCATCTTTCTAATTTGATATTTTGGTAATCAGTATACAAAACATTTTTGCTCAATTGATCATAAACCTGTTGAGTTTATGGGATGATATGCTGCTCATCATCTGTCATTCATCTGTCAATTAGAACAAGTTTATTGTTGATACTCCCCATAAATGATTGGGAATGAAATTTTATATGCACGTTCATCCCATAGTCTAGTTGGTCCCAAATAAAAATGGTGTTGCTTGGGCATCAAATATGGCCACAGGATTGGCCATCTTGTAAATCTTGTTATATTGACTCCTCCTGATTTGATAGTCATGTTAGAATAGGGTTTTCACAGAAATTCTTCTTAAGTCTAGTTGATCCTAAAGAAAATGTCCAATAAGGCCCCATGGTGGTTATCTTGAAAATCTTGTTATAGTTACTCCTTCTGAACGGATGGTCATATCAGCATGAGATTTTCACTACAAGACTTATTATATTGTCTAATTGGTCCCTAATTGGTGCCAGAGGTCCAGTATTCAGCAGCCATCTTGAAAATCTTGTTACAGCTACTCTTAAATGAATTGTCTTATCAAATCATGTTTTCATTAAAAGATGTCTTATGATGTATGGTTTGGCCTAAATGAAGATGATGACAATATGAGATTCAATATGGCCACTACAGCATTTTAAAATCTTGTTATTGCTACTCCTCCAGAATGAATGGTCACATCAACATAGGTTTTTCACTCAGTGACTTCTTATGGTGTCTGGTTGGTTCTAAATGAATATGATAACGAGCTGATGTTTAAAATGGCCACCATGGCAGCCATCTTGAAAATCTTGTTATTGCTACATGAATGGAAGGTTATATCAACATGAAGCTTTCACTGAATGTCTTATTATGATGGCTACTTGGTCCTAAATGAAAATGGTACCAATGTTAGTCCAACATGGTCACTGCAGTGTCCATCTTCAGAATTTTGTTATGGGTACTTCTACAGGGATGGCCATATTTGCATTGGGTTTTCTCACTGAATAACTTCTTGCAATGTCTGGCTGGTGCTAAATAAAAATGGCACTGATCTGACATCCAGTGTGGTCACCATGGCAGCCATCTTAAAATTCTTGCTATCATTACTCTGCTTGAACATAAAGTCATATTGACATGAGGTTTTCACCAATAGGCTTCTTACGATGTCCAGTTTGTCTTAATGAAAATGGTTAAAGTGCTGCCTGTTACGATGTGGAGACATTCAAATTCAATTGAAAGCAAAGGAAGTCTTATAGATCCCAATTCCACAGAGAGCCCACTGAGCTTCTACAGAAGTGCATCAGCACTTCTCTACCAGCTCTTCCACAACTACAGTGATTAGAGATGCAAACATCAACAAAAAATAGAAAACTGGATAATCTAGTTTCGGAATGCAACCAAGACAAGCACCTGCTACTACCCAACCAAATAATCCCTTTCTTCAAAGAAGATAGGAAATAACTATCAGAATTTGTCAGGCTACAGAATGTAGCTGATTATCTTGAAGAGTGCAACCACAAGAGACAAATTAGTTGGAGGGTTAGAGATCAGCTTATGCTCAAGATTCACTAATTGCCACATTTGTGTAACTTTTTGGAGCAATATACTCCCGAAGAAACTAGCAACCCTTACTTGTACTCATACACTCAACACAGCGGATAAGTAAAAAGCCTTTGAAATGGAGAGAGAAAAAAAACACTCAGAGACAACTAACTGCCAGATCAGCTTGATAATATGGATGCAGCATTAAAATAAATTTATCAGTAATTGTGTGAAGCCAAATATGGTAAATTACTTAAGGATAATACTGAAGTGAGAAAGGAAGTTAAAGACTCTTTTCTTAATACACTGACTTACCCAGGGTCAGATTAAGGCCTTTGGGGACCCTGGGCACAGCCAACATAGGGGCCCGTAGCTATCTGCCTTGTCCATAGATATGGTTACAGTACTATTAACAACATTCCCTGTGAAATCAGACAATAATATACAGGGTCCCTTGAGTCTTGGGGGCCCTGGGCACATTGTCCACTTTGCCCAATGGATAATCCGGCCCAGGACATACCCAATCATGAAGGTTTAACACCAGTAGCCAGAACTGAGGCTGCTAATAAACCAGAATATCATCTCTCCAATCAGTATCTTAGCCCTCTTAACCAGTGTGCAGTAAGATCTCTTGTGCTGGACAGGTTCCAAAGGAACCAATCTTTGTGCAGAAATTTGGTTCCAAATCAAGCAATCAGTTAATAAAAGGTAAGATTTTGAATAAGCACCCAGGTTTTATGGGTTAAACATTGCAAAAAGGTACTAGATTGTGAGACCATTAATTGCATCTTATGCTTGAAAATGGATAAATCTAAGATATTTTCAAGAACATTCGTTGTACCACAAATTGATTTATTCACTTACTAACCTGCTAGCTTTGTGGCAAACAATATGTAGGTGAGACTAAAAGGGAATTTCAGTTGAGAATAAATAAATACCTCAGGGATATCTGCAACATGAAGGGATACCACAGTCTCCAATCTCTTTAACCAACCTGAAGACAATATAGTGTTCATTATTAGATAATAGAAATCATAGGATTTTGAGATCTTTAGTAGCAACATTATTCAGAAAGACAGAGAACATTATGGGATACACCAGTTATATACCTTACAGGTAATAGGGATCAACATCTCTCTTTAAATAGTCATTTCTAACTTAATGAAAATGGTGATGTCCAGTACCACAGCATCCATTTTGAAAATTGTGTTAATGTTACTCCTCCTAAATAGAAAATATTGTTATCTCTTTTCTTTTCCAAATGGATGGCTATGTCAGCATGGGGTTTTGGCCAATACACTTCTTATGAAACATAACTGGTCCTAAATAAAAGTGATGTGAGTGATACATCAAATATGGCTGCCACAATATGTCTTACAAACCTTGTTGTCACTATTCCTCTTGAATGGATGATTATTGTGACATATTTTTGCCAAATCCTGAATGAAAATGGTGCCAATTGTATATTCAGTATGGCTGTCAGGATGACTGTCTTAAAAATCTTGTTGTCACTCTTCTGAATTGTTGATCTTTATGAAATGGGGTTTTCATCAAAAAACTTCTGATGATGTCTACATGTATTTTGTCCTAATGTGAATGATGCCAATTTGAAAATCCCGTTATTGCAGAAGAAGAACAGGTATAGTTTAAACACTTTACAGTTAAAAAGGAAGAAATAGTTTTATTTGAATTCCTCAAAATTCTTTTGGCTCACAGTAGAGCAACAGTCCTTTCAAGTGTCTCTTGTATTTGACTTCGTTCCCCACTGATCTCAGTATGTCTTGTATATTTTGCCATCCAAAAGTTAGTGCTCAGATGTCATTGTTACTAACCTTGAAAAGTTTAATTTTGACAAGTTAAATAACACTCTGTTCCTTTTCCAGGATACCTTTAGCTGTTTTTAGGACACCTTTATCCATTTTACCTGTTTGTCCTATACATTTGACATTGTGCGCAGTAACCTACAGGTTCCATGTCTAGTGCCTGCTCATTCTTCATAGAAGACTGATGTTGTAGATTCAATAGTCTGAATTGTTTCTTTGTCCTGGAATCTTTCAATCAGTCCTAACACCTGATCCAAGTCTTTGTTAGGGGAAAGAATAATTATGCCAATTATAAATTAGTAGTTTTGAACAACTCTGTCACTCCACAATCCAATGTCTCACATTACACACAAAAACGACACATGTTTGTGGACACCAACGCATAGCAGTGTCCTTAAAATAGATCGTGGGTGATATAGCCAGCAAACTAACTAGCAATAACCAATTCATTTGTTTTCAATATGATAAGCTATTGCAGTTCAGTAAAATATATCTCACTGTATACATACTTTTTAGTCAAGTCAAAGTGCACAGACACAGATCTGCTGATGCATAATGTGCCAGCAGATCTTATTCTCTGTAGTTTATTAGAATTGGTCTTCCTTTTGATTTGTAGAACAAGATACGTTTTTGTGACAGTAAATTGC
Organism: Sinohyriopsis cumingii; assembly: GCA_028554795.2. Taxonomy (NCBI): domain Eukaryota; kingdom Metazoa; phylum Mollusca; class Bivalvia; order Unionida; family Unionidae; genus Sinohyriopsis; species Sinohyriopsis cumingii. Next base: position 63,463,708 of record CM068841.1, read on the forward strand.
TGTCTATATTGTTTGCTGTTGGACACGACATATAAGCCAGTAAGCATGGTAAATTCTTTTGTTTTTTTCTTCAATATTTCTGTGTAAATATACTTTTCAACAGAGGTTGTTGTTGTTGTTTTAGAGTTTAATGCCATTTTTGAGCACACGGTAGGCTATACATGGCGGCCAGTATTAATGGTGGAGGAAGACCTCAGAAAGAACCACCGACCCACGAAAAGCTACTGGCAAGCTTTCTCACATACCCACATTAGCCGAATCCAAGACTCCAACCCATGCAGACAGAGGTGAGACGGCAGTGATCCGTAACGGAGAGCGCTAGACCACTAGGTCATTTGGGGCCCCTTCAACAGAGGTCACAACTTTCTGAGACCATCATTATTACCTGACTAAAGTTTGATTGAGAAATTACATGTGAAATTACCTTCACCATCATGTATTATAAATTGGGAGACTGGCTTTAAGTTATATCCCAGTTATGAAAGAATAATTTCAGCAATAAGCCAAGTTAATGCAATTCTGGTTGAAGAAAACTGAAGAAACTAATTAAATTCTGGAAAGTGAAATGGATCTGTAGCACTTTGTTAATTATTTTCTATTACGTGATCTGACAAAAATAAATTTTCAGTTCAAAAGAGCAGTTTATGTACAAGACAATATAAAACAAGCCAAGAATTTTCCATTTTTATTGCATGGTCCATACTTCAAAATTATAAATATAAATAACAAGATGTCATATATACAAATGTACAGACACATATATAAGTACAAATTAGTCTGCCATTGTTTGACATATATAAAGTAGTTGGTTCAGTCAATTTATAATATGAAAATTAAAATGAATATTATAATTCCATTGTGTTTTCAAGATAAAGTTCTTAAATTACAAAATCACTTGTACATTTAATGGAATCTCTATTCACTTGGACATAGCCTTTTTCTCAATCCATTCACTTAATGAAGAATCACCTGGTAGCCTCCTAAAAAGATTTTTCTATATAATTCAACAAGACTGATGAATCTTGGTCACAAATATGATAGTCATGTTTTTTATTTCTGTATTATGTTTAAAGAAATATTTAGAGTGTGATCTAACAAATAATATCTGTTCCACAATGTCGTTTGATTTTTCAAGTCCAGATATGCATCCTATGACTGCTGTCTGGTAATATAAACGCACTGTTATTTGAATAGCCTTGTCTAGACATGTTCTCATTATCATAGGTGATAGGGCTGTCACAAACTGACTCTCCTAACAAAACTCTATTAAATCTATACAATTTTGTCAGACATCGACAATGTATGGATTTTAATGGGGATGAAAGCCGTTAAATATCTTTAATATTTACTTTATTGTTGGATAATTAAATGCACTCTTCAGTAATCAGCTAACCTCAAGACTGGGCATTCATTTCATTAGTGTTGGATAATTCAGTGTACTCATCAGTAATCAGCTAACCTCAAGACCGGGCATTCATTTCATCCATGTTGGATAATTAAATGCACTCTTCAGTAATCAGCTAACCTCAAGACCGGGCATTCATTTCATCCATGTTGGATAATTAAATGCACTCTTCAGTAATCAGCTAACCTCAAGACTGGGCATTCATTTCATCCATGTTGGTGGGTCACCTCTTGCACAGTTCTGTAGTTCTTTGATGAAACAAATATCAATGTATTTAACTGTTATCTACAGATTGTAAGGGCATAACTCAAGTTGCAATGAATTTAATACAACATGGCTCGAAACACTGTTTCATTTCCAAGCAAGGATAAAATACAATTATTTATTGATTTCTAAACTAACAAAAGGACTGAATACAATTTGTCATTTTTATGGCTTGAAGTATACTGTTTCTAATTCATAAATTAACAAGTAAAATGGAAATGAGAATCTACCTTCTTTTTTTTGTAATCATGAATTTTAAAGTATACAAGTCTTACAAAGCTGTGAATTTGTACAATCTGCAAATGCTAAAAAAAAGAAACTGCCAAGAAAAATAAGTACTTATGTGTGAATTTACAGTATGGTTACCTAGTGTGCATGCCAAACAAAAGGGAAATTGAAAAAATATGAAGATAGAGGTCAAGCAAAATGAAATTTTGGTCGGTGCAGTCAGCAGGAATGTGGAGGTATTCCCTTCCATTTTCTGGAGTGGTTTTGTTAGCCGTGGTCACTAGCCTGTTTCACTAACCTTGTAGCTGATCGGAGCGAATCATTGATTCATTAGTTCAGTGGATCACTGTCTTGTTATTTGAGGTTTATAAACCTCCTTGCTGCCAGTGGAGCCAGCACAACCAATTTTTGGGTAATATGACTTTAGCATGCTTGTTTATAGTGCACTATATCACAACCCGATGTTTGCGACCAGTACACCATATTCAAATGACATTGTTTAATGCAGCAGGGATTTGGCTTATTTTGCATTTGAATGCAAAAAGAAAAAGTAGAAATGGCTAGACAGCACTCTCAGTTTGTTTATCAAATGGAATTACTTTCCTCCTTGTTTAATGTATTTGAATTATAAAGCATAATACTGTCATGGTATTATGTAAGTTTCTTGTTTCGGTATTTGTTGATTTATGATATTGTTGATGCAAAACTATGCCAGAAGTGATCCTAAGTATGTCCAAAGGATTAGTGACTGGTGGGATGAAATGTTGGTATGACCCTTCAGTGACCATTCATTGCACTCCAGAAAAAGGTATTGAAGTACATGCATAGTCTGGCAGAATTATCTTTCTCAATGCAAATAATCATGCATAATGTAAATACTTGTGAATAAAGCATGCACACTGTTATACATGTTTGTAGAGCGGAACAGGATGTAACTGTTCTAATGAGTGGGTTCTTTGGACAGGTTACGTAGGTTGTATGAGCTGGACAAAATCATCAAGAGAAATCATAAATACTGAGCAGGTATGCTTATTGGTATTGTTTATAATTGTTGATATGATCTTTACTACATGTGCTACTATTATCATTTTATATATTAAACTTGTGTTGTCTTCATGGGTTCGAGTCTCAAGCTTGGCCTATGTGAGTATGTGAGAAAGTTTGCCAGTAGCTTCCCTTGGGTTGGTGGTTCTTATGGGGGTTTTCATGGGTTCTTCCTCCACCGGTTATACTGGCTGCCATGTATAGCCTATCATGTGTTGAAAAATGGTATTAAACCCAAAACAATAACAGCATCATTAAACTTGTGTGTAAACAAAATTATTCTGTTTGGTAACAAAGTAAATACTGATAAGTCAGATTACTTCATTTTGGCCCTAATCTGCTAGTTAAGCATTCCAGAAAACCAGTTGATCACTCAAATTGTTTTGTCAGTTTTTTTCCAGTTCTTTGTCTTGTTTCTGTTTCACTCTCATCTTTCAAATGGTACGTATTTATCAGGTCTAGCTATTGCTTAATAGCCACAATTGGGCCAATCAGGTCCAACCATTGCTTAGTAGCCACATAGGCCAGTCAGGTCCAACCATCACTTAGTAGCCACATGGGCCAATCAGGTCTAACCATCACATAGTAGCTGCATGGGCCAATCAGGTCCAACCATTGCTTAGTAGCTGCATAGGCCAGTTATCAGGTCCAACCATCTCTTAGTAGCTGCATGGGCCAATCAGGTCCAACCATTGCTAAGTAGCCACATAGACCAATCAGGTCCAAGCAATGCTTAGTAACCACATGGGCCAGTCAGGTCCAACCATCACTTAGTAGCCACATAGGCCAATCAGGTCCAACCATCACTTAGTAGCCGCATGGGCCAATCGGGTCCAACCATCACTTAGTAGCTGCATGGGCCAATCATGTCCAACTATCGCTTAGTAGCTGCATAGGCCAATTATCAGGTCCAACCATCTCATATTAGCTGCATGGGCCAATTATCAGGTCCAGCTGTCGCTTAGTAGCTGCATGGGCCATTCATTAGGTCCAACCATCACTTAGTAGCCACATGGGCCAACCATCAGGTCCAACCATCGCTTAGTAGCTCCATGGGCCAATCATCAGGTCCAACCATCACTTAGTAGCCACATGGGCCAATCATCGGGTCCAACCATCACTTAGTAGCCACATGGGCCAATCAGGTCCAGCCACAGCTCAGTAGTCACAAGAGCCAGTACTGGAAAGTTTTACTGTGCATGTACAGAATGTTGTTTTTTAAAAGGGAGAGAGCAAACATTTTTTTTTCAACCTGCAGAATTTTGATTTTATGCAATTTTCATCAGCTCTATCATCTAAAACAATTTAACTTTTTTTCTTCTTCAAAACCCATTTAAGGTTGATAAACTAGTGCAAGTAACTGAATGATACAGTTGAAACTTTCATTCCCTCTGGAAACAAAATTTGTTGCTAATACATCTCCAAACATTGTCTGCATGTATATGAAGTGCCATTTTGATGAAGGGCCAAAAAGGTGGCCAAGTGGTCTAAGGAGCTTGCCATTAAAGACCACTCACATCTAACGTTTGTCCTTGTGGGTTCGAGTCTCAACTCAGCAAACATGGATAAGTTAGAAAGCTTGCAAATATCTTCTTATGGGTCAGTGGTTCTTCCCAGGGTCTTAATGGGTTCTTCCCGCACCATATATTCTGGCTGCCTTTGTAGCGCATCATGTGCTTAAAAAATCATGCTAAACCCAAAAACCCTATGCTTTTCTAAATCCTAGCTTGAACACTTCTCTGTCAGTCCCTCTCTCTTCCTTTACATGTCTGATGGTATCTGCATGTATAAAGTGCAATTTTCATGTAGGCAGTGCCCGGCCCTTTTAAAATCCCAATGGTAACACTCTTTATGATGTTCTCTGTTGGTATACCCCCTCTGTCCATCCACGTCTGATTTTTCATACACATGTCTGATGCATGAAGTGTCATTTGATGTAGGGAGTGCCCTGTTCTTTTTAGATCCTAGCTGGAACACAATGATGTTTTATATTGGTCAATCCTTCTATCCATCCCACATATTTGATAGTTCATACATATATCTACATGCATGAAGTGCCATTTTGATGTAGGTAGTGCCCTACCCTTTTTAAATCCTATCTGAAATACTGTTATGATATTCGTTGTTGGAGCATTCACTCAGTCCATCCACATGTCAGATTGTTCGTTCAGTTGCCATTTTGATGCAGGTAATGCCCTGTGCTTTTTTAAATTCTAACAAAAACACTTATGATATTGTCTGTTTGTCCACCTCTCTGTCCATCCACATTGTATTGTTCATATCTGCATGTATATCCTCCTGAATAAAAGGGGTCAAGAAGGGTCTGGGGGTATTGTTGCTCCCTTCCTTTTTTTTCTATCGGAGATGTTCAAACAACCAAAAATAATCAAGGATTTCAATAGCAGTGACATACTTGGTTTTATGTACAAGTCATACGTAGTCCTAACAAAAGAATATATATATATATATATATATATATATATATATATATATATATATATATATATATATATATATATAGACACACACACAAGATTTTTGGGGCTAAATTGTTAAATTACTCCATGGAGAGGAGCAGATGTTGTACAATGATGATAGATTTTTTTAATAGATTTTGATTATGCAGTCTGTAATAATGTGAATCTGTGAGCCATACAAGTTTCTCTCATTATATTGTGGAGTAGGAAAATTAAAACGTTACTTCCTAAGTTATGGCTTAGCCATCAGAGGCCCATGTTTGTACATTCCTGAAAAGTTTTATCGTATTGAATCAGAAACATGCAATAATTCCATCACTTTCAGGATCATTTAATAATCTTTGCAACAGACCAATATACAAGTAAGGAATAGTCTGCAGTAGTGTATGTATGTGTGTGTGTGTGTGTGTGTGTGTGTGTGTATGTATGTGTGTGTGTACAAATTTTTAAAACTACTTTTGATCTGAAATCAGACTTTATCAGAAAAATTAGATGCCTAAGTAACAATACAGATGTTGTATACATTTATATTAACATCTGTGCAAAATGACTTACTTTGAGGGTTATTTTTTACTGGTATTGTAGAAACAATAAATTTAATCACCACTACCTAGATTTCAAACCTCAAAAAAAGAGTCGAAGTAAAATTGAATGAGATAAATATAAATTCAAGTTTATTCTGCTCAATCTTCTTTGGTTAAATCAATATAAATCCCATCATTTGAAGGACTTTCCCTTTATAGTAGTTAAAAATGTAAAAGCCTTCTCACTTCACTGCAAGTTTGCGCTGTCCTATCCTGACTCTGGCGTTAAATCTCCAGTGAGTTACTTTCACTTTCATGAAATGGCATTACTGGATGTCGACTTATTTCTTGATCATTGTGCTTGCTGGATTTGATAGTATATATAATTATGTCTTTGTCACCTTTGCTTTGTGTGTATCAGCCATACAGTTTTAATTGTTTCCTGTTCCGAGTACATTAACAGATGTGAATCAGTTACTCTATCTATTTATGCAGCTTACTCTTACCTACCAGCTGTAGATTTCACTAAACTTACCTGTTCATCTTTGCAAGTCTGAGTCATTCTACATCAGTGCTTACAAAGGTGTGGTATTCCCAGTGTATATGAATTAATCAAGAGGAATTCATGAAAATAAAGGCAGTTTGTTGTTGGCAGTCCTGTGTGCAGTTTCAGATTACTTTCCAGGAATAATTAAATTGTTACCTTGTACAGTAGCCTAAAAATAACTATACTGCTCAATGAAATAAAGTTACAGTATCATAGGTATATTGATGAAGGAACTTAAATGGTAATATACTTATCCACTCAACTCCCACCCCCAACTCGTACATGCAAGTGGTTTATGATGAATGTGATGCATGTTGTTAGAGTTAAACAAATGAAAATGAGGCATGTGGTCAACATTTTTTTTATTTGAGAGTACTGTATCCATTCCTATAGGTAGCCTGTAGATACACAGTGTGTGTGTCTGATTTGGATTTTTAACATAGCTTTAAAAAAAATTCAGTCATATCGCTATGATGTCTGCAGTGTGACAGTTTATACTGATGTCTAGCACTGGGGCATAATGCCGCAGACATGTAGCATGATGTCCCACCCAGTCACATTATCCTGACACCAGCCCAACCAGTCCTAACACTTAAACCTCTTAATGCTGAGTGCAAAGTGAGGCAGCTGTTTGTACCATTTTTTAAAGTCTTCGGTATGACTCGGCCAGGGATCGAATCCATGACCTTCTGCATCCGAGGCGGATGCTCTAACCACTAGGCCACTGGAGTGGTTCAAATACATAGTGAACTTTGATAGCTAAATCATGTCTGATAGTAACAATTATAATAATACTTTTTTCAGAGAGTACAACTCATATAATTAAATATTAGCAACAGGTAACCTTCCATTAGGCCATCTGGGTGGAGGTGGGGGTAGAGACAGAATATTTACTACATGTACAAAATATTAATTTTATAATGAGAAAGAATGCTGTGATTTTGGGGTTTATGTCATACAAAAATTTTCGTTAAAATGTATGTCCCCATCAGTATACAAGTTGTAGCTGCATACTTTTTCTTTGTATTTTCTGTTTATTTGCAAATAAGTTTGGGTTATTAGTGAAACAAAATAATTCTCATGGAATAGAATATGAGAGATGTGAATTTTCAACTAAATTGAACAAAATTTCAAATTCAAACAAGTTTCTAAAATACAGTGTATTAGAATGCTATTTTATTTCAGTTTCAACCAAATTATAGTTTGCTTAAAAAAATAAAAAAATATTTGTACCTATTTGAGATTGTGTGATTTGTTACTGACAGGGTTTATCACAATTCTGCACAATGTGACTGGAGCCTTGTGTATCTGCTTAGAGTTTGGCCTTGTATGTCCACTTAGGAGGAGATAACTACGATAGAATGTAGTCTTGTGTACCTGCTTTGGAGGTGATAATTACAATTGAATTCAGTATATTTTATGATGCTCTGAAACTAGCACACTTAAGACATGTCAGCGACACTAGAATTCCACTTTTCATATGATGCTCTGAAACTAGCACACTTTAGACACGTCAGCGACACTAGAATTCAGCTTTTCATGTGATGTTCTGAAACTAGCACACTTAAGACATGTCAGCGACACTTGAATTCAGCTTTTCACATGATGATCTGCAGCTAGGACATTTGCAAGCCTTCTTGCTTCATTGATGGCTTGCTTCAAAGGATGTTTAGAGAATACATGTGGTTTATATTGTGTAATGTAAAAATGTTTTATATTTAATTGAAGTTTTACTTTCAGTGTTTTGTATGAAAGGATTTGAGTGTACAAAACCCAGAACCTTTAAAAGTTATTTATCTGTATGTTTGCTGTTGAAACAGTTTTCTATTTTCTCCATTTTCATTTTTAGACTATGACTAGTCATTCAGACAGAAATCAACTTTTTATGACAGCGTCTTTGCCATTTTTTAATTTTACTCAAGACATAAATCATGTATCTGAATTTTGGGTGACCTTGTTGGAGTACATACTATATCTGAGTGATCAATAATATTTTGTCTGTTTATAGCTTAAACGGTCTGCCGTTCACCTGAATAGGACTGTGACTTAAGTACCTGGTGAATTGCAAGGCTCAGCATGTATTAACCTTATTACCAATGTCTGTCTGATCTTTGCAAATATTTGAACGCAGTGACAAAATAGGTTTCCAGCTGTATCATTATAATTTTGTTATATAACATTTTGGTGAACTAAACATTGCTTTAACATATTTGTTAACAGAATAACGGTGCTTAATTCATGGTGGTATCATTGTCATGAAAATTTAGTTGATTTACTCCCCAATTTCTGGCAGGCAGGGCTGTTTTAAAAAGTGGACTTTATAAGCAACCTCCCAGGAGCACCATTTTGTGAAGTTTGTGATATTTTGTTGGTGGGTGAAAACATTTGGTTTACTCAGGTCTTCCATTTCATTTTGACTTGATAAAGTTAACACCTATTGCAAGAAAAGCAAGTGTTTGAACAAATAAATGGAAACTACATTCCCCTTCAGGCATGGAAATTACTATTTTGTTGAAACAAATTTGAACACCACCATTCTCTTCTCTTTGAGGGTATTAATCCTTACTACCTTGATAATAATGGCAAACCTACTGTAATGCATTGCTGAATTGGATATATTTGTGGTTAAATAGGTCAAAAAGTCAAAAATGTAATTCATTGCAGCAGACTAGATCAACCCAGTCTTGCCACTCTCTCAAGTCTGTGATACTATGGTCTGTGTATGATTGGGATTTTGTACATGAGGTGAATTTATGGAAAGGACGTGCGTGTGCTGTGCTGCAGAGAGAGTTTTTTTCTTGTATGCATCAGTTCAGGAGCAAACTTGATATGTAATAGAAAGATAATACATTCTTTTCCTGCATAACAATACCAGATATATTTGATCATATGGTACAAAAGCATATTTGTTGGTACTACATGATGAAATATATCAAGCATTGATGTAGAAAAAGAAAATATGTCATCTATCTCTTTGTCTCTGTCTGTCTCTTTATATATATATATATATATATATATATATATATATATATATATATATATATATATATATATATATATATATATGGACCCATTGAAAACCCTCTTGACCAGTTGGTAATAGTTTGATACAGGGAGTTTGTGAACCTGTCCTTTTTTGTTAACTATACACTTTCTTTTTTAATGGGCATACTACTCACAGTTCATTGACTTCCTGGTTTAGTGTTTAATCCATACCTTGTCAAGCATGAAGATCAGTAAATAATATATGTGTTGTAATGAACCTGCCTTGCAGGTGACTGTTGTGTATCAGGTGGAAATCAGCTAGAGCTTCTGTGCTTATCAGTTTAAAAGCACAAACTTCTTGTAGCATAACGATCTACATGATTTGTATAGCTTTTTACAACTGTAATCTTTGCAGCCAATCAAATAATGCCTAGTGGCAATATCAACTGTTTACAAGCATGATCAAAATGTGGAATACTGCACATTGGTTCATATCATGTTGAAGTGTCAATGAATACATACAATGGACTTCTAATAGGTTTATGGATCTGCTTGAGATTTACATGCAACTGGAGGTAGAAGGAACACAGTGATTGCAATCTGAGGTGATGTCATTACATGCACTGGTATGTGTACCTGATACTAATAATCTCTGCAATTTAGTTTCACATTTAAACTGTTCTTTGGTTTGCTAAAGATGATGATGATGATAATGATGACAACAAAGGATCCTACCTGCAGGGTAATGTATGTTTTACAAAAGTAAGCAGTCTCAGCTGCTATAAATAGAGGGGTCTTGACCAGTGGTCACATATTTTGCTTGCTCATCTTTCAGTCCTGCTGGAACCAAACAGTAAATTAACTTCTGTCTTTCCAGTAGGTTATTCCCATCTGTTTTAACACCAAAACTAAAATGCCATTTAAAATCGGCATATTGGAAATATACTGCTGAAGCCTGAATGCCATAAAAATCATAGAAATATTGTTTCCTTTATTCATATTTCCACTGCTATAGTCCTCGGTGTTGCAAGCAATGTAGTATGTCACCGTTATCATACAAGTTGCCAAGATCAGCCAGTTAGTGCTGGGTTGTTGTGACCCATTAATACAGTACAACCTTTTGACACTTGTATTTTGTTGTTGTTTGTTTTTGTTGCTTTCTTGTGGTTGAAGTGCAGTTTATATGATAGTTCTGTGCCTGGCATCTGACCACATTTTGTTATTTTAACAATTACTAAGAAGAAACTAATGAACTTGGCCCACAGTTTCATCCTGGGGTCTAGTTGGTCATAAATTAAAATGGCCTTCCTCAGACAGCTGAGATAGATGGTCATATCACTTAGGGATTTTTACTGAAACACTTCTTACAACATGTAGTTCTTCCTGAGTGAGAATAGTTTTAATGGAAAATATATACAAAAAGTAAAAAAATAAGAAACGTTATGGATTATGATGAATGATTTTAATTTAAATAGAAGAAAATATACAATTGCACTGTAAGTGACACTATAAGCTAATAATAATTTGATAATATAATTACAAGATCAGTGTGTAAAATACCAATAAATTAGTAAATAAACGATGGACAAGGTAAAGCTGAGTGTTTGTCAGAAGTGCCTTTACAAACTTTGGGCAAGGAATAGGTGGGTGTTTGTCAGAAGTGCCTCTTAGGCAAAGTAACTGAGCCACCACAGTACCCATGGGTGGGGATCTGTGATTTCCAAGTTGTCATTCCAGGGGTAGGAATCCAGGTGGGTAAAGACAGAAAAGGAATTTGTGTTGACTGCACAGGGTGTGGCATTAGCAGTTGCTAAGTTCTGAATTGGGACCAGACCCAGTGGGGCAAGAAAAAAATTTATTCACCAACAAGCATTTCATACAATCTTATACAATATTGTTTTTCCTAAATTTATGTTTTGGACACAGTCTAAGAAATTTTGGTCTTTCATTTTCAAGAGAAAGCCTGTGTTTTGCTTGTAATCACAGGGGCTTTTATTCTTGTTTATATTTCAATACATATACATGTAGCAATATAAATAAATAGTACATGTGTTACTTATATTTAAATGTTTTCTCGAATTTACTAAAATAATTTAAAATCCTTTTGTGTCTTTTGTCCTCAAAGATTCACTACATTTGTCTTTTTCTTATAACTGCCATTTTGTGCAGACGTCCATGTGATGAAGCATCTCTTTAAAAGCGAGGCCAAAATCATGGAAATTAAATACATTAAACCTGTCTTAAAAGACCTCTGCAGTGAAAGACTACCTGTTTTGAGAGACCAGATTCGCAATGTCTGGATTTATTGATTGCTCTGAGTTATTACCTGCTGTGAGCACCTGTATTGAGAAACCATTATTTTTTGGCAGAGCAGCTGGTCTTCCTTGGGACAGGTTTTACTGTATGTCTATGACAGAGAATACACATTGATGTCAGAAGGATTTCATTTGCTATGCCATAATGTTGAATTTTATTTCTTTCCTAAACTAGGTTGTGTTTATACCAATTATATATTACAGCTCTCCCCCCATTATAGTGTGACTTATTATAACATTATTCCAGATATAATGCAGTAATACTAAGTTGTCCACAACTATAATTATACCATTGAGAGATCTGTATTTACCTTACAACACACACCTCTATGAAGCCTGTTCCATTTGTTGTTTATGACTGACCATCATTAAAGTATTTCAGTTATTATTTGTCTTAAATGACCCTAGAATTATATTTCATTAAGAATCTGTATTTCCTTTGCTTTCATTGTTTTTTATGTTTTTTTTTGTAGTGAAGTGTGTAGTATAGATTTTCATGATCAATGGTCATCTACTTATTTGAGTTCAGCCATAGAGGAGTTGACAGAAAATATTGTTCCTTATTTCCACTAATTATTTTCACAGGATAAACTCAGTACTACGATTTGAGTAAATAAGGTTAAAAATGAATGTGTTGGACTGGTCATTGATTTTTTTGTCATCAGAAAATTTGCGTTGTTTACTTGCAGTCACTAATTTGATCACCTACTTGAAGACCATACATTATTTTGAGGATATCTTCATCTGTTGCTATGGTACGCATACCATATTAGGAAATATTTCACACTTGAAGCAGAAACATTGTATTGCCATGAATTATAAAAGCAGCAAGTGATAATGCAAAATGTTTAATTTCCGTTCTGAAATAATTTTTTGTATCTGTACAACAAATGTAGATTCTCTTTTTATTTTATATCGTTTAAGGCAGAAACGTGAGCTGCATGGATTTGTCCATTCTTTAACAGTGCAGTTAATGGCCATATAACTTTATCAATAAAAACGAAAATCTAACATTTTACAATAATTTGGAAAGGAGTGTTAGAAATCTATCTGAAGAATCTATTGCTTCAGACTGAATATTTTCAAAATAAGACAGTTTTATTTTTTTTTAAATGACTTATTTGTGTTAACACTTTTTTTCATGGATTCATACAGATACCATTATGGGGGTGGGAGGTACACTAGTCACAAAGTGGTCAGGTCCAAAGGATGCTTGAGAGCTGTAAATTGAGTATCTTAACGATTATGAGCTTACTACCTACTTTATTTGGATTATTTCAGCATTCAAACACGAATTCTCTGTTGCCTTAGCAAGCTTATAATCTAGTTCAGTAAAAGTCACCGAGTGGAGATTTTGAGTTGCTTAATATCAGTTTGCTGTCAACACTCGCCCAATCCAGATTTTACCAATGTTTTCAGACGTGATTCAAATTAAACAATGTTTAGTATTATATTCAATCCATAATTTTACCCTAAAAAAATTTGTTTCTTGTGGAGTTTAAAAGCATATGTAACGCTGAATGTCATGGGGAAACATGTAAGTTCATTTAGTGATAATTTGCACAGTTCACATTAAAAAAACTATTGTCAATAAGCAAAACCTACTTGTTGTTTGGAGTTTATATTCAGGCATTTTTTTCTGGCACCTTCTCATTGCTTATATAAATGTTGAGTATTTGGCACATTAATGTTTTCATCCAGATTGAGAGAAAGAAAGTGGGAGTGATGGGGAGGGAGGGAGGGAGAGAGAGGATAATAAGAAGAAAAATTAATTAGGTTTATGTGTAGAAATAATACATACATTAGAGCAAATATATTTCCTAAATGGAAAATGAAAATAGGTCAGGTGATATTGCCAGATTGGTGATACAACTTTTATTGCCAATTTGGCAATATCCATTTTTTCACAGTTATATATTTAAATATCTCATTATCAAATACATAGGAAATATTGTATATACTTACTCTAGAAATCATAGCTCAGTTACTTAGATTTTTTTAAAAACATATCCATTTAAATGAGGTTCAGTTACTTAGACTTTTTTAAAACATATCCATTTAAATGAGGTCCAGTTACTTAGATTTTTTTAAAACATACCCATTTAAATGAGGTCCAGTTACTTAGATTTTTTTAAAAACATATCCATTTAAATGAGGTCCAGTTACTTAGATTTTTTAAAACATACCCATTGAAATGAGGTCCAGTTACTTAGATTTTTTTAAAAACATATCCATTTAAATGAGGTCCAGTTACTTAGATGTTTTTAAAACATACCCATTGAAATGAGGTCCAGTTACTTAGATTTTTTTAAAAGCATACCCATTGAAATGAGGTCCAGTTACTTAGATTTTTTTTAAAACATACCCATTGAAATGAGGTCCAGTTACTTAGATTTTTTTAAAACATACCCATTGAAATGAGGTCCAGTTACTTAGATTTTTTAAAACATACCCATTGAAATGAGGTCCAGTTACTTAGATTTTTTTAAAAACATACCCATTTAAATGAGGTCCAATTACTTAGATTTTTTTAAAACATACCCATTGAAATGAGGTCCAGTTACTTAGATTTTTTTAAAACATACCCATTGAAATGAGGTCCAGTTACTTACATTTTTTTACAAACATATCCATTTAAATGAGGTCCAGTTACTTAGATTTTTTTAAAACATACCCATTGAAATGAGGTCCAGTTACTTAGATTTTTTAAAACATACCCATTGAAATGAGGTCCAGTTACTTAGATTTTTTTAAAAACATATCCATTTAAATGAGGTCCAGTTACTTAGATTTTTTTAAAACATACCCATTGAAATGAGGTCCAGTTACTTAGATTTTTTTAAAAACATATCCATTGAAATGAGGTCCAGTTACTTAGATTTTTTAAAAACATACCCATTGAAATGAGGTCCAGTTACTTAGATTTTTTTAAAAACATATCCATTTAAATGAGGTCCAGTTACTTAGATTTTTTAAAAACATACCCATTGAAATGAGGTCCAGTTACTTAGACTTTTTTAAAACATACCCATTGAAATGAGGTCCAGTTACTTAGACTTTTTTAAAACATACCCATTGAAATGAGGTCCAGTTACTTAGATTTTTTTAAAACATACCCATTGAAATGAGGTCCAGTTACTTAGATTTTTTTAAAACATACCCATTGAAATGAGGTCCAGTTACTTAGATTTTTTTAAAACATACCCATTGAAATGAGGTCCAGTTACTTAGATTTTTTAAAAACATACCCATTGAAATGAGGTCCAGTTTGAATTTATTTCACACTTGTGTAATGAGAGTTTACATGAAGCAGTATCTCAGATTTTATAGGTCACTTACAGATCATTTATTTTTTTGTATCACATTTTTCATGTTATGTGCCAAGTTTACCTTATTATTTATTATTCAGTGTAGTAACAAAGCCTAAAGAAGCCTTGCATTATTACAGTGTTTCACAAGTGTGGAGATTTTAAACATTTTAAAGATTTTACAATCAATCCAGTTTACACTGGTTTTAGGTGTGTCATTCTTATGATTTTTTTTTTTAAAAATCAGTTTTCATGTACAATTAAAACACAATTGTTATTGTTCAGTCCTTATTGATGATTGTATTACATAACCAGGAACTTAATTTTAAGGTAAGAATTGGTGCAAGAAAGAAACAGTTTAGTCACACATACACACTAATATCTACAGTTTTCATTTAGTTTTGAGACTTTGGGCATCCAGTTTTAGCCATACTGGCCATAGACCAGATGTTAATAGGATGGCCTGCGGTCTATTCATTTGTTTGTCTGTTAGCATAAGTTTGTTATTGATATGTCTCCTTAACTACCTAGAGGATTACCATGAAATTTTACACACACATTCATCCCAGATCTAATAAATTATAATGAAAATAATTCCAGTTTGATATTTGTTATGGCCAACACAGTGGCTATCTTGAAAATTGTTGTTGTTATTCCTCCTGAATTGTTTGATTTTTGTGTGGGGGTGGGGTGAAGGTAATGCGATTTTTCATTACACTCTTATTAAAAAATACTGTATGTACATCTTTACAAGTCAGGTCCAGCTACAAATAAAATAGACCCTGATAGTTTCCATCAGCAGAGCAGGTCTGTGTTATTTGTTCTACTTATTACTCCTAACAAACTGCACAGACCCAGATATGCCAGCGTATTATGCGACGGCAGATCTGGGTCTATGCAGTTTGCAGTTGGACCCAACTCATAAATGAGTATATATGGTGGTTAATAATAACAAGCCTTGCAATTATAATTTATTTCACATCAGTAAAGAAAAGAAAAAACAAAATCTTGTATAATCAATCCAGTTGAAACTGCTTTTAGGCATAGGATAGTTGTAAACTATTTGCAGATGTTAGAATTTTATGTACACTTGAAACACAGTTGTTATTACTCAGTTCTTATTCATAATTGTGTCACATGGCTGTTGAAAAAAAAAATTAAATTTAGGAATTGGTGTTGAGTGTCAGTCAGTTCTTGGGAGTCTTATTTATAAAAATGCATCAGCAACTTGTGCAACAATCCCCTACACTTAAATGAAAGTGCCTACTTTATTAACACATTAAACCCAGGAGGTTTTTGTCGTTTTCGTCTGAAATTCGAGTAGGAAACACATTTTGAAAGCTATTTCTAAATACATCCTAAAACACCAACTTCCAAGTGATCTTCCAATAACATACTGCCTAGTTGTGTTAGAAACATCGTTTTTCATTGGCTATTTGGCTCATGCATGAGCAGAAGGGTAAAAGTTGGAGTTCTTTTCTTTTTTTTATAATTTTTTTGTGCTTAATGGACTCATTATTTTTATATCAAGACCACTCTTTATTCCAAATGCCCATCTTATCCTACTTTTTGCAAAGGTTAATTTGTCTTTTTGCAGTTCCAGTTCATACCAGTCTGCTTTAGATCTAAGACCAAAAAGTCTAAAAATACAGACACTAAATTGGATTCCGACCATGGGCTAATTTTCCTTAGAAACAAATCGCATCCACAAAATGAGGTTTTTCCCTCTGTATTTTGTAGTGCAACTAGAAATTCCAGATTATTTGGTATCATTGCAGAGCTATGTTAGTGTATCATACATGACCTTGAAGCTACAGAGCTCTGCAGTAGGCTACTACTTCCTGACATGTAAAGTCATCACCAGGGTTAATGTGTTAATCACTTTGTGACTGTTTTGAAGGGAAACCTGATTGGTTTATTCAAACAGCATGAAAGGTCATGTTGGGTCAGCATTGTGAGAAAATTTTACTTGTGCTTTCAGTCATTGGTTAAGTAGATTTATGCACATTCCTGACATATTGTATCTCAGGCAGCCACGAGTGAGAAGAGAGCACGGTCAATAGTTAGCCCATGGCTTGTGACATTGTGGTAGATGATTCACTTCTGACTTTTGATCATTAGAATTGAGTGTTACTGTGTACTTGCTAAGTTTCAAGAATTTTGTGTTGTTTAATTGTGTTTGCTTTTTATTCAACAAATATGATGTAAAGCTTAACTACAATGCATTTTCACCCATGTCTTTGGTTCATTGTATAGCCCAGAAATAAAGAGCAATCTTAAAATATCCTGGCTATTACCATCAAACAAAAGTAAAAGTTCACTTTACTCTATATATTCATTTGCAGAAATGCTTATGAATTTGCAGGTGTAATAAGGCTGTTATCCCCATTGTAACAATACATCTACATGTACTCTTAGCCTCATTTAACACAAGATTCTTCATTGTAACACATGACTCTTATCCCCATTATAATACAATCTCATATCTCCATTGTAACAAGAAAGAATTAATCCCCATTCTCACAATGTTCAAACCACCATTCTAACAAGATTCATTGTAACACAAGACTCTTATCCTTTTCATAACAGAATATTCTTATCCCCATTCTACTACAAAATTCCTATCCCCATTCTAACAAGGCTGTTATCACAAGATTCATCCTCATTGTGTAAGACAAGACTGATCCTCATTATAACACAAGACTCTTCATTGTAACACAAGACTCTTATCCTCATTGTAACACAAGACTCTTATCCTCATTGTAACACAAGACTCTTATCTTCATTGTAGCAAGAAGGAAATGTCCCCATTTGCACACACCTCCATTCTAACAAGACTCTTATCCTCATTGCAACACAAGACTCTTCATTGTAACACAAGACTCTTCATTGTCCCCATTATAATACAACACTCCTATCTTCACTGTAGCAAGAAGGAAACATACCCATTCTCACACACCCCCATTCTAACAAGACCCTTATCATCGTTGTAACACAAAAATCTTATCCCCATTCTATCACAATATTCATTTTCCCATTCTAACAAGACTTTTATCCCCATTCTCACAAGACTCTTATCCCCATTGTAGCACAAGACTTATTTACATTCTAACACAATATTCATAATAACCATTCTAACGCAGTTATCATCTCCCCATTCTTACACATGATTCTTTTATCTCCATTCTGACAAGACTCTTATCTCCATTCAGATGAAAGATTCATATCCATTCTAAAACAAGACTCTTATTCCCATCCTAACACAGCTATCATATCTCCATTCTAACACAAGACTCTTATTCCCATCCTAACACAGCTATCATATCTCCATTCTAACACAAGACTCTTATTCCCATCCTAACACAGCTATCATATCTCCATTCTAACACAAGACTCTTATTCCCATCCTAACACAGCTATCATATCTCCATTCTAACTCAAGACTTTTATTCCCATTCTAACAAACTTATGTCTCCATTCTAACATAAGACTTTATCACTGTTGTAAACACGATTCTTTTCCCATTCTTTTACACGGGACTCTTATCCCCATTCTCATACAAGCATCTCCATTCTAATTCAAGACCCATCAACATTCTGACAAAACTCTCATCCTTATTTGAGCAAAGTTCTTATTACCATTCTAACACAATACCCTTATCCCCATTGTAACATAACCTTTATCCCCATTGTAGCACAAGACTCTCTTTCCCATTCTAACACAAAACCTTTATCTTGATTGTAACATGACCAATATCCCCATTCTAACACAAGACTTTAATCCCCATTCTAACACAAGACGTTAATCCCCATTCTAACACAAGTTTCATGTCCAAAATATAACAAGACTGACATGACTATTATCTGCATTATGCAATACTCATGTCAGCATGTCTAACAAAGGACTCTTATACCCCTTTTATCACAGGATCCTTATCCCCATTCTATTAAGTCTTATCCCCATTCTATTAAGTCTTATCCCCATTCTATTAAGTCTTATCCCCATTCTATTAAGTCTTATCCCCATTCTATTAAGTCTTATCCCCATTCTATTAAGTCTTATCCCCATTCTAATAAGTCTTATCCCCATTCTATTAAGTCTTATCCCCATTCTATTAAGTCTTATCCCCATTCTATTAAGTCTTATCCCCATTCTATTAAGTCTTATCCCCATTCTATTAAGTCTTATACGCCATTCTGACATACTTTAGACAGTTTCTTTCAACAGTGGAAGACAATTCAATTCGTCCTGACACAAAGTACCAAGGTTGCTCAGTGTTGAGCATGCTTGACTTGTACTTAAAGTGTGTAGGTTTAACTACAACCATTGGATCAGTCTGGGTCAATTGCTTTGGTGTGTCCATGGGCAAGGAAGTTTGCTCCAAACGCTTCAACACTTAAAAATCTTAACATGTTCTTGTGCTGTCAAGACGCTACACAAAAACAAAATCTTCATAACAGTTTGTCATAGAGGGAAATTACATCACAGTGGAATAAAACTTTCCAGTGGCTTGTAGAACCACAAATTTTGATGTCCATCACTTTATAAAGTGTAACTTTTACAGGTGTGTTTTGAAACGGAATCATATATGGGGTCATGTGGAGGTAAGATGAGTGTAAAAGACTTGCAGATGGTCTCATTAATGACATTTGTGTTAACACTCAGAAGTAATGTAGGAAATTTTGTAAACACTTTAGATGTTGTGTAACATTCTTATGAATTTAATTTATTAAAACTGATGGAGAAGGATAATGGACATGTAAGTAAGCTGTGTAAAAGAAGAATATCATCATCAAGAAAGTACATCCCATTTGTTTGATGGGCTAATCCAGGTGGAAGCTGAGCAAAGTTTTGTTGACTGAGATGCATGTCCATTCGAATTTCTCTTATAACTTTGTGGGAGATAAAAAAAAATAACACTTGTTGGTGACCAAGACTAGGCTTAAAGTACAGGTTACACCCAAACGCAATGAAGTGCAGTGGCTAACTATTGAAATCAGTACTCTGCAGCATAATAAATGTTTCACCATTTATTGATTGATTTTTTTCTAACAATCATGGAAAGAAATCAGTCTGTAAGAAAACTGACAGTGTCATCATTTATAATAAAAGAAACTTACTGAGAGATCAGTTGATCAAAATAAACCTGAAAATTTATTTCATTTTATTGTGGTGAAAGCAGGTACACCGTTGGTTGAGAAGTTGGGTATGAACATCAGGTCGACGTTATCCAATTAATACAATTTTAAATTTTTTATTTGGAAGGAAATAAAGAAATACATTTGCATGCAGAAGAAAAATTGATGGGATGAACAACAAAAATATGAATATATGCAATGATGTCATTTTACTGATTTTGCATAAAATGTGGATTTAGTTCTAAAGAGATTCTAATTACTTTTTTTTATCAAAGGTGAACAGTTGAAATCAATTTTTTCGGATTGGTCATAACTATTTTGAGAGTTTGTGAAGGAATGAGTATATATAGCCAGCTTTACGCCAATAAATCAGTCTCAAACCTGTACTAATACTAACAGAAGTTTCAGGTTCTCGTGGGTCGGTGGTTGTTCCCAGGGTTTTCCCGGGTTCTTCCTCCACCATTAATACTGGCCGGTATGCATAGCCTATCGTGTGCTGAAAAATGGCGTTAAACCCAACAACAACAACAACAGAAGTTTCAGGGGATTATCTTGCCTGTTTTTAAAGTGTGAAATTGCATGCAGACGTTTTCATCTGTACACATTGTACATTTAAATGCCTACTAGTATATATCACAAGTCAGCTGAAGGGTCCTGTTGGAAATACGTACAGGAATATTTCCAGATCAAATCCTTTGTTTAACAAGCTGTTAATATCTATAGAATAACACTACCCTAACTACTGTTACTATCTATAGAATAATACTACCCTAACTACTGTTACTATCTATAGAATAACACTACCCTAGCTACTGTTACTATCTATAGAATAACACTACCCTAACTATTGTTACTATCTACAGAATAACACTACCCTAACTACTGTTAATATCTATAGAATAACACTACCCTAACTACTGTTACTATCTATAGACTAACACTACACTAACTACTGTTACTATCTATAGACTAACACTACACTAA
Source organism: Sinohyriopsis cumingii (assembly GCA_028554795.2). Classification (NCBI taxonomy): domain Eukaryota; kingdom Metazoa; phylum Mollusca; class Bivalvia; order Unionida; family Unionidae; genus Sinohyriopsis; species Sinohyriopsis cumingii. Next base: position 63,484,927 of record CM068841.1, read on the forward strand.
CTACTGTTAATATCTATAGAATAATACTACCCTAACTACTGTTAATATCTATAGAATAACACTACCCTAACTACTGTTACTATCTATAGAATAAAACTACCCTAACTACTGTTACTATCTATAGACTAACACTACCCTAACTACTGTTACTATCTATAGACTAACACTACACTAACTACTGTTAATATCTATAGAATAATACTACCCTAACTACTGTTACTATCAATAGAATAACACTACCCTAACTACTGTTACTATCTATAGAATAAAACTACCCTAACTACTGTTACTATCTATAGACTAACACTACACTAACTACTGTTACTATCTATAGACTAACACTACACTAACTACTGTTAATATCTATAGAATAATACTACCCTAACTACTGTTAATATCTATAGAATAACACTACCCTAACTACTGTTACCAGAATAACACTACCCTAGCTACTGTTACTATCTATAGACTAACACTACACTAACTACTGTTAATATCTATAGAATAACACTACCCTAACTACTGTTAATATCTATAGAATAACACTACCCTAACTACTGTTACTATCTATAGATTAACACTACCCTAACTACTGTTATGTGAGGTCCACTACTCATAATGACATGATCATACATGGTTGAATTTCTTACCACAAATGCTGCATTTCTGATCCAAAATTAGATCAGACTTGGAATATGTCTTCAAGATCTTGCAAGTTAGATCAAGAACAGGATCCACACATACCAGTGAACAGGATCCATACATACCAGTGAGCTGATTTGCATCAAATCGGAACTCTGCAAGCCATGTTTCTCAAACAGTTTTGATCAAACTTGAAATCTGGGCTTATGGTTTAAAGATCTTTGGTGAGTTTAATAATGAGCAAGATCCATGCATATTATTGATCTAACCTTCTATTTGATTGGCTAAGTTCGATAATGAGGGAGATCCATGCATATTATTGATCTAACCTTCCATTTGATTGGCTAAGTTCGATAATGAGCAAGATCCATGCATATTATTGATGTATGACCAACCATTTGATTGGCTAAGTTTGATAATGAGCAAGATCCATGCATATTATTGATGTATGACCAACCATTTGATTGGCTAAGTTCGATAATGAGCAAGATCCATGCATATTATTGATGTATGACCATCCATTTGATTGGCTGAGTTTGATAATGAACAAGATCCATGCATTAACCTTCCATAATTTTGATTGCCTGAGTTTGTTACCTCAGTCTGTAAGCCCTTTTTGTGATTTGATTTTGATCAGACTTGAAATATTTGCTAATATCATCAAGAACTTGGACATTTTTGATAATGAGTGAAATCCACAGATAGTAATGAGGCAGCCTTGACTCAGATTGGCTCAGCTTGTTACCCTACTGGAAGCCATATTTCCAATCCAGCATTTTTGAGATGTGGATTATGACCATGTATCATCAAGATCATTAGATAATTTTGGTAGCAGATGGGATCCATGCAGTTTAATGAGGTGATCCTACATCTAATTGGCTGAGCTTGATGCCACTGAAAGCCATATTTTTAGTCTGATATTGATCAGACATCATGTGAATGCTCATGATATCTCACATGAGTTTGATAACCACTGTGGAAATTTCATGAACAGCTCTTGAATTATCCATGAATTGTTCTAGAACACTTTTCATGAACCATTCATAAAATGCACATGAACATTTCATGAGCAGTTCTTGAACATTAAATGGCTGAATTTTCAAGAATGTATGACCCTAAATGTTCTAGAACATAAGTTCTTGAACAGTTTGTGAACATTTTAACATGGATTGTTCATGACCTGTTCAAGAACTAATATTCTAGAACAATTCTTGAAATTAAGTTCTTGAAAATTTGGCCATTTAATGTTTATGAACAGGTCATGAAATGTTCAGGTGCATTTTATTAATATTTCATGAACAAGTGTTCTAAAAGAGTTTATGAATAATTACAGAATTGTTCATTTCTGTCAGACTCACTGTGAATCACAGTCCAGATAAAACTTTTGAACCTTTCGTAATTATACCTAAAGTAGATACTTGAACACTGTTATGCCGTTAACGATTGAACTAACATAAAACAAACATAAAAACAAATTTTCACTTCTTTAATAATGAAATTTATTTGGCAGAAAAACTTTCAGGAAAAGGTGGGGATTATACCAAAATTGTCCAGTCTTTTCCACGAAAAGAGTGATAATCTGGCCTCAAAATGTCATACTTTTTACCTTTTTTTAAAGATATTTTCTGATGGGGGTGGGGGCAGGGATTGGTGTAAGGGTTCTAGTCCAGTTGGAACCCTTAGTGCTCAAGAGACCATTTCAGGATTACTGCGGTCATATGACTGAATAATACTTTTAAAGAATCAATTATTACTTGCTTAGGATTATGACGTTTTCATTTTGACGGTAAATCTTGTTATGTTACTAACCAAAACCACAGGCCCTAAGTAATTGTGAAAGAGTCTATGGTCAGGCCTATTTTACGAGAAATGTTTTAAAATAGTTTACCTTCAATTCCTAGGATGGCTGCATGGTAAGGTTTCCCTTGAAATTTAGCCATTACTAAATCTTTTCTGTACTCATCACGGCGTAGCTTCAGTATTATAGTGACGCCTTTTATTGACCAATTCCTTTCATTGTGATACCAAAACAACAAACAGTATTTTCAACCTTCTATCAATGAATCCATTTTGTTTAATATTCAGCAAATGAGCACGATGTCCGTTGGCGTAATATTTCAATTTTGAATTGACCAACCGCATCAGCAACCATTATTTGGATTTATCTCTGCTATTTCTGCAATGTAACATATGACCCATACGATTGACCTCGATGTTGCGAATGACTTTAAATAGTAATTATAATACAGTATCATGTGCTAGGGGTTACTTTGCATGTTTATGAGAATCATAAAGCACGAGTTGCATGGTTATAATATTACTTTTTGATTTCATTATTTTGCTAAGTCTAAGGCCATTCAGAATTACATATTAGATTCTTGTTCCTGATCTCATCTTTTGAGACATCCTCTGGTTTTATAATTGCCTAGAACATTTCATTTTAAGTAATATTGAAAACAGGGAGTGAGATTGCAGTTTAAAAGGTTAAGTTTATGACAAAAGTAGTCTCTTTCATTGAATGGTGCTGTATTCAAAATCAAATGAACATACATTTTTATGAAGTTTTCAGTTATTTCAGCTGCAACTTTTGTGTGCTTAAACTATTCTTGATTTGTTTCCAAATATTAACATAAACTTTTCAGCTATTTAATTTAATTTAGTTGCCATTCTTTTTGTTCTTGAACTGTTCTTGACATGGTCCAGAATTCTGTCAAGAACTATTCATGAGCATTTTATGAACTATTTAAATTCATTGTAGTACATTAACTGTTCTTGATATTTTCATGAACTCATTCAAGAACAGTTCTTGAACTCTTATGATGTATTTTTGTTCTTGAATTGTACTTTATTTGTTCTTAAAGTTATTCATGAACTGTTTAGGAACTGTAGTTCATGAACAGCCAAAAAACGATTTGAAGAATGTTTCATGTTCATTTCAAGAATAGTTCATAAAGTTCATGAACTGTTCATAATTTCAAGAACTCCATTTTGCAGGGGAATGCATTACTTCTATAAAATAGACATTCGAGTCTAATACTGTATTGTTTATCAGCATTTAATTTGATTTCCTGAATGTCTTTCATTATGCCAGAGAAGTTTGATTCTGTTTTTATTAGTTATCATTTTCTCAAAGTTACTAATTGTTGGAAGTAATTTGTTTTTGAGTCTCAAAACACAAAGGAAGCTAACAAAGCTGTGTGTGAGATTTTTGACATCAATGCTTTGAAAATTGTTTTGTATGGAACTGAAAGTTGGAAGCAAAGGAATTTGCCTGAATGGGCAGATAAGAGTTAGAGTATGTATTGGTAATTTATATCATCCATACCGCTATCACTGGACAGAAATCCTATCACAGTTAAGATAATATGGAACATTTTGCTTTATATTGAAAAGGTGTTGAATGAGTTGTTTTTTTTGAATTTGTAAAATAATTTTGGATAGTTTTGATGTCTAACTTCATCTCGTGTTTCCATTTAGAAAGAATAACTTTATTTATTTATTTATTTATCACCTTGCCATCAAAGTTGGGTGGAGTTTTGGGTATAGGTAAGTAATTAACATCTTGCAAACAGTGATGTAATGTTTTGCAAAATTATCTTACTGCCATATTAGACCAGCAAAACTTAATTACATCCTATGCAGGAATCATCAATGAGTAAAGTTCTAAAATGATGAAAATGAAATGCTGCATGGCTTGTTGTTTTAAACAAATTGCCATATTGGTGCCCACTATTAAAATAATTTGTTGACAGCTTCCCAGTTACAGTATACATCCAGTAGCATCAGTATGACAATGCAGGGGTTGAAAATTCACTGAGCCATCTTGAAATGGCACAGACAATTCCAGGTATCAAGTAAATGTTAAATTAGAGCTTCTGATTTGACCGTTCACTCGATCAAATTTAGGTCGTTAACATTGACTTTTATATTTGTAGAATAACCAGTTGTGCAGAAAGTTCAGTCTGGATGAATAAAATTTGTAATACTTGCCCAATATTTCAAATCCCTTCGTTCAGCGCCATTAATAAAATGAAAATAATTTTAGGTTTAACCCAACTATTGCACACAAACATTTCTTCCAGGTGTTTTATATATAATTATTTTCAGTCAACCACCTGCCCTCATTCTTTTAAATATAGTATTTAATATTCCACACACTTGCTGGTTCTGTCAGTCATAAAATTATTTTTAGTCATGACCATATAGTTTTTTTGCCCATTCATTTATGTGTTTGTTCATTCATATGTCAGTTAATTATGCCTTCAATATCTAAGATCTTATTTGGCCAGCACATGGATGCATCTAAGGGACATTAACTCCTATGTAAGGGGCCACAAGTGGCAGAGTGGTCAAAAGCACTCACTGCTATGGATTACTGCTATCTCACCTCTCTCTGTGTGGGTTCGAGTCTCAGGGCTCAGCTAATGTGGGTGTGTGAGAAAGCTTGCCAGTAGCTTCCTGTGGGATGGTGGTTCTTTTCAGGGTTTTTCTGGGTTCTTCCTCCACCAGTTATACTGGCTGCCATGTATATCTTGTGCTAAAAAATGGTGTTAACCCCATAGCAGCAACAGCCAAAATTCATGAAAATTTATATTTGCATGCACCTCAGGGTAACTCCATCATACAACCATTGGGTAACTGGTTTGAATCTTGTTCAAACCAACCTGAATCTGCTCTTAGGGCATACTCCTTTGCAAAGCTGTTGACCTCCTCTGATTCAGTTCTCAATACCAGTCTATATATAGTCCTAATCTTCATTTCTTTTGTTGGCAAGGGAATACATGTTTATGTGTAAACACTTTGTTACTATTACAGTAACCATATTTTGTTTGTGGCTTTTTATACCATGATTTTGTGGAGTTATTGCCTCTGCGTCCGTTAATAGCCAACTTTTACCTCTGCATATTGTTTATAGCTATCATTGGATTGCAACCAAATATAGAACATGTTCTTTTCGTGAGATCTTCGACAAGTGTGCTTCTTAGGTATCTGAACCATCATACGGTGAAGTTGTGGTTCAACCCTGATTATCGATATTGCTTTTTTTATTTCTGCTCAATAAGTCGATTTATGTGTTTCATACTTGGTACATGTAAAAACATTGGAGCTTTATGTTGATGAAATCGTTAATAAATTTAATTTTCATGGTTCTATGTTATTATTAAAAGAGCTGTATCATCTATTTGTATGAATTTCCTGTTAACGTCATGATCCAGTAATTATTTGTTTTGTTTGGGTGAATATCTAAATTAGCTCAGTATTGATGAAATCTGAGATGAGTGGAATTTTCAGCTATTGTTGGATGGAGATGAAGCCAGTGATTTTGTAAGCGCCCCATTTTCATTTCTGCACATTAGCTCAATACATTATTGTACAACTAATGAAATCATTATGATGAGATTGATTTTAAGCATTACATGTAATCATTTGACAGTTGAATCTGAACCACCTTTCATTTCCACATAAACATTGGGGTTTTTTTTGTTGGATTGAAACTAAATTTAGATTTGCAGATTTATATTCATGAGAATTATTAATACATAAAATTTGAGTTTCAGTATTTTATAGTGTCAAGCAGAACTCTAGCCCTAACCTGTCTGAATTGTTTTTTCTCATTTATAAAATATAATTGTTTTTTGTATTATTAGGGCTCAGCACCATACTATGGATACTCAGCAGTAATCACTGTCTTCATCTGTCTATCATTCCACCCGTCTGTCCATTTACACTATTTGTGACCATCAGAATTCTGTAACCTTTACTTGTAATAATAATAATAATAGAGGACTTTGTGTAACGCCTAATCTTTAGAAGCTGTAGGTGCTTTACAATATTAGACAACACCTATAAGATAAAAAACATATAATAATATTATTACAAAAACAAACGCCATGAAATTAGAAAAACATTAAAAATAAAATAGAAAACATGCTGAGAATATTTCAGGTAGGAAACATTATTAGGTCTTTAAGTTTGTTCTTGCAGTCGAAATAAGTGAGTTTTGAGAGCCCTCTTGAATGTGATCACTGTGTCTTTGTGTCTAAGTTCAGTGGGCAATTCATTCCACGTTTTAATTGGATCCTATTTGGTAAGTGAATTACTTGTGATACTTGGATGTGCCTTTTAAAGGTTTTGTTGTTTCAGGTCCAGTTTACATAGAGTTATTGTCCTTCTTTGATTAATAAAACACACGTATACACACACAAACACACACACACACACACATACACACAGACACACACAGAGTTGTATCAGCATAAGGCCATTACCAAAAAACTTCTCCTTGGTCCTAAATGAAGCTAGCTTCACTGCTGTCACATCTGATGTGGCTGCCACAGTGGCCATTTTGAAAATTTTATCCCTACATATCATGAATGAATGGTCATAACAACATACGGTTTTCATTGAAAGGCTTTTTCTGCTGTCTGATTGGTTGTAAATGAAAATGGTACCAATCTGACCTCCAGCTTATCACTCCAGCTTGTCCTAGATGGCTGGTCCTATCGACATTGGCACTTTCACCAAAAGACTTCTGAGCTAGTCATAAATGGAAATGTTGCACATCTGATGTCCATAATATCGGATACAGCAGATAATTTGAAAATCTTATTATCACTGCAGAATGTTACAGAAGGTTTCAACACTCAGCAGTTAAAAGATGATTCTATTTTTAATTATTGGAAATTTGTTTCAGCTAGTAAGTGCCAGTAGCATGCTTTTAGTCCAGATAGCTGAAGAACCAGTCAAGAGATTCCCATGCAGCTGTGTGTGAATATCATCTCAGACCTAAATGAGCCTTTTATATGTTTTGTCTTGTAAACTGTATTTTTGATAGAATTATGACCCTTGAAAATTAACTTGTACTTTTACAGGGATGTTGCTTGCAATTGGCATGTCTCAAGAACCATCGAACATATTCTGATGCAGTTTGGTATGAACATTGTCTCCTGCACATAATGTGCCTTTTATGAGTTTAATGTCATTTACTCTAATTTTCGACAGAGTTGTGCTCCTTGTTGAGCAAATCTTTGTCTTGCTCTGGAATTTTGGAATGTTGCTTGTTGTCAGCATAGATTAAGAATCCTTCAGATTTATTGTAATTGAATTTGTGAGAATAATTGTCTCCTGGACCAGTATATGTATTTTATGGATTTTGCCTCATCAGCACTATTTTGGATAGAGTTATGGGCTTTGTTGAACTTACAGCTATATATTTGGAGTTTGGTTGCAGTCTAAAGACATATATTCAACATATTCTGATGTGTTTTGATCTTAACATTGTTTCTTTGACTTGGGTATCCAGTCTTTTCCACTTTGGAGAAGGGTTTTACTTTAGACAGTGTTATAACCTTTGGCAATCATTTTTTGTTGTTATGGTTTTACAAGTCCATAAGGCAATTAGTGAGCTTAAGGTATGGCCCAGCATCTGGTGCCCATTATCTATTGTCATTTGCTGTTTTCAAATTCTCCTAAACTACCTAACCAGTTTCAAACAAAGTTGGCATGAAAAGCCATGTTTTGTACAAATGATGCCTTCTCACCATTAAATATGGTTCAGATTAATAAAAAGTAGAAGAAACTTGAAATGTTGTCTCAAACACCACTCAGCAGAAAGGCTTTCAAGCTTATACAAATAATGCTGATGCACTGTAAGATATGGCCACAATTACTAAAATGGGGAAAATCTTTTAACAGTTTCTTCCCCCCCCCCCACAAAAAAAAAATATAACTTGTCAAAATTGGACCAGATCTGATAGAGACCATCATGGCCTGAAGACTTTGAAGTTTGTACAAAGTATAGTAATTGAATGTGGTACTAAAATGAAAGACCTTTAAACAACTTCTGCAAACCATTTTTCCAAAGCTGGCATAAAGCATTCTGGTATGAAGAGGTTTTGCATTTGTTGGTGTGGGCTTATTGCCATTTTTCAGCACATGATACATGGTGGCAGTGTAACTAGTGGAGGTGGAACCAGGGAAAACCACCAATCCATGGAAGCTACTAGAAAGATTTCTCAAATACAGTCATAGGCCAAAAATTAGACCTGTACCCACATGGACAGATATGAGCCGGCAGTGTTCGTTTGAGGCAATTACCTTTGACAACTCGGCTACCTTGGGCTCCTTTGAGTTTATTGATGATGCTGATTCGTAATTCAATATGGCTGCTATTAGTGAGATCAGAATTTTTTTTAATGACCTCAGAAAGCACAGAACAGAATTTGACCAAGTTTGACAGAAAGCCCTGTGGTACAAGGGCTTTAAATTTGATACTGATCTGCTCTTGTAAAAAGACATATCAACAGAGTTTGACCAAATTTGACAGAAAGATCCATGGAATGAAGAACGTATAAATCTTAGTACAAGTGATGCTTATTCACTATGAAGTACTATTTGTACTCGCTTGAGTCGAATTGCTTTGACAGAATGTATTTCGGGTCCTTTCTGTATAGGACAAAGGATGCTGATACGCCATTTAATATGGATGAACACATTAAACCCTAGCGACGAGTTAACGTGGCAGGCGGTAGTAGCCTACTGCCAAGCTTTATAGCGTCATGGTCATGCATGATACACTAAAGAGGGTGGTATTATAAAAAGGTAGACAGATGTAGCTCTACAATGATACCAAATAGTCTGGAATATCTAGTTGCACTACAAAATACTGATTAAAAAAACTTCATTTTTTTAATCCGACTTTTTTCTACCCAAAATTCGCCCGTGATCGGAATCCGATTTTGTGTCAGGATTTTAGACTTTTTGGTCTCAGATCTAAGGCAAACCGGTATGAACTGCAGACTGATGAACCTTTGCAAAAAGTAGGATAAGATGGGCATTTGGAATAAAGAGTGTTCTCGCTACAAAAATAATGGCTCAGTTTAGCACAACAAAAAAAAAAGAACTCCAACTTTTACCCTTCTGCTCATGCGCGAGCCAAATAGCCAATGAAAAACAATGTTTCTAACACTACTAGGCAGTATGTTATTGAAATATCACCTGGGATTTGGTGTTTTTGGATCTATTCAGAAATAGCTTTCAAAATGTGTTTCCCACTTCTGTCTGCGTGGATTCCAGTCCAAGGCTTGGCTTGCGTGGGTATGTGGGAAAGCCTGCCATTAGCTTCTCGTGAGTCGGTGGTTCTTCCTGGGTTTTTCAGGGTTCTTCCTCCACCAGTTATACTGGCCGCCACGTATAGCCTATCTTGTTCTGAAAAATGGCATTAAACCCTAGAACAACAACAACAACAAAATGTGTTTCCTACTCGATTTTCAGGCGAAAATGACAAAAACATACAGGAGTTAATGTGTGAAGATACAGAATGTAGAGAAATCTTAAAACAGTTCATGTCATGACATTTGAAGTCAACAGCATTGGGGGAAACAATTTCAGCAGAAAACATTTTTGTTACCCAGCTAGTTAGTAGCCAGTGAGTAATATCTTTAACTTTGAACTTTTTTGATTTATATTAAAATTTAAAAAATTTGAATTTATTGTTTTTATTTGTTTTCCATTTATCATTAGCTTTTTTTAATGGTGCCCTCAGTAGAAATGATTTTCAGTAGTTCTTGCTGTTGATCAATTTATCATTTTGCCCTGGGTTGTCTGAGTGACTTTGTGTTGTTTTCACAATGTAACTCGTTTTCTTTCATTTGTATTTTGATTATATTTGATTTGATAGATTGGTTGAAAATTAATTAGGTGTGTTTGAGGACTGCTTCAGTTCATTGTTTGCTTAAATGGGATCAATAAGACATGTTAAGATTTATTTTCAGCATTGTATGTCATGATTTAGTCCTGTCACTGCCATTACCTGTACATATACAGAAAGTCGAAGTTTTACTGCAGACATTATATTCTTTTGGAAAATATAAAACATGTCAACCATTTCTAATACTGATTCACACAATAATCATGTAATTTACTTAATAGAACAGAACCATCCTGTTCTTTATGATCATTGAAACTTGTGTTCCTTACATTATTTGTATCCCTATCATTCACAGGATACATTACTTGTGTCCATATCATTCACAGGATACATTACTTATGTCCCTATTATTCACAGGATACATTATTTGTATACATAACATTCACAGGAAACATTGCTTGTGTCCATATCATTCACAGGATACATTGTTTGTGTACATATTATTGACAGGATACATTGCTTTTGTATCTGTCATTCATAGGATACATTACTTGTGTGCATATCATTCATCTAATACATTGCTCACATCATTTATATGATACATTGCTTTTGTCCTATCATTTATTGGATACACTGTTTCAGTACATATTCACTTGATACATTGTATAAATACTCACATGTTAATTTATATTGTCATATTGATTTGCATTTCTATAGACATTTCAGTTGGAGAGTGACTTAAGTGTTTAAGACTATTTTTTATAGGAAGTCTATTAGTCATTTCCTGTCTCCAAAGAGTTCTTCGTTGATCATGTGATCTCAATTAAATATCATATGGCAGGATAATTGACTCAAGTTGGAAATAAACAAGCATTGTAAATTAGCAGTGAAGGATCATAAAACGGACAATTAGATTTTCCATCAGCTGATTAAGTAAACTCATTATATATATATATGTTGAAACTGGTTGTATCTTGAATCATGTTGACACATACAGATGGACAAAACAGTATAAAATTGTTATTTGGTAGTAAAACATGATATGATATTATCGTACATGTATTACTGTGTCTTTTCATGGTGCTGGCCCCTTAGTCCAAGTAAATTATTCTTTCTTCCAGTTATTAACCAGACCAAAGAGCAACATGATCCCATCTTAGTCCACTTCTGACAATTGGAGTAACATCCTTCTTTTCCTTATCTACTTCAGCATGTGTTTCCTGGACACTCACTGTTTCATTATTTAAGTCATCTTGCCATTTGCAGTTTAACCATATCCTTTTCTTGTGTTGTATTTGCCTTTTTTTTCCCCTCAGTCCTTGTTTAATTACCATGTTCTCAAATCCCATTGCATTGAAATTTCAAGGTTTTGCATACCTTGTTATAGTATTTGCATACCCACTTGTTTGTTTGTACCTCCTCCCCCCACTGATTTTAAAAAGAACCAAACAATTAGTCATTAAATTCATAATTTCTAACTTCTATCATGTTTGTCACCAAGGGGTCCCTAACACTGTTGAATTTTTGGTTTTTCAGTGCAAACAGAAGCTCTCGATGTGAACAAGCAAACAGACTGCTTGTTGTCCGTTTGTAGTTTATAGAATAGTCTATTTCTGTAAAAACTGTGCCACCTGCATCCAGTATTTGCAATGTCAAGTTTTAATATTTCTAAAACAGTTTAAACAAATAAATAGGAGGAATTCTTGTATACCTGTGTTCAAAGTAGATCCAGACTTTTTGGAATTAATGACATTTTAAAAGACAGTGAATTACATCACATCTGTTGCTTGAAAACCTACACTGGCTCAAGCATATGGCAACCATGTTGCTAAAGAAAATTTCATTTGATTTGAAACGTGAACAAGTTGTGTTTGCAATGTGTTCATTAATTTTTACATGTACTGTACATGGATTTTCCACAAAAATAGGAGGGATTTTATAATTTTTTACTTCAAAAAACATGTATTGTTTTATTGTACATTGGCAGGTGCTAGCAGCAAAGTTGCTGGGGTAAACCCCCAGACCTCGGCATTTAATGACACCATTGTGTTTAGGACCCACTGGCCATGGTGAGGTTAGAGCCTGTAAATTATTGAAAGAAATGATTCAGTTTTGTTCATTTTTATATCCTTGATACCTTCTGTTTTAAAATTGGCAGGGGAGTACATACAAACAAATGGGATGATGTGAGAATAATATAGCATTTGTTTATTAGGGAGGGGGGGTAATGCCATTTTTCAGTACATTATTTGGTGGAGGAAGAACCCAGGAAGACTGGAAAGAACCACCAACTTACATGAAGCTACAGGCAAGCTTTCTCATATACCCACATTGGTCAAGTTAAGACTCAATTTCAAATGGACAAAGGGGCCCCAAGTGGCTGAGTGGTCTAAAGCGCTGACCGTTCCGGATCACTGCCATCTCACCAATGTTTGCATGGGTTCGAGTCACTCCAAGACTCGGCTGGGTATGTGGGAAAGCTTGCAAGTAGCATCTTATGGTACGTTGGTTCTTCCCTGGGTTTTCCAGGGTTCTTCCTCCACCAGTTATACTGGCCGCCATGTATAGTCTATATTGTGCTGAAAAATGGCGTTAAACCATAGAACAACAATCACATGGACAGAGGTAAGACGTGCAAGTGATCTGTTAAGACTTGGGCCTTAGATTACTTGGCCAACTGGGGTTCCCACCTCGCTAGAGAAGCAATGCTTCGTGTTTTTGAGTCCTCTTTTAGTAATTAGTATTAGGGTAAGTAATTCTTTCTCAGTTGACATTCTAGTTCATTGTGTTACTTCTTGCATTTCCTTTCAGAATTTAATAATACCTCAAGGTGTGAGTAACATCAGTCATAAAAAGGCTACTGGGGACAAACTCCACCTCCATAGCACCTGCTGCATGTGTATGCATGGGTAGTTGTCCTATTTGTTGTCCTTGGCTTGTCAAGGTATGGGGCATGGAGGAAGTTGCCATGCCTATAGGGCCAGAAAGAAGGGACCTTCTTCATCACTAAGATTCCCTCCGTTCCAATGAGGGCATTGGTTCTCACTCAGGTTTTATGAGGGAACTGGCTATGCAGATGCCTTAAGGCAATTTACACAGCCTGATATCAGAAGGGGTGGTATGTTCCCTCCTATACACATAGCCACTTGTTTCTACTTCTGGCTACAGTTTTCTTTCAACCGCTTTGCCCCTTACTCACCTACCCCAACTCCAATAGGACTTGGCTGCAACCAGGTGGAGATTTTGGCAGGGACCTGGGCCCATCTCCCCATCTTGGCTGTCTAGGTTTTGGAACTGAATGCCCTGACACTAGCTATCAAATGACTTCAGATGCTGATCTTTTCTCAGCTGCTTCCTTCATTTGAATGGGGAATCATTATCTCTATATGTATTGCAGAGATTGTTAAAGGCCATTACCTAAGCATCAAGAAACACACTCTGGATGTCTGTGGTGCTCTCTGCAGAGTTCCTTCACCTCTGTAGCAACGTCACCTTAAAGACATACAAAGCTTTTGCTAGAGCACAGCAAAAGCTTTTCACAGGCTAGCCCTGTTGGTGCAAAGATATTATTTGAAGGTTGAAGAGCTAATCCTTTTAGTGGCCTCGCAATATCAGCATTACTGGTCCTGTAGACTCAGCTACCACTCCTGGATAAACTGGTGAAGAAATGCCCCCATCCTAGAAGGTTGTTGGCTGGCATTACTGAACATTTTAAAAACAGGTATTGTCGGTAATGTAAAAGCAAGATGAAAACTCCTTTCCACCAATCTTACTCATGACATTGTTGCCAGAGGGAGCAGGGGAGGAAGTCTTCTGACCCATCCCCAAGAAGGCAATCATCTCTGCAGAGTCATCCCAAGGCCTGTTCTTCTCAACATTCCAGTAGTGTCAGATGTGTCTTTTTCAGAGGCTTGCTCAGACCTGACAGATGATGTACAAGTCCTTTCCACAATAAAGGAGGGTTACCAACTTCAGTTCGGAGAACCTCCACCTCTTTAAAAAAACCAAATACATTTGGTTTGACTAGACCCAGTTGGTTTCTCTGTCATTATGGGATGAGGTGTATACTATTATAAAGAAGAACATAGTAGAGAGAGTGACAATCATGCAAGCCTGGCATTTTAGAATTGTCATTGACTTCTGGCTCAGTCAGGAATACCATGAGGCAGAAAGAGGGGGTGGCCTCCGTTGATCTTCAAGATGGTTATCAGCACATCATCATCTTCCCAACCCACAGGAAACTCCTGCAGTTTTGTCTGGGATTAAAAATCTTCTAATTTCAAGCTTGTTCTTTTGGTCTTTCTTCTACTCCTAGGTCCTTTACTTTGATGAGGGGTTTAATAGCAGCTTATTTAAAGTCCAAAGGGGTTGCCATCCTCTAGTATTTCAATGCGTGGTTGTTGTACAATGACCTCCGATGTGCCCTTCTGTAGGGTCTGTCTCTCTGTTTGGAGATAGTGACTCAACTAGGCCAAATTCCAAGTCAGAAGTTATACCTGATCCCTTCTCAGAATTTTTACCTGTTGATCAAATTTTCTCACCTGTTAAGGAATATTTCATTATCCTTCAAATAGAATCTGACAGATACTTGTTGTCATAGCAATATTGAATGAGAAGACTTTGTTGTCTGCTTAGCTTTAGGTTTCTAATCCTAGGAGACCAGATTGTACTGTTGTTCAAACTTCGTTTAAGATTTTGCTGTGTTTCTCAGCTTTGAAAATGATCTTTCTGCATACAACTCAATACAGGATGGTATTATGATTTCAGCACATATTGTACACGCTTAGGTAAGTATTTTCAGTATTTTGTTTGATGTATGCTCTGAGCATAGAATCACCCCCAACCCTACCCTATGGCTTCACTTCACTCTGTCCTTGAATCAAGGCAGCATTTTGAAATTTTGTTTTCAAAAATGAATAACACTCAGATAAAGCTCTTACTACCAAAAAAAAATGTCTTGCATTTTATGTATGGGGTAAATAAAACCCAACTTTAGGGAATGTTGCCACTGATCATGAACTTGTGTAATTTAACCTAATGGGCTAGCAAACACAGTTGTCAGTCATTTAAGTAATCATTGGTTAAGGAATCTGGTTAAATAATCTGTGGTTAAGTAATCTATGGTTAAGTATTGTATGGAAAAGGAATCTTGTTAAGTAATCTGTGGTTAATTAATCTGGTTAAGTAATCTGTAGTTAAGGAATCTGGTTAAGTATTGTATGACTAAGGAATCTCATTAAGTAATATGTGGTTAAGTAATCTGTGGTTAAGGAATCTTGTTAAGTAATCTGGTTAATTAATCTGGTTAAGTAATCTGTGGTTAAGGAATCTGGTTAAGTAATCTGTGGTTAATTAATCTGGTTAAGTAATCTGTAGTTAAGGAATCTGATTAAGTATTGTATGGCTAAGGAATCTCATTAAGTAATATGTGGTTAAGTAATCTGGTTAAGTAATCTGTGGTTAAGGAATCTATGGTTAAGTATTGTATGGAAAAGGAATCTGGTTAAGTAATCTGTGGTTAAGTAATCTGTGGTTAAGTATTGTATGGCTAAGGAATCTTGTTAAGTAATCTGTGGTTAATTAATCTGGTTAAGTAATCTGTAGTTAAGGAATCTGGTTAAGTATTGTATGACTAAGGAATCTCATTAAGTAATATGTGGTTAAGTAATCTGGTTAAGTAATCTGTGGTTAAGGAATCTATGGTTAAGTATTGTATGGAAAAGGAATCTGGTTAAGTAATCTGTGGTTAAGTAATCTATGGTTAAGTATTGTATGGCTAAGGAATCTTGTTAAGTAATCTGTGGTTAATTAATCTGGTTAAGTAATCTGTAGTTAAGGAATCTGGTTAAGTATTGTATGACTAAGGAATCTCATTAAGTAATATGTGGTTAAGTAATCTGGTTAAGTAATCTGTGGTTAAGGAATCTTGTTAAGTAATCTGTGGTTAATTAATCTGGTTAAGTAATCTGTGGTTAAGGAATCTGGTTAAGTAATCTGTAGTTAATTAATCTGGTTAAGTAATCTGTAGTTAAGGAATCTGGTTAAGTATTGTATGGCTAAGGAATCTCATTAAGTAATATGTGGTTAAGTAATCTGTGGTTAAGGAATCTGGTTATGTAATCTATGGCTGTGTAATCTGATGGATGTTTATTTTTCCCCAACTGTACCTTTTAATTGCCTTTATGACAATTTACTATATAAATGATGTGATGGTACTTTATGAGCATTAAGCTCTATGAATGATGACTGTTTGCTATTTAACAGATTACAATCTGTGTCAGCAAGAAAGGACTCCTTTTTCCAGTAAGATTTTCATGAAATCAGGTTTTCTAAACATAAATATGCAAGGAGTTTGGTAGTTTAAAACTGTTTTTCATGTAATATTTCCTGATACAGATGGTGTGTAATAATGGCATTCACCAGCTAGCAATCTAGCTATCACAAACACACACACACATATATAACCCCAGTGTATATGCATGCTTAAGTCTAGTAGATCTAGATATTTTTAGATATTATCAGGTCTTTATCTTTGCTACTACAGTTGTCCTGGTTTCATGATGTGCTTTACTTGGTATCTTTCCAGGCAAGTCAAGGGGTCATTTCTCTCTGAACTTCAAGCATGCCCATTGATTTGAAAGATAAAACATGGCAGGTAAATTGATCAACTATTGTCTAGAAGAATTTGCAACAAAAGAAATCCGAGTTCAAAGTTGCCTTTTTTACATTAGGAAACTGTGATGTGTTTACAGGATTGTATGTAGTAAGACATTTTGTAATTTTGTTCAAGGTAGTTGTCGAGTTATTGTTGCTTTCAGCATGGAATGTGACATTAATTCTATCACAAAATGCCATCTTTGTTATCATTATATATTCTTTTATCAGTCAGAACCAAGTTGTCATTATTTAAGTTCTTGATAAAATGTGGTTAAGTTTTAAAAATAAGAATTGTTCCCAAAATTTTGTTATTGCATACATTTAGGCTTTTATAATAATGATGCAGTTTTAAATATTTTTGAGCCATTTCTGTAAAAGATGGCATATGTAGCAAGCCAAAACAGTTTTTGGAACAAGTGGCCCCCCACCCCACCCCCGCAGGTGAAACATTACTATCCTTAGTAAACAAAAACAATTGACCAGTCAGTGAATTCATTATTAGACCTGTTGGGTATTCACTATGGTGATATCCATGTCCACTACTTGGACTTCAAATGTGTGGAAGTTTTAAAGAAACAAATGCAACGTTACGTTGTTTTTGGAGTCTAATAAAGATTATTATCAACAGTAATTTTAGGTTAATGTGAAATGCATGCTAACTGGATTAGTTTATTTCAGCTGTGTCAATTCCGATATGAGAGCCATATATATTGTTTCAGCTACGTACATGTACAAATGCCAAATATGAAACAAAATAGATTGGTAACCCAAGGTTTGCAAAGATGAGTACACCGTGGCAATTAATTGAACTTAATGATTTCTTGATGATTTGCAGAAAGTCTTGCTTGAGAATGTCAAGTTTATGTAAACCATATTAAAACACTCCATGTTCTCAGTGAGGCTGTCAGATACTGATGTATGTTCTAACAAGCTTTGGTCATACTAATGTATAGAACACAAACACTAAAGTATTATATCAAGGAAAACTGCAATATAATAGGTTCTTGATTGCCAAGAACTGAAATCAGATTAACACACACACACACACACACATACATATATATATGTGTGTGTGTGTGTGTGTGTGTGTGTGTGTGTGTTATGAATGGCATTGGTGAATTTAGGACATTTAAAGTGATGGATATGTGTATTCTTGTTATAATGGGTATGATTATACTAAGTTTCTTTATAGAGAGGAATGTGTTATATGGACATTAGTATACTGAGGGATTTTATAGTGGGAGATATATGTATTCTTATATTATAATGGGTATAATTCTTAGTTTCTTTATAGTGAGTGTAGTGAGTGATATATATTTCCCCATTATAATGGGCATCAGTAAACTGAGGGCTTTTAATGTGAATAATATATATATATATTCCTGTATTATAATGGGCATCAGTATACTGATGAGTTTTATTGTTAGAGACCTCTCTACTCCAGTGTTATTATGGCATCAGTATCCTGAGGAGTTTATAGTGAGGGATCTCTCTAGTCTGGTGTTATAATGAACCACAGTACACTGAGGAAATTGCAGTGAGGGACCTCTGTTTCTTTGTCCACCTAAAATGATCACGCTGACTTCATGTAGCACATCTACATCTGATGTCCAATATTGATTACCAAACTATTTTGTAATACATACTGTCGCATAATTTTTCTGTCATTTTGAGGTACAGACAGGACAGATTATGCTGTTATATTATTTATAACATAGCTTTTATCTTGCACTAATATTAGCTACACAAAATCATGGAGAAACTGAATATGTTTTCAGATCAAAAGATAGGTAATTTGTTAGAAAAGATAGTTGGATGTCGCACAGTACACATCTGGGCACTACTCACAGATAATGACAGCCTTATGGCAAATAAGGCCAATCTTGCATTAGTAAATGCAAAGTTGCAGAAACAAGTTTATTTTAATGAAGTAAAAGAGGAAAAATGACAGAAACTGTACACATTATTAGTGAAGCTGAAATAAAATCGTTTTTAAAGTCCAAACATGTGTGACAATAGAAGGAGTGGATGAAGCTATTCACACCATGATGGAACTGGAATTACTGTTGTGTGCCATTAATTAGTCTGAAAATAATTTCATATACAGTCAAACCTAGGCCACCCATGGGGAAAGGTCAAAATGGCCTTTGTAGACAGGTTACCTGTCCATGCAGGTTTCACCTTTAAAACTTGGTATTGGAACAAATACCATGCACCAAATAATAATAATGATAATGATATTATTATTATTATTATTATTATTATTATTATTATTATTATTATTATTATTTAATTTAGTGAACCATTTAGTAAAATTCAAAATGGATGTAGATGTTGTTTGCTCACAAAGTTTGCTTCATGCAAGATTACTCCATCCTTCTCACTTTAGTTAATCTTATAAATAGATCATCACTGACTTGTACATTTTTTAATAAAACCCAAACTCTGTATTTGGTGAAATTATTTTCACAATACACATTATTTTTATCAGTGTAAGGTTGTTAATCTCAATATATATAATAGCTAAGAAAGCTGTAATCCTGGTTTCATATTATTTGTGTAAATTGATTTTACCACTCCCAGCCATTTGAACCAAGGTTTGTCAAGACTGTCTGCCCTCACTTGTTTGGTTTCCAGACTTCACCATATTCTTCTTTTTCTGCAAAATTAATGTCAGCATTAATTGCAAATAATTAAAACAACACCCTTTTTCATGCTGTTTGCAGAAGCAAGTTTGTAATGGGGTGTTTGATTTGGTTATCATTGTCTAGAGAATGATTGACCACGGTTTTATAGCTTGGATAGAGTGAAAAATAAAAGCATGATATTAATGGATGGAATAAAGAGAGATGTAAGCAGAGATATAGAATAGAACAACATGAGCCCCCATATATAAAATGTAACAATTTAATAATTTATCCTAACCAAAATAAATTTTACAAGATACTTGAAGGATACACTATTATTAGCAAATGGTTTCCAAAACATTATTACAAAATGCAGTTATAAGTTCTGTTTATACCAATTGTCAAGTTTCATCATAAAATCAAGTGAGCAATTGAGCTCAATTGTCTAGCATGCCTGCATATCTGGTTGCTTGCCAGTCACTCCAAATTTAACATTGTTGGCAGTTTAGAGTTGACATATTCCTTCTGCTCCTCTCTCTATCTCTTTTCCAGCTTCCTTGAGGTATCAACCATACTTTGGTTGACTTCTCTATGCCTGTATGATGTATATATGGAGCTATTTCCCTTTTAAAAGCAAATAAATAGGCAATCTAAATATTTTGTCAGGTAATCTGGAATAGAACATTATCCCTGCTTGTTATGTCAGATATTGTCATATCATAATTCAACAGCGCACAGCCTGACAGCTGATCTACAAACCTAGTACCAGAAGATTCATTAATTTCCCTAATGGGCTATTTAGCATCCCTAACTAAACTATAACATAAACCAGACACAGTAATAAATCATTATGCCCTGCTGTAGATTATAAATAACTAACTGGACTAAATGTCGACCAGCAGGTGCTTCATTTCACAGTTAAAAGAATTCACATCTTAATTATACAAATGAATCAACGAAATTCACTGTTTCATGTTGCAACTACATTATTTGCTAATAATCCAACATGTGACATACTATAACCCAGGAAAACTCATTTTCAGCATACATGATTCATATCATATAAGACAAATAAATTCACACAGTTGTCTCACTAAATTCTTAGAATACACGATTCCTATAACAATCAAGACAACAAATTCAAGCATTTTCCTCAGAGTCAAGACTTTAACCTTTTACAGAAAAATTTGGACTGACTAATCTTGCAATGGAGAATACTCAAAATGTTGACATTTGTCTGGGAAACACATACCACCTTATTAAGCTTACCCTGTCAGGATTAAATTTATCTAGACGCCAAAAATTAACACATGCATATCCATGTTAAAGTATCTCCTCAGATTTCTGTGCTTTCCAGATAAACTGATTTCTGGACAGTCTCATCTTTTGAGACTTATTTCAACTAATACAAAGTTGTCTCTGCATCATTTCAGCTCCAGTTATTTTCTGATACTAAGACCCCAAGTTCACCCAGCCTTGCCCATCTCTCTGGCCGTTATCAAAATGGACTCTAATTAAAAATCAACCATGCCCCAAACCAGGGACATTAAAACTGTATGTTCTAGTACAGGCTCTAACTTTAACACGTTAAACAAACATATTCATCACCTTAATTGGATGTGTTTAACCCTGACCCTGCAATGTTCACTCATTTATGTACTGCCATTAAATCTTGCAAAATTCACACTGTTACAAGGCTCTAACTTTGTTCTCAATTGTTAATTTAACTAATACAGACTGCTGGGGCCCCTGTTGGCCAGGTGGTCTAAGGCTCTCACTTTTATAGATCCATGACATCTCAGAACTGTCCATATGGGTTCAAGTCTTGGGCTTGGCTAACATGGGTATATTAGAAAGTTTGCCAGTAGCTTGCCATGGGTCAGTGTTTCTTCACAGGGTTGTCCTGGATTCTTCCTCCACCAGATATTTTAACCATGTATAGCCTATCATGTGCTGGAAAATGAAATAAATCAGTAACAGCAACTCACTAACTACCATAAACCTGTGGTCAGACGGTTGTAGCCATGAGCAACCCCTCGATTTAAAGTATGATGTTATCATATATTTTTGGACAAAGTCCGTTTATTCATATAGAAAAGCCAGTGTCAGGCGGCAATGACCCTAGGCTTTGTTGGTCTGGGTGGATGACCTACTAAGCTGCTGTAAGCTCCTTTGTGACATTTCATGGATTTTTATAGACCTGTGTTATCACTAGCATTTACATGGGGCTTTATTGGTCACTACATTTATTAAAAACACAATATCAGTTACTTTTGATTGTGAGACAAGATTTTCAGCTTCTGAACAAAGAAAATTAGAATACTAGATCCTGTATGCCTGTAAGTATTTTGTTGATTTACTTGATGAGAATTGTGTGTCCTTTATTTATTTTATTTTTTAGATTTGAAATGGACCTTTGCAAAACATGCTCATATTAGAGAACAGAACTTGAAAATTCTTTTACACTTTGTATTTCACCACATAGTTAATGGTATATTTAGTATCAAACAGCTATAGAAGACTGTAGTAATCCATTTTGGAGTTTATTCTAACACTGAAATTTGGATGGAAAATTCCAACAGTGATTTTTGGTGGGTATTCAGTATTTTGCCCTAGCCTTTAGTTCAACAGTATATTCCACCAGACAACACTATTTGAGAACATTTCCATGGGGAGAAGGCAATAATAGTATACAAACATACATACATACATATATATATATATATATATATATATATATATATATATATATATATATATATATATATATATATATATATATATCTGTGTGTGTTTGTGCACAATGCCTTTGTATGTGCATACATTAATATTTGCCCTACCTGTTTGACCATTTCATCCTGAGATCATAGTTGTAACACCTTGAGGTCAGATAGAGTTTAGTAGACGAACATTGACTCATATAGGTATTTTTTCCTTGGTCAGCCTAACAGCTGTTGTTCTTGTTGTTGTACTGAAAGTTCTTTTGTCCTTTCTTCGCAGCAATATCCTTCTGTACAAAGGAGGTAGTCCCAATCTGGAACCGCAGTTCAACACTGGCTCCCTCTCCATGATTTCAATAGCTTCCCTTATTTGTCTCCTTAGGGTACTCTGATATTATCCCAAGAAACAGTATGTCCTGGTTCTTTGCAATGTTCACCAGCTACTGTCAGGGATTCTCTGTTGGTGTGTAAGTGTTCTTTGTTATACAAGTATTTTTTGGCTCTTGTTTCAAGGCTTCTAGTGATCTCCCCAGTATAGTCTTTTTCACACTTGTCACATAAGAGTTTATCAATGACCAAGCACTTCTTATTCGGAGAAGGATTTTATCGTGATATCAACATATTGTTGATCAGGTGACTCCAGTCTAAACATCATTCCTCAGATGAAGGCATTGTGACATGGTCTGAAGCTAAGGAATCATGATTTAGTTTGCAGCAGAAAGGTATTGATTCCTCTTCACATATTATAAATGGCAGTAAACATATTCATTCTAGGAAAAGGTTATACATTAATTAAATGTGTTGTTCAGAATTTCCTCTGAAATTCAAAGTGATATTTTTATTGACAGAAACTGGCAAATCCCAATGCATGACCAGAGATTAGAGATTCAGTTCACAAAGTAATTGAAAAATGATGATCAGCCAGAAAATATTTCCACCATTATTAGAAACAGTAAAACCTTTAAATTATTTCTTCTTCAAAATCCTCCAAATAGAATTTGACCTAATTTGATAGAAAGCAAATTGCCAAATATAATTTGACCAAATTGGATAGAAAACAAATTGTACAAATGATACATATCTACCATCAAATAAGGCCATCATTGCTAAAAATAGAAAATCTTTTAAATAACATTTCAAAATCCTCAGAACGAATTTGACTGACTTTGATAGAAAGCATTATGACATGAATTCCTTTCAAAGTTTGATCAGAATTTTATGTACCATAATAAATTCATGCACAGCATCTCATTTCCAAATATTTCATAGTTGTTACGAGTCACTGTTATTGCTTAAATTTGAAATGGCTGATTGGATGCAATTTATTTCCATATGAATAAGATAGTTTCTCTTAGGTATTTTGTAAAATAACTTTTAGGGTTTGGCAAAAGATGTAATGCAACACTAATGGGATCTTTTTTACTACAGTTTTAGCAGTATCATTGAAAATATTCAAAAATATTGTTATGATTGTGTGATAAGGGAGTCACCAAAGGACCATTCATATTTATGATATTGAAGAATCACCAGAGTACCATTAGTATTTATGATATTCAAGAGTCACGAAAAGGACCATTCGTATTTATGATATTGAAGTCATCAAATAACCATTCATATTTATGATCTTGAATAGTCACCAAAGGACCATTCATATTTATGGTATTGAAGAGTCACCAAATGAGCATTTACCAATGATTGGCAGACAATCTCCCATGGACAACCTTAGTTGTAGTGATTTCAACCATCAGGTTTCCAAATTCAGAAAACTTGTGGACTTGAAAAGAATCTGAAGGTTGTATTTTTGTGGTAAATGTGACACAATTTTCTGAGGTGGCAATTCAGAAGGAATTGTTAGCTTTCAGACTTAACATTAGGTGCCTTCACATTCAGAAAGCATTAGACTTTAAAAAAAGGCTTTAAAGGTAACTTAAATATAACTGTTCAATTTCTTCCATCCTCTTTGTATTTTGTGTATTGATATAATATTAAGTTCTGTTATTGTTGAGTTATACGGCTGTAAGCTTGAGAATGGAAGTTAGTCCCGGTGTGTTTAAAGGTTTTCAGGACTCCAAGTCTAGGAATAAATTGTTTATGGAGATTGGGTAATCACATTTTACAGCTCGATGGCCTTTGATGCTAACATTCTATGATGCTAGCAATCACAGAAATCTTCAGCAGTGATAAACATTCTCAGGTGGAAATTTGTTTTAATAAGATGAAATATATTAGCAGTTGTGAATTTATGGGCTTTGTACTATTGTATGAGATTTTCACCTCAAAGTCGTTGATGTCTGTTATTGTAACATATTTTCGTCATGAAGTCACTGAATCTGCCATTGTAACATATTTTCATTATGAATTCCCTGACGTATATTGTTGCATATATTCTACATTGTATAAATGATGGTGCTGGTTGAATTTCTTGCCAGTTTGTAATTCATCTGTTCCTGTAAATCAAACTTTCTTTAGTATAGCAGTAAAGATTCTGAGAAAGAGAACATTTTGAAAGAAAAAAAACCATTTAATAGTGGAAAATGACTCAATTCAGAAACGAAAATTCCATTGTGCATTCCTTTCTTGGTACAGTCTGTTTCAACATTTTTCATGCTACTTGGGAAATTCCATTGCCAACCTAGAAATGCTAAATGACTAACTGATATACTGGTGATTGAACTGGTTCTTTATTTGTATGCTTTTATTGCAAGTTGTTAAAGACATTGAAGGACTATACTGCTGTTTGACATAAAGAAATTCTTTTGCTTCTTGAATGGACATGAAAATAAGAACTTTCATATTTGGATTTTATTGTTGTAGTTTCAGAATCTCAGACAAAAGTTTTCAAGTTGTCTTATGGATTTTCCAACAATTCTTTATGGGTAATAAATTGTGTTTATTTATTGACACTGATTTTTATAGGTGATTGCTTTATTTACCCAGGTATTCTGTAAGGACCTTGGTCTGGAAGGTGTCAACTCTCCTTCTGACCAATTCTTTCACCATATTAAATTGTCATAATAGGTTGAAAAATTGCCATAACACATTGTAACATAGATTTTATATATTTTTTAAAAATTATATGCATTTTTAAAATTTGTTTTACTGTAACAAATATAGAAACAACTTGATTTTCACCAATCAGGGCAAATTCATTTGCCATTTGAAATGTGTCTATATTGTAAATGTCATTGGTTATCAATGTAATAAATTATTCTAAATCTTGAACTGGTTTTTATCTTATGTCAAGTTTGAGTTTAGTCCTGTATCTTATCTGAGTGTTGGCCAAGGTGCAGAGTACCACTGTAAATCATACTGATAACACAGATCCTTGGCATGCAGTCAGGCTGTGTGACTGAGGACCTACCTATTCAGCCTGGTTATAAGACAATTCCATGCCCTTTAGTCTGGAAGTGATACCTGCTGGTGCAAGATAGGCAAGTTCCACAGGAAGTTGGGTAGTTACTATGCTACTAGGGGTAAGTAGATTGATTGAGGAATTAGGTCCTTTATTGGCTGAACTGTTAGGAAGTTTCATAATATAAAGTCTTTTAGAACATTATAGTTCTGTTTATAGAAAATATCTCTGCACTGGATTTAGTAAAAATGTTCACAGTAAATTGAGAAAGCCAGAATGAGGGTCAAGTCCAATATTTTCTCTAGATGTATATGTTTATTTGGTTGCATCATTGCCTCTTAATTGAAACCTAAATTGTACCCCCATGGCATTCATCACAGCCCATTCAGTTGTATGTAAATGTTCCCAATCTGTGAATAAAACCCAGACATTCTTGGCAGACCATGTTAATCATGACCTTTCTTAAAAATGAGAGATAGGAATATTTGTTATGAGATAATTTTGCCAGAATTTGCATTCTCTATGTTCAGAATAAAACCACATACATTTAAACTTGCTATACGATGACTTTGTTTCCAACTTGAAAGTCATTTAGAGGTCAAGAATATATAATGATCGTTGGGTTTAATGAAGAACCATCCTTACTGGAGGTCTTTACATGTATGTTCACATTAGCCAACCTAATACTAGACTTGTAAGGTTAATTTGTGTACAGGAGGATTTGCCTGCAAGTATCTGATAAGGTTACACATTCAATACATTTGAGACAAAAAAACAAAACACCCATTGTACAAAATTTACAAAACTTAGCTTTATAATTTTATTCCCATAACAAAGCAAGGTACCAAAATACCAGTGATTTATTTTTTGTCAAAATGAAATGTTTATCTTAATAGGCTGAAAAATGTCCCAACCAGAATTGAAATTTGATACTTCTGAACTCTTGGAATATTTGTGACAGCTTTATAAATTATCATAAAAGAATTATGAGTTTCAAACCACATGTTTGATTTGTTTAAAAATGAAGCTTTTTGTGGGAATACAACTGAATACCTTCTTAGTGGTAATCTATCTGTGAAATAAAAATGTTTTATTATAAGATCAGTCTTTGGAGAAAATAATGTGGATGTACTCACTTGCACTATCATAAATATTACAAGTCATGAAAACCCATTTTGAAAATGAACTGTAACAAACAAAACAACCTTGTTGAAGCTTTATTTGAGGGAGCAGCACAGTTCATGTCCCACTTTTGGGCATATTCAGAAAATTTAGAAACAATATTCCAAACAATTTTTTTTGATTAAACTTATATTTTGGGGTGAAAAGAATGACTTATTTGGAGATATTAAGCTTGAGTACAACAGATATATGGAAAACATGTATATGGATGGTATTAAGTTTAAGTACAATGGGTATACAATATTAAGCTTAAGTACAACATGTATATGGATGGTATTAAAAAGTACAACAGATATATGGAAAACATGTATATGGATGGTATTAAGTTAAAGTACAACATATATACAGTATTTGGCTTAAGTACAACAGGTATATGGTATTAAGCCTGGGTACAGTATGTATACAATATTAAGCTCTGGTACAACATGTATATGGTATTAAGCTTAAGTACAAAATATATATGGATGGCATTAAGCACGAGTACAACATGTATACAATATTAAGCTTAAGTACAAAATATATATGGATGGTATTAAGCATGAGTACAACATGTATACAATATTAAGCTCTGGTACAACATGTATATGGTATTAAGCTTAAGTACAAAATATATATGGATGGCATTAAGCACGAGTACAACATGTATACAATATTAAGCTTAAGTACAAAATATATATGGATGATATTAAGCATGAGTACAACATGTATACAATATTAAGCTCTGGTACAACATGTATATGGTATTAAGCTTAAATACAAAATATATTTGGATGGTATTAAGCATGAGTACAACATGTATACAATATTATACTTAAGTGCAACAGGTATATGGATGGTATTAAGCTCAAGAACAACATGTATATATTATTAAACTTAAGTACAAAATATATATGGATGGTATTAAGCATGAGTACAACATGTATACAATATTATGCTTAAATACAGCAGATATATGGATGGTATTAAGCTCATTACAACATGTATATATTATTAAGTTTGAGTACAACATGTATATGGTATTAAGTTTAAGTACAAAATATATATGGATGGTATTAAGCATGAGTACAACATGTATACAATATTATACTTAAATACAGCAGATATATGGATGGTATTAAGCTCAAGTACAACATGTATATATTATTAAGCTTGAGTACAACATGTATACAATATTAAGCTTAAGTACAAAATATATATGGATGGTATTAAGCATGAGTACAACATGTATACAATATTATACTTAAATACAGCAGATACATGGATGGTATTAAGCTCAAGTACAACATGTATATATTATTAAGCTTAAGTACAACATGTATATGGATGGTATTAAGCTTGAGTACAACATGTATCTGAATGGTATTAAGCTTGAGTACAACAGGTATATGGATGGTATTAAGCTCAAGTACAGCAGGTATATGGATGGTATTAAGCTCATTACAACATGTATATATTATTAAGCTTGAGTACAACATGTATATGGATGGTATTAAGCATAAGTAAAACATGTATATGAATGGTATCAAGCATGAGTACAACAGGTATATATTTAGCTTGAGTACAACATGTATATGGTTTTAAGCTTGGTTTTGGTGTGATGCTTTACAGCACAACAATACAAATAGGTTATTTAGTGCCATGTTAATTGAGTAAAGTGTCTTGAACACACCACATTAGTTGACCCAAGCTGGTCCGGCAGTAGGATTTGAATTCACACCCTTTTGATCCTGAGTAAGGTACACTAACCACTCAGCCACAGCATCACCCAATGTTCAGCTTGAGTATAGCTTTTACATAACTTTGGCACTGCAGCTATTCCAGTTGTTTATTAATGTAAAGGACTTTGATTACTTGTGAAAGCTTACACCCTACATTACAGTTTTGTATAGAAAAATGAATATACATATACAATGTTGTTTAGAAATTTCACAAAGATGGATTATATAATTCAGCATGGCAAATAATAGTATTGCTGTGTGACATGATAATATCAAAATATGGTTAGGAAAGAGGGGGAAAGATGGATAAGTGTGGGGAAGCAGTTATGTTAGTGTATTTGATATCACAGGAGAGTCATATGATAGCATTGTGATAATACTAAGTGATAAACATGAGTGTTGACCTCATTACATGATCAGACATGTGATGATATTTGTGTAAGCATCTAGGAGAGGGTTGATGTAAATTAATAGAAATCTTAACCCACTATGAACATCTTGTGACAATTATTAGATGTACTTAAGTAATATATTTCATATTAACATTATTGGACTGATGTCTTTAAGTAACATATTTTATTCCCTTATGGGACCTGTAAATTTTATATTAGAAATTTTATTTAGTTTTTACAGTTATCTAACTGTCCCCTTATTATATGAATTGGTTACTGACCTTTAGCTCCACAAGTCATAGACCAGAGGAGCTTTTGGGATGGTCTTTTGTCCATCATATGTCTGTCCATAAGCACATGTTTGTTATTGCTACTCCTCCCAAGCTACCTGAAGGATTGCCATGAAACTTGACACCCACACATTCATCAAATGTTGGGCCTAGGTGAAAATCGTGCCACTCAGATATCCAGTATGGCCACCAGAGTGGCCATCATTAGTATTTTGTTGCTGTATTGCTACTTCTCAACAAATGGTCTTATATCATCGTTGAGTTGTAACCAAAAGATCTTTTGTTACATCTGGTTGGTCCTAAATGAAAATGTTGCCTTTCTGACCTGTAATATGGTCATGGCAGCATCCATCTCAAAATTATTGTTATTGCTATTCATTCCTGAACTTCCAGACATAGGATTTTGACCAGAATACTTATGATGTACAGCTGGTCATAAATGAAATCTGTGTCAATTGTACATCCAATATGGTTGCCACAGTGGCCATCTTGAGAATCTTGTTACTGATCCTGAATGAATGGTCATATCAACATGGGTTTTTTGCTAAAAGACATTTTATATCTTTCAGGTCCAAAATGAAAATGATGCCACTCAGACATCCAGTATGGTTACCACATTTTCCATCTTGAAAATCCTGTTATCACTATCAAACTTCTAAATGAATTGATAATATATCAGCATAGAGTTTTCCCTGAAAGACTTCTTATGTTGCTGATAACTAAAAATTCTGTCAATCTGATCTGCAATATGTCACCACAATGGTCAGCTTGAAATCTTGTTTGGGCTACTTCTAGACAGCTGGTCATATCAAATGATGGTTCCACCAGAAGACTTTATGGCGTCTAGTTGGTCCTAAATGGAATTGGAGCCAGTCTAACAGCCAGTACAGCCATATTGGCAGCCACCTTCAAAATATTTTTATTGTGACTCCTCCATAAAGAAATATTATATAAACATGGGGTTTTCATCTTAAGACTTCATATCGTCACTTGATGGTCCAAAATTAAAATTGCACCATGGTGGTCATCTTGACAATCTTGTTGCCACTCCTCTTAAATGAAAATTCATTTTTTTACATGGGATTTTCATCAAGATAATTATTATGGTGTCTGGTTGATCCTCAATGAAAGCAATGCAAACATAGGGGCCATCTTGAAGACGTTGTTACCTTTACTCCAAATCAGAATGGAGTTTTCACCAGGAGGCTTCTTGTGATACCTAGTTGATCCTAAATAAAAATGCTACCAACCATGTATCCAATATGGCTACCAATTGAGGCTATCTTGAAAATCTTGCTGTAACTGCCACCTTGAATTGATGGTCTTATCAACATGGGGTTTTCACCAAAAGATTTCCAATGATGTATAACTTGGTCCTAAATAAAAGAAATCATGCTAATCTGTTGTTCAATAGGTTCACCATAGCAATTAATTTGAAAATCTTGTTTTTTACTGAAGAATATCAGGGATGATTTCAACACTCAGCACTTAAAAGGAAGAAATTGTCTTATCTTGAAATCCTGGAAATTTTAATCATAATTCTAATCATACAGTAGAGCACCAGTTTCTTCGAGAGACTTTTTTTCCAGAATTTCAAAACCCCAAAATATGAGTGATTGACGTTTCCAAAGATAGATCCATTTTCTTCTGCATTTCAAAGCACTAAATGTTGGGTGATTACTCTTTCTAACGATAATGTCCATTTTTTGGCAAATTCTCACATTAATAGCATGACAACATGTTAAACATTTCTAAAAATCAAGCCAGGAGAAGACTTAGCAATTTTTGTTTATACATTTTTTATCTTTGATCAAGTCACCAAGTTCTGATGTTTATTCTTTTCAGGGCTTTTAGTTATTTTAATACCAATTACAGGGAACATGTTACACATATATTAATTGATTAGGGATAGAGTTTAAAAGACTAGGACTTTGTTAGAGCTTTAGGGCAAATTTCAACTTAGCTATATGTTGTTTAGACTTTTCATCCTATGGCTGTGAGTCATTATACTGGTACACATGGATGAATTTGGAGAAATATTAAATTACTATTATGTTAAATTTATCTCCTTGACCTACTTTTCATACTTTACTGGTTTTTGACAATATCATTGCAGCTGTTATCCCTGTAGTCATTAAATGTGTGCTTATTATGTTTGCTTTTTGCAGGTGTCTTTATTATGAATTTCAGTAACGTTTTACAGGTAATAATTTGATACTTTGAATAGGGAATAATTTCTGTATCAAAAGATAGGACATTATGCAAATTGTTTAGGTGGTCTTGTATTTATATCTTTTTGATTGTGACGATTTTATGGTCATTAAAGTTCACGCATGGAATTATAGGCTACTATGCATTGTTAGGCCTCACCATGAACTACTGTTTTGAATGATTTTGGTCTTTTTGTGATTAATGTATATACTCATTTTTAAGTGCAGCTGCAAACTGCACATACCCCAAACTGTTGTTGCATAATGTGTTGAATGATACGGGTCTTTGCAATTTGTTTGGAGTAATCAGTAGAACAGACAACATGGACCCTGATCTGCCAGAACATTATGCATCAACAGATCAGAGTCTATGTTATTTGCAGTTGGATTCTGCTTTAAATGCAAGTATATACAGTGCATATTTTTGCAAGTATTAGCTGATGAGTTTTCAAATTTTAGACATTAGAAAATCTTAAGCAATGTATTTCCCCCATCTGTTGGGAATTTAGACAGGAATGAAATTTGTAAGGTTAGACAGGAATGACATCCATATGGTTCAACAGGAATGACATTCATAAGGTTAGGTGGGAATGGCATTCATAAGGTTAGGTGGAAATGGCATTCGTAAGGTTAGGTGGGAATGGCATTTGTAAGGTTTGACAGGAATGACATTTGTAAGGTTAGGTGGAAATGGCATTCATAAGGTTAGGTGGGAATGGCATTCGTAAGGTTTGACAGGAATGACATTCATAAGGTTAGGTGGGAATGGCATTCGTAAGGTTAGGTGAGTATGGCATTCATAAGGTTTGACAGGAATGACATTTGTAAGGTTAGGTGGGAATGGCATTCGTAAAGTTAGGTGGGAATGGCATTCATAAGGTTTGACAGGAATGACATTTGTAAGGTTAGGTGGGAATGGCATTCGTAAGGTTAGACATGAATGACGTTCATAAGGTTAGGTGGGAATGGCTTTTGTAAGGTTAGACATGAATGACATTCATAAGGTTAGGTGGGAATGGCATTTGTAAGGTTAGGTGGAAATGGCATTCATAAGGTTAGGTGGAAATGGCATTCGTAAGGTTAGGTGGGAATGGCATTCGTAAGGTTAGACATGACTGACATTCGTAAGGTTAGGTGGGAATGGCTTTTGTACGGTTAGGTGGGAATGGCATTCATAAGGTTAGACAGGAATGACATCCATATGGTTCGACAGGAATGACATTGATAAGTTAGGTGGGAATGGCATTCGTAAGGTTTGGTGACATTCATAAGGTTAGGTGGGAATGGCATTCGTAAGGTTAGGTGAGTATGGCATTCATAAGGTTTGACAGGAATGACATTTGTAAGGTTAGGTGGGAATGGCATTCGTAAAGTTAGGTGGGAATGGCATTCATAAGGTTTGACAGGAATGACATTTGTAAGGTTAGGTGGGAATGGCATTCGTAAGGTTAGACATGAATGACGTTCATAAGGTTAGGTGGGAATGGCTTTTGTAAGGTTAGACATGAATGACATTCATAAGGTTAGGTGGGAATGGCATTTGTAAGGTTAGGTGGAAATGGCATTCATAAGGTTAGGTGGAAATGGCATTCGTAAGGTTAGGTGGGAATGGCATTCGTAAGGTTAGACATGACTGACATTCGTAAGGTTAGGTGGGAATGGCTTTTGTACGGTTAGGTGGGAATGGCATTCATAAGGTTAGACAGGAATGACATCCATATGGTTCGACAGGAATGACATTGATAAGTTAGGTGGGAATGGCATTCGTAAGGTTTGACAGGAATGGCATTCATAAGGTTAGGTGGTAATGGCATTCATAAGGTTAGGTGGGAATGGCATTCGTAAGGTTAGACAGGAATGACATGGCTGCAAGTATTAATGGTGGAGGAAGAACCCGGGAAATCCCCAGAAAGAACCACTGACCCTCGAGAAGCTTCTGGCAAGCTTTCTCACATACCCACATTGGCCGAACCAAGACTCGAACCCACACAGACAGAGGTGAGATGGCAGTGATCCGTAATGGAGAGAGATATACCAATCATAGTCATGAAACAGTTTGCATGTTGACAGTCATTCTACAGTATTTATATTATTTTTAGAAGAGTTATGCTGTTAATGTGACTTTAGATTCGTACCTTATGGGGTAAGAGTTGGATGCATCATAGCCTGGGGTGTATAAATGTGAATAAATTTAGTACAGTTCCTCAAATATATTCAAAGATTGATTTATTCATTCCTTTAAAATTAATCAATAATTACTTTTCCAGACTGCAGTTTTTGAAAAGCTCACAGTTACTTTTTCAAAAAACAAGTTGATCCAGATATTCTAAAAGACTTCATAATGTATGACAGGTAAGTCATAATAGATAATTTTTGGCATATGGAAAGTTTGTTTGGGGGTGGGGGTTGCACTACTGGTCATAGTCCAGAAAAGCTTATGGCATGGCCTGTGGCCTGTTGTATGTCATCAAATGTCCATCAGTCTCTTAGCACAAGTGTTTTTATTGCTAGTGTCAAAAATCTGCTTTGGAGAATTGCATTGAAACTTTACATACATATTAATCTAAAGGTCTAGCTGGTCTAAATGAAAATGGTTCTAGCAAGACATCCAGTATGGCCACCATGAGGTCTAGGTCAGAAGCCTTTACACATACACAGGGGTCATGCTAACAGGCAAGGTAAGCAACTAAGTTGCCTAAAAATTGTAACTTTGCCTTCTGTTAAGAAAGTGAAAAGGACTTTTTCCTATGATTATTTTAGAGATACATTGAGAGATTGTAATGTTTTAGATGCTTCCTCACCAGTGTTCCAGTGTTGTGTTGTAGCTCAAAGCAAAATGTAGGCATCAAGCCGTCATATAGCTGGTGTTGATATCAATTGTGCCAACAAGCAAACTCTTGCACATTCACAAGCATGTGTTTTGATAGCTGATTGACTACTAACCCTTTCCCAGGTAAATTAGCAACTATCACTGCCCAATTTACACATTTATTTATCCTTTGATGATAGATACATACAAACTTGTTTCTAGTATGTAAATAGCTGTTTATTTGTACTTTAAGAATAGAATTGGTGAAATGAATATTTTAAATGCTACATGTACAATATTGTAGTCAAAAAATCAGTTTGGAACAACAAGTGAACCTGTCATAGTGATATAGTAGCAGACATTGCTGTGTCTGGGAAGTACCACATTATTAGATTTTCTATTTTTTGTAAACCATTGGGCAAATATTGTCAAGAAAAATGTACAATTCATAGAAAGCCAAGTCTAGATATTGTGTTGTTGAAGATTTAGCTTTAAAATGCAGTTGTATGGGTAAGAAACATATGGGACAATACTATGTTGTGGAATTCAATAAGTTCTCTAAGGTGAAAGCTATTTTCTGACTTCACTCATTTTTGTGAAAATACATATCAAAGCATTGAAGCAAATACTGTTTAACCAGTATGTTATTACAAATGCATCAGCAAATAGTGAAACCTTACATTTGCAATCCTATCAATGACTGTTGTAACAAAAGTATAAAGTGAGTGGTTACATTAAGTAAACCCCATTTTCTAAACATAGATATACTCACGTGTTGGCTGTGTTGATTAGGTTGAAAAGAAGGGTTTAATTTATTCATATACTTGCGTCAATGCTTCATTGCATTGTCTGTGAATAGTTACTATAGTGTTTTATCAGCAACAAAGAAATTAGGACAAACAGTATAATCTGAAGACACGTACATTTGCTCTCATATACATGGTACAGAGGTTGTTTCAAACAAGTTTATAAATCTTTTCAAGTGCCATTTTATGGTGAACTTAATCTTTATACCTATTATATACTTATGCTCGTACAATACTCTTGTTTCTTAATTTCTTCTGCTCCACGTTTCTTTCTCTTTTTTTTCTTGTATCTTATAGTGTTTTTCTTTCTTCAGGCTATCCTCTTTTCTCTTTGCACCTATACCCTGTTTTAATTGCTCAATATATAGCTGTTTTGAAGCCTTTATACAGAAAACAAGACTTATGTAGAGAAAAAATTGTAAGGTAGTCCGTGGGATGGCTCCTCAACCCATGGCTACCTATGTACGATGAATATTAAACAGAAAAATCTGAATTAAGGGTAGTTGATTAAGCATTTTTACTAACTTAAAATAATGTAATATTGTTTCTCAGTTAAAATTAACTTGAATGAAAAACATCTATTGTTCTTTTTTTAATGTGACCGAAGTACACTGCATATGAATATATACATTTGCAGTTTACTAGTATTGTAACTGGATTTGGTTTTAATCAATATATACTCTATAATATAATAAAGTGCAAGACAGTTTACCTATTCACTACTGAAACAGAGTTGGAATTTGTTCTAGTATAATGCTGTATAACTTGGAACAGAATTTTCAGCATGAATGGGATAGATTTTTTCATGTACAATTTCTGGAGGGACACCCATGTGATTTCGTTGTAACGGTATGAAGAGTAATGTGTGTTGAAAGTCACATGTGAAGGTTTACCTTTCACAAAACTCAGCAGTACGCAAAATTCATGTTCCACACAGTCATTGAAACTTGGCAGATGTGTCATTCTTGATTAACAATACTTTTGATTCTGCTCCCTAACCCCAGTTCCTCCCTAGCTATGATGTGTTATCTTTTTCAATCTTTCACTGAGCTGTTTCCATTCATTAGTCCCCCATTCCTCCTCATGCCACCATGTGTAATCTTCCCCAATATTCCACTGAATTGTTTACATTTATTGGTTTCAAGTCCCTCCCTTAGATAGCATTCCACTGAATTGTTAACATTTACTAGTCCCCAGTTCCTCTTCTAGCTAACTTGTGTGTTCTTCCACAGTAGTCCACAGTTGTTTACCTTCATTGGAGAATGTGAACTTCACATGTTTCAGAAACCTCCTGATGAAAAGGTCTATTTGGTATTTTGTTAACATCTAAATAAAAAAATATATGCATATAAAGTATAAAGTGGTAGTGACAATTTTTTAAATATTGTAGTATTTAGATTAATTGAATCTTTAAATGCATGTTTAATTTTTTTTTAATTTTGGGTTGGACTGCAAAGCAGTTCTAGTTAATGGATTAATGATGTTCATCTGTCTGTTGGAAATATTAGCTTGGATAAGGGGACTTTGTATCCCTCAAGGTAAGAAAGGCACTAGTGACAGGTAACTACATGAATTATATTAGTAGCATTTGTTGCATCCCCTCCCGCATAATTCTAGATATTCAACTATAAAAGGGTTCCCGCTGTGTATAAACACTGAATTGCATCGTGGTGCTGTCAGAAGCTATAATTAGGAAACTGTAAGCAAGGTCATACTCTGCTTGAAAAATCAAAATTTCTTAGCAGCATGCGAGTTCTTATGCATTGTTTTGAAGTGTTTTCTGAAATAAACATAATATACTGGTAAAAGAAATCAAAATACTTTATATGTGCATATTATTTGTGGAAAAAGCACATGGGCCTTCTATATTTTGTTGCAAAAATAAGTATGTATTTGTGTTTAAAAGAATACATTAGTTCAAGACATAAAATGTACTCTTTTGGTCATTGTTATGGTCCTAATTAACTGGTTCAATTGACTATTAGTTCAGTTTGATCCAGTTTTTGCCTTGATTGATGTGATCATTTCCTTTAATCAAGAATTTATAATACACTGTTTAATCTTGTTAATAATTGTTTTATTACAACTTAATATATTAATGTCTATTTCACTGTCTCCAAGTATATATAACCTTCACTTCAAATTCTATATCAAGATCTATTACACTGTCTGTAAGCTCAAATGACTTTACTTCAGGTACTATATCAAGGTCAATTACACTGTCTATAAGCTCAAATGACCTTCATTTCAAGTACTATATCAAGGTCTGTTACACTGTCTGTAAGGTCAAATGACCTTCATTTCAAGTACTATGTCAAGGTCTGTTACACTGTCTGTAAGGTCAAATGACCTTCATTTCAAGTACTATATCAAGGTCTGTTACACTGTCTGTAAGGTCAAATGACCTTCATTTCAAGTACTATATCAAGGTCTGTTACACTGTCTGTAAGGTCAAATGACCTTCATTTCAAGTACTATGTCAAGGTCTGTTACACTGTCTGTAAGGTCAAATGACCTTCATTTCAAGTACTATATCAAGGTCTGTTACACTGTCTGTAAGGTCAAATGACCTTCATTTCAAGTACTATATCAAGGTCTGTTACACTGTCTGTAAGGTCAAATGACCTTCATTTCAAGTACTATATCAAGGTCTGTTACACTGTCTGTAAGGTCAAATGACCTTCATTTCAAGTACTATATCAAGGTCTGTTACACTGTCTGTAAGGTCAAATGACCTGTATTTGAGTACTATATCAAGGTCTATTTACTGTCTGTGAGGTCAAGTACTATATCGAAGTCTGTTACACTGTGATTAAGCCCATATGACCTTCACTTCAGGTACTATATCAAGGTCTGTTACACTGTCATTAAGCCCATATAACCTTCACTTCAGGTACTATATCAAAGTCTGTTACACTGTCATTAAGCCCATATAACCTTCACTTCAGGTACTATATCAAAGTCTGTTACACTGTGATTAAGCCCATATAACCTTCACTTCAGGTACTATATCAAAGTCTGTTACACTGTCATTAAGCCCATATAACCTTCACTTCAGGTACTATATCAAAGTCTGTTACACTGTGATTAAGCCCATATAACCTTCACTTCAGGTACTATATCAAAGTCTGTTACACTGTGATTAAGCCCATATAACCTTCACTTCAGGTACTATATCAAAGTCTGTTACACTGTGATTAAGCCCATATAACCTTCACTTCAGGTACTATATCAAAGTCTGTTACACTGTGATTAAGCCCATATAACCTTCACTTCAGGTACTATATCAAAGTCTGTTACACTGTCTATAAGCTCAAATGACCTTCATTTCAAGTACTATATCAAGGTCTGTTACACTGTCTGTAAGGTCAAATGACTTTCATTTCAAGTACTATGTCAAGGTCTGTTACACTGTCTGTGAGGTCAAGTACTATATCAAAGTCTGTTACACTGTGATTAAGCCCATATAACCTTCACTTCAGGTACTATATCAAAGTCTGTTACACTGTGATTAAGCCCATATAACCTTCACTTCAGGTACTATATCAAAGTCTGTTACACTGTGATTAAGCCCATATAACCTTCACTTCAGGTACTATATCAAGGTCTGTTACACTGTGATTAAGCCCATATAACCTTCACTTCAGGTACTATATCAAAGTCTGTTACACTGTGATTAAGCCCATATAACCTTCACTTCAGGTACTATATCAAGGTCTGTTACACTGTCATTAAGCCCATTTAACCTTCACTTCAAGTACTATATCAAAGTCTGTTACACTGTGATTAAGCCCATGTAACCTTCACCTCAGGTACTATATCAAAGTCTATTTACAGTCTATAAGATCAGATGACCTTCACTTCAAGTACTATATCAAGGTCTATTTACAGTCTATAAGGTCAGATGACCTGAACTTCAAGTACTGTATCAAGGTCTGTTACACTGTCATTAAGCCCATATGACCGTCACTGATTTCACGGATAAGTGTGTATGCCTTTTCACATTCAACAGTATTGTTTACAAATGACAAGCTTGTGTTTCCCTGAAAATGTAATCTGATTATATGCGTATTTAATAATTATTGCACTTTTATTTACTTAAGACAAAAATTTGAAGCAGTTTAATAGGTATTTCATATTAGTTTATTTTCCTGATTTTAGTTATGCCACTACTAGGTTAACAAAATTAAAATCTTTATTCATTTCCTTTTGTACACTTTTTAAAAATGTTGTCTTTTTGTAGTTTTTAGTTCTATCAGTCATCTGTCTTCCAATATCCATCTGTCCATCAATAGCATGAGTTTGTTATCACTACTCCTAAACTCTCACCTGTCTGTGTGGGTTTGAGTCTCGGGTTCTGCCAATGTGGGTATGTGGGAATGCTTGTCATTAGCTTCTCCTGGGTCGGTGGATCTTTCCGGGGTTTTCTCGGGTTCTTCCTCCACCATTTATACTGGCCATCATGTATAGCCTATCTTGTGCTGAAAAATGGCGTTAAACCCTACAACAGCAAATCAACAACTACCACTCCTAAACTACTCGGAGGATTGCCTTGAAATTTTACATAAACATTCATCCATTGGTCTAGTTGGTCCTAGATGAAAATAACATACAGTATGACTGCCACGGTGGCCATCTCACTAAACTTAATATCTTGACTCCTTCTGAATGGATGGTCATGTCAGCATAGGATTATCACTTACACATCGCTTATGATATCTGCTTGGTCCTAAATGAAAATGGTGTTTATCTTATATCCATTATTAAAATTTTGTTACCACTACTCCTGAGTGGATGGTCATATTAACATGGGTTTTAACTACAAGACATACGTTTTGACTTTTTGGTCATCATAAACTTAGTAACAGAAAGAAGCAAACCAACACGTTTTGTAGAATGTAACAAATAATTTAATTCTCTAAGTTATAAAATGAAAATTTAAGAAGAACTTGCTGTATTTTGAATTAAATCCAAATAATCCCACCAAACATCTAAACAAGTCCGAAAAAATTAAATGCTCCAAATGAATACCAGGTCTTGGAATGTGCTGGAGTGCCGACATTCTTCATGTATCACAATGGCATTGTTTAGAACTCCTTTAAATAAATTCTGAATAATCTCAGCATTTTAGTCTAGATTCAATGAGCACTTTGTAATTCCAGTGAATAATCTAAACAAATGATTCCTCCCATATTATATGAAAACATCACGTTAAACACATTCTGCAGAATGATATTAAAACAAGAATGTAGGAAATAAGAATGATATAACTGTCCACCTATTAGGTCCTTATATACAACCATACCCATACACACACATACACAGACAAACACACACACACATATCAGTAAGCGTGGCGTAGAACATCATGCTGAAGAGGGTTGGAACCAATACACAGCCTTGCTTGACTCCATTGGTGACTGGGAATGGTTCAGATGACTCACCGTCATGCACAACACGAACTAGCATGCCATCTTGGAATTGCCAAAGTATCACAATAAATTTTTTGTCTGGAACCACATTTTGCCATACTTAAAAACACACGGGAAAATATTCCATAAAGAGTTCTTTTAATTTAATGCTGTTTTTTCCACTTTAAATACGTCACTTGAATTCCTGTAATTGAATTCTACCATGTATTATGTCAGCTGAGTAAATGAACTTTGCAATTAAAGTTTCTCTTGATAACTTTAGTCTTTCCATCATTTTAAGCGTCATTCCTGGTATCCACATTGGGCCGCTTTTGGCAGATTTTTCATTGTATTGATTTCCATAGGATAAAGCCAATGTAGATCAATAAATCCTGACGTATTATTATGATTATCGAGGCTAACATTGACTTCATTGGTATCATCAAGATTACTTCGGTATAAAAGCCTTATATTGTTGATATTGATATTCCTTCTGACCAGAACATCATGTTCATTTCAAATTGATAGTGTTAATGGTGTCATGATGGATGTCTTGAAAAAATGATAGCTGCTACACATAATGGATGGTCATGTTTACAAGAGTTCGACATATTGTTATCAATGAAGTATATCAGATATGGTTTTTACATTCAGCAGTTGAAAGGGGTACATATTCTTGTCTTGCTTTGCTATAAATTCATTTCGTCCATTA
The DNA here is from genome assembly GCA_028554795.2 of Sinohyriopsis cumingii. Lineage (NCBI taxonomy): Eukaryota > Metazoa > Mollusca > Bivalvia > Unionida > Unionidae > Sinohyriopsis > Sinohyriopsis cumingii. Next base: position 63,526,104 of record CM068841.1, read on the forward strand.
GAGCTTCAGTCTCTTCAAGAAACTTTTCTTTTTCTTTTTATTTTACGTGTTCTGAATTAAGGCCAGAATTGATTATGCAACGGCCTGGTGTCTGCATACCGTTGTCCATTGTCCACCATCCATTTTTTAGCAAATGCTTCTTATTGCAACTGCTCCCAAATCATTGCAACAGTTATTACGAAATGACACAACCTCACAAGCACATTTTTATCCCGTGGCATACGTGGTTCTACAAGCAAATAGTGCCCATTACAATAATTCATACAGCCACCAGGGTAGAGAAATTTTAATAGTATTACTTTTAAGTTGGGGAGTCGGAGTGATTAGCATGCAAGACTCGCGACCAGAAGGGTAAAGATTCAATTCTTCCGTCAGATCAGACTAGGTCGGTTACCATAGTGTGTGCATAAGCACATTTCTACATCTGCATCTGCACTAAACAATTTTCATGTATTGCTATTCCGTAAAGCACCAGGCTATACATTTAAATCATTTAAATACATGACAGTTTAGTTATAGATTTCTTTCGAGATGTAGTTGAGCTGAATTGAAAATGGTAGCCATTTGCCATTTAATACGTTTGCCAAGGCATATCTTTTGTATCTTTTTTTCAAATTTAAATTATTTTCAGTTGAATAGATAGATTATAAAAGAAAGCACTGTTCTCAGCAAAGCTGTATCCCGGGAAAATACCGGGAAATTTTGATCATTTACAACAATTATTTTTCTTGGCATTTGTCATTTTGCAGCTTGGCACATCCATTTATCCATTGAATGTATTTCCTTTATTCCCATTTTTCAGAGGCAACGTCGAATGTGTTTTTTTTTTAACCCCTTCACAAAAGGTTACATCAGGAAAATTATCCAGAGTCTTCTAATTGCTTTCATTTCTAAGCAGCTCTATGGTCAAATTGATATTTTTATGTACAATCATTTTATTTACATTTTATCTAATTTAGGTATATACATGGAGATAAAAAAAAACTTGAAAAACTAGCATACTAGTGTGAATTAAAGGGTAGACATCATTTTTCTTAATGAAGGTATGTTTTGATTTTTAAAAGTAGAAGTCCTTGATTTGCTGCTATAGGTCAGTGTTAATATTTGCCTAACACGTCATACTATCAGGGTTCCTTGAATCCATAAAAGCCTGGGGGAGGTGGCACCATCCCCTTCCCCAGTAACAACTAGCAGACTACGGTGCAGTCAGAAAAAAGTGGCACATGCACAATTGTGCGCACGCCACTATAATTAAACTCAACAACAACAAAACACGTCATTCTTTGAGTAGAAGTTGTATGGTGTATGTTGATATTTTTTAGGGTTGTTTGTTGTCAGTGATAACAGATCATTTTGACAAGCCCATTTGAAGGTACATTACCAGCCTTATCGGTAATGACTACACTGTGCGCAGGTGATGATTTTTAAAAATGATGGAATAAAGTATGGGATATTTTGGATATAGAGCAAATAAAGACTAATAGATAGCACAAAAATTTCACGAGAAAATTTTCTACATTTTTAAGTTTCTTTATTGATCGATAGAATTGTGAATTGGTAGACAAATTTGAAACTTTCATTGTAGTCACATAATTCTTTCTCAGATAACTTAACTAGCTAGACATTTTCTATAACAGGCAGTTTTTCAAACAGTTCACATATATCATGTAATGATCTATTATTCTGCAAAATAGCCAGGTGTCAGTCCCTTTCTTAATGATTAGCTATAAAATTATTGGTTTATTGTTTGGCAATAAGTCAGTAAGACCAAGTGGGGTATGCCTTGTGATATGACCCTTGTTGACTGTGCCTGTCTGATCACAGTGGTCATTTATAACTTCTCACAAAATGCTTGACCTATTTTTAGATGAATCTACAGGGTGCTTTCTGGCATGAAAGTCTTTAAAATTTGTTGAAATTATGTTGAATTGACATCTATTATGGCCACTATTGCTAAAATAAAATACATGGCATCTTCTATTAAAAAACCAACGCTCAACATAATTTGATGATATATCATCCTGCCCAAAAAGTCTTTTAAATTTATTAAAATGATGACTCTCCGTCATCCAACTGACCTTACCTTATTGACCTGTTAACCTCCGACAAACATTCAGTATTTGTCAAAGAAAAGCGTTTCAGTTTCGGTGATATGTTTATTAACAATGATTTTTTTTCTTAATTATACTAAAGTAGCATAAATGATACTGCCCTAGGCAATGAATGTATCTTTGTATTTCAAGTTGGTACAGTAATAACATACGTGTTTTATTTTAGTCAATGATGAACATTAGTTTTGAAAGGCAATCCCTCTAAGAGATGTTAATGTGTTTAGTACACGGTCTTATCCTTATTAATTTGAACTTTCTTTAGTTTATGCTGCCATAGAGGTAAATAAATTTAAAACGTATAACAAAAGATTAGATAGTTGCTATTTAGAAGTACACTATTATAAGTAATAATTTTAACGTCTAGCACGCTGTTTGTCATATGGAATTTTAATTAATGAGGTATGTTTATGTAAACAGGTAAATACATGCTTAATATATCAGAAGATATTTGAAACCATTTTGTTTGTATTTCTTTGTTATTAATTACAATTTTCGTCCCCACCAATCATTTAGCTCAATGACTGAATGTTAAGTCACTCGAGTGTCTGAACGATTTAGACATTAAAATATTAATTTTGGGACAAACCAATGTTAAAGTGTACATTTTTAGACTTTGAAATAATGCAATCTGGAGTCCCATTGCTTCCTATAGAATACAAAACTCGCGCAACAAAGCCCAAAGTTAGGTGGTTCTCCACACATATTCTAGGTGCTTTCATTTTTATATATTATTTTCAGTTTCTAGCATGTTTTGTTCTTCAAATTATCGAAGGCACGTGCTTTTTTACCTAATTTTGTTTAAACAGACTGTGACATTTGCCATCAGTTGTGTCTATGTTCAGCAGATCGTGAGAGAGACCACAAGTTTTATCCGTCCAAGGTTCGTCTAAGTTTCGGGAAAGGTGTAAATCTGACTCCGCTTTTGCAGAGAATCAGATTATCGGCTGTTCGACTTGCATAGATACCATTAACTCCTTTTTACCATTGTTGATCGAAAACTTGACGAACCGTTGCAAAAGTATTTATAAACATTTTGATAACCCAGCTTATTATCGCGACAGTCAGCTTATCAGAGGAAAACGGCGGACGTATACGATCCATGGAGGTGCGTCTAATGGTTAATCGAATAGCCTGATTGGCAAGTGGCGATAGGTCAGTGTGGCACTCACAACTAAAAGTATGATAACTTTTAACTGGGGGGCCCCGAGTGGCCGAGTGGTCTAAAGCGTTCGCCGTTAAGGATCACTACCATCTCACCTCTGTCTGCGCCGGTTCGAGTCTCAGATTCAGCCAATGTAGATATGTGAGAAAGCATGCCAGTAGCTTCTCGTGGGTCGGTGGTTCTTTCCGGGGTTTTCCCGGGTTCTTCCTCCACCATTAATACTGGCCGCCATATATGGCCTATCGTGTGCTGAAAAATGGCGTTAAACCCCACAACAACAACAACAACTTTTAACTGACTTCAAAAAAGTGTTCTGTTTATTTTAAACAATTTATACAGAACCCATACTAGCATGAAAATGTGAACAAAGATGGTGGTCCTCTTTCAAATATGGCCAAAGCTGGAAAACACTTTAAAGACTTGTTTAAAAAAAAAGCTCAGTAGAATTTGACCAAATTTGATGCAAACATCCTGACATAAAGTGTTTTCAGGTTTAGACACGTGATGCCAATCTTCCATTAAAATATGGCTGATGTTACTTATAATAGACGGTCATTTCAACAGAATTAAGCTAAATTTGATAGAAAGCATCCTGTAGCGGAATGAAGAGCTGTCATTTTTTTTTAAAAACAAATTCCACCTGGTTGCTAAGGAAAGTAAACCATTGTTTTGGGTAATGACTTGATGATAAATAATGTCCTGGGAAGCATTCCCACCAAGTTTGATCATTATTGGCTTGGTCGTTTTGAAGAAGTTGAAAATGGATTTTCCATATTTCTGTGCATAATCACTGTTACAGTGGAGAATTTGATGGTAGGGAGAATTTGCATGTCTTTATTATTAAATTGAATGTTAGTATCTAATATTGGATAGACTTTAAAGAGGAATTGTTTAGATATGTATAAAATGCATCTACTTTGGCTTGCATGAAGTGCACTTTCCAATGATTGTGGTAGCTCGTATGATTATGTTACTTTTATGATAAGAAAACATTTAACAGTTGCCAGGTGACCAGCATGAGTCAATAAAGTACTGATGTAATAGTGATAGAAATCGGGAAGAAAGAATAAACAAAATAAGATGAGGGAATGAATGAAAAATTGCACTTCGATACACAGCTCTTTACCAACTTGAAGCAGATGATGCAGTTTAGATTGAAGAGATTATATATATATATATATATATATATATATATATATATATATATATATATATATATATATATATATATATATATATATATATATATATATATAAGAGTGGATTTATAGGTTTAGCGCCATTTTCAGCACATGATATATATGCATGGTGGCCAGTATATCTGGTGGAGGAAGAACCCGGGAAAACTCCGGTAAGATCCCCGACCCACGAGAAGCTACTGTCCAGCTTTCTCACATACCCTACATTGGACTAGCCCAACACTCGAACCTATGCGTACAGAGGTGTGATATATTCTCAAAGGTTGGCCGGAGAAGGGGTTGTTAGCTATCTTCGGTGTTAATGGTAGGTCATTGCGCGTTTACCATCATTTGCTCTGGATCGAAATACTATTTTCTACATCACCCTTTGGTTTGCACTGGGTTTCCTGTGGGTGTTTTAATAAAACAGAATATATTTCAGGTCTCAGACCTTGAATAATTTTACTAATCATTACGATCTGGAGGGGAACGACTATAGATTATTGGTTTGTGCGCTGGATTTGCTACCAGAAGATGGTACCAACGGATCAGGAAGGACTGGCTTCTGTTGTACGTCGCTGGGGAAGGCACAATATAGCTGTGTAGCAGTAAAACTCAAAACCCCAAAAAGAGAAGGATTTTTCAAAGTTTAGATATATTGCCCAGGAAGTGTTTCTGGATCCGCTCAGGTTGGGCATGATTTGGTCTGGATCTGCTGTTTTGGCTAAATGTACATAAACAAAATACACTGTTTCATATCTTTAACCAGACAAACATGGAATTAGTTTATAAGCGTTTCCTTGTATTTTCAATATGTAATACTGAATCTAAAGATGTGTCAACAAAACAAGTTTCAGTGGAGAATTTTATGCCACCCGTAGAATGTTGTTGTTGTTGTTGTTGTGGGGTTTAACTCCATTTTTCAGCACGATAGGCTATACATGGCGGCCAGTATTAATGGTGGAGGAAGAACCCGGAAAACCCCGGAAAGAACCACCGACCCACGAGAAGCTACTGGCAAGCTTTCTCACATGCCCACATTGGCTGACTCTTAGACTCGAACCGCCGCAGACAGAGGTGAGATGGCAGTGATCCGTAACGAAGAGCGCTTTAGACCACTCGGCCACTCGGGGCCCACCCGTAGAATGTATTGTCAGACATGCTGTCTATACTCATTTATTAGTTGGGTCCAATTGCAAACAACATATACCCTGATCTGCTCTTAAATAATTTGCCAGAAGATCTCTGTGTTCATTGCTCTACTGATTGCTCCTAACCAACAGCGGAGACCCAGATCTTCCTTTGCGTAATGTAACCAGTAGATATGGGTCTATGCAGTTTGAAGTTGAATCTGTTTTATACCCGAGTACATGCAGTAATTGTAATAAATTTATTAATGTATCCAGTAACTGTAAATAAAACAATGCCTCTAAAAAGTTTATGTTTCTTAATTAATTACAGAAAACTGAGGTAAATATATATTACCTGATTAAGGATATATCGGGGGCCCCGAGTGGCCGAGTGGTCTGAAGCGCTATCTGTTACGGATCACTGCCATCTCACCTCTGTCTGCGTGGGTTCGAGTCTCGGATTCGGCCAATGTGGGTATGTGAGAAAGCTTGCCAGTAGCTTCTCGAGGGTCGGTGTTTTTTTCCGGTGATTTCCCGGGTTCTTCCTCCACCATTAATACTGGCCGCCATGTATAGCCTGTCGTGTGCTGAAAAATGGCGTTAAACCCTACAACAACAACATGGATATATCGTATACACTTGCTTATAAATCAATTACAATTACAAACAACATAGACCCTGATCTGCTGTCACATGATGCGCTTTCAGATCTGCGTCTGTGCAGTTTGCATCTGGATTTGCCTTAAAAGCGAGTGTATAGGGCAACTGATCATAAGTGTATGATATTACATTACACAGTAATCAGAGAATACAATAAACGTTCAAGATTGACGCCAATTAAGAAATCAAATCAGCACCATTAGCAGGCAGATAAGTGAAGCGATATTTAATGGCCAGTATTCATTGAGTTTGGAAAGGTCTGTCTCTGGATTAGACTGCTTATTGTTCGGAAGAAATATTATTATTTGTTTGTCATTGCGTGTCCAGTGCCGTGAAAATTAAACCATTTCAATACAGTATTGGGTTTCAGACTTATATTACACAAGCAAGGATAGTTTCAAAAGAAGATTACACTGAGATCCAGTGCAAAGTTAAGATTTACCTTTCCATACAAAAGAGAATATTCTTAATTTTTGTCTTTGTTCAAGTCTCTTTGTTGAACATCTGTAATACTTCACAAGGCACCTCCATAAAAGGTATTTCACAATCTGTCGAAGAAATATAAAATGTCTAACAAACGCTAACCTTTTAGAATTTTTCACAGAGAAGAAAAACAATCATTATTCTTTCTTACCAGTCTAAGGTTTATTTGACGGGACTATACTTGTTTTGATTGTTGTTTTTCAACAAGAACTTATTTATCATTATTTGTTGTTATTATTATTTTTATATATATTATTTGTTATTACTATTATTATTATTATTATTATAAATTATTCTTATAATATATATAAACGCTCTGAAGAACCAGTGATCCATGGAATCTTCAGGCAAGCTCTCTCGCGTATTGGCCGAGCCTGTGACTACAACCCACGCGGACAGAGGTGAGATGGCAGTGATCGGTAAAGGCGAGCGCATTACATCACTCGATCACATCGGAGCACCTTATTAAAGATGCATTTAAAAAAAAATAAACAACTTACGTAATAATAATCCTGTCAGTAAAATAAGTTGACATTTTAAGGACCTGTACCTGTTTCTATTCTTGGCATTTGTTAATTGTTATTCGTAGGTAAGCACAGGTCAGAGAAAAATGACCTGAATGTAATAATAATAATAATGATAACCTGTTTCGCCAGTGTACATAACTTTACTCTAGCTCCCACATAGTACTCTTTTTACGTGCATGCTTGTTGTAGCGGTTGCTACTGCTTTATTTGGCTATCGTTATCTAGAGGGTGATCGCCCTCGGTATTGTTGCCGGATCGAGTAAATATTAAAATGAAGTGTGAACCATATAGATGGAATAAATAGAGATTTGAGCAGATATATAGAACAGAATGACACGAGCCCCCGTACATGTTAAAACTAAAATTTAATCAGTTACATAAACAACTGGGATAATGCATTACATTAGGAAGATGCAGTTCAGTTCGTAATAAATCTTTCACCGAATTTCAAACACAAATATATTTATATAAATAGCCGATTTGTTTTAAATGATAGAATTAGTTCATCATATAATCGAGTGAACGATCGAAGTCATTGCCTTGCACAACTTCATAACCTGCTGATTCCGGTGTACTCCAACTTCACTATGATGGTTCCTCTATGTCCTTTCGCTTTTCCGACCTCCCTACTGTCTCGCCTCTTTTCGGCCCTCAGACTTTGTGTGCGTAAGAGGATACGTAAGTACGTAGATACTTGGATAAGTATGTACGTGGATCCGTCCGTGGATCTGTTTCCCCTTAATAAAATAAACAGAGAAGCGACCTAAATCAGTTGTCCTACTGGGAACAGATCATTACTTCCCTCTCGTTATGTCAGATATCGTTATATCGAAATTCCAACAGACCAAAGGCTGTCTGGGCAAGCTAAACGTGGTAGACCATAAACAAACCTAGTTTCAAAACTTTAATTTACTTCCTAATGGCTGTTCCATTACTGATTCCCATTAACATTACACGAGACATAACGGTTCCGTTCTGGTCTCAATTGCACAAATGAATGAATGAAATTCATTATATATCTTAATTACGTTATTTTCAGCAAATTCACACATTCAAGTCTTTATTATGCGTGAAATCATCTAAGATCGGCGAATTCAAATGGATTCTTGTAACTTATATCAACCAAAGTAATGCACGAAATTCTTAGATTCCTATAACAATCAAGACAACAAATTCAAACAATTCGTCAAACTTATATAAAGAAGATCATTGTACGGATTCAGATAGATTAACTCAAACACAGTTACACTCATTTGAAGAGAATTGACCATCGGATTTAAACAACTAAATTCATGCAAATAAAAACAATTAAATTTTTAAGCAAATCGTTATATCGGTATCAACGACTTACATGAAAAAGATGCAGATACCTTGTGCTTTCAAGCTTTGTTTGCTTCTACCGCTAAAATTGTGTCCCTTGACTTTCCAGACATTGGATCCCATTGACCAATGTTTTACGATATAATTTCTTCCAAATTTACTCTCGGAATCCCATAAATTTTCACTCTTTCATGAAAAACGCAGACTGACTTTATTTCTTTCGATGTGGGCAATTTAAACCCCAGAAATTTTCGTGTGGGAACCACGCCCCTTATTTAGCGTAACTAATCATGAATCAATATATGTACCGCCTTTTATAACCAGGCGCCAAAATTGCGGTTAACATGACTTATAGAATTCCAAACAACAGATCTGGAAAATTTCAAATCTGACTACCGATATAAAATCGAAGGTACCCTTCCTTTTCAAGTCGTCTAACGGTTAAGTAAACGAATGCTTAATTAAGAATCACTTCATCTCCCGACACAAACATTAGAAATCGTTGCAATGTGTAATTCCGGTTTATTTTTTAGCTTGTGCAAAGGATGCATTGGTATTATTATTTTATAAATATTATTTTGCTTTACTTTTCTTGTTCAATGTTTGATGGATCCAAATAAATGCAGTCAATACAAGAATTTGATCCAGAATAATCTGGTTCGACAAGTTATTTCCCTTACGGAGAGGCTGCATGAGGGAGCAAATATGTCTACACCTAAAAATAATCCTTTCGGGCTTTTTTCAGTGTGGACCATATGTAGTTGATTTTCTAAATAGTTCAGCCAAAAGATGTTTAAGAACACGTTTTCAGTTGCAATTTTAGCTATTTGCCGTGTGGCAGAAAATTGTCTGTTACATACACAAAACTGCGTAGGTGTTTTGTTCTTATTTTGGCGGAATGGACGAGTTTGATATGGTGTAGGGATACGTTGAGTCTGTCAGGGCTAGACGTATTCATAAGCCTCATATTAAATGAGTTACTGCCCCCGACTCATTATTAAAGAACGAATGCGGTTTTGTATTATTACATACCCTTTACGCTTTTATATATTTTTAGCTTTACTGAATGAATAAAATTCAAATCGAACTAGATTTATAATTTCGATTCACTTCGACTAAATATATCTACGCGCGGAGAGTAATAAAGGCACATACGTGGTTCGATTATGTGTGTTTGATATGGAAATACAGATTGGAAAGCTGTATCGAATGCTAAATAAACCTTTTAAGATTAAATCGGTATTTAGTAAAAGAGATTTTTATGCCAGGACACCGACCGCCAGCTTCTCAAACATTCAAACACAATCCTATCTTTAAGCAGCATAAATATAGTGGTTGCTGATTAGATACATTTTCTTGGGGCACACTATGCATACAAAGCTCCCAGATTTTCTTTTAATGTCAGTGTTTTCCAGAAACACACTATGTATAGTATCTGCCAGATGTTTCAGTCTTTGTTTTCCAGGAACACACTATGCTTAGTATGTTTCCATGGACACACTATGCATAGTATGCTCCAAGATTTTCTTTTACTGTCTTTCTTTTCCAGAAACACACTTTTGCATAGTATGCCCCCAGCTGTTTCAGTCTCTATTTTCCTGATTATCCCAGATTTTTCAGTCTTTGTTTTCCAGGAACACACTATGCTTAGTATGTTTCCATGGACACACTATGCATAGTATGCTCCAAGAATTTCTTTTACTGTCTTTCTTTTCCAGAAACACACTATGCAAAGTATGCTCCTAGATGTTTCTTATTTACTGTCGTTTCTTTCCAGGGAGACACTATGCATAGTATACTTCCACATTTGTTTTTGCAGTCTTCGTGTTTAGTGACACACTATGCATAGTATGCTCCCACATTTGTTTTTATAGTCTTCGTGTTTCAGTGACACATTATGCACAGCATACTCCCACATTTGTTTTTACAGTCTTCGTGTTTCAGTGACACATTATGCATATGCTCTCACATTTTCTGTCTGTGTTTTCTAGGAACATATTATGTTCCAGATTGTTCAGTTTTTGTTTTCTCGGGACACACTGTGTTCACATTTTAGTTGGTCTATGTTTTCCTGAGAAAAACTATGCTACCAAATTTTTCAGTCTTCGTTTTCCTTTGCTTCTAGATGTTCTAGTTTGTGATATCCATGGACAGATTCATACTTTGCTTCCAGATCTTTCAGTGTCTTTTGTCTGGAATTTTGGCAGACATGCTGATACAATCAAGTAAAACTTCCTGAATACAGTTATTTTCCACTTCAGATTATTCACAAGCACAAAATATCACGTGCTATACTAGTGAGTAAAGCCTTGTCTCATGTTTTAATTACGATAGTGTACTCATCTGGAATCTTGTCACGAGAAATTATGAAAGGAGGACACTTGATAATAAGTATTTAATATAATTTGTTTGGAATTATGTACGAAGTCGATTTTTGCAGCAAAATTGTTGAATTATGCAAAGTCGTTAAGTGATGAGTGACGTAGGTTCGAATTCTGTTAAGAAGAGCCTTTTGTCTCAGAACATGGTGGTGGTTGTCCCGAACAAACTTAGTCTCTTGTCCTTTTTTCAGATTACAGATAAACGTTATCACTCAGCTAGGTCTTTGTTCCCTTGCGTAAATTTAAAAACACTCAGATTATGTAGATGCACGTTTATTATTTAATTCACTTTGACAATGACTGAAACAGAAGTGTGTGTGTGTGTGTGTGTGAATGTTTATATAGCATCACTTTGTTAGAAAGTGATACTCTTTACAAAGTCTCTTGATTTTGATAAAGAACAAACATGAAACGAAAGCTTTTTGTTTTCTTCATGATTTGACTTAAAAGAACATCCTTAAACAAGAATGTTGCCAATATTAGTTCAATATTTATCACACTAAGTACGGTAGTGGCCTCTTGTGCAAGGCAGGATATGTTTACAGATGAAAGGAGATGACCCAGATAAGAAGTATTCAATCGAAATTGAGAGAAGTTTTACATGTGCTATGTATGACTCAAGCGACCTCTATTGTAATGCAGGATACCGAGGCATTTGTCCCCAGCCAAACAATTCATAACACAGCTTTATCTGGATCAGGAACTACATTGTCCACAGTAAGTAGATAGGTAGACGTTTAGCAGCCGTATTACTTTTCCAACTTGGGAACATGCATAGGACTATTTCTTACAGAAGTTGAGGAAACACTATTAATGGTAAATGATGTATGTGCCACAAGTGCATTTGGATGTCATCGTTTTCAACTTTTAATTAGAGCTTGATTTCTTATGCAGCAGTCCCTTATGATTGACCATTATATGGGCAACTTTGATGAAGTTTTTGTCCCTAATATTTACATCCTTTACGTATTTAGAGGGTCTGTCGTGTCATAGTAGACCTAGTTTTATAGTAGAGTTTTATTTGCTTTTAATATATCGCCGTGAAATAACTTCCTGATTTAATTTCTTCACTGACTCGCAGTGCAGGTTACTTTTCATGAACCATGATGGAATAATTTGCTCATTCGTGTTTACTTTACATTTTTTCTTAAATAAGAATTTTTATGCTACTGTTTTCGTGAGATTAAAATATGATTTGAAGTTGAAGTTCTGAAAACAACGTACCGGATTACAATTCCCTTAATAGTTTTTTTTTTTTTTAAGTGGATTAACTTGTCAAAGTTTCTTACCTTGCTTTTTAGTGCGATTATGCTGATCTTTGTTCTTTTTTAACGGCACATTTAGCACTTTATTTCAAGGATAATGGAAATATTTGCATTGCCAAAGGTTACACTAGGCACCCCACTCAGGCTGATTTTGGTAGGTATTGAAGCCACTAATCTGGGATTGCAAGTTAAATTGTCAACCCAACTAAGCTGCATTATGTCCCTTGATTCTATTGATTATAATGTAATGGTTCCATTTTAAATAGATATTGTCGACTGTAGTTTTGTTTATGTTGACACAAGGGTCGAACAAAGGTCTGGGATTGCAATAATGGACCTGCATAATCAGGTATGATTACCGTACTACTGGTATTCGTGCCAGATTATCCCGGTCCGATTTTACAATACCACACATTTAGATATGTGCCATGAAAACTGATATACCCGGGTGGTGGGTGGTGGTGGTTCAAGTAAACTAAATTATGTTTCAATGGAGATGCACACAATAAAGATACAAATGAAGTCTGAACTGTTTCTATGATGCTTCTTGGCTTGATTTCTAGATATAAAATGAGTAGGGGATTTCAGTCCCAAAAATTATTTTTATTTAAAATCAATTTTCAGAAAACATGGTCTCACTTTATTTCAGGAAAATGAATAGATTCTGCAACTCTTGATAGTGCTAAAACACATATGAATAGCATCAGTTTTAATTCGGACAATTCTTTTATATGTATTTATAAACTTTTTTCAGCTCAATTATATCAGTGTTTACGTAATACTAAACTTGAGAAATGATTAAACGTAAGGACTGAAAAAACTATTTATAGAAGGACCATTATAAGGGAAAGATAACTCGATGGGTCTTTCCAATTACGGACAATACAATAAAGTTAAATAATGGCAACAAACTGAGAGAAAAAAAACAAAAAGGCCTCCATCCAACTTCTGACTTCACTTCAGTGCACATTGTTTTTGGATTGTTAAACTACAAGAGAAAGGGAAAATTGATATTCTAGTATGTACATAGTGGCTAAAGTCTGTCATTGTTTGCATCTGATTAGTGTATCATCCTTAGAATAATTATTTTTTGTTTTTAGTAATGTATTTTTTTAGTAAGGTACACACACAAACATATATATATATATATATATATATATATATATATATATATATATATATATATATATATATATATATATATATATATATATATATATATATAATTGTTGTTCTTCAAACAATGCATGCAAATTAGGACAAATTATACTTGCCTGAATTACTTTAGCGGATTTTATACAGTTTTCTGTACTTGAATGATCATGACTAGTAATATAAAATGTGGTACCACACATAATCTTTGTGATGCTTTTTTTTATTTTTTTTAACACTGCAAGTGCGCAATGACTACTACAAAGAGAACACTTAGCTTTTATTAACGAAACTACCATCACCATAATCATCATTATGACAACTGCTGCTAATTGAAAGTTTAAAATATGACATGCAACATTCCACGAGTAAAAAGCACTTTCTGTGAAATAGAATATAACATGGTTTCTTATATTAGGTGTGTGTGATCATGGTTTGGTTTGCTGTTTCAGGACACGGCATAATGCCAATCCGTTAGTATTAAGTGCCTTACCCAAGGATAAATCGGGGATTACTGTTTTTGTCATGTGTTGTTATTTGAACTTTTTCTATCTCAAAGTTTATCAAAGATTCATGTATTATCTATGAGTTCCAGATCCCCTAAGCAATAGTCATGCAATAATTTGTAGGTGTAATCAGAATCATCACCATCATACACAATGTTATACCACTCTGCAAGGGGTCCCCCGAGCGGCCGAGTGGTCTAAAGCGCTATCCGTTACGGATCACTGCCATCTCACATCTGTCTGCCTGAGTTCGAGTCTCGGATTCAGCCAATGTGGGTATGCGAGAAAGCTTGCCAATAGCTTCTCGTGGGTCGATGGTTCTTTCCGGGGTTTTTCCCGGGTTCTTCCTCCACTATTAATACTGGCCGCCATGTATCGTGTGCTGAAAAATGGCGTTAAGCCCTACAACACCAACAACAACAACTATAACCACTCTGCAAAGCCAGGAACAGTTGATATAGATAGCCCTCTGTACCAAACCCGTTGCTCGTCTTCCTGACAGTAATGTTTTGCTAAGTTCTCCGTTGGAAGTGGTAACTTGTCATCGAAGCCAATCCGAGGAAGAATGTCAAGAGCTTTTGAAATTAGTTGTCCATCATTTGTCAGGAGATCCTGGACACTGAGTTTCTTTCCGTCATGGGAAAGGTTAAAGACATAAGCTTGTTGAATTTTAGCTTCAAACTTAAATCCTTTTCTTTTTCATTGTTTGTACATATTTCTTCAAGTTGCCTATTCATAACCTCAGGACTTTGCCACAACCCATCGTAAATAATTGACGCGGTTAATTCTTTTTCTCTTATATGTTCTTCTTTTCCAGTTCTTCATTTTTATGTTGTCAGCCTTTCAGTGTTTATAATTGTGTACAGCTATTGCCATTTCGTTCTTTTGCATAGTTCTCCCTCAGTTTTCTACACAACTGATGTGCACCTTTCAAAAGTTGTTCTTGTCTGCTTTCGTTTTGTCCAAACATTCAAGCGTCCTGTTGTTCGTAAACATTATACAGACTCATTTCAAATCTGAGTTGCATTTGGTCTCTGTTTTGTGAGAGTCTGCCACGCCAACTACGTGTTCGGGAAATGTCTGTTTTGCTGCCGACACACTCTCTTTGAGTTTCTCTGAAGGTTCGGGAAACTTGCTTCATAGCAAATGATCTTTCACACTTTTGCTAAGGTAATTTTTCCATGAGGTAAACAACAGTTCCAAGAATTTGTCACGCGACTGTCGAATATCATTGTTTCTCTCAATCAGCTTGTTAAACATGACATTCCTGTCAATCGTGTCAGCTGGAAAGAGACTCTGATTTCCAGTCATGAAAGAAGCTTGATCTTTCGCAATGGCTTTCAAAAAAGCTTCCATATCGATATGGTATCTATTCATATATTAAATGTAGGTACTGGATTCGATTAAGCGCAGAAATGGCGCTGTGAAGAACTTGCTGCGTTATCCGAGGCCTTGCATCCAAAAAATGTGTAGCTTTTTTTTCCATCGGCAGACACTCGATGCAAACGTAAGTTTCTTGTTTTATGAACATTATCAAGAAAATAAACAGAGTCGTGTCTCAAATAATACACGACTTCAGCATAATAAAGGAAGTTTTGAGAGATCGATAACAGCCACGTTTTTCATCAGCACCTTCAGCCAACGCTTTGGCCCTTGTTTAGATCGTTCCGATAGTACGGATTTATTGGTTTTGCAAAATAGTTTTGTGGGGGGTGTTCAACAGCCCTTACTGGCTTGTCATTATTAGCATCCTCAAATTTGAATAACACTTTCTCTAGTTTCAGCTAACCCTCGGCACCAGTAGTCCAAATTAAATCTATGGGAAAATAACTCATGAAATATAGTTACAGTTATAGAAATATGGAAAAACAAATAGAGGGTGGGTGAACCTTGCCTCTCCCATCCCATATATATATATATATATATATATATATATATATATATATATATATATATATATATATACTAACCCTTTGAGTCCCCCTTCCCGAAAACATACAATTCGATAGCCAGCAGGAACATCGGTCAGGTTGTGTGTGTGTAGGAAAGGTTCATGTTTTGAACGTTCGTTGATTTGTAGGGTTATCAGTCTGAACAAGGGGTTCAGTGGCCGTATGCTTTATTGGTCTTTATATACGCTAGCTCAGTGTCTATGAGTCTATGATGTTAGCAGTGAATTAAATATTTCACGTTCAGTATCAAGATAACAAACCCACTGACGTAAGCTGTATTGGGGTTGAGTTGATTTAAAGTTTCTCTTTGTACTTTACTGCAATAATATAAATTACTTGTTTTACCATTATATGGCCAAAAAATCTGAAGCTTTCATTATTGAAGGGGAGTTTGAAAAACTAATACGTAATTAGATGCACTTGGTAAAATAATATGATCACCAGTAATGTTAACCCGTAACTTACTTGTCTGTCGAAAATCATCGTAGTGTATTAATGTGTCGTTTTGCTTTCGTGAACATTTCTGGTTCATGTTAGAAAGCAATTTGCTAATTTGGACAAATTATAAAGTGGCTTTACTATAAAAGAAAATGTTAATTTTGTTTTGCCTTTGAATGAAAACCCAAATTTTCTGCATAATTGCTCAGTGCATTTTAATATTGTTTTATGTTTTGTTTCATGACAACGGTGCATTGTTTTGTGTCATTGCCTCAGTATGTCCTTTGCATGATGGAATGCAGATATAGCTGAGAATCATTTCCTAAAAAGCAATACATGAAGTAACTTTAAAATTACTTTAACAATGCAGCCAATGTTTAATTTTTTGCATTTGTAACGATTTCCATTTTAGCCCAAATTTCCAAAGAAGAAAATCCAGATCAAATACAATTATTTTGACTGACCTACTTTAATGAATATCATAAATGCACTTTTAGTTTAAAATTGTTTTATTCAGTAAATCAGATTTTAGAATTCTTTGCCAAATACGGTATGCTATTTTTGTTTTAAACTAACTGCTTAAACTTTACCTTTGATATATTGAGAGTAACTGCACATTTGGACCAATGAAGCTGCTCCCAGATGTGTTCAGGCTAATTAACCTTCTGACCAATGAATCCATTTTCAAATATCTTTATATTAACGAACCGTCTGACTAACAAAACCGAAGACCATTGAATCCCATTGCTGTCGGATAACTTCCGATTAACGAATATTCAGATTGTTCAGCTCTTCAGCGTATTGCTTTAAACCATGTACGCGAACACTTTGGTTTGTGTACATAATGGCTTTTCTCCATTTCGATTTGGAAATTCAGTGTACTGTTTAATAGACATTGTGTTTATTTTCTTTTGTATGTCGATTAGTTTAGTGATTTATATAATTCACTCAGCATGAACCCAAATCATTCTACATTTGTTTGAAGTGAGCTGCTGGACGTTATAATTGTTTTCCTTTAGATGCTCCTGGCTTGCCTGTTTGCGGCAATAAATTGGTCAAATATTCGCCAAGAGAAGTTCTTGTATATATGTGCCTAAATGGAACTGCACCAAAATATCCCTCCAGAAAGTTTCAATGTATTTCCATGCAGTATCGATAAATCAGAATTGTAAAACGTATCAGTGTCAACCCACAACTGAAAACTCCAAGAAATGTTTTCAGTACTCGTCCAATACTCTCTATGGAATCCACTTCCACAACTGATAAAGTCAGCTGAATATATGAAAAGATTCCAAAAGAATTTTATTCCAATATATGCGTTTCTAGGAATGTTAGAAAATTTTATAATAACATGTTTATGTTAAGTGTAAACGCGTGCTGTATGTGTTTGAGATAATTTGAGCTTCGTCTCCCATTCACCGAAAAGTAGTATTTGAAAATAATAGTCCTTTTTTACTGGTACACAGAAGAGATTAACGGTTAAAATAGATATGATAGTTGTATGATCTCCAGATATGGCTGGCTTGTAATATGTAAAACTGAGTTGATTTGTTTTAACACCAATTAAAGGTATAGATCATATAATGTATGAAAACGGTTTCTTCGTTTTTTACATGGTATATAAAAAAAAATTAATATCAAATTATCTTATTTGTCAAATGTCATTTTCTTTTTGCTATATTTGATAATGCAGTAATAGTAAGAATGTGAGACTTTAGTGAAATAAGGAAATGGAATACTTCAAATAGTAAGAGATCAAGCGGTGTACCCAGCTGAACACCAGAATCAGCAGTGACATAGTGTACAATCGTTCGGATTATCTCTGTGATTTCTTTGTCTACTACGTGAAATACTTGCTGTCAGATACACATATAACCTTATTTTGCAAACAACTTTCATTTGACAGTAACAGATGGTTGGGTTGTATTGAAGCTTTGGACAGATAGTTATGAAGGATTATCGCCGGACGCTGTGCAAAGTACCTTAAAAAATGAAATGTTACTTTTGCCTGTGTTCCCATCCTATGGATTAAAACGTGGGCATTTTCCCCTCCTAGATCATTAATCATGTGTTCCTATACTGTCGTAGACCATGTGTGGATCTAACTCCTGTCCCAGATTGTGTGTAATTACTGTTACCATCTCTGAACCAAAAGTTTACTACACAGTGAAAAGGTCGATTTGTGGGATTAGAATACGAGATCTCCCACATCACTGAGCATATTTAAATGCCGTTGTTTTGTTTGTTTTTTTATAGTTTCTTGTGCAGAATTTTTCACAGATCCTTTTATGCCATGATTTTGATATGATTTTGGCGGGGAGGGCTTGTTATATGAGTAAATAAATAATCTCGATCGCCTTAATCTTTTTTTCATTTTTATTTAATTAAGGTCTAGTATTTCTATACAAGATAGGGTAACTTGGTTCCACCTGAATCAGATAAGTTTTAATGATTCTTCACACCTGTCATTGGAGAGCCGCAGTGGCCCAGTGTTTAGCGTGCCAGACTCACGAGAAGTAAAAGTGCGGGTTCGAGTCCTACCGTCGAACCAGCCTAGGTCAGCTACCATGGTGTGTTTATGTGCATGGTACTTTACAGCAGTTGTCTAGTCACTAAACAACCTATTTGTGATGCTGTGCCGTAAAGCTCCAGGCCAAACACAAGTCATCTCCAGAAATAAAGAATAGCATAGTCACTTGAGTTTTATAGTGATTGGTGAAAGTTATGATTATAAATATTACATTTTTACATATTACATAATCAAACGGGATAAAGCATTATATTTCATTTCTAACAAGGGCAAGGTGTTAGCTTCATTTATCCTGAATGTAAAAGCTTCAGGTTGTCGAGTTTATATATACACTTAAATTATTGACAGTATTTTTACTTTGTATGAAATGTTATCTGTCTATTTTGGTTTTTAAAACAGAAAATCAGAATTAGTCTAATAAACACGTACGTGCAATAGCAAGCTGCATTAATAGAAACAGTTAAGCTCAATAAGATGCAATTAATTATTGCATTCTTGTATCAGTGAACTCAAAAGATTTAATTTCTGTCAGTCGAAAATCATGTACATTGAGGTTATTGGATGAAACAGTCAGCCGAAGAAAAGAAAATCTAGGTTTCTCAGTTCTCATCACATCAGAAATCGACCATTTAATTTTCGAGGGGTAGGTAAAACTTACTACATTCATCCCCCCCCCCCCCCCGCGCGTTCTGATTTGCAGAATAAAAACAAAAATAACACTAGCTAGAAACAATTTCTTGAGCTGAAAGAAACAAAAAATGTAGAGGTTAGAAATATAACCTCAGCACTCTCCGCCCCAAATCGTTAATTGCCTGCCCCTTTCAGCAGACTCCAAATATAAACACGCTCGCGATATGGCCCGCTTTTGGCCCATTGCACCACACCTAGGGTAAAATGTTTGCCGAACTAGGCCCAAACTGAAATTCAACACTGATTGAGATGGTATTTTTTTACTGATTACCATAGAAACTTTTGAAAACAGCTTATAAAGGTGTCTTTGGAATAGACACCTTGACATTGTTTATCTGCAGCTGAGCATGCAAATTGTTTGAGAGATTTATGGGTTTCTATAGCAGGTCCCTTGTCCAGGTATGTACCTACCCGTCTGTCGTCTGTTACCAAAATAGGGCAGTTTGTGTACGGTTACTAAGTGCAGATATAAATACAATTACGACTGTGTCAACCTGGTGTTAGATATAGTGTGCACATTAGTTTTTCGTCTCCAGTCATGTGCAGATGAACAACCCCATTCAACACGGTTGTTGACTGACTCACACCTGATCCGGAGGGAATATCGTTTGTGTGTGCTGAAATATGAAATTGGAACATTTATACATACATACATACATATCCCAAGGCATTCGGAAGTAAGAGATATGATAATGTAGAAGAACGGATCTGATTGGAACTTAGCAAGTGAAAGTAAAGGATGTAGTAATCTACTGGGAATATAGTTTCCTATCATTGGAGCTTTGTTGAACAGTTATATTTTATCATTAAACAAGGTTCTGTTAAAGGAAACATAAGAAACGCACAGGTAATTACTTGTTTTTCATAGTATACGGCCATTTTATAGATTGATATGATAATATTTGTCAAACCTGCTTCTTTTTCAGTATCGTAAACAACATATTTATACATGTTCAAGCGGTTCAATTTGGCTGGGTTCCAGCCCGTTTAATATCGAAATGTTTGCTTCCTATCTCGGCTGTTCTGTTTGACAACATAAGTAAATACACCCATCCGTGACAAAGGTGTAGTGTTTCCTGCAGTTTTGTTCATCCAGCCTACACGAAAGTATCATGAAAAACTCCACACACGTTCTGATATGTCGCACAATAAATGTTAATTAAATAAAAGAAAGCTGTGCACGTATTTGCGGATTTTGTAATGGGTCATATAATCAGTTGTGTAAGCTCATGTACTCAGTTTTCTATGATACCTGCATAGACCAGTTCAATTCCACTCCCTCAGTGTTTGTTCTTGTTAAAGGCACTTAGATCCCATTTACTCGGCATGTTATACCCAGTAACGTCTTAAAAGAACCGTTAACCTACCCTACACCCACCCACCCCATCGCACATGATATAAATAAATGATGACGAATATGATGATGATATGTTTTCATCATATACAGTATACCCATTATGTACACCCTTATTTTATTTCTTTTTTTGCATAGTTTTGACAGTTGAAAATTTCAAAAACTCGCGTTTTCATATTTATGTTTTCCTTCATGTATGGTATTCAGTAAATACAGTACGACTACAACAGTATTATTGTCGAGCCCTCATATAATCTGTTACCATTTTCAAGAAAAGAGTACCTTAATCCAGGAACTGACATCTCGTTAATCCTATATGTATTTTGATTTTTTGCACATCAAAGAGTATGCATACTAATTAAGTCAGCTACAAATTGTCTTAAATAGATTTCAGAAATAGTAAGAGGAAATTTGGTCGAAATTTTCGAAATTAAAAATTTTCTCTATGCACTTCTGCCTATTACATAACAAATTCATGATGAACCCAAACCCGAACATTATCTTCATTGTTCTTTTATCCCTGTTGTTGTGGGGGACCAAAGTTTGAGATTTTTTTTGGGGGGGGGTAGCCGTTAACTAACTTTCCTTCCACATATTGGATACCTCGTAGATAAATAAAAAAAAAATTCAAGTCCTGGATTTAATACAATTCGTGACAAACACAGATTGGAGAGCACAACGAAAGGTCTTACTCCGGTTATACGGGCATCAATAAAATCTAAGCTTTGCTCTAGCTCGACCTACTACGGATCAGCTCGAAAATCTTGCCTGCATACGCGTGATCCGATACATAATCAGTGATTTGGATTTTGGGAACTTTTAGAACTTCCATTTCACAAATTCTCCATGTTGAGGGAAATGAATCATCATTTTAAATAAGACGAATTTTATCCTTAAGTCATGAACCAGTCCTATCCTTTGTCGTGGTAAATTCAGTGTAACTAGTTTAGTTACCATACATCTCTGTATACAGACGGTTCGAAGGTTGCAACTGCCGGTGCAAAATTTCACGGCACTAGCTGAGTCTTGTACAGGAAGGATAAAGCCTCCATTTTTCAAATGAAGACACAACAGCTATGGTAAGGTCGTTGAACTGCTTTGACACCTATCAACAACAAAAAATAAAAATAAAAATGAAACAAAACGTTCTCAGGATTTCACTTCACACTGAAAGCTTGCAATATTTTCCGTTTGACATGCCGCTAATACCCAGACCCATACAGAAACATAATTTGGTAATTTAAACCGGATGAAATATTCTGTACTGTTGGTTTCCTATGTTCATAAAGCAGCCAAAGCTGCTCCGCAGTCTTCCGTTCCTGGTTGGAAGATTTCGTGTAACTCTGTATATTCTATATACTTGGCAAATTATATGGTATTCCTCGTACAGAACAGATCGCTAGGATGCGTGGGTTTTGTGCCTTTCGTGTAAAAATGTACCTACCTCATCCATGCATATTTCCTGTATAGTGAAGATCGACACTAACTCATCCATGCATACTTCCTGTATATTTAAGATCGGCACGAATTAATACGTCGTCAGTTTACACTGACAGTAGAACACGTTCTTATCTAATATTATCAACTTCCACTACGTAGGACGGACTTCTTCAAAGATTCTCTGTGTGTGTGTGTGTGTGTGTGTGTGTTACATTAAGGTATATTTGTCATTGTATATACCTTTTAAAGGTTTGTATAATCTTTACCGTCTTTCATTTTGGACTACATATTTCCATTTATTTGAAATGGTTAATCTTACTAAATACTTTGCATTTTTTTTTCTTCCTCTGTATATTTTTTATGACAACTTTCGATCACCACTATAGAGCCATTATTATGATAACATGTTGGTAAACTCATAATGTGAATACGTATTAAGTTGGAGGCCAAGTTAAAGTGAAGCGATCCTTTTCGTCATCCGCGCCGTCAGAAGCAGTTTATTAAGTTTTTAGGTAAAGATCTCATCACACTTGGCAGGATTCGTTATAAAGCTAGCATAATTTATTCCACGACATATTCGTTTGCCACCTTTATCAAGGAGTCCTGGCTTTAGTCCTAGAAAATTTATGCGAAGGCTTGGTTCAAGTTTCTTTTTCATTTTGCTTCTACATAGCAAAGACTTATAAAAATGGTTCTCGCAGCTGACTCGTTTGGCGCTCAACATTAAAGGGTTAGTGTTAGGACTGGTCTGTGTGTTGTCCGGATAATGTGACTGGGTGGAACATGATGCCACATGTCTGCGGCATGATGCGTCAGTGCTAAACATCATTATAAACTGCCACACTGCAGACATCGTAGTGATATGACTCAGATTGTTGAAGTTGCGTTAAAAATACACACACATAGATATTTTGCTTATATTTTCGTAACTCCATGACAAGATTCTCGTTATACCGAGAATGAATCCTTATGAAGCTAAGACAGTCTGAAAACAAAGACAATTATTTTGTTTACGCGCTTGCTTGATCCTGTGTCTTTGATGACAAGATCATAGCAAATTGACGTTAGGATTTTCGTTCAAGTTTTTCTTTTTGTTTTTTGTTTGTATTTCTTAAGACCATTGATTGGTTTTCTTAATACTTGGTATGAATCATGATGAAGCACTGTTAGATGGTTTTGAGGCATCACATGAAGAAAGGAAAGTTCTTGACAAAGTTGTATTCTACAATTCTAACAACGTATCGAAATATGTCGTATACTTGTATGTCATTCCCTTCTTGGAATGACAGCTCTTTTTCATCACTGTTAGGAAAGTCATTTGCTATGTGAAACAGACAGTTTATCAAAACCACTACTCCTGTGCTCCCGTGTGCTAAGAAAA
This sequence comes from Sinohyriopsis cumingii, assembly GCA_028554795.2. NCBI lineage: Eukaryota > Metazoa > Mollusca > Bivalvia > Unionida > Unionidae > Sinohyriopsis > Sinohyriopsis cumingii. Next base: position 63,549,764 of record CM068841.1, read on the forward strand.
TGCACTGGAAATAGCATGTTACACTTAACTTTGTCTGTGCTTAAAAAAATATATACAAATTTTCACTAATAGGCATTATACTCTTTTCTGAAAGTACACGTGTGAATTTATAAAATATTAAAAACCCTGAAAGTTATCGGTTTTATTGTTAAATATGTATTCGCTGAAGTGCATAAACTGAAAATAGCCATGCAACTGTCAGTCTTTCGAGGAGATGCACATCAGAGACACAGTTTCGTACTCTTACAATTAAATAATTCCCTACTATTCAGATGTCAAAATCAAGAAGAAACCTAAACTTGCCCCAAAATGTACATATTCATTATTATAACTGGGATTACCAGTGGTAAAATGAATCTTCTCCTTCAATTTGTAACCCTTTGCAAAAGCGTTGAACTTCTCAGCAAAACATATGAAGCAATACCAATTTATCCTATGACGTGCGTTTGACCCTTTGATCTTATAGTCAAGGTCACTGATGTGGAAAATTTGGGTTAATGTTTTTGTTAAAGTTTATGTACGCCCGCCATTAAGCTTGACATATAATGCTATAATGTCCATCCGTCTCTGTGTTGTAAATTTCGTTTCCGCACAATAATCCGAGTTGTCCACCAACTATCGTTGCCAATCTGTATTGATGGTTTGCACTTGGAGTAAGGAAAAACCCAATCGTGACTGAAAACAAGCAGATACAACCTAGTGTTTGAGGGTCGCATCCAATTACATTTACAAAATACGGCATGGCTTCAGATATCACAGTCAGACCTGCAGCCTATAGGAACTTATAATGCCTGAACTGAAAGAAGAAAAGTGATTTACAGACGATACCTTGAATTCTCAACCATGTACATTTCATTAAACTTCTGTGGATAACTTGTGGTAAGGAAGAACCTCATTGATTTGGGGTCAGACCGCTGAAGGTAAAAGTCAGTAAATGAAAGACGAGTAATGATTTCCTAATAATAGCACGAGTTCTTCAGTCTTCACCAAATACAGTTTATCAAATTTTTTGTACGACTTGCAGTTGGCTTCGAGTCTAGGGCTTGACCAGTGAAGGTAGGTGAGAAAGCTTTTTTTTTTACTTACAGGCTATTATACTTTTTCTGAAAATAGTTTGATCTTGATTGTTAGTTTACAAACACCAGGTGTTATTTAAATCCTGACCAAGTTTCGAAATTTGTAGCAAGTCACGTAAACAACGTCTGTTTTTATTTCTTAGAGTAAAATGATTGGTTTTCGTCAGGGTCAAACTGGGTTTATGTGACCTTTAACAAGTACGTAGTTTCCATAACCTTCGAGAAGATGATCACGTGACCCCTTGTTTACGTTTTTGAAGACCATATAGCCTCTATTTTGGAAAATTATTCTTAGTTGCAGCTGTGCCATTTCTTACACTAGAAGTTGTATGTTGTGCTGTTTGGAGTTATTTCAAATAACTTGGATTCAAAAGGATTAATTCTGTTATTTTTCTGGAAAATAAATGTACTCATGTAAAAATTGTTCAACAAGGACATTTTAAAACAAAATGTATTCAGCCATCAGAAACCGGAGTAATAATTCTTGTTTCTACAAGGAACTGTAGACTTTAACACCACAGATTGCAGCATACGTCACCGTCTTCTAATGGAGTCTTCTTCGGGATTCGAACTTGAAATCAGTGAACATTTTGTTATTAGGACTATTAAATTATATTCGTGGATTATTTTTGGATTTGATTCTATAAAACCGTAATTTTTTTAATTTTTACTGAATTTTTTTACATGGAAATAAAATATTATATTTTTCAAAGCTTGTTGTTTTCACTCTTTCTTGTGTTACTTTTTATTCGAGCCTAAACACGTGACATAAGAATTCATATTGGGACAGAATGAACCTCAATAGTGGAGAGTTTCCAACAATCTGAGGGAGATAACTCTCTTAGTATGTTTATACACGTGACTGGACACTGTTTACGACATCGCCGCTGTACGCATTTTATGAAGAGCGCTAACATGATGATGATGTCTATTTAGTCATATATCACAATGGTGCCGATGTGATGTCCCATATGGTCACCATGACATCTGTCTTGAAAAGCTTGTTATCCTTCAAAACGGAATGCCATATCCGCCTTGTGTACCAATCTGACATCGAATATGTCCACTGCGACATTTAATTTAAACATGTAATTGCTGAAGAATATCAGAGATGGTTTTAAACATCTGCATTGAAAAGGACAATTGTACTACCTTAAATGTTTTGGAAATTCTTTTTGGCCTGTAGAATGCTAATCCCCTGAGGGACTCGTGTTTCTCAAACTTCCACAAATGACTCCTTTTCACCGTAAAATCTCGTTTGTCATATATTATGTCCATACTATTGCTTGATTTTAGAAGAGTTCATCAAATGTCATTCCAAATCGATGTTATCTGTTTAAAATTTGGATTAATCTGAAATCGCTATTTTATTTTCACCAGAGCAGATTTTGAAATTTCCAGTACTTTATATTTAGTCAGACCAGAATAGCTTCAGGGATTGTCTTTTAACACAGCTTTGTTATCAGTATTTCTGCTAAACTACAAGGAAAAACACATTCATCCCATGGTTTGGTTGGACCTGAACGAAAATAGTGTCACCACAGCGGTTATCTTGAAAACCTTGTTATCTCTACTCTTTCTACATGAACCTTCATACCAAGATGGAGATTTTCACTAAATTATTTTTTTTCATGTCAAGTTCGTTCTAAAGAAAAACATTGCCAGTCTGACGTTCAATATTTACGCCATAGCAACCATCATGAAAACTTTGTTATCACAACTTCTACTCAACAAAAAGTTAGTGACGCTAGATTTTCTCCAATACTTACGGTTTTAAATGAAAATGTTGCCGATCTGACACCCATTATCAGTTGTCCATCCAAAACGGAAAGTCGTAGAAACATGGTGTTTTCACAATAGGATTTCGTATGATATATAGTTTTTTTCTTAGATTAAAATGATGTCTGTGTCGTGTGTCAAATTTGGCTGGCACAATGGCCAACTTATCATTACATCTCGTGAATATATGATCATATCGTCATGGGGTTTCACTAAAGATTTCTTGTAATGTTTTTTTCATCCGAAATAAAAACTGGTACTGATCGGATATCCAGTATGTAGCCATCTTAAAAATCTTGTTTTGGTTACTCATTTTAACTGGAATATCATTTTGACATTGGGTTTTCATCAGAAGAGTTCGTGTGGCGTCGAATCGGTTCAGATGAATATGACTGAGCCTCAGTATGGCTAGGGTGGCTATCTAGAAAATATTGTTGTCTCCAATAGATTTCTTATGCTAACTAGCTGGTCTTACATGAAAATATAACTGCCATAAGGGTTGTCCTGGAAACCTTTTCATTACTGCCCTAAATGGATGATGATTATGACACGCTTTTTTTCATCAAAGAGTTATAACAATGTATTATTTGTCCTAAATGAAAATGGTGACTAAGTGACATCCATTATTTAGACTTCAAAAGTTAATTCGATAATCCTGTTATCGCTGATGAATACCGAAAATTATTTCAGGAGTTAAAAGGAAGCAGTGGTCTTGTTTTTAGTTCTTCAGAATTATTTTCATACGTTATTGCGCCAGTCCGTTCGATTAAAGTTTGCTTAGTTCTTCGACCCAATATTTCTGCCACAATGCCCCAGTTTTAACAAATATGCAGTTCATGTTCTTTGGGTAATTACCCAGAGTTTATTGGTCTGCTTTCACATATCGTATTCGGATGTAACAAGGGAAAGTCAGAACTGGGATCAAAATTTGGCTCTGTATAGTAAGGTCGCTAACAGGAACTTTTCGCAACGATTTATATTGATTGGCATTATCTAATCTTCTGAAGTGTTTAGTTTGATACCATCCAGGTGGGTCTCTCATGAAACTTAATTACGTCACAAATCCTGGACCAAAGGTACTACTTCTTCCAAACCAGTATAGACTGAGCAGCAAATATCCCTAAAAACGTCACAGACATTGGGACAAGGGCACTACCTCGTCACAGATCAGTTCATATTTAGCAGCAGATGACGTGCTTATGGAAAAAATCTGCTTTTACCAGCATACAGCACTGCAAATGTCGGTAAAAATTAATTTCATCATCAGCTAAATTATAGTCAATTACTTAGGTCGATTTTTTGAACAGAACTATCAGTTGCTAATACCTCTCTCTTGAACAGAACTAGTGTAGTGTCAGTTGTTAACCTCTCTCTTGCACAGAATTGGCTGGTAATGACAGCTGTTAACTTCTCTCTTGAACAGAACTGGCAGTGTACTGTCAGTTTCTAACCTCTCGCTTGGACAGAACTGGCATTGTTATGTCAGTTGCTAACCTTTCGCTTGGACAGAACTGGCATTGTTATGTCAGTTGCTAACCTCTCGCTTGGACATAACTGGCATTGTTATGTCAGTTGCTAATGTCTTGGACATAACTGGCATTGTTATGTCAGTTGCTAATGTCTTGGACATAACTGGCATTGTTATGTCAGTTGCTAATCTCTCTCATGAACAGAACTGGTAGTGTACTGATTTCTGCGAATATTGTCAGTTTAAAATTGCTTGATGTTGCATATTATAATGCCAATACTTGTGATTCCTAAATGTATCAAATGTGCTGTAAAGGTGATAATAGAAAGGACGTGGGAAAAAAATCAAAAAGACCCCGTGGAAACCAGATGCGATTCTTTTTACGTCACTTTATATGTTGGGACGGTAAATTCGTAAAACAACGTTGCATGCGGATAAAAAAAAGCTAAGCTGTAGCCTAACATAAATGTTCTTGTAAAAAAAAAATCTTTCTTTGCTACGGATAGCAAGGTGTTGAAATTATAGGACAAAGCATAATTTCATTTGAAATGAGCACAAATGTAAAACATAATTTTCAGATGATGAAAACTGCAATTAACAATTTGATTAGAGGCCAGTGCAGAAGAGTGTAGTTAAATAACATTGAATGCATTCATATTCTTCGGATATTTATTATACCTTGCCCCGTATGACATGATGTCACGAACGGAGTTATTTATAGATGTTATTTGTGATATGGGTAGATTAACCTAAATAGTACCGTTGTCGTCTGATAAGACTACCAGTTCGAGAAAAACAAGATCACCCGTGATTAGGTTGGGATTCTCTGAGAATGTAATGCATATCTTTGTCAAAATTGTAATACAATCTTTTGTGAAGAGCAGATCGGTGGCAATATATGACAGACAATAGCGCAAATACAGTACAGTGTTAAAGAACCTTTTGTAATAAGTTAGAGCATTAACATATTGTTAAGGTCAGAGATTCACACATCGTCTTTCTAAATTTCCATTCAAACAGTAACATGTGTTCTAATGTCCTTATAAAACGTATTTATACACGTTTCCAGACACATTTTATGTGTCAGCACGACAGTACATGATGTAAATAGTACACTGATTACAGATACATACTTTTAACTCTGATAAATCATAACACTCGGGCAACGATAATTATACGTACTGGCAACGAAGACAAGGGCAGAAATCGAAACCATGGAAAACGATCTTGGCCAGTTCCTGTTTTTTTAAATTATAAAAGACAGTAATGTTGAAGTCAATATCCGTGCGTGCGACTGTAAAACTAGTCATCGTTTGACATACTTGCTGAAAAATGTACCGGTGTAGCAAAGATATAGTTTTCGAAAACAATAAAATGTAATAACGTTTAACAACATCTCGAAAAAACACTGAAGATAATGTGACCAAATTTGGCAGAAGGCATCCTGACATAAAGACCTTTAAAAGTTTATTATAATGATACCGATTTGCCTTCATATGACCACCGTTAGTTTAAAAAAATAGAGAATAGTCTGACAAAATTTGCCAGAACATATCCTGTTATAGAAAGATACCAAATCGCGAAAATCTAACGCGGCTATGGCTACCATTACTAAAAGTAAAATAAAAATCTTTAAATGACTTCTCACAATACCTCATAACAAAATTTGATCTAATTCTACAGAAAGCATCATGGCAGAGAACTTCCAGCATTTTTGTTTCACAAATGATATTGTTCTAGCATCAGACATTGCCATCGTTATTAAAAGGATAAAAACTTTAACAGCTTCTTCTGAAAAGCTGCTGACTAGACTATACCCAAACTTTAAAAAACGCATCCTGACATAAAGGGATTTTATGTCACTCTTAAATGTTATGAGTGATACAAAAAATAATTTTTCAATAAGTTAATCGTGTAATAATACTAGCGAGTAAAGTGGAGCCAGGGTGGTGTATTTTGGATTTGTTCCTTAGTTTCGTACTACGAACAGCATATTCCTTGTATGTGATATACATTCTGAAGAAAAGATTGTACATCTTGGTTGCTTAAAACTTAATGAAAAATAGGACGTTGATGCAAGTCCCATATCACTCGGTACCACTCGGATTATGTCGAATTATGTGATTTTTCATGGTACGTGTGAAAAGTGGTCCTAGATTTCAACAGAATTCCAGACAAGACGAAAATCTTCCCTGAAACCGTTATTTTTATGACGGTGTTGTCGAACGGAAGAACGATTTGCAGCTAACCTCTCAAATATGTATTATAACACAAAGTTATTTAACAAAGATATATGTGACATTTTTGTTCTTACCAACGAGGAGTATGGGTAATGTGGCTTCATATAAAACACATGTTCACCGGAGTTTTGTCGAAACCGATGGATGTATACTCTAGTACTGAACTGTTCATCACTTAAGACCTGTAAGATTATATTCGTTGTTCATTTTGGAATATTCCTGATATACGTACACATTGATTGCTTTGCTTACAATCCATCAATCCTTTGGTTTCCACATTTCTTGCGCATTCAGCTGAAAGTAGTTAGACTCCTCCGTAAACTTATTTCCATTGAAGGTTGTATTTTGCGAATAAAACGCTTACGACGCAGCTGACGTTGACTAGTTTCATTTTAACGCATTGTCGTTATTTTCTACTTGTGTATAATTTAGTCTGAACGTTTTCGGCGGTTCCTATCGTATGATAGAAAATATTTATTCGACTTGCATCGTAGGAGACTTTCAAAGACCTGAAAGGCCAATCGTCGCGCTTTGGGCCGTGGGAGAGTTAGATCTATTAGATGACGCATTTGAGATTTACAGCTAATAAATTATTGAAAAGAAAAATGCTTTTACATTTGTAATATGTGAAAGATGACAAAGTCGGTGAAAAGTATACGAGACCTTGTTTAACTCGATTTTACGACCTGCAGTAAACGGTATGCTCAGGTTTTCTGTTTTCTGGAAAACCAATGTGATCTCAACATTTGTGTTATACCGACAATACTAACTGACCAACATACAATTGCATTGTGTATTTGATTTGAAGTGTCGATCATCTTCAAATGTTATGAATTTTTTTAGATAAGCGTCTATTAATGTTTGAACTAAATAGTTATTACATCATACATTCCCGGTATGTACGTTCCTCACTTGTCGATGGATACTCCGTTAAGAATAGAGTAAGAAAATGCACATCAACCTAATACTATTTTGTGTTTTGTGATAGCTTGGACTCTTAGCTAGTAAAAATAGTGCTATTTCGAATCGTTGAATGATCGATCGAAAAACTATTATGAAATTGTCCAGTATCCTAAGGAGTTAATGAGGACCATTTTACCTAATTAATGGTCATATGGAGGTTTTAGTTTAAACTTTTATTATAATCGTTCATACCTCAAAACTGCATATACTTTGTTTGTATAAATTTGTTTTGCATCGTTTATGAATACAAGGGTTTAAAAGTATGGCTATCACGCAAACTGATGTAGGTATTACCTGCCCCTGATGTGTACGCGTAAGTCACGTGTCGCTGAAAGAAAGATCTCGCTATTGGACCACTTATTGAGAATAACCAGCAATAGGTTATGAAATCAGGGGTGATCCTCTGGAAATTTATGAAATGGAAACGATTAACACTACATCTGCGATCAATATGGTCCTTGATTAATGTAGGGGAGAAGAGAAAAAACACAAATGTTGACAGATATTGGAGGGAGTTTGGAAACTGTAGAGCTTTCGAAACGCAGAAGCGCAATCTTGGCGTATTATAAAACTTGCACATTTATACGATACATTAGATTCGTACTTTAAGTCAAACTTTTTGACAATAAAAACTCTTGGAGAACAAACTGCAGTTCAGTGAAATGGAACGGAAATGGTGACCCCAGCCCAAACAAATGTAACCACTCCTGTTATAATATTTCGCCATGTTCTTTGTGATATTTCCATTAATTTATGCACTACTAATTTATAAAGTGCAAGTTCTGCATGAAACGAATCAGCAGTTTTCAATACTGCACCTTTTTGTCCCGTCCTCTCTCTCCCTCTCTCTCTCTCTCTCCACCTCGTTGATATGATAAGTCTAGTACTTTAATCAGCGTTTAGTAGGATTTATAGAATTTTGATCATCCTTGACATGGTTTGAAAACAAATTAGAATTCGAAGTAGGCCGTCCCGGAAAGCTGTTATAGTACTTCTTTAGTTTGACGTAGTATAATCAACAGATCCGTAGTTTTCTGCGCCTTTCTTTGTTTACTAATTTGTGGATTTCCATCATATGTGAGCTGAATCATTATGAAGCTAAGACAGTTCATTGCGCGACATGGCGCTTGCCGCTTTCACTTGAAGTCAGTCTCATAAAAGTTGTGTTAAATTTTGGTTTAACTGTTGTTATTTACAGACGGAATCGACGTGCACACCCTGACTTTCTCGTTCTGTGTTTGGTCACAATTTGTGACGGCAAACTGGGTAAAATCTGTCATATTTACTTGAAAGTACAATGCAAACAGTACACTTCTACATTATTGACTGGTTGGCCTGTTCTTGAATGATGTCATACATAATAACAGACGGAACACTAGTAGGTTATTTTGGAAAATATAATTCTTCACTAAAATGGTAAATTTCGGAAATTCGGTAGGAATAAATGTTATCGGAGAAACGTGTGTTGTATGTTTTGGAATTTTAACATTGCTTTAACAATTTGAGTGATACCGCTACGATGTCGGCAGAGTGACAGGCAGTTATGGTGCAGTCATGTGGTATCATGTCTCATCCAGTCACATTATCCTGACACCAAGCCAGCCAGTCGTAAAACACAAACCTCATAATGCTGATCGACAAGCGAGGCAGCTGTTTGTAACATTTTTGTAAGTTGATATGACTCGGAGGGGGTCCGAACCCGCAAACTCCCGCCTCCTAGTCGGATGCTCTAACCACTTAGGCTAGCGGAGCAGCGCCGGAGAAATGGATTTCTAATCATTACAAACAGTTCATGCCATGTAGTTCTTTCATATATGGCTGCCGTTTTTTTTATAACTAGGTAAACCTGTAAACCGTCTTCTCAACACCATTCCACAGAATTGCCCTAACTTTAGCACAAAACATCCTCATATTGAGGGCTTCTAAACAGATACATGTGGTGCTGATCCGCCTTTAAATATCATGAATTTTACTTTAAAAAAATAGACACACTTTAATGGTTTAATAATGGCTATATAGATTATGACCTAAATTTACAAAAGTTACTGTGGCATGAAGACTTTCGAAACAGATTGGTGATCCATAACGAAGTATACTACTAAATATAGAAAACCCTTCAGCAGGCAAATCAACACAAAGCGGATGACAGAACGTATCCTGACATGGTTTTTAAGTTTGTGCTACCTGTCTGTTATCAAATATGGCCACTAATAGTATACAGTCTTTAAAGAACTTCTTTAAAACCGCTGTGTAGAATTTGACAAAATCTTGTAAATTCATCTTAAACAGAGCTGTACTAAATTAGGGGGGCCCCAAGTGGCTGAGTGGTCTAAAGCGCTGTCCGTTACAGATCACTGCCATCTCACCTCTGTCTGCGTTGTTTCGAGTCTAGGATTCGGCCAATGTGGGTATGTGAGAGAGCTTGCCAGTATCTTCTCGTGGGTCGGTGGTTCTTCCCGGGTTCTTCCTCCACCATTAATACTGGCCACCATACATAGCCTATCATGTGCTGAAAAATGGCGTTAAACCCCACAACAACAACAACAACAACTAAATCATGTAGGATGCATTCAGGTCTTTTAAATTTCTACAGATGATGCCAGTCATTTTTCACCCAACTTGCATCATTGGAATAAGGAGCTTCAGAGGTGAAGATTTTACCCAGAACCATTGTCTTATTGCCCCATCAAATATCTTATTGCTTTGAAGCTGAAGGCTGTTACTTTATTTTACTGTTGCTTCCCATGATGATCTTATGTTGACTGCCTCATTGATATCTGTTGAAAAATGAATTGTTGTCTCTGGCTGCTTTGCAGAAAGTGTTGAAGGTCATTATCAAGGCTTTGAGACATACTTTCTCCATGATCATGGCAATCTCTGCAAAATGTTCCAAATTCAGTGGGATTCTGCTTAGGGGTCATCAAAGGTTTTGCTGGAGCACAACAAAAAGTCTTTTGAGGACCACCCCTCAAGACTTGCACAGACAGTGGCATCGATTCCTGGCTTCACTGTTGGGCAAATAATAAAATACACTGCTTCTCTTCCTAATTGTTTTAAGCTGGTGCATCTGCAGAACCATACACAGTTTAAAAGTCCTTTCCAAACACCGTTCTACCAACAAGATGGAAGGGAATCTTTGGAACCCTCCTTTTCCCAAGGAGGAAGGCAGTAATCCCTAGGGAGTCACATGAATTCATAAGCTCCCTTCTTTTCAATGTTACATTAGGTGCCAATTAAGCATTTTTCAGGCACTTGATTGGACTTCACATGTGATGCATGGATTCCTCCACAAAAAGGACATGTTGGACACTCATCTGGTTCTACCAGTCCTAACTAGTATTCGCAGTGGAAGAAATGTACACCCTCGTATGGAAGGGTGCAAACATTTATAGTCTGTGATTTTATCCAAGGATGTTCCAAGTTTAAAAGTGGGAAAAGTTTCAACTCATTACCAGTCTTCTCCCACTTAACAAGTTTCTTTTACAAGAGCGTTTGAAGCTATAGACATCCAGCCAGACAATAGGATGGTCTCTGTAGATCTCTAACATGCCGATCTTTACTTCACCATCTCTTCAACCAACAGGAAATTGCTGTGGTTTTATCTGGAACAGGAGATCCATCATTTTTGGGCTCCTCTTTAAGCTTTCAGTGGCAGATTATTCACCAGAGTGATACGCGTAATAGTGGCTCAATTATTGTCCTGAGTGGTTCCCATTCTTCAGTACTTCAACGACTGCTTGACACACAATGTCAGAGGTGCCTCAGTGAAGGGTCTATTTCTCTTACGGGAGGCAATGACTTATCTGGGCCTAAAACCTAATCAGAAGTCTAATCTGAACCCTTATAAAAGTTTTGTCAATGTGAGATGAATTTTCCTGCTGATAAAGGAACAACATTTGTTCCTCCCAACAGAATCTCACAACTACTTTAGCCCATAGGAAAACAGGTAAAGAAGACTTTGCTGTTTGATGGCTTCTAAATTTCTCTTACCTGTGGATATAGAATGTAAGAACAGGCTTGGTTCCTCTAGCAAGGCTGCATCTGTAGCCTCTTCAGTTCCTGCTTCTTTCAAACTAGAAACTTGCAAGAACCCATGTCTGCATTGATCCCACTTTGTGAATTGCGTTCCATCCTCTTTTGATAATGAGACCAGAGGAGGCAAGGTTAATGAAATGCCTTCCTCGACCACAAATCGTTGGAGCCATGGCAAAGTCATCTGTGGTGTCACAAGAGATAAAACACATGACCAACTCTCCTTTGAGTGGTCGGAGGCGTCAAGCAATGTTGGGGTTGAATGATAACATTTGGGGAAGGAGGGGTATTGACCAAATTTGCTCCCCATAGCAGATCATATACCCATTCTTCATTCAGAGACTGATGATCAAAACCATGTGACCATTCCAAAGATTGGTGTCCAATGCCTAGTCCCAGCACTTTGTGAAGAGTGACCAGTGACCTGAGACATAACTGGACGTCTATGATAATCAGCATATGCCAGCAATCATTGAGCCTATTACTGGTGCACAGTAACCAGAGACAATTCTTTAGTGACTGTTGCTTTACACATTATGCAGTGACTGGTACCAAGTATACAGTAACCCGTAATAATGCTCAGTAACTCATTTAACACACTTCCCAGTGGCCAGTCAATGAGCAGTGACCAGTCAGATGACGTAAACCTTTTGGTGAGTCACTGTTCTGAGAATTAAACTCCAATGAATGAGATCTCAATTAAAAATGGGTTCACTGAAACATGATGAAGACAGCACTTCCCTTTCATAAAAAATACATGATTCATTTCCAGGTAATGGTGATTTCCTCCAAAGGAAATGCAGGGAAATCTTCCATCTCAAGTGCTTACAACTTCCTTTGATGTGCATGTGATCACATCCTTGCAAAAGTGGGTGTTTTCCATACTCTGGATAGAGTCACAGACCCTTTTCTTTTTAAGCTGGTTACTTACCAAAATCATAGATTTTCCAGTGGCACAGTGAGTTTCTGCCAGGTCCCATACCTCTTCAGGCCAAAGGCAACTGAAACATCCATGTATGCACACATAGTACATGCTAAGCAGTGTGTGTGGGGGGGGTGGGCACCCATTGTCTTCATTATTTTGTGTTGATTATTTTTCCACTGGAATGAAAGCTCTAGTTTGCTACTGTTCACTAATTTAACCTGCAGGCCCACAAGTTTATGAAAAGCAATGAACTTATTATCTTCATTGTTGCAGACCATGGAATTTGATTTATAAATAGATTCAAATATCCTGCATTTTTGGACCTGAACCAGTGACCGCAGATTCAGACCTGGTCTCTTTTGTCCAACACTCAGTCCTAAAGTTTTTGTGCAATTTTTCATTTGCACAGACTTAGAACTTTACTTTTGATTGGCACTTTGCAGTCATTATTGTGCTAAGTTGCTATGAAACACTAAGACATACATACATACATACATACATACATACATACATACATACATACATACATGTTCATTTATGATAATACCTGTCAGGCAAAAAATGTATGCAGTTTTATGCAGCTGCAAATGTTTCACAGAGTTTCTGAACTGTTTACTTGTATTCTCTCACTTCATTAAACATCATATCCCAGTAAAAGGACACAAAAATATTTCAACTGTTAGTTTATTGTATCTTTTAACGGAAGAAAGTGGATGTTTATACTGGCAAAAAGAGTGTAACTCTTCACTAACATGTTCAGACCCATATCGTGACTAAAGAGGAAAGTGGTTAATACAAGTATAGAATTAGTAAAATTATATACAAAATATAATTTACATATCAAATAACTGGGTATAATAAGTTTTCTTTGCAAAAGGTTAAAATTTTGAGAAATATATGTTTTCATTCAAAATCTTTGAGTTTATTTTACCACAGTTTGTTTTTCATTCCAGGCTTCCTAAAGATTTAATTTTCAGTCAATTTTTTTCAGAAGTAATGAAGCTCAAGGTATCCACTGTATTTCTTCTGTGGCAGCGAATAAGCTAGGTCAGCTAACAAGCATGCACAACCCGTCTCACCCTGGATACTATGAGAGGGGTCCACCAACACACTTCCGAAGTTGGAATGAACATGGATACACGCCTCCATACCGTTATGCCAAACAGCATAATGGACATCATGTAAGACAATTTCATCCTCATCACTCTAACTATCGCTATGATTGGCATAATCATCATGCTCCACCGCTTCATCGGCCACCCTACCATTCCAGTCCTCCATCTCAAATTATCCACAACCATTGGCGGCAAGCACAACCACAGGCAGTACCTAAGATAATTATACAGAGGTCTAGCATAAGAGAGGAGAAAGGTAAAGTGCTTCGGCTTTCTGGCAGTTCAAAGTCCCCACCATTGTACCATGTCAAAACGAATTCACCTGCAGTCAGTGGACCTAGTCCAAAAGACTATGGGCAAATAAATTTACCACAGGAAAGAAAATTATTTTCTGGTAGAAAGGAAAAAAGGGTGAAAAAGGATGCAACTGCTGTAAATGAAAAGTTATCAGAACCTAATGCAAGTAAGCCGGCATTAAATGTGGTAATATCTGATGGTGTAAGTGATAAAAAGATTAAGGAAGCTTCACCAAATGCTTCAGAAGGTATTTCCCAAAAAGACATTCAGTCAGAAAATCCTTCTAGTCAGCAGGGTTCTAGTGCAGATGCAACAGTGACACATTCCAAAATTGGAGGTGAGATAATACCCATACATTGCATCAGTGATATCTGTTTATCAAAGGACTCTCTAAACAATTTTTCAAATCCTTTAACATGTAGAGATAATTCAAAGAGAGAGGATTCTAAGGACTTGAAAGGAGATTTTAGTGTTGAGGACAGCACTGAGAAAATGGAATTTAATGTGGGTAAATCTTATAACATGAAGAACTGCAAGAGAAATTCTTTGATGAAGCTGAAAAAGCGCTATCCAGAACTGCAGAAATTATTTGGAAAAGATCCGCTTATTAAATTACGAAGATTGTCAGCAGCCAAAATTGCTAGTTATGAGTCAAATAAATCCAAAGGACATATTATTGGTTCAGTCAGTGAGAAAAAAGGTTTCGAACTCAACAAAGAAAACAAAAGCATCAAAGGTATTTTTGTTGATCCGAAGGTAATGTCTCTCTCTAGAACACTCCAGAATCCACCAAATGGCAAAAAGCCAGTGGAAACAATCTTTAAAAGTACAGTATCTCGATTGAAATCTGCAAATCCATTTCCAAAGTCAAAGAGAGATGCTCCTAAAATCTCATGTACAGACATATCAAAACTGAAGATGAAGTTAAAAAATGTTGAGGTACCAAGGCCTCCAAATATTTCTTCAGCAACTTCTCACAACGTCAATAGCATTAATCCTGAGCCATCCAGTGAAACAAATAAGAAAGGCAGCATATGTTTAGACATCATTTCTGCTTCAAGTAGTGTTTCTTTGAATGAACATGCTCAAGAAGACACTATCACAAGGTTCCATAATGAAGAATTTAACGATATCACTGCATTCTCTTCAGTGACCAAGGAAAACGAGACTGAGATGCAAACTTGTAATAGTGAGATTGCTTGGACTGAGACAGAAAAATGCAATTTGCCTGGAAATGCTCCATCCAGTTCTCAGAAGGACACAGTGTCTGGTCAGATTTTGTCTGAAAGCATGCCAGCACTGACCATCAAAAGAGATGATCAGATGCAAGAGAATGGTCAAAAATTAACCAATGAAAGTAGCCCATCCCCGCCACTTCTGGAGCCTCAAGTAGTTTCAGAATGCTCTTCTCTTGGGCCTGTTGAGGGACAATCATATGCATCAAACTTTGGGAGACAGGCAGATTTACAGGGGGATAGTTCGTGTAATAAAACAATACTGAAGCTTGTAAAGGAGAAAATCATGCAAAAGAAGGAGACAGTGAGACATAGTAATTCTGCATCTGACTTGGCTGAGGGTACCTTTCTGTCTGAATCATTTGATGATAGACAGAACGTTGATACATCAGATTCAAAGACACTACAGAGAGGGCAAGGTGAGGAGCTCAAATCAGGTTATGATCAAAGGCAAGTATCTGGTGAACTACATGCAAGTTGTGGTGGAGACAAGACAGTTGACATTGATCAGAGTGATAGGGACCTTACGGCTCCTTGCAGTAAACCTGCTATTCCTGTAAGATATAAAGACAGTATTAGCTGTCTTCCATCAGGCATGGACAATAGTGTTACAGGTGAATCTATGAAAAATTATATTGTAGCTGTGGATAGTACAGCTGCTGGAGAAGAATTAAGGACTTCAGAAGCAAACCAAACAGTATTAGGCAGTGGTACAAATAGAGTTCCAGTTTGGCAGTATAATTGTTCTGAGGAAATGCTCATAGCTGCAGATACTCTGTTAAGTGTTGGAAATTTACCAGCGTGTGATGCAGCAGAAACAGTTGGAAATGAGAATTATCCCATGGACAAATCAAGTTTTTATCAGACAGAGTATTTGATGTGTCCTGAAGAAACAGTTGGGTTGGATTTGACTGTTAATTCAAACACCACAAAAGGTGATACCATTGTGGACTCATTGAATTCAGTTGGTGAAAATAAATCTGATGATGTCACAGAAAATTGTGTTGCAGATATTGAAGGGGATAACAATTTGGTGAAAAGGAAAAGGTTAAAAGTAGGCAAAAGAGAAAAAGTTAATAAGGATAAAGTTGAGAAGTCTGGTGAGAAAGAGGAAAGTCAGGCTTGTGACAGTGATGCAACTTACATCTACTCAGATTCAGGTGAAGACTCTACTATGAACCACGTGATAGATGGGGTTCAGGAGAGGGGCAAGGATGGTTCTTTGCCTTCAGGAAACTCCAAAAAGTTGTCAGACTTGAAGAAAGATAGTGAATCTACAAAATATTCTTCTGATGCTCAAAAGGCTAACAGTGGTCAAAAGAAAGGAAGAGAAAAGAGTAATTATGTGGTGAAGAGTAGAGCAAAGGGTTTTCCATCTGATCTTATTGAAAATAATAATGTATCAGATGGTGGAGAGCAGAAACGAAAGAGAAAGTTGTCTCAAGATAATGACACAGTCATCAAAAGGAAGAGGGCATCTCCATCTTTAAAAGTTGTTATAGGTAAGGTTGATTCAGCAAAAGTGAATGGAGGACAAATAAACAAAAATGCAGATGGAGAAAATAAAAATGATTCAGGTAGAAATATCTCAGACTCCAAAGAAATCAAAAGTAAGAAAGCAAAGGATAACAAGAAAATTCCTGAAAAAGAGAATGCTAATGTGAGAAAAAAGAAAAATGAGACCATGAAAAAGGCAAGTGGTACAACAGACTTGAATAGATTGCCATCAGTTGGCAAGAGTGATAGAAAGATTCCAGATATTGTTCAAAGTGGCATTCTTGAGGAAGAAGCAGAAGGAATCAAAAAGTCGGGGGCCATCAGTGCCAAGACAGCAGTGGTAAAGGCGACTGACAGTGTTAGTAGAAGGGGCAAGAGACTAGGGGGTAGGAGAGGGGGAATAACCAGAGCAGACATTTTTCAGGAAGGTAATGGACCTCAACAGTCAGCTGAGGAAGGAAAGGCCAGGAGAAGGAAAGGTAGTCGGAGGGGTAGAGGTCGTGGACAGAAAAAGTTTACAAGGGTTGTAAAACGTCATGGGAAGGACTTACAGATACACCTCAATGAAGTTCTACATCATGGTGAGGGTAAGTCTGCTTTTTATCTTGCTTTTCGTTTTGATGGAAAACAAATGGTATTCTTTAATTTGTGCCTTAGTTGGGAGTAAGGATGCTGATCTGAAATGTTTTATATGATTTATATTACTACAGTGCACTATGGAAATATTGTGTCCTTTCTGTGCTCTCAAATGGTAGAATTTTTCAGATTTCTCATCTTGTAGTCAACAGCCAGGAAATGTGTTACAGTTAATAAGACATGCAAGCAGTAGACAGCAGTGTGATTTTGTAATGCAGCATCTTTCATCTAAATGTCACACTATGATTGAACATAGCAAGCATACGTCATATTACTTCTGATATTTTATGTTAATACAATGCCTTCTAGTTCAAATTTGTTTACGCAAGCTGGTTTTATGCATATTTTCTTGATTTTAAATTTTGAACTTCCTCGAAGGTGGTTTCAGTCACCTTTCAGGTTTTGGAGCTTCAATGCAGATGCACTTTGATTGACTGTAATTGTCTGCAGAACATGCCTTTTAACTAATTTGCATTAAGGTTCCACATGGAGAGCCCCAAAGACTCTTTTTCATTTGTGGTGCATGAATGCATTTAATAGGAATTTGACATGTGTTTGTGCTGACAGTAATACATGCTTTCCACTAGATATCTCTCTTCGTAGCAGACGGGAACGTTATCTTTGATCCATGTCCTACATTGTTCAACACATTTTAATGTGTTTTTCTGTGGGAATTTGAGTGGTAGATTTTATTTTTAAAAGACATATACACAGAATTGGCTTAAAAAGATATTCTTCCTTCTCTCCATAATTTAAAATTCTTTCTTGTATCTCAGGAAGCTTTTAACATGTTTTTTTGTGGAATATCTTTGCACTTATGAAGTTTCTGAAATAGGGAAGCTTTGTGTTGAGGGTGTAGGGAGGAATATTTATTGGTTGTTGAATTTTATTCATGTAAAAACATGACATAGATGCATTTAATTAAACAGAAGAGCACTCTATTTCCTTTTTTTGCATGGCTGCTTTCTTTTTGTTCACCAAATATTTTTGTATTGCAAGGAGGCTATGTATGGCATAGAGATAACAAACATTAATTTCTTGTGTTACCTTGTAGGCATTGAACAGACCAGTAATTTTTTGTCTGAAGCAACACAGTGAATAATATCACTTGGCAAAACCAAGCATGCAGTTTTATTTAACAAAGATCTTGCAAGTTGATCATCACAAGGATTTCAGAATCTTATCTACAGTTATTCATTTTGAATATGAAACTATCCAGGATCTTGCCACAGAGGGAAATGAGGAAACTTGATGCCTTAAAACCATTGTGCTTCTTAGACTATTGTTTGTAGCATTTTGAAGCAGACAGCTCTTTAAAATAATTGCATTCCTTTTTTGAATATATTCTTATTCAGGCAGCTATTGAAAACCCTGATGATTTTTATAATGTTGACAACAATAAATCCCACAGCTTAATTTCTGGTTGAATCGGAAATGTATTAATTAGTACAAACCTGTACTTTGCTGGATTGTTCACCTATTTTTCACATGCATGGCAAAAGATGCAAACAAATTTGACCTTTTAAATTTTCTAATATATAGACAATGTACAAGTAGAGTTTAAGGTAGACTGGCTATACATGTGGATTTCAAATGTAGAAATGTAATTTACTCAAACACACACATAAACGTTGTCTTGTTGGGTTTTTTTTGAGAATCTTTTATATTTGTAATGATTATTAGTACCTTCTTGGTTCAAAATAAAACAAAATCAGTACCAATGTTCATCATTCTTCCAAGATTACATTTTCTTTTACTTCGTCTCTTTCCTTTAGTTCTCTGCAACTGCAAGGACAAAAAAGTTACAGTTTGTTTTTTGGCATCATTTAATTGTGTTTCAGAAATGATCAAAGGAGATAAATTTTATACTAAGTTATGATAACCAATATCTCTAAGTGAATTACCATTACAAACTTTCTCTCACCTCTTAGTACTGCTTCAGTGGCCTAGTGGTTAGAGCGTCTGCCTCGGATGCAGGATGTGGGAGGTTGTGGGTTCGATCTCTGGCCGAATCATACCAAAGACTTACAAAAATGGTACTAAGAGCTGCCTCGCTGAAGTTAGTGTTAGGACTGGTCGGCCTGGTGTCAAGATAATGTGACTGGGTGGGACATCATTCTACTTGTCTGCGACATGATGCCCCAGTGCTAGACATCACTATAAACTGCCACACTGCAGACATCATAGCAATATGCCTGAAAAATTGTTAAAGCTATGTTAAAAATCCAAATCACACACACACACTCATCTCTTAGTGAATTACTATCACAAACTGTTTTTCAACTTGTAGGGAATTGACCAATCGCCAGTTGTCAATCATTCTGCTCGATTGACCAATCAGAGAGCGCTATTATACACACCTCCAGGCACTGTTTACGTCCGCCATATCGACTCGCCTATTGTATATCAATAATTTTTTTCAGTTCTTCAGTTGAATGCTTCTAGATCATAAATATGTCATCAAAAAATCTGAACCAAAGAGATGGATTAAACTTTTCGTTTTGAATAAAATCCTTTTCTAAGTCACCCATGAAAGGGAAGAGTATATAGGAGCCATATTAATACCCATTATCTGTATGTAATTCGATTGATTAAATTGAAAATAATTATTTGCCAAGATAAATTTTTATTATTTCACAAATATCTTCGCTAGATAGTGTGCTATTATTAGGATTGTTATCAAGAAATTATTTGCACGTTTCAATACCATCTGCGTGTGGAATGTTGGTATATGGTGATGTTACATCTAATGATACCAGGACTGAAATTATCAGATAGCTGTGGAATAGACTTCAACTTTTTAATGAAATCAGTAGCATCTTTAATGTGTGAAGGAAGTGATTTCATTAAAGGTTGTAAAACAGTATCAATAAATTTGGATAGGTTTTCAGTATATGAATTACAACCTGATATAATGGGTCATAATGGAAGATTTAAAGGTTAATTATGGTCAGGATTTGTATGAGTTTTGGGTAATATGTAGAATTGAGGTGTACCTATGTTAAGAGGGAAAGTATCAAATTCCTCATATATGGAATTATTATTTTTGAGGTGTACGTATGTTAAGAGGGAAAGTATCAAATTTCTCACATACGGAATTATTATTTTTAGCGATCTCATTAATGCATGTTGAAATTTTTTATTTAATTTCTAATTGACATTCAACTTCTTTAACATAATCATCATGATTCACAATAATAATAGTGTTTGACTTATCATCCTTTTTAATCACTATACTGTCGTCATTCATTAGATTATATACAGACTTAATTTCGTCCTTATAAATATTAATATGATATTGCTTTAATTTAATTAATATCTCTTTTGTGATCGCGTATATATAAAAATATATGTATGAATCACGTAAAATGATGACTTAATTCTGTTATAAAAAGGTTATTTGAGTGACAAGTTCTGGGATGACTTCTCCAACCAATTGGGGTGACTTCTCCAACTACTCAGGGGCGACTTCTCCAGATACGTGGAGGCGAGTTCTCCGCATACCGACGTAACTTAGAGAAGTGCAAGTGATGGATAAATGCTCTCGCTTTCTGTCTCTGTCTCAATGTTGTTTCATATGGCAAATATTGCTCACCATTATTGTCTGGTATGACTTTTAATGCTATCATGCCTGCCATTTTCACAGAATGTTTGTCGGAAGTTAAGAGGTTGTCATGTCACGTGTTCGGTAGGCGAAGCAATCTACCTTCTGGCATAAGGTCAGTTATAATCACAAATCAATGGATTACTGTCAGAAATATTTTCTTATCTCTCAGTGAATTACTATCACAGACCATTGTTCATCTCAATGAGAGTTACTATCACAAACTATTGTTCATCTCAGTAAATTACTATCTCAAACTATTTCTCATTTCAGTGAATTACTGTCACAAACTGTTTTTCATCTCAATGAATTACTAACAGAAACTACTACTCATCTCAATGAATTACTGTCACAAACTGTTTCTCTTTTGTCAATGAATTACTGTCACAAACTGTTTCTCTTTTGTCAATGAATTACTGTCACAAACTGTTTCTCTTTTGTCATTGAATTACTATCACAAACTGTTTCTCTTTTGTCAATGAATATTTCTGTCACAGAATGTTTCTCATCTAAGTCAGATACTGTCACAAAGTATTTCTCATCTGTCAGTGAATTAAACTGTTACAAACTATTTCTCATCTCTTGTTGAATTAACTCTCAATTTAATTTCGTAGTATCAGTTTTCATGAATTTACAAAGTAGCTATCTGTGAAAAGCTAAATTTGTCACTTGGTAAGGGTGTCCTTCTTTTACAGAATGATCAGTTTTGTTTGATTACTTGGACCCATGGCAGCTCAGTTGATTGCACATCAGACTCATAATCCAAGGGTCTTGGGTTAGACACCCACTGATGCCAGCTGAGGTCAACTGCCTATTTTGTCCTTGGGGAAAGGCACTTGGATTCATTTCCTGATCTTGATATACCCACTAATGTGTTGTTAAATGTGCCATTATTACCAAACAACCATCACCAGTTAATTCAATTTTTGGTTCTTTTGTCAACAAACAAATTGACAAACAAAATTAATTGTACATATTGGTGATTGTACAGTGAAAATTGTATATCTAAAATATCATAAAATGAATTAAGAACAATTCTAGAAAAATCCCTACATCATATCTATATATAATCTAAAGTGCAGTGTATTGTCCAGTCAGTGACAGCAAACATGTTTTGATACTTGTATACATACCAAAAGAGAGAAAAAAATAAGACAAAAATATAGATGGAAGATAGCCTTGAATGCCCAAAGCTACTATTGCAGTGTACATGTTATAACTGATTATTTCCTCCCAAGTAGCCATGGGCTGTGAAGATCATTTTCCTGTATGGAAGTAGTTTATTAATGTACATCACTTAGATCCGGGAATTATTACAAGGATGTTGTTAGAGGTATATATCTGGTTGCCATCAGTTGATTCTTCTTGTTAGCATTGATGTTGATGGAAGAAATATGTTTGGTACAAGGAGTTATCAGATTTACATTTTTGCTGTTAATAACACCTGTATATGTTAGTATGGACATTTATGTTTGAGAAGTTGTATAGGAGTTCTCCTTGTTGTGGCAGATGATACAGAATTGCTCTGCCTGTAAGTAATAAGTTGTATAGGAGTTCTCCTTGTTGTGGCAGATGATACAGAATTGCTCTGCCTGTAAGTAATAAGTTGATTTATCACACATAAACATGGTAAAATTTGACATCTTGTTTATTCAGTACACACTTAAATATGCTTTAGTCATATTAAATTTGCATGTGGAATATCTACTTTCACATCAGTAGTTTCAGCAAGCAAAATATAGTTGGGAGGAATGAAAGAGTCAAGATTAAAATTAAATCAGTAATTCACCAAGAAGGTATATATTTTTAGCATATGTAATTAATGAAAGGACTATGACTCTAATAGCTCACTTTTTATTAATGAATAAAACCAACACATTTTGACATTGAGACAGATAGACGGAATCAGGGAGATATTTGAATAATCAAGGGCAATAACAATAAATAGGACCTTGGTACAATTAAATGTTATATTTTTTTAACTGTTAGCATAAGGCTTCACCCTAGAAGTTTACAAACAGGCCCCATGCCAGGTCAGATGGTAATAATAATTATTACCTAGTTGATTGACTCTGTACTTTAACCTCAAGTGCATGCACCATTTTTGTCTTGGTATTTGTTCTGATAAACTGTATAGCAAGGAGTTCCAACAAAAACAGTATCATATTTTCTTAGCACATCCTGCTTTTTCCATAAATGCACAGTTCAAACACATCAACAGCAGTGTTAGCTCAAGCGGAACATATTCTCCTGTCCTTCTTTCCCTTCCAATGTTTCAATGAAATCGGAAAGTCAGATTCAGTGGGGTTGGCAGGGAGAGTTTGCTCCTCAACCTGGTTTTGGTGACATTCTAACCTCTAAATTTCTGTTACATTCTGGTGTGAGAATGTGCATAGTGAGGGTAAGAACAGCCACCTTTGGTGGATTAGGAATCTCTTACATGTGATTGGTGTATATGAGACCCCAGTGTAGACATTTGGTTTCTTGGATACCGGTAGCTTGAATTCCCAACTATAAGTGCTTTCTTTTGGACCATTCACTTCTGCTAGTTGCAGTGATTACCTCTGTACTTCTGACCTGACCTGCTCTTGTTCAAAATCCTGAATCAAAGCTTCCAGCTTCTTTTTTGCTCACAGGCATATCTCTTGATTGACAAAAATTTGTTAGGTTTTGTCCCTAATATGGAAAAGGTATACACGATATTACTGTCATTTTAGGGGAACCTCTCGTTCAGTTTCTTTATTAGGCTGACAACAAAAGACACCTTTATGTTGTTATTATTTCAGTGTCCTTGAGTATTGACATGGTAGTCTTTAATGACTGAATGGATATCTGAGACGCTTGGAAAGGCTCACCCATCTGTACCTTTCTAAAGTTGATTGGCAGTTTTCTAATCATACTTTAGTCTGTGACATGTCTAGGACTTTTCCCAGAAAACCAGGCAAAGTTCAGTGAACATTTGAATAATGGCCAGGAGCATGTGCATGTACGTAGTTGAAATAAAGTGATAATTTGACAGTGTCCTTGAATATGCATTTGATTTGACATCATTCTCATTAAGAAAGATTGTAAATAATTTCTAGAGATTGATATGTTGAAAACAATCTACCTCCTCAATTTTCAAATTAGGTTCATGTTGTAAAAATTGTGTTTCATTTAGTTTATCGCATGGTTGCAGATGTCATGAAAAAAATAAAACATATTAGTTATGGAGGCTGGGTACTTTTTTAAGTAAGGAATTAAATTGACTGCTTGTGAACTGAGTATGACATGTCTGTGAGAAATGTAGGTTATGAATGACTCTAAGCAAGTGGTCTGTAACATCTGCTATTGTTCCTGTCTTGATCATAGCCCATCACTACCTAGTCTAATTTGTTATATTGGAACAGTCATTTATTTTTTAAGTATTCAGCAACCTAACCAGTGGCACCAGTTTACCTTGATATTTTGAACATAATTTGCCAAGTTCAACACATCTGCATACACATTAAGTTTCCGTTGCATATTAAAGCCAGTGTTCTCTTATGTAAAAATACTCACATAAGAAAAATTTGGCATCCTAATGACTTTTAAGTACTCAAATGTGTCATTCACAGTCGAGACCAGTGTGTACTTTATACTGCTATAGTGTGAAAGCTTGTCAGTACTAGGGTAGCCAATCTCATCAAACTTTAAACATTTGTGCAGTCTGGCTTGTTCTCCTAGGATGCCAATATACTGCACACATTCCAAGGCTGTAATTAGGCCCTTTCCCTTGGCATTCAGCACCAGCTATTTCAGTAGTGGTTTAGTATCTGACCACCATGTTCATAGTGATCAATAAGTTTTGTCTGTAAGTTTTTTGATAACATTTAAGATGTAGAGCATTCATTAATCAGGATAGAGTAGTCTTTGGTTTTAATATTACATTTTAGAACAACAGTTAATATTTCATTTAATGTCAGTAAATATGCTTCAATGGCCATATTGACATGCATGTTGACAAGTCATTAAGACATTTGTCAGCCAATAAAATTGATCATCTCATCCTTCTAAATACAGTAAGATTGTAATTTTCACGAGGTGACATGACTTTTGTTTCATTCTGTGGCAGCTTTATATGAATACAGTAGAAATGTAAATGTCAGTGGTGATATGACTTTTCATTCTGGTGGCAGCTTTATATGAATATAGTAGAATTGTAAATGTCAGTTGTGACATGACTTTTGTCAAGCTGGTGGCAGCTTTATATAAATACAGTAGAATTGTAAAATGTCAGTTGTGACATGACTTTTGTCATGCTGCTGGCAGATTTATATCAAGATGATAATGTAAATGTTGATGGTGACATGACTTGTCATATTATTGTCAGCTTTATGTAGATACAGTAAAATTGTAAATTTCATAGGGAACATGACTGGACAGAATTGAACAAATACAGTAGAATTGTAAATGTTGGTGATGAGTTGGTAATACATGTCAGCTTCGTATAAATACAGTAAAACTGTAAATGTCAGTAGTTTTATGACTGTTGACAGCTTTTATAAATACAGTGGACTTGTAGATGTTATTGGTGACTTGACTTGGCTATACCAATGACACTTTTATATAAATAGAGCAGAAAATGTTTGTGGTGACCTGCCCACAGTCATGCTAGTGACACCTTTTTTGTAAATGTTGGTGGTGACATTGGTTGCCATGTTAGTGAATGCTTTTTATAAATACAGTAGAATTGTAAATAATGTTGTGGATGTGCCTTGTGTCATACTTGTGTCAGCTGTATATAAATACAGCTGAATTGTAAATGTGGTGACTTTACTGTGGTCATACTAGTGACAGCCATATATAAATAAAGTTAAGACTTGTAAATGTCAGTGATGACGTGACTTTGGTCATAACATTGGCAGTTTTATGTTATTACAGTAGAATTTTTATTATCAATGGTGATATAATTTTGTCAAACTGGAGTCGGTTATAGTAGAATTGTAAATGTCTGGTGACATGGCTTTGATGGTAATTGAGGCAGCTTTAGATAATTACATTAGAATTGCTATTGTCTGTAGTGAAAAAAATTGGGATATGCTAGTGTCAATTTAACAAGTAGAATTGTAAATAGTGTCAGTGGTTATATGGCTGTTATACTAGTGGCCAGCCATATATAAATACAGTAGCACCGTAATTATCAATGATAACATGATTTGGGCCATAAAAGTGCCAGCCTGATACAAATATCAAGGCAGAGTGCTGTTTGCCTGCCAAAAACAGAGTGCTGGTTGCCTGTCAGGGTAGAGTGTAGGTTGCCTGTTAGAGTAGAGTGCAAGTTGTCGGACAGTGCAGGGTGCTGGTTGCCTGTTGAGGAAGAGTGCTGGTTTCTTGTTAAGGCATTTTCAAGTATGGTAATGGCTCTTTTTAGAATACCATTCTAAACACAAAGACGTTTGTATTCACTCCATGATGCCTTTAAGATTTATACTGTAAGTGAAAACTGCAGGTTAATTATGCCAACTTCATCTTTAGAATGCACATGTACAATGTTGTTTTATACGATGTATATATGCCATCACTTGCAGGGCCTTCCATTAGATTTGATGTTGATGGGGATACAGGCTATTTTTTTTAATGTAGCCAGGTGTAAAGTAAAAGTAGTTAGGTAAATCACCTGGATCCTGACTGACCAGGAAAGCCCTGACATGAGGTCAGGAGATCACATTATTTGAGTAGTACAAAAACTGGAAAGTATGCAAGAAGCACTTCAGTAACATTCAAAATGATGTGCACTTTATTTATAAGCATTATTGTAAAACTTGACAGAGTTGGAATTCTTAAACAGTGCATTAAGAGATATTTCATTTTGTAGAACTTCTTAAGTATCCTGCTAAACAATATTACAATGACATCAAATTGTTTATTTGCAAAATATTATAAAGGAATGGTGTATTCACCTGAGGAACTGTCCATAAAGATGATATGAAAGCACTTTAGGGAATAAAACGTGAATATTTTTCTGATCTTCTGTTACATTAACTAATTTTTATATGTATTATCTGGCAAATGAGACAGATTCATTATATATATATATATATATATATATATATATATATATATATATATATATATATATATATATATAAAGACATTTTAAAGAAAACCTGAAATATTGAATATTGTTGCTCTCATATCAAGGAAAAGTCATTGAAATAGAGAAGCTGTTGCATATGTTAGTCTCTAATTCATAAACTAAACACACTCAACTAGTTGTTTACTTTGGTACATACATGTACAGTGAACATGTTTATCATTTGTGTAGTTCACCAGTCAAACAAAGGGCACACAAAGGGCACACCTTGTTTTGTGTAGCCACAGGTCATTGTCACATCTGTGGTGTAGGGGTGTGACACTATTGGTTTGGTTATAAGTGTCAAATTTTCACTGTTCTGAAGCATTGATAAGTCTGGAATGTATTTACAACAGTGTATGTATGTGTATGTATGCATTGATAAGTCTGGAATGTATTTACAACAGTGTATGTATGCATTGGTGCATGTCAGTGTTTTATGATATTTTAAATATGGATTAGTGAAGGAGTTGATCAAAATTTGCTTTATTGACTGCATTATATTCAGATGTTCTTTGAAACTTTCATTGTCAAGGTTTATCACATCTGACAAAGAAATTAGAGGTAGATAATGGATCATTTGTCACCAACTAGGCGGACATCCGTTTTTGTGTTCTGCACTTGTCTTTTTCTAAATTCCATCTTCAATATCCTGTAGCAGACTCTTTGATTTGGGGAATCAGCAACCAGGGCTTACATTGTTGGATTATGGCTTCTTTTAATTATTTTTCTAACAATTCATTTTTACTGCCATCAGATGGTCAAGGTAATTTTCTTCTTGTTGTTTTTTTTGGGTTTAACACCATTTTTCAGCACATGATAGGCTATGCAAGGTGGCCAGTATTAATGGTGGAGAAAGAACCCTGGAAAACCCCGGGAAGAGCCACCGACCCACAAGAAGTTACTGGCAAGCTTTTTCACATAACCCAAATTGGCCGAATCCTAGACTTGAAGCCACACAGACAGAGATGAGATGGCAGTGATCCGTAATGGTGAGCGCTTTAGACCACTTGGCCACTCGGGGCTCCTTAATTTTCTTACGTATGTAAATGTGTTAATTGGTAACTACGTACTTAATCCAAGACACTAGGAGATGCTCAAAAGGGAATTGGATTTGACCATGGTTTCATCAGAGTTGTCTGACTTTGTTCATGTCAGCAAGCACATGTATATTTCATCAAGAGCACATTGTATAATTTGTTAGAACTTGATTCAGGTGATTTCCTTGTTGCAGACTCAGATGACCTGCCAACCATTCTCCCACCAAAGCGTAGGCGAAGACCTCAGCACACCCCAAGTCATCAAAGCTCAGACAAGATGGACAGAATCATGGCTGAATTTCCTAAACATAACTGGCTGATCACAAAATACCAGTCTGAACCAGAGGACCTCAGCTTGTATGACAGTAAAAAGGTACTTTTTGTATGCCTGTATACATTTGTTGCCATCAAATAAGTTTTGGTTTTCATGAAGATACACCCTCCTGCAGGCAGCCTGTCAGGCTATTAATGAAGACTTTCTAACTGACAAGGTAACCTATCACACTTTTAATGATGACTTTCAAACCAATAAGGCAACCTATCACACTTTTAATGATGACTTTCAAAACCAACAAGGCAGCCTATCACAATGTTCATGTTGACTTTCTAACTGAAGAGGCAACCTATCACGCTTTTCATGGTGACTTTCAAGCCAGTAAGCCAGCCTATCGCACTTTTCATGGTGACTTTCAAGCAGACAAAGCAATCTATCATATTTTTCATGACTTTCAAAAGCAACAAGGCAAGTTATCACACTTCTCATGATGACTTTCAAAATCATCAAGGCAACCTGTCACTTCTCATGATGACTTTCAAAATCATCAAGGCAACCTGTCACTTTTCATGATGACTTTCAAATAGACAAGCCAACCTATAACACTTTTCATGGTGACTTTCAAATAGACAAGCCAACCTATAACACTTTTCATGGTGACTTTCAAATAGACAAGCCAACCTATAACACTTTTCATGATGACTTTGTAACTAAAGTGGGTGGTATTATAAAAGGTAGACAGATGTAGCTCTACAATGATACCAGATAATCTGGAATTGCTAGTTGCACTACAAAATAGAGAGGGAAAAATCAAATGTTTTGGACCCGATTTTTTCTACCTAAAATTCACCTATGGTTGGAATCCAATTTTGTGTCTGGATTTTAGACTTTTGGGTCTCAGATCTAAGGCAGACCTGTATGAACTGCAAATAGACAGATGAACCTTTGCAAAAAGTAGGATAAGATGGGCATTTGGAATAAAGAGTGGTCTCAATATGAAAATAATGGGTCCCTTAAGCAAACAAACATAAAAATCTCCAACTTTTACCCTTCTGCTTATGCGCGAGCCAAATAGCCAATGAAAAATGATGTTTCTAACACAGCTAGGCAGTATGTTATTGGAAGATCACCTGGAAGTTGGTGGTTTAGGATGTATTCAGAAATAGCTTTCAAAATATGTTTCCTACTCGAATTTCAGACGGAAACAACAAAAACCTCTAGGGGTTAATGTGTTAATGAGTGGCTGCATAGTTTAACACTGTCCATTTGCACCAAGAACATTTATCGTACCTTTTCAAATACAGGATGTTAGTAGGTACTCAATCAACAACATAAATAAATAAATCAATTTACCATGAAGGGAATTCCAACTCACATATTATTTGATACAGCTGACACAAAACAACTTGTTAATTGGTATGACAGTGATCAGCAGTAATTTTCATTGCTCCAACAAATTAGTGACAGATGAGGTTTTGGTGATCTATGGACAAAGTCATTCACTGCAGATTAATATTAATTTCAAGCCCTGCATGAGATATGTAGGCCTGTACACTTTTACACTAACTGTTTTATTCATTGTGTACATACTTGAAATGGCACACAAAAAAGTACAGTTTGTATTTTGAAACCCACCACAACAACAGATTTGTGCTTGTATAAGCGTGATTTCCATAAAGGAGAGAGTACTTTTCAAAACTGCTGTATATAGTCATAACCTTTGGCATGAAATGGTCATGATTTGAATAGCTTCTTGTTCATGAAATATTCTTGCCCCTGATTAGTTTATATAGTTAATTTTCTGAGGTAATGAAAAGGTAAAGTTTGATCAACAACTGACATTTCCTAGATTACTTAATTCTAATAATGTATTATCATCAGTTTTCATGGGGGACCAACTTTTATGGTTTTCGTTGTTGCCCCAAACTACGAATTTAAATCCCCAACAAAATTTGCGCCACGTGGGATGATGACCTCCCCCGTTTTCTTTCAGTTTTTCAACCCTAGAGATTATTAAAGCTATTAGTATTTGATAAATCAAGGTTAATTCTGTAATCTGGTAATTAAATATTAGCTCTTACATGTGTTTGTTTTCTTTTTTATTGTAACCTTTTGAAACAAGAATTACAACTGATTTTATACTGTTTGAATGCACACATTTGATACGGTATCCGATAGCTGTAATTTTGCACTCACTGCCTTAAATCGATATGTGAGGTAAGTAAGGTTAGAGAGAAAATAGAGAAAAAGCATGAGGTATTCAAACAATAGTAATACTGAAAATGAAAGAAAAAATAATACAAAATAACGGTATATCAAAATAAAATTTAATACCTGTTCAAATCGATCACTGATTTGAGTACAACTGTTGTTGAAACAATTAAATCCTTCTGAAAGCACATTTCATTTTAGCCATGCATTTTTAATCCAATAGAACAACAATCCTGTAAAATACTATAACTATTTCTTGAAACACTATTATTGAACACTATGTATATACACTAATTACAGCAGAGTATTAAAGCTCACACTTCACAGATTTTAGGACACAGCCAATGTATCAATCAAGTCTCTTGATACTCGCAAATGCTTCTTAGGTAAATAATCCCCAGATTGCTGAATTAAACAAGCCCACTGATAATTATGTCCGATCTTTCACTCATTGCCGTGTGAGCTGCAGTTATCCATTCAGCATGAATTGGCTTGATTAGTGAGGTTGCAAGGTTTACTAATAATCTGCAAAACGACAAATTCAAGTACCCACGAAAATGCCCTTTTTTTTACAAAACCACAAAAATTGAGCCCAACAAAAATAAGTGATAATAGATAGCTACTGTATGAGATCTAATACTCTACATGGTTTTTGGCAATAGTGTTGTTTCCCAAATAAACCGTTGGCATGTGTGTACTGTTTCTCTCAACAAAAGCTGTAATAACTATTATGGTTTTCTCAATAAAAGCTGAAATACCTTTTATAGTTTTCTCAACAAATGCTGTAATACCTTTTATAGTTAAAAGTCATTTACTCATTTCAGAAAGTCAAGGTTGATGAAAAAACAGCTGAAGACAATGATTCTGCTGTACTAGAAACTGATATGGGAACTGATCAAAAAGAACTTCAGAATCTTGATTTACCTACAAATCAACCAGAAAAGGAAAACAAGGATAATGATGCAGTTACTGAAGAGGACAGGTAGATATATCTAAGTTTGTTTCTGTTAAAATAAAAGGAGGGATATAAAAATTCTCAGTAGAAAATGCCTGAAAGTTCTAACAATCACATGTGATGCATCAGTATAGAAAATTTAATCATTTTTTTTTCACTCTTTTGATAAATAATTATATTATTGTCAGACCTGCTGTTTTTTGTTGCAAATAAAACAAAAATTGTAGCGGTGATACATTTTTTCTAGGATTATTTCAATTTTTTTGTGGTGATGTTTTTCTTATCTGTTTCATTTCCAAAATATTTAACTCCACATGATATCACTGTAGGATGAATATTACAGAGATTTTGTAAATCAGATTGTTCAGTCTTGAGTTCTTTATTGGTTTCTTTCATTTTACATGATTGTTCAAATTTTCAGTTTTGACTCTCCTCTGTACATTGATATGGACTCTGTAAACGAAAAAGAAGTTGATGAAGACAGTCCAACTCCTAAACAACATCCACTAGATCTCTGTGTCAAAAAGAATGGTAAGGCAGGAAATAAAGACAATGAAGTTGAAAAGTATCAACAGTTTTCATACAGTAGATACGATAAAATATTAGAATTATACATCACTTAATTTTTAAGCCCATTCATATTAATAAATATTAATTTCTCTCAGCAGCAGCTGCCAAACTGATCTCCTTTCTTTGTAATGGTTAAGGTCTAAACACCAAATTGCATTGTAATAATTGAAGAGCTTTTTCCGAAACAGAACAGTATGGTTCTGCACAAATTTTAATAAATTCCCTGTTCAGAATGAGTGAATACATGAAAATCACATGCAGTAAATTTCCTTTGAGCATAAGGAAGCCTGTATCATTCATTAATGTCATCACAAGTTCAGTCTGATAAAGCATTTGGTTTTTAATCAACTGCCCTAATGGAGAACCTACTCAGTGACTTTTTACTTTTGATTATTTACATGATTTCATTGATTAACTCATTACAAAAAGCCTTTTATTAACTGCACTTGGCATTAATGCACAGTTGCTATTACGCAGTTGTCAGTGTTCACTGGTGATGTCTCTGTTGTTATATATGGTCCTAATGCTTACATTTTAGTGCCATTTTCATAACACATGATCATTACCTTTGTTCTGATAATGAAGATACCAACTGTAAGTTTTATGTTTATTTGATAAACGTTAGTTATCACACATTGTTTTCTTGAGACATATAATAAAGGGTCTAATCATACCATTCTCATATAGAAATTGCATCCTCCCAATTGAAAATCTTTCCATTGCAAACATACTAGAAGGGTAATTATTACAGTAACTGTAGAAATAGTTTATTTGTAGAGTTTGTACCTCAAGCAGAACTCCATTCTTGTTAATATTTCTTTCCATTATGAAAGTATTATCATGCTGTAATCACAAGCAATTATCATCAGTAACAATGCCTATTATTGTATCACTTGCAGACAAGGCTAGTGTCACCTTCAGGCAGCATTCCAACCCCCCTGTACAGCTGGTCCATCCACATGTTCACAGACCCCCCACTAGTGGTTCCCTTGGACAGCTGTCCACAGCCTCCAGCATATTGCTCAGGGACACAAAACATGCACTGAGCAGTGTGGTGGTGAGTTCTCAATCATCAGACATAACCCAGGGCATTGTGACAAAGATCTCAACAGATTGGTCATCTTCTGCTACAGGGTCTGCTGGGACCAATGGTGATTTGATCTCTGAAATAATTGACCTCGGAAAATCCATTCATGTTCCAGAAAATTTGCTCAAACATGGTGCTTTGCCATCTCCATTGTGTAATGACATTAGTGACACGCAAGCATTACATGATAGTTGTGTTGAAAAAGAAGCTATCTTTGATACAAAGCTGGAATCAAATGAAAGTGAAGCTAAATTTGTGCAACCAGCAGTTCCAAGACTAATTCCAGCATCAAGCATAGTGCCAGGGAGTAATTTTTCACCTGCAGAGCACACACAGAATCATGACATTGTACTTTTGCCAGTGTCTCTTGGTCCATCCACAGGTATTGTACCAAATGTTGACCAAAGACAACTCAATACAAGTAATTCTCAAGTGATACAAGTATCCATGAAAAATGGTGCCACAGACATTTCGGAGAATAGAAACTTGCTGACTAGTCAAGAAAGAACTCTTAAAGTTGGTGGAAATGATGAACAGCTTTATCCATGCACTGTTTTATGTTCATCCGCAGTTCAGATGACTGAATCTTCAAATGAAACTAATATTGTTTCCCTTAACACTGATTCCACTTCCCCTACCACAGTAACTACTATTAGTTGCTCATTGCTCTTACTAGAGGAGCATTCTGCATCATTATCATCCAATCCAGGTGTAAGAATTACAGAAAGTACCCTTGTAGCCAGCCATCTTTCACAAGGATCGATACCTGCTGCAAGCATTGGCAGTATAAAGTTATTAGATGGATCAGACATTGATATTTTTGATATAAAATGTAATATTGCTCATACCAAATCAGAAAGTATTGGCAATGACACTTCCTTGAGTACTACGATTCCTGAGATTCCAGAAAAGAAAACTAAGATTGAAATGCAGCCGAACTCTTCTGTAAAGTGCAAATCACCTAGCTCTGAATGTGAAACAGTTGGTGTAGTCATGAACACAACCATAAAGAACTTAATGACTGATATATGTTTTAGTGATAAACACAATGCTGTTGGAGTGATGGGCAAAGGGTCAGAAAATATGGCAGATAGCACTCTTGATATGACTGAAGAAGAGCCACCCATGAAAAAGTATTGTGAATATCCATCTTCAAAGGAGCCACCACCTTTGATGATGGCACAGACATTAGTGGATGCACAATCAGTTTCACCTGACAAAAACATCTCTTACATGGCAAATGACAACAGCATGCATATTTGTTCTCCTGTACACAATGCAGTAGTTGAGTTAGACCCTGAGATCCAAAAGCAGATGGAAGAACTTGACAAAAAAATACAACAAAATGAAAAAGAGAAAGAGGAGATGTTGAATGCAAAAAAGAAAATGGCTGAATTGATTGCAAGAAAAAAAAGAGAAAAATTGAAAGAACAAGTGAAAGTAATGGAAGAACAGCAGCAAAAGCCAATTGAAAATTTGCCAGCACAAACAGCAGTTGGAATGCAGGATCCCTTAAATCATATACCTTCATCAGATTCAAATCAGGCAAATCTTAAAGTTAGCAGTTCACATCAGGAGCAACCATGGTCCAAACATCAGACTTCATTTAATGAGTCTACATGTCTAGAACAAGAAAGTGCAGCTTTGCAGGAACCAGTTTCAAAGCAGCAACACGAATTACCTCAGCCTCATTCCCGAGAGAAACAGGCACCCTTTCAGTTGCCAGTTTCACTGCACCAACTACCCATGAAACAAAATGAAAAACAAAAGGAACAACAACAGGAGCAAACTACAGATAAACGGCTAGTACACCCAGAAAGTTTTCAGCAACAGGCAACCCCACGATCACAAAATATGCATGAGCAACAGGCAACCCCACGATCACAAAATATGCATGAGCAACAGCAGCAAAACATACCTGATCAACAGCATCAACCCTCTCAGCAGCAAAGACGATCAATACCACAACATACATTACTTCATGACAGGCCTTCACTGTTCCTGCAGCCATCATCTCCAGCTCAGATGTCACAAACATCTCAGGTTTTTCTTCAGCGTCCACCCCTGACAGAGCGAACATCATCTCAAAGTCATTCTTCAGCAGATAATATTCTGCCTCAGATACAAACACAGCAGCCATTATCTCAGCAACAGAATCACACATCACTAAAGCAGATGATACAAATTCAGAATCCCCAACAACAGAACATTCAAGGACCTAATGTACCCAGGCAACAGCTATTACAACAGCAACTATTTTCTGGTCAACAACCAAACCAGTTAGCTGGAAATCAGTTTCAACAACAGCAACTTGTCAGCCAGCAACGTTTTCATTTACAGTCTCCATTACACATGCAGCCATCTCAAGCTGCACGGATGCAATCACCAGCACATTTGCAACAGAATCAGTATCACCCTGCACAACATCCATCATTAACTCAGCAACAACAATATTCTCGGATGCAGCAACAAAACTATTATAATAATCAAGCACAACTACAGCCACAACAGCAGCAGTTTCAGCAGAACTGTGTGAAAAATCAGACTCAGTCACAAACACATAGTATAGCACCTGGACATTCTTCAGTTCAGACAGTACAGCGTCCTAACATGCAGCATCAGCAGCAAATGCAGCATTATCAACAGATGCAACAGCAACAACAACAGCAGCAGCCAAGACCACAACTGTTTCAAGCCAGACCAAGTAATTTTGGGAATACTTTTCAAATACCATCTTCTCAACAACATGAGATGCAGTCTGTTGTGATGCAGAACAGTTCAAATGAGTTCCAGTGCAACTTGAACCAGTTGGGATCAAAGAGTGTGTCACTAGGTTCAGCCATAACTGGAACTTCAAATGTCACTCCTACAATTCCCCGACAAATTACTTTGGCAATGCAAGAAGCTCAAAAACGGAAACAGTTTGGCCTGCCAGAGATTCAACCAGCACATTGCAACAATGAGAAATCCTTGCTGAGGAGAGATTCTGAACCTCCTCCTCCAGCTCACATGAACTGTGTAAGTCTTAAGAAGTTGATGAGGAAAATGGATAGGAATGCTATGAAACTGACATCAACTATAAAAGCATCTTGTCCATATTTACAACGAAATGAACCTATAACATGTCCTCCATTAGATGGCAGAAAATCAGGAAGTAATGAGATGAAAGCACCAGCCAAGGCACATAGTCAGCCACCCTTTAATATAGCTGGCAAATTGATTGTTCAGCAGTTACCAGGAAAAACACCTTCAGTCAACAGACCGATCAATGAAGACAAGGAAACAGCAAGACATTCCAGTGTACCTAACACCCCAACAAGTGCAACATTGGGTGTCCAACTTCCGCCTCGAGCTTCCTCAGCATCTGACAGGCATTTACAAAGGTCTCAGTCTATCTCTGAAATAGGTCAGCCTACCTTGACATTCCATCCTAATAGCCCATCATCTGCAACCTTATCAAGGTCAGCATCCTCTTCACAGTCCTTCACAAACCTATCCATACAAGAAGAATCCAAACTCACTGAAGTTAATACACTGACTGTTGCTTTATTGAATTCACAGCAAAAAACTGAAGGAAGTGTGAAATTCACAAACACATCACAAACCCTTGCACCCCCAACCATCCACTGTCAGGATGCAATTGCTTCCTCAAACACAGATAATTCCAATATAATAGACCTAACTAAAGAATGTTCAACAGTTCAGAATTCGAATGACTTGCAAAAAGATGATACTGAGAAAGCTGTCCAGCTTGAACTCAATAAGGCCATTGCAAAACGATGCAAGCAGGATTTACTAAATGCTACAATGACAGGAGAAGATTGGACTCAGTTGGACCAGCAACCTTCCAAGGCCTCTCACCAGACACATGGCATGAAATTACCACTTGGACCCAGCAGTACTATTGTGCTAACTGTTGATAATCAACCCCATGCTCAGCAGGCTTCACTGCAGGTTTCTCCAGTCCTAGTTTCAACACCAATGAATGGCATTCAGAACCAACAGCACCAATGGCAAAAAGTAAATGAGGAAATGAATGCCATGAAATCTGTCCTAGTTTCACCACCACAGAAGCAGCTTCCTGTAAATCAAGGTCCAGGACTTATGATGAGAACTTCGTCAGGCATGCAAGTATCAAACATGCTGACCATGCAGACTCCAAATAATAGGTTATCATCTGGCCAAGGAGGAAGGATGCCTCAACTTCTGCCAAAGGTCCAAAACCCAATGATTCGGATGATTGGGTCTGCAGCAGTTCCAGTTCATGGAGTCATGATGCCTCCAACTGCAGGAAACATGCAGATAAACAGGCCATGTCACCCTCAAGCAGTGATGATGCAAGGGCCATATAGAATGAATCAACAGCATTTACAGGCCCAGAGACAGTACCAAAATCCAGAGATAATGAAACACAGGACAAGGCAATATATAGGTAATTGACATTTTAGCTTAAAGTTTCTTTTAAGTTCAACAATTTTCTTGATTTGGAAAATGTAGCATGTTTATTTGTTGTGCTTTAATTTTATGCTGAATTTTAAGTTTCAAACAATCCATATGATTCCATATTATAACCAATATAACTTGTATTTTTCAATGCTAATTATGTCATGCTCATTACAGGTGCTCAGAGAGCAGGTATTATGCCTCCACAGCAAATTCCCCTTCAGTCTTCTGTAGAGATAAATCAAGATTCCAACAGTTGTGCGCAACCATTGCGACAACAACCTCCACTAAACCCATCAGCTCAGGCAAATGCTTTTAATCAAAACAGACAGCAACCACAACAGATAGCTCCCGCTCCACAGCAGGCATTTCTTCCCATGTCCTACCAACGGCAGACGACAAGCTCGCAAGCCAGATTTGCACCACTGGCAACGTATGTGACTAGCTCAGGTCATGGTCAGCATATGCATACCCAGAATTCCATGGTTATGAGAAATGAACAGGTAAAGTGTTATCATCCATGTTAATGCAGTACATCTTCAGATATATTACTTGAGCCAATACCAGATGAATACTTTCAGTATATCTCAGCTCTGACATCTCTTGCCTCTGCAGTGCAGATGCTCTCATCTGAAATAAACTCTGAAAGTCCTGTTTGCTCTGAAAGACTTCTTAGTTGTTACCACAGAGTGTACAATAGTAGCTTCCCCACAAATGAAATTTACGATGAATCCGATGAGTTTATTTTATGATTTTATTGGTCAAATTGAGTCACATAAATATCTAGTGGGACACTATATGTATGGTATACACATCATAATGACACAGAAATCTGTCACTGTTTAATTAGATAGTTGATCATTTTCACCAAACATTTGTTTCTAAATTAAATGTATCCTGTAACTTGTACCTGGTGATACATGGAACACATTAAGAGATAGACTACTGATACTTGAAATATACTTTAATATATGTTGTGCATGGAATAAAATGGCTCATTCACTTTATTTTCTTTACACAACCTTGTTTAATTTGAAATATCTCTGCAAGGTGTTTTAAAATGTTTGCATATAAGCAACATACGTTGACAAGGCGTACAAAAATTCCACCCCAACATGCAAGCCTGATGTAATTATTCAGAAAGTACTTTTGGAAATGTTATTATAAATGAAATTTATTGTGTCAGAACTAGCTTACTGACCTCCATCCCCTTTATCATTTTCTATGTTATCTCTAACCTACTACTTACTTAAATGTTTACAATTTCTGGCAATAAATATCCAGGTAGCCATCTATTAAAGGCCAGTTATGAAGAACCTCTTCAAAATATACATTTTAGATGCTATTTATGGAACATTATGCACAGATTAGAAATTTATTTTTTCCAGGAAAATTTACTAAAGCCAAATTTCTTAAATATATAGAAAAGGAAATGAGTTATACTGTATGATTTCTACAGTATTACATCACTGGACAAGGTTTGCAGTTACAGTGACATCATTTCTAGAAATAGCTGATCAGTCACTATTGTAGAAGTGTATTGATTGCAGGTCCCATCAAGTAGAAATGTCTGATTTTGTGGAGTATAAAGTTGCAAATTATTATCAAATACACAAAAAAGAGAACCTTTTCTCTTTTTCAAATTTATAAATGAGAAAGTTGAAAGATGCAGAAAATGGTGATCTACTGATCAGGGCCATCACACATGCACCACAATCGGGGAATGGGGGGGGGTCCAAATGCAAAATTCATGCAAGGTGTCATTTTCCCCAGGACCAACCCTGCTACTGATTATAATGTGTCAAACCATGTAATAATGTGAATAGCTACTGCTCATTCTCAGTTTTGTCCAGTCATATTACAGGCACTAACACATTGACAGATCATACTAAGTTTTGTCAAGTCATATTACAAGCAATTACATCTTGACAGATAATAATAAAGTTTTGTCCAGTCATAGTACAAGAGCAATTGCACCGTGACAGATCATTCCAAGTTTTGTCCAGTCATATTACAGGTAATAATGCCATGACAGATCATTCCAAGTTTTGGCCAGTCATAGTGTAAGAAATTACACCATGACAGATCATTCCAAGTTTTGGCCCGTCATAGTGTAAGAAATTACACCATGACATCATTCCAAGTTTTGGCCAGTCATAGTATAAGCAATTACATCTTGACAGATCACACTAAGTTTTGTCCAGTTATAGTACAAGCAATAACACCATGACAGATCATTCCAAGTTTTGGCCAGTAGTATTACAAGCAACAGCAAATTATTGATCATTCTAAAAGTAGCAGACAAGGATTAGAGATGGCATACAGTCACTCACTGGGGGAAAATGAGCGAGGGAGAGGAAGAATATTGACAGTGATATATGACAAATAAATTACCCCTTGTCATACGGTACAGAAGCGTTAACTGCAAACACATAACTTCATTAAAATAATCTTAAAATGTATACTGGAGAAATAAGAGCAGCAAATAATCAAGGACAACTTGGACAGATATTATGTTTGGACAGTGGTTATATTTCAAGGGAGCCGTGTGCAGCATTTTTTAAAATGGCATTTTTTTATTGTCCATAATTATGACTAAATGTAGGCCTCTGATGTGTTTATTTCCTTGCATTTTATTTACTTTAAAAGAAATTATGCTGAGCTCACTCTTCTTCACTTCAATGCAGCGATGTCAGAATTGTTTGGAAAAGTTTTTGTTTCCTATTTTCTCTCGATCAGTCTGTTATTTCTTAATTGTAGATTTAGCATTAGTCAGTACAATTTCTTACATTTTCAAAGGATAACTACCAGCATTTGTTTTAATTCAGTGCATGCTGCATATTTTCTGTGTTGTTGTAGAGCAGCTGTCATTGGAGCAAGCTAAATCACTGGGTATATATGTTTAGCTAGAAACTGTGTGGTGATAAAAATATATATGCACACATATGCATGCATACATGAACACAGCTTGAGGGAAGAATTATTTAATCAGAGTGAAGAGTATAAACATGCAGGCAGTGGTATAACTAAGGATAAACATGCAGGCAGTGGTATAACTAAGGATAAAAATGCAGGCAGTGGTATAACTAAGGATAAACATGCAGGCAGTGGTATAACTAAGGATAAACATACAGGCACTTGTATAACTAAGCATAAACATGCAGGCAGTGGTATAACTAAGGGTAAACATGCAGGCAGTGGTATAACTAAGGTACAGTTAACTAAATCGCAGCATAGGTGAGTACTTATGTTATCCCACTAGCACAGCTATACGGATTATATGTATCTTAAACGGGAGACCTTAGTCTCACATCATTATTTAAAAGAGAGGTATGGTTGGACATAATTTCCTTACTGAAACATGCAATCTTATCTGGAATATATATATATATATATATATATATATATATATATATATATATATATATATATATATATATATATATACCAAGCTGTGATACTAAGATTCCAGAATGCACAGGCACCTCATCATTATAGCCATTTTAGCAAGTTTGTTCTAGTAATACATTTATTCTACATACTTTTCAAGGATAGGTCATACCTGCACCAAATATTGTTGTGAGGGTCATACATTTAAATGCATTTGTTCATAAACAGTGTAATAATATTTTGTACATGTATTAGGAATGAATATGCAGTTTTCAGATATAGAACATTTTTAAGAGTTTAAACATCCATATTTAGTCATTAAGTGGTATATTTTTCGTTTGTTCTTCTTTTCTTGTGAAAATGTTCAGGTGCCTAGTTTTGTATTATATGTGCACTTTAGCAAATATATTTCACTAATTCATATCCATCCCTAAATTAGTATGTGCATCCCACCTTAAGTTGGTTCTTCATATAACTTGATAACTCGGAATCGTGTTACACGGAGCTGGTGATGATAATTGCATTGTGTTTCAGAAGGAAAGGGGGTTGGGACAGAAGATTCATTTTCTTCAAATTTAATCAGATACTTTTATTTTATTATATGCCCGGCATCAAGCAGGTATTAGTAAAAAAAATGGTACTAACAGCTGCCTCGCTAGGCACTCAACATTAAGAGGTTAGTGTTAGTATTGGTCAGCCTGGTGTCAGGATAATGTGACTGGGTGGGGCATCATGCTACATGTCTGCGGCATGATGACCCAGTGCTAGACATCACTATAAACCGCCACACTGCAGACATCGTAGCGATATGACTGAAAAATTGTTAAAGCTACATTAAAAATCCATATCACTCTCACACATATCACACACTTAGATTCAGTCTTATTACCCATCAGCCCCTGAGTGCATGTTGAAGCTGCAAGTCGCACACTAAGGTTTGGTCATGGGGACCCATTTTATATTGCCTGGATTCCAATACATATTTAAATATTGCCATGAAACTCGCGATATGGGTACATCTTGGAATGACATTGTGTTGTACACTATATGACTTCTTAAAAAGACCCCAAAAATGATGTTCTGACTTGTGCCAGATAAGTAGTTGCGTCTTGAAATACATTTATAGAACTATACTTTTTATAGTTACTGTATAGCAAAGATTTGCTGACGTGCCTTTTATCACCAAGAAGTCGCATCTATATTCTTATATCCTTGTTGTTCTTTCAAAGACAAATGTAATTGGGCCACCTCTTCACGGTTGATAATAACTTTGTTTCGATTCGCTATTTGCATTGCCATTCTTCGGATTTATGATTCTGTTTTTATGATATCTTTTTTAGTTGAACTTGGGGATTTTTTTTTTAAACATTACTTTTAATTTATTTCGCTATATACCAAGTACGTGCAGTAGTCATTCACAGGGTAGACAGGTTATTAGCATTTAAAGCATGTCAAGTGCAGCATTATTCTGTTTACTTGTGCGTTATTTCTGCGACATCCTGTATAAGTAAAATTCAGTACTTCAGCACCAAAAATAGATGTGCTTGGCCTTTGTTTGCTGTATAAACTTTTCTTTCCAGACAAGTGCATAGGTTTGATTTCAGTGTTTACAGACACACAAAAATATGTATTAAAGTTACTTTGAGCCACTAAAAGTACGTTGTTTTTTATTCTAATTGGATTCTATCGCAAATATGGTTAAATAAATTTGATGGCAGTATAACCGAAGTCCGTTTTGTTTTAAAAGATGCTCTATAGACAAATAGCGAAGAGTTTGAAATGAAGGTTTTAAAAGATAACGACTCCGGTTATCCTG
This sequence comes from Sinohyriopsis cumingii, assembly GCA_028554795.2. Lineage (NCBI taxonomy): Eukaryota > Metazoa > Mollusca > Bivalvia > Unionida > Unionidae > Sinohyriopsis > Sinohyriopsis cumingii. The sequence goes on from CM068841.1 coordinate 63,592,511, forward strand.
CAGGGGTTAAAGATCAGCTCTATCAATCAACTCCAGTTTCTTGCAGGTCTTAAAGATAAGTTCTGCATGTCCACTCCAGTTATCTTGCAGGACTTGAGATAAGTTCAAATGAATTTTTGTCCTCTAATGTTGCCAGCCGTAATAGCCTTTTTGAAATAAATTATTGCAAGTTATGACCATCATCTGTTTTTTTATATTGTATATATTATTTTTTTTAATTTATATATTTTAGCGCAAAGTAAGAATGCATTTGTTGTACTAAGATTTATGTTTTAAGTGGATTTTGCAAATTCGTTTCTGTCATTTTTTTGCTTTTATGTAACATCCTGTTTTATCTTATGTTCATGCTAGCCAAAATGGACACTGCTTTCTTCTAACAAGGATCAAACGGTTGCGTATACAGGTATTGTAACAAATATCCTTTGTTCTTGCATGTTCGTGGTCACTTTATTTTATTGGGAGGTAACTTTTGTTGCTATTCAGCTGTTCTTCAGTCTAAAATCATATATTTCCGGAATTATAGCCGCAAGATAGATCTCATAAAAATGCTGACAGTCCCTAGTTGAACTATCGCACAAGTTCTTTTTTTACAAGCCCATTTATTCGAGTAATTCTTTGCACACGTGAACAACGAATTTTACGTAGGACAAATAATAATTTTAATAATCGAATTGAGTTAAATGCCGCATATATTACGGAGACACGTATTTATAATCCTTCGTTGAGATCAAAGTTGGCTTTTCTCTTCAGCCTTTTACTTATCTGTCTACATGTTCCTCAGTTCGAAAGTCTTGTAACCCGCACAACTCAGCAACCCTTTGCCATACTTCATACCATGTGTTAGGTGAGCTGCGTATAGATATGAAAATGGCCTTTATAAATCTTCATCACTCCAACCCGCTGGCTGAGTTCCAACCCTTTTTTCAAACAATTTCAAAATTGTGGCGGTTTCTTGAACCGAGATAATTCAGGAACCATTCAGTGTATCCTGATGCAGTTTGTGTAATCACCGTCTCCTTGGCTTACATATAGCTTCAGGAGGTCTAGTCTTATCATTCAGTTTTATTTGACAGATTTAAGGGGCTTGCAAATGGTGACTTTATTTTGTATTAATCATAGTATTTAGATGACTGTTAATTACTGTTTGGCACACTCAGATTAGACTCTTATTTAGAAGCAACTCCAGGTAATAAAATTTTGATATATTATTTACCAGCAGGTATGGGAGCGAAGGATAGCATAAACCGTCAGTGTTATTTTGGCAGTTCCCAGTAATTACTGACATGTCCATTTCAAAATATAGCAGTCAAATATGTCCGATATAATGACATCTTGTATTAACCTGTTTTATAACATATTCAGAGACATTTTTTAAAATTCAGTTTAAAAAATCTAAATGTCTATAATAGTAATTGTCCTGATAAATCAAACCTTTGTAGCACTGATTTGCCCGTCTCAATCAACCTTAGCCTTCTAAACTTATCCGTCGTAACTTGTCTGTGTTTGAGAACTTTTGATCTGAACGAGTCTAAAGATCAAAAAGTATGGGAATAAGGTACAGCTATCATACATTTTGACCACCTCAAATAATATCGTTATATTTTTAGCAAGGTATGTCCAATGAACCAAGTTCAAAATTAATACTATTACATTAATTATCTTGAAGCAGATTTGTTTCATATAGGTTTATTGGCTGCGTGGAAAAGATTAGATGCCAGTATAAGCTTCATTATCAGGCAGTTTGCTACATTTAAATTCACCATAAATGAGAGACACTTCTTGGACGAGAACTTGCAAAAGCTCCTATTTTACCACCTAAACAGTGTGACAAAAGTGTCCATGAATCCATGAATATAAAGAATCAAAATTATGTGTTTATTAATTTTGAGTTAGACCAAAATAATTTTTATTTATTTTACAAACTGCATAAATTTGTGAACTTTAGCACAAATTAGATCCAAAATTAATCTCTGTTAGATGACAAAGCACACAGCACACAAGTTTATCTCAAATGGCTTGATCAGAGATATTCATAGAAGCATTGTTTTTATGAGGATACTTCAAAGACTTGCTAGAAAAGAGCTTGTGCCACACACTAATTCAATGCTAGATTGATAACTTTTTTTATAAATACAATATACCAATGTATGGCATTGTAGGATAGCATCTATTTCAGCCAATCAGTGATTAATTTACTGACACTTTCTGCTAATCATTCATACAATCGGAAATAGAATGACTTCTTTACCATGAAAAATATCATATTTTCATAGAATGTACATGTACTGGTACAATTTTATTTTGTCGCCATTTCAAACCTATGCATTTGTGTATTTGAATCTCGTTTACTGTCACTTTAATTTTCGTTTTTGCTTGACTCAGTAAATCATTTGACGATTCCTTTTGCAATACCAAGACAGTAGATTCCATAATGTTATTGTTAAACTTCTTTCACCTTTTCTACACTGATCTTTCATTGTCATTCAATTTACATGCATCAGAATGTTAAGCATGTCACTGTTTTCGAACTAGAGCACCTTCACGTTCGATATGTTTCTTCTTTTCAAATATAATTTAGGTATTGAAAGGGTCCCATTGACACTCCAAGGTAGTGTAAAGACCCAACTTTTGTGAATATTTTTTGTCATGAGATAACTTTCTTGTACATCGGCATTTAATTGTATCTAAATATGTACATATCTTTGAGAAAAAGAATTGTAACATAATTGCAATCCACATTATTTATTACTATTGCTAATCACTATACATTTTGAGAGGGAACATTAAGCTAATTCCGATTTCCACGTGTAACTTTTTATCGTACATTGTTTTAAGTATGGATATATTTAATACCTATTGAATGTCAACATTTACTTTGGGAATTTTATTTTGGCTGCCATACACTATAATTACGGGTGACCCGAGTGGCCTGAAGCGCTCACCGTTACGGAACACTGCCATCTCGCCTGTTTGCGTGGGTTCGAGTCTAGAGTTGGGCCAATGTGGGTATGTGAGAATGCTTGCCAGTAGCTTCTCGTGGGTCGGTGGTTCTTTCCGGGGTTTTCCCGTGTTCTTCCTCCACCGTTCATACAGGCCGCATTGTATAGCCTATCTTGTGCTGAAAAATATTGTTGAACCCAAAAACAACAACAACAACGTACTATAATTACTGATATACTGCATTCATTTTACCTGAAGTTAAAAAGGATTTTCGATAGTTTTATTTGAGATTAAGATTAATTTTAATCATACTGGGAAGTTCTTATGGCGGTGGTGGATATTCATAGCGAGCTAGGTTTTTTAAAATATTTATTTTTAATAATCATTATTGTTCGTAATAGGTACCTCGTTTGCACACACATGCCAAATACAATGTTTTTCCTCTTATTTAATGGGAAAATAAAGACTAATTTATGCAGAATGTATACGTATTTACTGAACACTACATCTGATCTCTCCCCGATCCAGATTCAAGTTCCATTTTAAAGCTGTTCTTCAATAGAAAAATCAAATGGTGGAATGAAGTAAAGATACTATTGATTTAGTAACTTCATTGATAAAATATAATAAAGAAAAATGCAAAACTGTAGTCTGTGAAAAAGGATTGGAATTCATAGAATTCTGGTACTACTGATTATGGATGTAAATGAAATAGTTAATTTCTCTATTGCATCTTTTTTGTAATGTTAATGCACTATGAAAATGGTCATCATGACACAGGAAACAATGCTAGCAAATTCCTCGACAGTTGTGAATATATAGACCATTCTGGAATAATGTAAGATATGATAATATGATCTTATGTTGGGTGGTCTTTCCCCGTGAGTAAATAATTAAATATATGAACATTCCTGTTTTGTCACAATGTCCGGTCGTACGAAATTGCTGGACCATTGAGAACCCCACTGAGCAATTAGTTAGCAAAGGTACTACTTGGGAGAAATTGTCAGGGTGAAATTTTCTTTAGATTGTCGACTACATCATGGTATGAGACGGTGATGCAACACACATGTGAAAGTTATAACATGATTTTTACTTTTGAATTGCATCACATTACACAGCAAAATTGATGTAGTTCACAAGCTAAAAAATTAATTTAAGCTTCTACTGCATCACAGTGTACAAACAATTCAGCTATACAAAGTGCTGCAAAAATAGTGATGTTATGAAAACATCTTTGTTCAGGACTTAAAATGCAAATATCTGTTGTGGCTACAGTCGAAGAAACGCGTTTCAGTTTATGTAAAATAGATTTAAATATAGAGGCCAAGAACATAACACATATAATTTGAATTACAAACGCTCAAAGTACATACCAATGTTTATTAAAATATTGGCTAACGACATGCTTTGGATAAAGAGACTAAGAATCATACTGTACAACCGAACAAAATACATTTCAGACTTAATACTTTCATGAAAGAATGAAAAGAAACAAGTTAAAAGGACAATCCGGTTAGTAGAGAGCTTGACTCCTTAAAACAACTAGGTAAATATTGATATGATGAAAATATACAGAGACAGTGAAACATTTTAGAGAATAACACCTAAATGTTTAAGGAATATTTCTACCTTCAGACACCTGGAAATATTCACGATTAGTATGTAACAAAATAAAGTACATTGTTGCTTTGTAGCATATTTCAAGAATTTTTAAAGGTTAGCATAACCAACTACAGTCTAGACACTTCTCGTCTTAACAGTGCTGCTGCATTATGACCTGATGCAAGATTAAACGTAGCATGAGTAGAACTTTGGAATTTTTAAGAAACCCGTATATCTCTGACGACTGTGAGTGGAAGATGTTGAAAGAGTAGTGTAATAACACATAGATGAATGAAAGCAATTCACGAATACTCCCAGATAAAGATGCGAAGGTAAAAGATAGTGGTGTGTACGAATAGTCCATGTCCATTATGTACCAAGATAATGACTTGTGACAATATCAGTGGCTCGGCCATGAACCATTGTGTTAGGAGAGAAACGTTTACCCATCTTCAGAGTACTTATTATCAAACGACAATGATTTATCAGACGTCAAGAAGTAGTTGAGAAGTAATTATGTACCAGACCTATTAGGTACATTGACAGCTAAAAAGTTGATATTGAAGACATTCAAGACTACGCAAAATGTTTCCATTTCAGGAGTGAAATATTTCTTTGCATGAACTAAAAGAAGGTGGACTTTGTTATTATACATTTGTTTTTTAAGGGAAACATGTCGACTTTGTGACTTTTTTAAAACTCTGTGCCAATGCAGTTAACACTGCGTGTACAAGATTTATTAACATATGTATAGGTTACTGCATTTGTATGGGAAAATATGAACGAGTTTTTAGTTTGGAATACTGCAGTAACCTTTTTATTATATGCTCATTTTCTTATTCTAACTAAGGCTAAATTATATAAACAAAATACACTACAAAAAAAAAAAAAAGTAACTGAATGTATGCCGTATTCCAAACTAAATACACAAGCACAAATTTATCATTACACAACAACATTGTTAATGCGCACATAACTCCGCCCAGATAAATGCGGACTTAGTCGCGCGCAAGACATACGTTTCGAAAGAAAATGGCGTTTTTGTCTACTTATAATTGAAATTTGCAGTCATATTGTGAATGAACTCGCATTGCAACAACTTTTCCAATTGATGTGGAATGATTAGATTTTGGTATTTTTGTTCATTCGACGAAATTTCGGGATTATGGACTGGATTTATGTGTGAAATTCCACATGAAATACATCGGATTGAAGAAGCGATGGAGAAGCTTGTTGACATCTGCAAATGTGTTTCTGTTTCAGTCGTTGAATGTTTGGAATCATAATGTGGGAAAAAATGAAGTCTTTGAGTTGCAATTATCAAAAAGACGCTATGGAATTTAATGCTTATTTCATTTTGAATGCAGTAAGGAGCATGCAGTTGCACTTATTTTCGAAATTACAGTACAATTTCGAAATATGTAATCAAGATTGAGAACCTATGACATGGTTCATGTAATTCGGATTTGCAGAACTAAGAAAGTACATTTTGAGGAAATTCAGGATGTAAAACTGTAAGTATATTTTTTGCCATTCTTATTATCAGTTAAAGAAGACAGTATATACCTTGTCACTGGTATGATATTTGTAAGGATCCTTTCATGCTTATGTTGTATAGCTAACGTAAATCCGAAACATTGTATCGAAAAAGTTAACGTGGAATGTGCCAAAGCAGCTGGTATGTGTCAGTCCACGAAACATCTGCTTTACTTCATTCAGAAACAAATTTAATCAACCAAAACGTAAAGCGCCTACTACGCAAGTGTACATGATTTGTTTACAAATTAGATGTGATAGCGTCTGCGTCCATTGTTTACAGTAGAAAGTAGTTCCTTTATGAGTGCAATATGAACTTGCGCGCGAGTTCATTATCGTAAAATATTGAACGATTCTGACAATGTAAAGGTAACGGAGTAAAATAAATGAGCATATAATGAAAATCATTTACTACATATAAAAAGAGGTTTCGAAAGTCGACATTAATTTAGGATTGCGTCTTTTGACACAGCTTTACGACAAAAAAACAATTTCCGTTTGTTGTCGAGTGTAACAGTGACAATGTATCTCGAATAGAGTCGGGTCATAAATTATTCAGCTAATGACAATTTTCTTGATTTGTTAAGAACTTATTTTCAAATAAGTAATATTTTAAACTTCCTTGCTGCTTCGAGTTTGCAAGTATTTTATTTTTGTAGCATCTCGTCATTGCTTATATAAATACGCCATACATTTTTATTCAGTTTGTGTTTACTGAACACGATGAAGCGCAATCTGCCGTAGTCGTTATACTTTTTAGGTGGCGATCCGGTTTCTGAATTTTGTTTCGCGACTTTAAGGTTCAGTTAAGTCGGATACTGCCAGATGACTTTTGGAGTTTGGAATTCTGATATGTCATCTGAAACTCTTGATAATTTAGCAGATCGTTGCCGATCAGCGTTGCGAGTCGACCAGACGTTCCCTGTAGTTTCCTCGTCTTCGTCCAGTGTTTCTGCAGCCTTCCTCCAACGGACTTGAACGCTCTCTTCTTTCGCCTTTCGTTGCACTTATAATCGCCCGAACGCATTTAGACTGTTGTTCAGCGTCTTCATTGTTGAGAAATAGACCTGCGAGTCCGAGCTCCCTAGCCAGGTTGCAGACATTTTAAGGCCTTCTGTTTTAAGTCATAGATTGTTTTGTCTGCGACCGTCTCAGGTGTACGAGTTGACATGGCAAGGGGTGATGTTGGATTTGTACTTCCGCCTCCTGCTGTCTCTGGGGTCGTCTCACCTTCTCTTGTTTGTTTGTTTGTTTGTTTTTTGTTTTTGTTTTTTGTAGGGGGGATGGGGTTGTATCATTTTATGTCGTCTTTTGATATGCTGTTCCGGGTTTCCGAGTATGGGTTTGCACCATCTTTGTTCTCAGTTGCGCTTCCTCGCTTGAGACTACTTGTGTTCACTCCGCGCCGTTCTCCATTGTCGAGAATGTGTTGAATGTGTTACTACCGTAATCTGTTCTTGGTTGGGCAAGTTTACAGATCTGCCAGCTCTTACGATTATGCCGTGAGTCTTACGAAAATGACACTAAAAATATCCTGATAATTGGTTCATCCCTGTTTTGTTTGATCCGGGTTTCATTTTAGAATTAGTGAAATTAGTCAGGGAACCAGACTAACTTTACAGCTGCACCCCAGACGCTTTAAACTGTACCTATTTGTTCATGCGAAGCGTTTGCATGATCAAACTGTTGGTTATAGAATTTTTATAAATTGCGCCCGTGTTTAAGACGAAATGAAATATAAGCTTCTAGAAAAGTGTTAACAATCAACACAGAAGAATAAAAAGGAGTATTCAGATTCTTGTGAATAAAAGCTGGAAAGGACACAGTTACATTTATTTGACATCACGTGCAAATTTGAGTATGTCTTGTGGCGGGAGATATGATTGCAGCGTCATGTGAAATGGAAAAAAATTTAGAGATAGCAACAAGCCATTAGCTGCATAGGGTTTGGAACTTGAGTTTGTGCAACTGTACTAGTGGTAAATAAAGTCTTCGCGTACATTACAAATTTTTCAGTTGAACATAATGTTTATCGTTGATGCGTCGAACTTTTAATTACGTTTTCCAGTTTTAAAATAGCAGTTATTGATATTTTGTTACACCTTACTGAAAACTAGTCAATCGTACGGAAAAAAATCCACTGCCTTATTGAGATAGACTCGTCAGGGTTGGCAGGTCTCAGTTTGGCTCAGACTGGATCCTATGTGAATCGCGCCTTTACTGGCACTGTTTCTGCTGCCCTTCTCACATCAAGACTAGGCTGCGTAGTTTTCTAGGATTATGGGATGGTATCATTTCTGATTCCATCGTTAGCAGTATTACTTTATTGTTTGATGTCCTTGCTGAGAATAAATGTTATAATATGATTCAATATTCTCCACAGAAATCTGAAGTTAGACATAAACTTGTCAAAGATATACAGATTTGTCTTGCTTGATTAACAACCATGGTTAAAATTCCACATAGCACTGTATACGGAATTCGGTAAACAAATTGAAACTTTCAGATAACCATAGTAAAAATAAGCAGAGATGTAAATTTCAGAAAAACCTACCAATGTCTAGGAGATTATTTATTAACGATGACGTAGTACTAGTTAGTTTGATAAATAAGAAAATCAAATAATCAACACCATTTTACAGCACCTTTTTCGTGATTGAATTAAGCAATTTGCTAGTGTAAATTTTAGTGCAGGTGGAAGAGCAGATACGGTGATACAATGAGGCTATTCATAGTTGACCTTGATCTATGTTGAGGGAGAAATCTTTTAGAATGATATAAAATAGTAGGGTTTTTTTTTGTCACTAGTGATTATACCATAGGATAACATATCTGGTTACAAATGAGGAGTAAGAAAGTTCTTGGAATTTTCAAAGATGAGTTGAATGTTGTACATGATAGACAGGTGTGTGTGTGTTAAGGTCAAGCTACATTCATTCACAGTTGACAAGGACAAACGGAAATGTGTATTAAGCAAACGTTAATCATCGAAAGGTACAACCACATTCTTATTTAAGAATTTACCAAAATAACGCCATCATCTAGCATAAAAGAAACTTAACATTGTGCATGGCATGAAGTGTCTTTTTAAGAAAAGTAAATTACTCTGCAAATATAGAACCCTGTTTTATTGAAAGTAAAATCGGGGCGCTTCTTGTCTGTGGTATTTTGCTTTAGCTTATCTACAGTTACATTGTACATATGTGAAGTTCTTTTCACCGAAGATGATTTCCATTTCTTTTCTGTTAAAACACTACTTGAAAACAGAATATTACTTAAGGTTTTGATTACGTGGTCCAATTTGTAAATGATCAACCGAACGTATTTAAACATTTCTTCCACTTAAAGCGTTTTGGCTGAGACTGATTTCATTTTTGCAAAGTATGGATTGTTACAATAATCATGAGCAAGATATTTATTTCTCGATAAATATCAACTAGTAACCTTTTCCATTTATCTGATTTTTCATCATGACTGTCACAATTGCATTATCATCACTGAGTAACCGCATTTTTATGTCTTTTTGAACAGAAATGTTGGACTGATAATGACAATTTAAAAGAACGAACTTTTAAGTTCTGACTCTCTAAAATTCAGTTCAAGCACCCATTCCACAATTAGCCACACTGCAAATTATATTGCTTGGTTTAGGTTAGCAAAGTCATTTCGGTTCTTTTAAATTCATCGTCTTCGGGCCAATAATTTCTTTGAAATTCATCGTCTTCGGGCCAGTAATTTTGCTTGAATCTTCACTAGAGCATCTGAAACAAAATAAAGATAAGTGTTTTTGATCTACAGACAGATACCGTGTTGCAAATCATCCATGTATACTGGCCGCCATGTATAGTCTATTTGTGCTGAAAAATGGCGTTAAACACTACAACAACAACTCTCTCTCTCTCTCTCTCTCTCTCTCTCTCTCTCTCTCTCTCGTCATCAACCGTTTCGGTTGAAGACTACACTCTCTTCGAGTTTGCAGTACAGGTATGGAGCTATTTTCCTTCAGATATAATACGAAACTTAAAATTCTTCAGATGTTTTTTTTACCTCACAGGATCAAACGCTTTTCCTACTCTTTTTGCGTCAGATATTGTCTTGTCGTGATTAAACAAAACTTGGCTATGGTCAGCTATCAGATAAACAAACAGCCTATTAGAGTACATTTATGTATTTTCTAGCGGCTATTGGTATTCCTACTGGAACCGTGATTAGACCTATTAAAAAAAAAGTTATTACACCCCGCTGTGCGTTTAAATTAATAGCTTTGTCAGAGTACACAAGTTCATACATTTTTTCTGACAGTATTATATAAATATATATATATATATATATATATATATATATATATATATATATATATATATATATATATATATATATATATATATATATATATATATATATAATTATTTTGATTTTCATTCTTTAGTCCAAGCATATTACAATAAAGATACTTAAATGCCGTTCATTATTATTATTATTATTATTATTATTATTATTATATATCCAGTGAATATGGTATGCTTGATAATCTATTTGGGCATTTTTATAAACTAGCCAACACGACGACCCACTAAATTAGTTAAATTATCATCATTTCGCAACTTTTTATGGATCTTTCAAAAGAAGCTACCACATATACTGAGGCGGCATGTGGAGTTTTTAATTTAACATTGTTCAGAGCAGTAGTTTTCGAATTATTATAAAATTTCCTAAATATTTAATCTGTACTGTAATGTTAGCCGAGTACAGTTTTAGCCGCATCATATACATGATCTATAGCGTTTCTATACTGCATTATTTTTTCACGATCTCTCTATCATGTTTGATCGTGATTATCTTCCTGGTATCATGTTGGTAATTCCCGTACGTTTGTGTTAAACATGTGAAATATTTATATCATTTCTCTGAGAACTTTTGAATTCAATACAGCTAGCTTTGTGCCATTATTTATGATGCGGAGATATTGTATAATAGTTTGCTTTTGCTAGATGGCTTCATGTTCTGACTGGTCCAGTAATTTTTAAATAATACCCTCGAGTCTATGTTATACTAGTAGAATCTGCATTTTATATTTCTACACGTATTTATTTAATTCCTACCCAGACGAGAAAAGATTGCACTATTCTGAAGTTTATTCTGTTCTCTGTGATCAACTTCTTTAGAGAATGCTTGTAAACATGTTTACGTTCCAGAACTTGCCAATCTCAGGGGATGGTTTGGTTTATTTTATGGCAAATTTAGTGACGAGGTAATTGAACTAAAGTGCCATGAATAAGAACACAACGCTGTAGTCTACCTGGCTTATCCAGTGTTCGATCCCGCATCCTTTTGTTCGTGCGATGGGCACATTAACCACCGAATAGAAACGCATGGGGCCTATTCTACATCCCCATACCTCACGTTATAGTATATGTTTACTTAAATCGAATTGACAAAGCGTGACTTTTATCAATCCTGTTATTGTCATAGGAACTCTACACCAAGAAAATTAAACTTCAAATTGTATTTCGGTCACACAAACCCTAAACAATAAATCGGAAAATAAATGAACTAAAAAGACTCGTCTGTATAACCTTTTACGTTTTAAATATCAGAATGTCACATTGTAGGAGACCGTATGTCACACTTTGAAAAATGCAACGTAAATTTATCAGATACCTACTACCCGGTAGGGGCCCCGAGTGGCCTAGTGTTTTAAAGCTCACCGTTTCGGATCATTGCCATCTCACCTGTCAGCGTGGGTTCGAGTCTCTGGTTCTGCCAATATGGGTGTGTGAGAATGTTTGCCAGTAGCTTCTCGTGGGTCGGTGGTTCATTCTGGGGTTTTCCCGGGTTCTTCCATTTATACTGGCCGCCATATAAAGCCTATCTTGTGCTGAAAAATGTCATTAAACCCAAGAATAACAACTACCCGATATATTTAGTGCACAACATCCGGTTTTCTCGTTAATAATAATAATCATAACAGCCAAGCGAACTGGATGATTTATAAAGAATTCAGATGTATAATTGTACCTACTTATTAGGTGCTCGCTAATAATTATTTAGATCAACACTCAGATTCATCTGCGATCAACGTTTTGAGTTTATTCTTGAGAGAAAACGTCTTATCAATGGGTTCAAGAATACCCCCTCCCACCTCTTAATATTAGAGACAGCTGATGTTTGATAAGCTGGAACGAAGAGACGTGTAGGAAACCACTGTTTGTCCTTTCCTTTGCTTCAATTTCTATTTCACAACCTTCTTTGGGTTCTTGCTCTTTTGTATGTTCCGCTGTAGTTATCTGTTGTCATAAATCAGTTAGAAATGCTTATACTTCTTACCGCCTTCTTTCACAAATACAGCTGTTCTCGTTGTCATATATTTGGGATCATTCGCAAAAATCATTCGCCAATTCGCGCTTAATGATTTATCAAGTATTTGGAATCATTCGCGTTTCAGTGGATGGCAAGCATTTGGAATCATTCGCCAATTCGTACTTAAATGATATAGAAGATTTTGGAATCATTCGCGGGCTCGTACTTCATGCCTGTCAAGTATTTGGAATCATTCGCGTTTTAGTGGTAGTATTTTGGAATCATTCGCCGAGTCGTGCTTAAATGCTTGTCAGGTATTTGGAATCATTCGCTACAAAGAGCATCTTTCTCTAGTAAGATGAACAGTTTTACACATGAAAACCAACTCTATTACATTCAGTGACGTGAAACGTCTATTGCTATGATAAAACGGGGATAACAACATTGTATGCTTCTGTATGTCCTCGCTAGTGAGCTTTTTCGATTATAACCTTTACTCCACTTGGAGATACTGCTTGAAATATGCCATTTAATCTGCCCTTTTCAGAGTCTGTTTTAATAATAATAATAATAATAATAATAATAATAACAATAATAATAATAATAATAATAAGTATTGCATTAATCTAAACGACACCTTGGCGGTTAAGAAAAACATAATACAGTGACATTAGGATAGACCTGTTGTGACTTCATCATTCTTTTCTAAGCATGGAGAAGATAAAATAATGTTCAGCGAAGTTTTGTATTTTCAGGCTTTCAGAAGTTCGTTGCTTTTATTTTGATTTATTTTCTTTTATATATTTTTTTCTTCAAATTTTTAATCAGATTGTATATACATTTGTCAGCATGATTTATCGTTGTCAACAAACATTATTTTGCAGTTGTGACAGCATATCAGCGTCCGAATGTCGGGTTTATAATGCATTCTTTTCATTTGCGAGAAGTAAGGGTTTATGAAGGGAATAGTTTTCATACTAAGTTTATACAGGTCGGATGTATTTCCTTTTATTATAATAATCCAGTTACACCTTTTTCTGAATTGTAATGTTCTAACTGTTTTCTGCTTTTCATAGGTATTAGTGTCAAGGAAAATATTCTTCTTTGATGTTTGAAAATATTTTATTAGAACAAACGAATACGTTTACTAATAAACTATTATCAAGTATTCGTGATGTGGCAATGTCGCCATGTTTTAATTCAGAACTTCGAAATATTACAAACTATAAAACTTAGATGGCAGGCAATTCTCATTGAAGAAGACCGTTTTGTTGTTTCAGTCATAGCATGCATTCCGTCATTTTCATTATTTTGACCATGCTTTCATATTTCTCAATAGCTGCCGAATCGGCCTGGCAAATTGGGCAATACTGCCCCTCAAACGAATCCTGTAACCAGTACATCACAGCCAGTCCAAATTGTATCCACTTCTCCGACACAAACAACTATTTCTACACAGGTCATGACATCAATAGTCCCATCAGTGCACCCTATCACATCACAGACCAGCAACAACATGTTTCCCAAAGAGGTGGAGCCTACCAGCAACAAGACGGAAGCACACCTGCAGCAAATAAACGGAAGCTGCGTGATGTGTGGTAACTTTTCCCTGTATCTCTGCTCCTGTTGTAAAAAGATGTGGTATTGCAGTCCACAGTGCCAGGTGAGTAAACTCAAGCTTGATTTAGTTACTTACAATTGAGTCGAGTTTTGTTTGGAATGTGAGAGGGGGATTGGTACATGTACCATTGCGTGTATTTTTAATAAACGGTCATAAAATCAAAATATTTATTCTCATAACTGTTAATTCAGTTAATAAGTGTGTGTCTCGTTCAGATGTGTTCATAATGTTATAGTGGAAATATTTTCGACTGTAAGTGTGAAGTTAATTGCTTGACTAGGAAACGTTTGTGGCGACAATAAGTTGCATAACTTTTGAAACAGTTATGTGCATGATAATTTATTCCAAGATAATTTATTTTGCCTGAACAATTCCTTCAACTTGAATTTATATTTCCTGTATGCGATATAACCCTTTTTGGGCACGTTCTTCATATCATTTTGTCAACTTTTGATGGATAAATACTCCTTAGTTTTCGTTCGTACAAGGTATTAGCAATATTTTGTAATTCTTTTACGTATAATTATTGTTTGCAGTTGAAGCACTGGACAACTCATTCACAGGAATGCAGAGAAAGCACAACAACATAAAATTTCCTTGGAAGATGAAATTTTTGTCAGGGAATGACATTTCGAGTCTCTTTCATATTTGATTGGAAAGTTTTATATGTCCATATTTTACGTGCCATATCCAACAGGTATTTTTCTGTACATTTTGCTTAATAAAACATATTCATATGTACATTACAGGCGATATTTTATTTAAATATGTGTTTATTCCTCTTATTTCCCATCAAAATTGCGTCGTTGGCAGACGTATAATAAATTTTTATATAATTGTAAATAAATTTAACTAATGCAATTTTAGTGGGGGTGCATGTTTGCTAGCTTTTATATTAAAATGACTTTTATGTGCTTGAATGTTATTACGTGTCTTATTGAGCGTCAGTTTGAATAGATGGCATTCGTATGCAGAGCATTCATTTGTATATTTATCTATGACTGTGAATATACTGCCAGTTTGCTTTTACCTACCATGCATTCCCAGTGTCATTTTTATATGTACATGTATATACATAGCATTTTGTCATCATTTACCCATGTTTTACTTACGTCGCTTATCCATTAAGAATTTCAGAGTAACAACTTGACTGCAAATATCAGATGCATGTTGGGGTTATTTTCTGATCTCGCGCAAGGCCTGCATTTATTGACCAACACCAGATATAAGATAAATGACATTTCAAGTAGGTGCCATGGAAAAGCTGAATACTTAACGGCTTTTGGCATGAGGCACAAGCTCTCCATATATAATTAGCTTTATAGGAAATACCTGTCCCATCAGCCCTAATGGATATATATATATATATATATATATATATATATATATATATATATATATATATATATATATATATATATATATATTCCTTTATGGACATCGTACATGTCAAACCATTATAATAGGAAGAGAGTTGGAGTTGAGGTGTGCGCTTGTTGTGAGTAGTTTGCGACTTACAGACTCTTGGATCATCTCGGTGTTGTTCATTGGTAAACATTACGATGTTCAGATGTGCTACTTAGTTACGTTTTTTCTTCCCCTTCTAGGCAGTTACGTCATTTGGGGGGATGGGGCGGGGGGAGGGATTTGCCTCCCTCCTGAATTTTCATGTCATGTAAAATTGATGTTGGCTATATACGACAATTAACAAGCCCGTCAGGTTTTGCCCTCCCCCCCCACTCGAGTTTTGCCCCCCACCCAAAAAAAAAATAAAATTAAATGACGTCCCTGCTTCTAAGGACAGTGCAGCCCAGCCAGATGATTTTCTCAGAACTGGACTTAACATGGATTCATATATATCAAGTTCACTAATCAATTACGGATCTTTTATTTCAGAAATAAAAAAGAAACTCATTGTAAATATAGCCTCCCATATTGCCATTGTACTCATGTATATGTTTCATTTCTGACTCATTTATTTGAGAGTTTCTATTAAATATTTTAAAGGTATTTTATACTATTTGTACGCTTATAATTGTCCTTAATATACTGTATAACCGTGTGTGTGTGTGTGTGTGTGTGTGTGTGTGCATATATATATATATATATATATATATATATATATATATATATATATATATATGGGGGGAGAGAGAGAATGAGATGTTATGTGAATAATGTACAAAAACGTATACGAAGTTTTTAATTTTAAAAGTTTGTAATGTCACATTGTGTTCCTTGAGTAGCAGTTGCTAAGATGGTAGAGCGTAGGACTCGTAATCAAAGGGTCATCGGTACGTTACCCGCCCAAGCCAGCCCGGATCGACTGCCTCGATGGATTCTTGCTAAAGGCACTTAGCTTCCCTTTCCTCAGCATGATAAAGAGTGTAATGTGTTGAAAGTGGTGTTCAAACCATACAAAGCAACAGATGTTGACAACAAAGGGCATTATCAGTTTTGATTTTTGTATTTTGTATATATTTTTTGTTTCACTTTCGAAATCCAGTGACATCATTTTGAGTGGAAAGAAATACATTCTGTTTTTATGATCAACTGGTGACTGTGCTGTAGCTTTCTTCTGCAGAGCAGATTAATTTATACTATTTACCTTCACTTGAATTCCAATTATTAACATGTATACAATTAGGTAGAATGTACCATTTATACATCATAAATTTTACTTGGAAAAATCCTAAATCTTCACCCCACAGGTTCATTGTAAACTAACCTATATTTATTTAGCAATAACAATTGCACATGCATTCTGTTCAGTTCACTGAGATTCAATATATATGTGCATTTTTGTACCAACTGTTTGTATGAATTTACTTCGCAAAATCTTCTTAGCAGTTTTGTATATGTTTATTTTAGTCGGGTATCGTGTTTTGTGTTTCCTTAGTATCATGAACTCATTGAAGCTTATTTTGTTTTTGTTTTTTATGTGAGCAGCTAAAAGCTGATTATTGTCAGTGTTCTTGGCATTTGTTTTTATAGAAATTAAGAACGGCCAATCACATGCTTGTAAAATATTCTAATGAACCATGACAATATAGTGTAAAAGCACCTAGTTTATTTCGAAACTGTTTTTGTATTTAAAAATTTTTTTGCACATTTGTTTTAATGCCTACTCTCATCACCTGTACACACCTTGCTGCCTCTTTGTTGATTTGTTTGCTTTTATCGTATTATTTGTACGCGACCATTCGAATACTTTCTTGGATGGCAGAAAAACAAACTGTCGTTTACTGAAATATTAAGTTATTTGTCTCCAGACCAATACATTTTGTAAACAGTAACTTATAGAGACAGTATTTAAGCTTGTATGTCAAATATCGATAATTTATAACAATACAAAATGAAGTCAGTTAATTGAGGATTATTTGTAGTACAATGTGTGTTCAACTCATCAGTGTTTTTGCCCACCAACACACTTGTTTACAAGTATGAGAATCCTCAGTGACCTGTAACTTCACCATACAACATTCTTTTTAGAATTAATGATAAATTGACAGTTTCTGTTGTTTGATTTCTAATTAGAATATAAAAGACATAGTTTTACTGTTGGACGTATTGTATCGTGCCGGACGCAGTATCATCCGGAGATATCTTTGACAATCAAAATATTCCTGGATTCAATTCTTTCATATTGAACAGTGTAGATTGAATCAGATTTATTGTCTAATGTTCTTTTTATTGATATGGCTACAAGTGGTTTTGTGTTTTACATTGAAATGAAATGGTATTGTACACATCTTTAATAATGTAACATTAAACCATATTTTAGTGTTTGTTATTTGAAGATATTTTATAACTATACACGTCTTTTATAATGTGGCATTAAACTATATTTCAGTGTTATTTGAAGATATTTTATAACTAATGAACAGCTTTGTGTCCCAAATTTAAGGTTTGGGAGATGTCATGTTATTAGGTTCTTGTGTCTGTTTTCGTTTTTATTCACAGAAACGACGTTCTTTTAAAAACAAAATGTTTTAATTTATTTGTGTAAATAAATTTTGGGAAATGTACTTTCCAGTGGCGAGGCCTTCCTTCATTGAAAGTATTTTTGATAACTATCGTCAAAATTCAGCAGATGGAGGTGGAAATAATATTAGTTCCGATTTATATGAAAGCACGTATGCTTAAAATATTCTCAGTGTTCATTCCATTATTAATTTAAATGGTTGGTTTTGGTGTTTGACGGCACGGCAACACTTTGAAGACTATATTGTGCTCAGGCAAGTTGAATAAAGTGTCTTGCCCAAGGGCACACCACAAGAGCCGTTCGGGGCTAATCCAGTGGTGAAAATCTAATCCGCTTCCATCTGGTAAGGAGTTCGACGCCTTAGGCACAAGGTTTCTCTTTTTATGAACATTGTTTAAGAGTAGATTTTGCAACTTTGGTCTTTCATTTGGAGTCGTGATTTTTTATCCAGCGAGGAACAGTTTACATTTCCTACACTTTGAAGTTTGTAATATCTAAAGACCCTCAGTTCTAGTTTAAAGTTAAAAATATTCATTTCAAATCTGACAAACTTTAAAATGAAGAGATTATGTGCATTGATTAAGTAGTCGCTCTTCTCGTTGTTTCGCTAAATTAATAGCCACATACATGTTCGTTCGAAAGAATTTTATGGAAGGGGATCTGGGCAAAACCAAAATCAGCGGGATATAATATTATAATGCACATTAGACTTAAATTATCGGTTGTTGGTGAGATGGCTGTACTCCATGCCGACACCCATTACCACATATATAACCGACTGTTTGATGTTGGAAATAAGAAATTTACAACCATAGTTTTGAACGGCATCATATTGATGTCAAATAAAGAAAGAAGGTGTTGATCTCAAGTAAACCGTCACGGCTTGCAAAACAAGACACTCTATTTTAGGAAATCCGATAAAGTCGCGCCATTACAGTTTGAAAATAACGGCTTAATTAATCAGTAATTTTGATTCGCTTATTTTCGCGGGCTTATTACCTTTGATGTATGCATGTTTTCGAGTTTTATATAACAAATTATCGATTGATGATAGGAAATTGTTCTATTTCAGCATGTAATTGACTTTGTATGGAGGAAAAATAAACTGATCCTTTGAAATTAAGGAATTGATAATGGATGGCAAGTTTCATCAGTTGCTGCAATAACGCCTTACGCGATTTTGTAACTAGATTGGTGTGTCAGCAGATCTGGGTCTATAAAGTTGATTTAGTGTAATCAGTAGGACAGACGACATAGACCCTCAGTTTATGCCACGCTAGATCAGGGTCTGTTTGGTTTGCAGCTATAATCGACTTATAAGCAAGTATATTTGGTACTTCTAGAGGAAAACGTATTAGGAATTAGACGGCTTGTTTCTTCAAGTAGACTATTTTTGATATTGGCTTTTTTTCAGATTGTTATAAATGTTGTATGATTAAAGCTCCAAGGAATCCCGTTTTGAAGCTGTCGATCAGACCTGCTTAAGACTTGTCTAGTGGTAATAACAGAGAATTCATGCGAATACAAAAAGAGAGTATTAATGTGAATACAAATGGAATTAGTCTTGTGAGCGTGTTTACATCTTGGATGTTGCAGCATCACATGAACAATAAAATATTTAGAGGAGTAAAGATTGACAACGAAGGGGATCCGTCTTGAACGATTAACGAAAACTTGTTTCCCGCTGGGAGTGAGGGTAATGAGCCCAATCTACCTGCCTTAATACACCATAAAAAAAATCGAGAAAATAAGTTGGGGGGGGGGGGCGGTTGCATGAAATTACGCATAAAAAGTTTCCATAAAAAAGCAAGAAATACCCCTTTTATAGACCAGAAAAAATACAGAAAAGACGAATGGCGGAATGAGGCGTTTTAAGCATATTTTATTCATTATCACTTAAAACATCATTGCCAGTTTATGTTGATATTAAGAATCCTCAAAATGAAGCACCGAGTTGTTATCCTTAAGTTTTATGCGTTTTCACTTTACTTTTTTGAGTTGTGCACCTTTCTAGATGCTGTATCTCAGCATGGCGTATGCACAGTAGAAGTCGGAGTTTTCGTTATTTAATTCGTAGATTATCGGATTCGTATTCGAAAGGTCGCAGGTTCGATGCATGCTCAGAGCAGCCACATTACCTGTCGGTGTGTCCTTGGGGAAAAAGGACTTGATTCCCATTTTCTTGGAATGACGCAGCCAAAGAAGTGTTAAAGGTGTCGCTAAAACAAGCACAAATTTCTTCGATTCATTTACATAGACAATTAGTTACCAAACCATGTACGCATTATAGCTTGTTAATACATGTTTGCTGGTGGCTTTATGCTTTGACTATAATATATGTTGTAGTGTGACACTTAATATAAAGACATATAAATCGTGCAGTGTGCAAATACATTAAGTTTTTGTGTGTAAATTAAGAAGTGCTATATTCTTGTAAGCCACCCAGTACTGAAACTGTGTTCATCCGCGATTCAAAAGATGGGAGACTAGATATATCCTGGGAGGAAACGTCTAGTAAAGGAAATCACGCACCTTTTGATACGGTAATTGTGGTAAGTATGGCTAGTTTCAAACAGGGGTCCATTAGCATCAGACCTTAACAAAAATAAAGTAGGCACGGAGTTGTGAAATATGACACGTTCTTGTTAAATGAGAGGAGGGGGAATGCTGGATATATAAATATGAGACAAGTATAGCCTGCATTCTTATCGGCCTTCATTTTGTTGAAATTATCAATAGCGATCAATCAGCGAAAAAAATATCTTTTTATTTTTATGTTATTTTGTTTTCATTCCCTTGTGACAGAGACCATTTCCTTTTACAAGCATATATTTTCTAAAGTCGATAGGTACGCTCGCTTATGATCTCGGGTATGGCAGGAACTTGTCACATATTATGCTTGTTCTGTGGTACTTCCTTCAGGAAACAGTTAAGTGGGCTAGTTCTAGTTACTCGGTTGCAGAGCTGCATGTCCAGAATCTGAAAGAAGACGGTGCTTGTCTTATTGCCACGAACTGAATATTTTAGTGATTTTACAGTGTCGTTACTTTATTGATGTGCTTGTGTGTGATGTGGGTTCAGTGTTTTGACTCGCCATTCCAAAATATGAATCACCGATGATTATAATGAGTATTCAGTCCTCCAGATTTTACTTTGTATATTTCCAAGAAAAGTCTATTAAATAAAATGTAAAATGTTTGTCTCTTTTAGTAATTTCTTTAGTTCACTCAACAGCAGACTTGATTAAACGCATATTATACATAACAAATGCGAAAATAATAATAAAAATGGCAGTTCATGTTAACACCTGGTTGAATTAAACTTTACACTGTGTGATTACCGTCTAAGGTTCATTTGGTTTATCATGTCCTTTTCACCATGTAAAGAGTAAGGTTCAGAGTTTTTGTTTTAAACATAATTTATGACATATATTAGAAAAGCAAAATGGTTAGGCAAAAGTTTTTTCCAACTTAGGATGATCTTTCCCACAACCAATACGAAATAGAGTACTTCGCGATTCAGAAGGAACATAACAAAGCTGAAAATGAATGTAAGAAATGAAGTGAACTCGGACTAAAACTAATAATAATAGTAACTGTTAAGACATTAAACTACGACAACGATATTAAAGAATATGCGTTTCGTTTAGCTCTCCTACAATCTTCAATATGTTCAAAAATGGTTATTACGTCCAAGAAACGGGTTCATCTATTTACAAACTTGTGTAATTAAGAGTTTGAATATGTTTATTAAACGCGATAAATCGAGCAATCTTGCATAATTTACATTCAACGTTATAATAATGAACTGTTTCATTCGATTAAGGGCAACTGTACAATGGCATGACAAAATATTCAACATAAATATTGACAGTTAAATAACAGTACAAAATATATCGTATAAATTTTATGTTATATAGTATGTATCGTACATTTTATGCC
The DNA here is from genome assembly GCA_028554795.2 of Sinohyriopsis cumingii. NCBI lineage: Eukaryota > Metazoa > Mollusca > Bivalvia > Unionida > Unionidae > Sinohyriopsis > Sinohyriopsis cumingii. Next base: position 63,614,439 of record CM068841.1, read on the forward strand.
ACATGGTATAGCATGTATCATATACATTTTATGACACATAGTATAGCCATATCATATAATTTTATGTCACAGTATATCATGTACATTTTATGTCACATAGTATAACATGTATCATAAATTTATGTCAAATGGTATAGCATGTATTATATACATATTTTGTCACATATTGAGTAGTAGGATGGCACATGCTTGTTTTTGTTTAATTGCTTTCGGAAGACAACTATAATTGGGGTTTTCTCTGTTGTGATGTAATTGTTCTATAATTTTATAGTCCGAGGTAAAATAGTCTTATATGTCAGTTGTAAATGACGAATATTTTAGAAAAAAATGTTACAAGTTCGGGGACGTGTCTACGCTGATTTAAATGTCGCCAGCCATATTCTGCTGTGCATTTTTAAAGGTAAGCAGCCATATTCTCTTCTGCGTTCCTTTACCGGTAGCAAGCTAATTCTCTCCTACACTTATTTAAAGGTAGCCAACCATATTCTCTCAGCGCTCTTTTAAAAATAGCCAGTAACATTATTCTACGTACTTTTAAAGGTAGCCAGCCACATTCGATTCTACGCACTTTTATAGGTAGCCAGCCACATTCGATTCTACGTACTTTTATAGGTAACCAGCCACATTCGATTCTACGCACTTTTATAGGTAGCCAGCCACATTCTCTTACTCTCGTTTAAAGGTAGCCACCCACATTTTCCTAGATTCTTTTAAAGGTAACTAGTCTCATTCTCTTATGCGCTCTTTTAAGTAGCCAGCAACATTCTCCTACGATCATTTAAAAGTATCCAGCCACATTATCTTCTAAACTCTTTCAAAGGTAGCCAGCCACATTATCTCCTATGCTCTTTTATAAGTATCCAACGACATTCTCTCCTTCGCTCTTTTAAAGGTAACCAGCCATATTCTCTTCTTCGCTCTTTTCAAGGTAGCCAGCCTCATTCTCTTCTGTGCTCTTTTCAAGGTAGCCAGGCACATTCTCGTCTACTCTCTTTTTAATATTGCCAGCCACATTATTTTCAAGGTTTCCAGCCTCGTTTTCTTCTGAGTTACTTGAAAGGTAGCCATCAACTTTCTTAACATCGCTCTTTTAAAGGTGTCCAACAACATTTTCTTCTGTGCTGTTTTATAGGTTCCCATCAGTATTCTCTTGCTCTCTTTTAAAGGTTGCCAGCCACATTTTACTACGCTCTTTTAAATGTAGCTAGCCACATTCTCTCCTACGCTCTTGTATAGGCTGCCAGCCACATCCTCCTACGTTATTTTCAAGGTAGCCAGCCTCGTTCTCTTCTGACTTCTTTGAAAGGTAGCCAGCAACTTTCTTTCCTTATCTCTTTTAAAGGTAGCCAGCAACATTGTCTTCTGCGCTCTTTTATATCTAGCCAGCAACATTCTCCTTCACTCATAAATGTATCCTATAATCCAGCCACATTATCTTCCAAGCTCTGACAAAAGTAGCCAGCCACATTCTCACCTGCACTATTTTAAAGGTAGCCAGCCATTCTTTTCTGATTTCTTTGAATGGGAGCCAGCTACCTTCTCCCCTGCACTCTTTTAAAGGTAGACAGCGACTTTCTGTCCTACGCTCTTTTAAAGGTAGACAGCTACCTTCTCTCCTGCACTCTTTTAAAGGTAGACAGCGACTTTCTCTCCTACGCTCTTTTAAAGGTAGCCAGCCACGTTCTATATATGCAAACTTGGGGCTTGCACTCCTCATAAGTTCTGTTATGATTCTTGCTTCTTAATTTTGTATATGTTCAGGTTGGTTAGAATCGCTACACCTATCACATACTCCATCCTTATACTTTGGATGGGTAAATATATATATATATATATATATATATATATATATATATATATATATATATATATATATATATATATATATATATGTGTGTGTGTGTGTGTGTGTGTGTGTGTGTGTATCTTAGTGAACTGTATTATTTTTGTTTCATTGGATCGCTGTCGTTTTTCCGACCATCGTTGATGGTTTTCGAATAGATTCTCAATTGCTGATGCACTAACATACATTACCCGTCAGTTTGAGCTGTCTTTGGTACAAAATCAATAGATATATTATCTGAAGTAATTTGGAATGCGACGTTTGAGTAGATGAGTCACTGTTGAAAAATATCTTGTTTTTGATGGATTTAAAGAGAGAGACCATTGTTAGGTCCATTTATGTAGTCTCTCTGAGTCCTGATTTCATTTAGTGTTCAATAATATTAATATCTATCGAAACGTAAAATAAAGAATAATCGTCAGCAAGTATTCTTGTTATACTAGATACATGTTCTGCAATATTTTGAATTAAAAAAGACAAAATGTAGGGAACCAAGAACGGTTCCTTGGGGGACACCTGCTCTAAACTATTTCGTGCATTATGCATTGGAATTAAAAAGAAGCCTTAAATTATAGTACTTTTTTGGAGGGAAAAAAATCAAGTTTTGCGTGTTTCTTTTCGTTCCATATTCGCTATGTTTGTGTGATAGTCCTTTTGTGTCAACACGATAAATGATTTTAGATAAATAACAAAAAGAACAACATGCATATATAGTTACGCGTTTATAGCACGTTTGGGGTTTGGTAATGAATATAAAACAGTTTTCCATATGGTGGAGAGAATTTGCTCTTATTAATATGTGCACGAAAGAGACGTATAGTGGCTTTGCTTATAGAATTCGATTGGCCCTGATTAGTCTGACTGATAAGATTTGGCCCTGCCGTTTTGGCAAGAGATAATGACATGATGACATGCTAACTTTCTGGTTATCTAATTTGTATACGGTCAAAAGCTTTTTCATTGCGATCAACAATCGGAGGTAGGGAAACATCCGTATCATCAACGATATAGACCGATGCAAAATTATCATTTAAGTCGTTTGTTTTTTCGATATCCTCAAAAATCAATTTGTATGGACCATTTTCTTTCTTAACAAGTAAACGAGAAACCAAGTTTAGATGTATTCCTTTAATCAAAATGGAACAAACTTCCAGTGATGTTTCGAATTTGAAGATGTAAACTTTAAAGTTTCGGTCGTAGAAATGTTGGCTTTGTTGTCTTTTTAAGGTTATTACTTCATTAACGTGCAACACGTCTGCCTCTTACTGAATATTTTGCGTACTTAATACGACTCCCTGGCCCTGCGATCGTGTGAACAATGTAATGTTTTTGTGAGGTATTACGGTTAAAGCCAAGTCAAAAAATTGTGATGTGAAAGACTCGTTAGCACCAACAATGCTTTGTTTGCTGTTAAGAAATCATCCCAAGGAAATTTGGTCTCATCTCTAAAGGAATAAAAAAAAGTCCGCACAAAGGTATTGGCAAGTTTTCTGACTATGACTTTGTTTAATCTGCAAAACCGCTTAGAGAAAGGCAAAGGATGACACATGGTCTGAAATCGATGATTTAAATGGAATAACAATGTTTTGCCTAATAATTGTCGAATTTGAAATTAGCGTTGGGTCTTATACAGATCTTGTTTCTATAGTTCTAATCAGTTGTTGAACGGTATTTGCTCAATCGTTTACCAATACTGAATCTTTTAATTTAAAGCATCGTACATCCAGCAGATCTTCTTGTATATCACGATACTAATAACGATATTTCAATACCATTTAAATCTTCAATATTTATAATGGGGGTCGGTAAATAAACGAAGATCATGACACCGCCACGTTTATTTATTTTTGACTATTGAGCAGATTACCCGGTAGTCGAAGGTCGTTAAGATGAATACACGTTATTAATGTGTTTCGTTAAAGCACAAAATATCAAACTTATGTAGCAGTTGTTCATTTACTTGGAATTTACTTCATATGCTTCTAATGTTGAGACGAAAATCTCTTTGTTATTATTATTAGTGTTGTTGTTGTCAGAAAAAAATTACTTTCAGATAAGAGTGATCGGTCTTCCGTGTTTTACAAGGGACTAGGTTTTGTTTTCATACCAACATAAGGAATATCTGAATTCAATTTGTTAACAAAAGCGTATTTGTTGATGACAATAATAAGATCAAACACAAATTAAAATTGTTGGTGTGATTATGTATCAAATAAAACTTTTGCATTTGTTGTGAATTATTTTCCACAAATAACTCGCAATTGTTTATGGTGGTCGTACGTGGTGCACAAACTAATGCATTGAAGTATCTGTATCGATAAAGCTTTAGACTTTTAATACCTGGGGTAATAAATAAACATGACATCTTCAGATTGAAGAATTTCGTTCAAGGATGCATAAAAGCGACTACTTCGAGTTAAACATGAACGAAATAGCTAAACGATAAAACTAATATAAATGAGACTACTTAAGTTATCACATCATTAAAAAATGTAAATACATTAAGAATATCAGAATGGCATATTTATTTATTTTGAGTTTTAGGAGTATAGTATTCAACATTTTCTTTCAATAGCATACGTCGTTTAATGAAACCAGAAACCACACGTATATGACGTACAACGTCCAAAAAATAAAAAATCCGTCCAACCATAGGCGTTCTTGCTGATACTTGCAGGTGATAAACTCAGATAAGTACTAAGCAAACCGGTTGCATGGAAATTGTCAAGAAAAGTTAGTACACAAAACAGAAATCAATTTTTATTTTGATTATTTTGAACTTAAATGCTTATTACAAATTTTAGTAAATTTGAATTGCAATATCCGTTCCCCGTTTAGCCTGATAAATATCGGTTCAGGGAATTAAAGTAAGATGATCAGGTTGGCACCCCTTACGATTACGGTTCAAAGAAATTTTATTCAGATTCCCTTTAAGCAATCCTACTTTTGAACTCGTGCATATTTTTGAAACCTTTTTGGATTTCCGATCTGTAAAAGTATAAAGACACTGAAGTACAACAAATTATAAACTGACTTCATGGTTGTACGTATAGTATAATTCTATCCATTTTCTTTCGCTAGAAGAAAAAACGGAGTGATAAATCTAGTGCTTATTGAAGAAATACAAAAAAAAAAAAAAACAACGAAATAAATGAAAACCAAATTGTTCTCCTCAAAAGTTTAAACTCGGAATTAATTCGCACGTGCGTTCTCCTGTGAAAGCTTGATATCTATTATGACAGTATTCTGTCTTTTCCAGTTGTCCTTTCCCACCGACGTTGATAAAGTCTTTACTTTTGGCTGCTGATACTTTTGCCATCTCTCTTTGGTGTCATAGTGACTATTTCATCGTAATCAAATCATTCGGTTGTAGTCATTACTCTTCTGTATAGCGACGGGCGGTAAACTAATTTCTCAGATTTACATGTTTTGGGTCTCTGACCATGACATTTTTCAACACACACACGTGTGTGTGTGTGTGTGTGTGTGTGTGTGTAAATAAAACAAATCAGTTTTTAGAATTCAGCTGATACACGGTCAATGAAAAATCAGATTGGTGATTTAGTCGGAACCAAGTTGGAACAAACTACAGTAAGAGCAGTTTCCGTCTAATTGACGAATTAGCCTGAACCACATTGTACCAAATGTAGGGAAAATGCTGTTTTTAATTTATTTCCCCGTTCATAGATTTTGCTAGATTTTATTTATTATTTGTGTGACCATGGAAGATCGGCGTTTAGGTCATATGTCTAAACCAAGTAATAAACTACTTTGTTAGTACTGTTATTATACTGAACCGTTTTCACAGGTCTTTATTTAAGCATAGGTTAGTTTCGTAAATTGACCTAGGCTATTTTCGTATAATCACGTATGTTGGTTTCGTAAATTTGTAATAGAGGGATATCTTAGGCAAACAAATAATTTATAATTTGTGACAAATTGTTTTATCAATGTCTTGAGTATTTTGTACTTGACGAGATCAAACATATGGAATTTGAATTATTATAATAGATAAGTAGTAAATTTATAACGAAGGATAATGCAATATTTTATAATTTTGATCATAATGCGAATGTTTCTTAAATGTGGCTTGAGCAAATAAAATCTGTATATTTTGTCATGCGATAAATAGAACATTACATTTGTACTAATTTCAATTGAAAGTTACGAATTACAATTATTCTATTCTTTTCCACGTACAGGTTCGCATTTTGCTCGAATATTTTCATAAACTTTATTTAAAATGAGCACGCATGTAAGATCCTCTTTGTAACGCATGGAAGTGAGTAAGGACGTGGAGACAACGCAGACGTAGAAAGCAACATATATTACAGTTTAATAAAAGAACAAGATGGAATATGAACAAACTATTTTTCACAAAATGTTTTAAAATCTTGTTTTCTGGCATTAAGCCAATATCAAATGGATATGTTCTTAACGAACCTTGCATACTAGTATTCGTGCCCATAATTGTTCCCGTCTTGTTTCCACAGTTGAAATAGAAATGAAATATGCGATTGTTTATCGTCCTGATGAAGGACTATATTGAAAAGTGTCCGTTTACTGCTTACTTTCCAGTTTTCTTCGCATGATTAGTACGGATTTATGCCCTCGACAAACGTGCTGGTTTGATTTGATTTCTGATGTAACTGTTGTGTGATAGTGTTGGTTGCCACGGAAACTGTGCTAGGAAAGTAATAAAGAAGATTTGCACATTTTTCATCTTTTCCACTTATATGTCGTTGATACTGTCTATCTACAAACTATTCACTATTACCTTATGTATTTCTGGCATAAACTAATTTTTTTTTAAACAAAGGCTTTAAAATCGAACCTGGTAACCGGTGACAAATAAAGCTAAATAACAAGTTAACATGAAACGGTTTCAAGTTCTGTTTAAAAAATGAGTCAAACATTGTGCGTTTCAAACATTGTTTAAAAGTGTTGGTTGGTATGTCTGATTTTAGGCCTTTCTAGAAGCTTCTGTGTTTTCATATGCGGAATATATAGGTGTGTCCTCGTGTTCCTGAATGTTTCTTTAGCTACGTCGCAGCACACACACGCACACAGTGTCTTAACTAAAGCCTAAGCCTCGAACGATTTAAAACTGGGTTGAATCATATGTATTTGTTTTGCCTTCTTAATCCAAAACTTATCTATACCTGTTCAATTGTAACTTGGCTATCGAAAGAAAATGAATGTATTGATTTCTTTAGTCGTGTTTCATCGTTCTCGCAGCAATGACATCTTGTATTGGTGAGCCATGTGTCCCTTAGATCGTTTATGACCTCGTAACGGTGTTCACAAAAGAGTTAAAAATAAAGAAAGAGAAACAGGCTTTACTTTAGGAATTACTGTAATGGGTATGAGTAATTTATAAATGGCATCTCAATTTTTTGTGGAACTATCGAACACGTTTCACATATTCATATGTAGAACTAGAAGAGGAAATAACACCACTATAGGACTCAACCCTGGTTTATATAATAGTTTTATGCATGGTGTTGAACTGAATTCTTTTGTTTGTACTTTTTCTCAAAGCTACAAATTTGGTGCGATTAGAGGAACGCATTAAATGTAGTTACAAAATTTGTACAGGAATAATATAATGATACTAAAAAGCAAATTGTAATTCAAATTTGAAGTCGTTTTAACTGGAAAGATTAGCGATTACTCTTAGATACTGTCTTTCTAAATGATGATTGCATGCATTGAATAATTACGTTCCTGGTCCCAAATTCTCCAAATAATTTAATCAACATATGACCTTCAGCTCAAAATGAGAGAGTTTTATATATTATAATTTTGATTAACATTAAGTTAAATTCGTACCTTCAGGATCTTCCGAACTTCGGTTTCTCTATGCTAAATTTAAATTACATTGATATGCTCCATGTATTATAATAAGTGCGTTTGGAGTCAAGTTCATTCTCGAGTGTCTTGCTTCATTAGTTTCAAAAGTACGGGGATTGGTCTTCTTTTCTTTGTAGTCTGTATCTTATCAGAAAAGCATATCATAGGTTTACCGTGTAATATTACATGAACTCCAAGCTGGATCAATAAGATAAAAGTGAACGAGTACTAATAGTATTCATGTAGTTTTGTCAACCCAATGTATACATACTTGCTATGTGACAAAGTAATGCTACATTTAACAGATATATAAATCTGTCTACTCCCGAGCCGAAATACGTAATTAATCTATATCATTCGAGAGATAAATTACGAAAATTAAGGATCGACTTGTAAACTTTCCAGTGCAAGCTGTGTTGTTTTCCAAGGAGGAAATCCACTTCAGATCTGATCATAACTAAACGAGTCTAAATCAACAGTACACACCATTGATATATATTCCCATACTCATTTCATAGTGTCGACGCTATAAAAATATCTCCATTGCTTCAACTAAGCTTTAGAACTTGTCCAGTAAAAACATTCTGTGTTCGTTTTCGTCAGTATGTTTACATCTTTAAACTTTAAAGACTTCTCTAATGAGGCGATATATATCGTAATTGTTTTATTTCTAATGAGAGAGAGAGTTGACATGAAAATCTCTTACTCTCATGTACTGTTAGAAATATCGTAGATTTTATCAGGACCAGAGAAATATATATCGATATATTTAATCATACATATGTTGTCCAAACAAAACTACATGCATTTTATTCCTGCACCGACACGCAAATACTATGGCAGATTATACAAGTTCAAGTTGGTGCTTGTCATATATATATATATATATATATATATATATATATATATATATATATATATATATATATATATATATATATATATATATATATATATATATATATATATATATATATATATATATATTTCTTTACGTCGGTAGTTTCCCTCAGTAAATTTTCTTATTATATGCTCATTATTTTCTCCGTTAACTTTACATTGTAAGAATCGTGCAATATTACCCGATACTGAACTCGCGTGCAAATACACATATTGCAAGCACGTGCATAAATGAACTACTTTCTATTGTAAACAAACAATGGCCGCAGACGCCAACACGTTTGATTTGTAAACAAATCATGTACACTCGCGTAGCAGGCGCTCTTTCGTTGTGGTTGTTTAAATTTGTTCTGAATGAAGTAAAGCAGATATTTCGTGGACTGCTATATACCAGCTGCTTTGGCACATTCCGCGTTAACTTTTTTGATGCAATCTTTCGGATTTAGGCTAGCTATACAATAGACGCAAGAAATGGTCATTGCAAATAACATGCCAGTGACAAAGCATGTACTGTCTTCTATAGCTGGTTATAAGAACGGACCAAAAATATACTTACAGTTTTACACCCTGAATTTCCTCAAAATGTACTTTCTTAGTTCTGCAGATCCGACTTAACCGAGCCATGTCATAGGTTCTCCATTTTGATTACACATTTCGAAAATGTACTGTAATTACGAATATAAGTGCAATTACCTTCCTTACTGCACTCAAAATGAAATAAGCATTAAATTCCACAGCGTGTTTTTGATAATTGCAATTGAATGGCTTCGTATTTTTCCCACATTATAATTTCAAACATTCAATGACAGAATCTGAAATACATTTGCAGATATCAACATGCTTCTTCCTCGCTCCTTCAATCCGATGTATTTCATGTGGAATTGTCATATATAAATCCAGTCCAACATCACAAAATATCGCAAAGTCGAAAAAAATACCAAAATCCATTCATTCCAGGTATAATGGAAAAGTTATTGCAATGCGCATTCATTCACAATACGACTCCAAATTTCAATTTTAACTTAACATGCCATTTTCTTTCGAAAGTTACGTCGAGCGCGCGACTAAGTTCAAATTTATCTGGGCGGAGCTATGTGCGCAATAATAATGTTGTGTAATGATGAATCTGCGTTTGTATATCAGTTACTTTGTTTCTTGTAGTGTATTTGTTAGCATAATTAAGCATTATGTAGAATAAAAAATGAGCATATAATAAAAAGGTTACTGCATTTGTATGGGAAACTTTGAACTAGTTTTGTCGGATGGATGTACTTGACTCCCAAGGTCTATTCGGAAAACTCGTTCATATTTTTCCATACAAATGCAGTAACCTACAAATATCGCACACCCAGCCTGGAACTACTTATACAACTTGAAATATTACATATTAGTCCACTTATTTAATATCCGGAATGATTTACTGCTATACATTTTAACTTATTGAAAAATGCCAACACATGTTTGTAATTTTAAGAAAAGCAGTCATATTTGGTAAAAATGGACGCTTTTGCCGCTGGTTGATAACATGAAAGTACGGTAAGTAGTGATGAGCACTTTGTGTGATTTCACTATATCTAAGCCGAAAATTTGGAGTTAGTTGAGGTGGACGGAGTGCTTGACGATGAGTTCTCAGATGAGCATTAAACTTGAGAGAGAGAGAGAGAGAGAGAGAGAGAGAGAGAGAGAGAGCACTTTGCCGCTGAAATCTTGCATTGAAATTTTCTAAATCCAGACTTAAATCTAGACAAAGTAAGAAAGCCTCGGGGAGTAATATTAATGTCAAGATTCAAGGCATGGTTAGAAATGCCCCACGCTTGGAGAAAACTTTACCCCATGTTTAGTTCCCAAGAGAATTCAAAGACAATGTACATTATCTTAAATATCAAACTTATCTAAACACACTGGTCAACAGTGAAATCATTACTGACTTGAAAAGGCCCTAATCTGTAGTATTTTGGTGTGCCGAACACGAATATAACCGTGAAAAATTTGTATTGGCTCTCGTTTTGAAGATATTCATATACCTCATTTTCTATGTTTCACTGTGTAAATTTCTCCAGTAGGACTGCAGCAACATCCGGAATAATGATGTAACATTGCATAATACCATCATGCTCACATCATCCACAGTTGATTGCATCATTTTCTGATGCAATGCAATACTAATGCCATGCGGCTGCTGAAGTAAGTTGACGTCAGCAGTGTACTATACATGTGTAGGCCTATTATACTAATGCCAGGCGGCTGCTGAAGCTGACGTAAGCAGTGTGCTATATAAAGCCCAATCAGATAGGTTCAGCATTTAAAATATTTTAGACGTTGTGCGAGACAGTTCAAGCTACTGTTACATAAAACTTATTATTTTATCCATTTACGTACAATAAAGAACAGTAATGCCTCGAAAGTGTGTTAATACCGCGGACAATTTTTGCTATATTTGTGGGGAAGTGACATTTGCCAACCAGAAGAAAAGTATCAATTCTCAAGTGAAGAAGGCATATCATCTTTACTTCGGATGCAAGGTTGGTGACCAAGACAAGCCTTGGGCTCCGCATATATGCTGTGCTACATGTACAACACAGCTTTCACAGTGGTTGAATTGCAAAAGGTCATCAATGCCGTTTGCAGTCCCAATGGTGTGGAGAGAGCCAAGCAACCACCTAAATGACTGTTACTTCTGCTTGGTTCCTCCTCTTTCCGGCGGAATAACGAAGCGAAAGAAGTCGAGAATAGTCTACCCAAACATTCCGTCTGCATTGAGACCAGTTCCACATGGTGAGGGACTTCCTATTCCAGAACCTCCAGCAGAATATTCTCTTGATTCATCTGACGAAGACAAAGGTGAGTCGACCTGTTCTTCTCCTGGTCCATCAGCATGCAGTGATCCAGATTTTCACTGTGGTGCATCATCAACCCCACACAGAATAACACAGGAAGAACTAAATGACCTGATTCGTGATTTGGACTTATCAAAGAACAAGGCAGAATTGCTAGGATCAAGACTCCAACAATGGAATCTTCTAGAAGAAGATGTCACAATTACTGCATATCGAAAGCGCCACCAGCAATTGGAGCCTTTCTTCAGAAAGGAAAGTAATCTGATATTCTGTTCCGATATTGAGGGCCTCATGAATGCTTTAAAAATCACTCATGACCCACAAGAATGGAGACTATTTGTGGACTCTTCGAAACTGAGTCTCAAGGCTGTGCTTTTGCACAATGGAAACATTCTTCCATCTATTCCAGTAGCGTATGCTGTCCACATGAAAGAGACATACGATAACTTAAGGCAGCTACTGAATTCCATTGAGTATAACAAGTACAGCTGGCACCTCTGTGGTGATTTGAAGGTAGTTGCCCTTTTAATGGGACTGCAGCAAGGATATACAAAATACATGTGTTTCTTATGCGAGTGGGATAGCCGAGCAAGGGAAATGCACTACATGAGGAAGGAATGGACTCACAGGCAGAATGTAGCCATTGGAGAGAAGAATATCCAACACCCAGCTCTGGTTGAGGCTCAGAAAATCTTGCTACCACCCCTTCACATCAAACTAGGTTTGATGAAGAACTTCGTGAAAGCCATTGACCGGACTTTGCCAGCATTCCGATACCTGCATGAAAAATTCCCTCGACTCAGCGAAGCAAAGATTAAAGAGGGAGTTTTTGTGGGTCCTCAGATTCGAGAGCTTTTCAAAGATGACCGGTTCAACAACTTGCTGGAAGGTGACGCGAAACAAGCATGGAATGCTTTTCGCCTAGTTTCTACAAACTTCCTAGGAAATGTTAGGGCAGAAAACTATAAGGAACTAGTAGAAGACATGTTGATGAAGTATAAGAAACTTGGCTGCAATATGTCTCTAAAGATTCACTTCCTTCATTCCCATTTGGATTTCTTTCCTAGCAACTGTGGTATTGTTAGTGATGAACACGGCGAACGTTTTCATCAAGATATCGCAACAATGGAACAAAGATACCAGGGAAAATGGTCCACTACAATGCTGGCTGACTACTGCTGGACACTCCTCAGAGATGCTCCCGAACAGCTATACAAGAGACAGGCGAAGAAATCTAAGATGTAGTCAATGACTTGATTTTTTATAGGTAGGCTATTACAGTTGACCTTTTACTATTGGAATGCATTTCGTTATGTAAACATTAATTTCTTGCAGATTACAAAAAAACTAGAGCCAATTTTGCAATTTGACTGTCATATTCGTGTTCAGCACATAAAAATTGATAAGAATTGACTAATTTTATTTCAGTAACATGACTTTTGTAAAAATTTGTTGTCCAGTGACATCCATTTCAGCTTTAGAGCTTCAAAAATATGAATTATATTTTGCAAGGAGCAAGTTTAAATGGATGAACTTAAAATTTGTCCATTAAAATTACCGAATTTGAAACTATTAAAAAATGTCAACACCGTTTGTAATTTTAATATTGCATGAAAATGGCTCTTTTGAGAATTTAGAGTTGGTCGAGATTGGCAACGATATTTTGGACAGTATGTTCGACCATGAATTCTTATTGGAAGCTGGTGTTTCCAGATGACACCAAACACGAAAGAGAGGGCGAGACCAGTTACTTCGCCGCTGAAATCTTGTACTGAAAGTTGAAAGATCCAGACGAAGAAAGAAAGACTTAGGGACTCGTGTCAAGATTATAGGAATGGTTAGAAATTATTCCACGTTTGGAGAAAACTTTAACTTACCCCTGTTTAATTAATAATCTAAATTGATGCCTGACTGATTACTATAATGAAACCGATTAGTATGCACTATGATAATCTTAGTAGTTACAACACCGCTATAGACAGATAACTAACAGAGAGTTACTATGGCTACGACATGTGCTCTTCAGATGAGTTTGCCAAGTGCCACAAAGTTCTGAATTCTGGGCTCGACGATATTAAAAAATGTTTCAAGAAGTCGCAAAAAACAACTTTTGAACCGTTTACCGGTTTGATGTCGTTCCGATCTCCAGCCCTAACAAAAAGAAAAGGGACGTTCCACAAAAGAAAAAATACCCCACGTTTATGTTTTAGTTATTTGCAATCGTCAAGTCTAAGAAATATTTTCTCCTTTGATAAGTTAGTGTTTTTTGTTTACTGTTTTCTCCTTATTATACCAATAGTGTAAGTAGTAAATTGTAGGCTTCAGTATCAACACTTTGATTTTTATCAAAATACTATTGAATGTCAGCTTTATGTCTTTAACAGTATAAACTATACTATAGGCTTAATCGTCCCGGTTTAGTTACAGCTTTTAGATTGCAACTTATACAAAGGTTGGCATAGACATATCAAATTCCTCTGCTCTAAGGTTTTGTAAACTGAACTTGTGGAGTGGGGCTAAGACTGTTATTTTCTTTTGAACGGAAATATTTTGCTTTATTTTATTAAAATGTGTTCCTAATAATAACATATGTATACAGTGGTGTTTTTTTTTTCTTCCTATAGATCAGAGCAAAATAGTTTTCCAACAACCGACAGGTAGAAATTAAACATAAAGGTGTCATGCCCCTTCCCCAGCATTGAATTGATGGTTCCTAATATAACTGCTTTATACCGTTGTAGATATCACGTGGTACGTTTCGAAATACCTTATCATACCTCAATAAAATAATTTTCGCGATACCCAGCTGAGAGACAGATGCCCTATGTAGGACAGGCAGGACGTCATGCCAGGTAGAGGATTAGCGTTGTAATTAAGATGGAGTTATTGGTCATATTATCCGGAGGAAGTTTGAACTAAATCCTTTTCCAACACTGATGTAGCCAATTATGGCTACCCTGGACTGGTATCATGGGTTAGAAATAGCCAATAATGCGCTAAAAGTGCCGTAAAACGACCAAACTCTACCCTCATCCATCGACATCTTTATTACTGTTATATGGTATTTATCACTTTCGAAAGGCTAGTAAAATAAACAAGAAAATAAAAATGCATAAAATATCCGTCCAAACTTTATACTCTGGGATTCCCTTTTTATACTCTGAGATTGCCCTGATTATACTCTGAGATTGCCAAACACCTTGGAAATGTTAAGATTCAAAGGATATATTGGCTTACACTGTCTAGATTGAAGCTGACGTGTATTTTGTTCGAAGATCCATTTTTAACTGATTATTACAATTATTTATCCTATATATGTTTTGAATTTCATAGATTTAGACACAATGAAGTACCCTATACACATTTCCTTTGCGGCAGACAATGTATATTTTGCAGTACATGTGAAGACGGTCCTTTGCTTATGCACTCCACGAAAGTACGGTACAGTACAGACCTATTTTTTTAATTTAAATTTTGCAAGATCGAATTAATTAAATGCTCTTAAATGTTAGTTGGCTTTGATCTGTGTGTGTGTGTGTGTGTGTGTGTGTGTGAAGAAATGCAGCTCCGTAAGGCCTACTGTATGTTATTTAATTTCCTCACAAAATGGGTTGACTTATAACATAACAGTATAAAACCTTAAATCCTTTGGTTATACTTCTTTTGTCAGGAACCAACATATGTTTATGTTCGTTTCAGTTATGATATCTGTGATAAATTCGCTATGTTCAGGCACGTTACACACAAAAAACCTATTATAGACACAAAACATTTTCTGTTTACTATTGTTCCGAATCCCCGCTGGCATCACATCAAAAATAGTTGTGTCATGTGCACAAGGCAACCTATAATCTTGAAAAGACCAAGAATGTAAAAGAGAAAAGAATAAGAAACGAAATCTCGTTTCTTATTTCTTCTGAATAGTTCTAGTACAATACTGGTGTGGTAGAAATTGCAGTTCTATTTATATGCACGTAGTGAAGAATAATGTACCAACAGTGCAAGAGCAACAAAATGTCACGTAGACCTTAATTGGTGTATATTTTTATTTAATATATCAGCCCAACGTTGCTCCACGATCATATTTTGAAAACTAGTTTGCTCACAAAATTATACACTCTGCTGAAATTTCTTGGATGATCAAGGCTGCATTACTATCAAATTTGGAACATGTAGTCATCAAACGCAGATGATTGCTTGGATGCGTTGTTACCCGTAATTATAGATGGCCTGTCCTTCCATTATTTCTTCTTCAGGTATTCATTGTTAATTTGAAATCGATAAATAAGTCTCTTATTTTCAGAATGGAGGCTACGCCGTCCTGATATTCCACTTAAAAATATCTCCTTCATAAAAGTGTTCAGTTTGTTTATTTCCAGAACCAGTTCACTATATCTGACTTGTCCATCTATAACTTAGAGCGGTCTCCAATAAAAGTATCTACTGCTAACTATTTTTAAATATTCTTGAGTCATCTACTCCACTACTGTAATCATACAATCAAACAATTATAGGATTTACCCTGCACTGCTTAAGCACACCTTTATTTGTGTTACAGCTTTTCACTGCAAATTCAAAGTGATTTATTTTTGTCTGTGTTCATCGCATCCGCGAAAACCAAACAATTTGCTATTGTAATAGTAAACATAGTTTTGGAGGGACACATGAACTTATCCAGACAAGCCTTTCTCCCACATAAGTCTCTCACCTTCGCTTGACACGGGTTCAGCGTGTAAATGTAATAGTAAAACCTTATTTGAAGCGGGTCTTTAATTTTAGTTAGCTATGAACAGTCATTGACATAGACATGTACAAATAAACAAACGTTAAGCAAACTTAGTGGCAATGTGCTTGAGTAGTAATTCTCTTTTCGAAGAGATCCGGGTGACCCTGAAAAGGGTCGTTTGGTTTTTATTTTTAGTCACCACTCTCCAAATATGGCATAATCTTCAGCGTGAGCTTCACATTTGGTACTTTCACATTTAGTACATTTATCACATTTAGTACATCTATCACATTTAGTACATCTATCACATTTAGTACATCTTTGTTTCAATCCATCTCCTCCCAAGGATTGATGGAGACAGTGAATCTAAACTCAGACCTATTTGCCTCCATCTCTCAATCATCTGTTCGTAGAACCTGGTGGGGTGAGGGAAGGGCTGTTGTTGCATTTGTTATTGTTGTTGCTGTTGGTGGTTTTGTTCCTTTGCTTCCATCTGTCGCAGGTTTTCTTGTAACCTCATCCTCATTTGAATGAGGAGCACGAATTTCTCTCTCTCTCTCTCTCTCTCCCCCCCCCCCCCTCATCTAGAGCTCCATTTCCCTTTTTTCTTCATCTCATGCAGTCTTGATTTTCAGCACCTCTTCATTCAGGACTTCTTTTACAAACTATTTCGCTACTTTCAAAGAAATCGTCTCCCTCTTCAGGCGCATCTTGTTGGGATCCCGCATCATCTAATCTAGTAGACTCAGGAATTACTCAAACTGATGGCTTCTCTCCATGTTCCAGCTCTGAAGTGTTCTGTCATTCTTCTCATAGGAAATTAACAAAGAATAACAAGACTCTCTGACTGATCATGAATTATAGTCATTTATGGCCATTACGCTTTGTACGATTCTTTAATAGCAGCACATGTGTCTTCTTAATGTACCGTCGTTTGGGTATAAGAACCACAACCTGCCGTATCAATGTGTACTCTGCATGCTCCTTAATGTTACTGTTCAGAAGCCTCAGCTGATGTCACCTGATGATTTCCCTTGATTATAGTTTACTTGGATACCTCGGCCGAAATATAATGGTGTCATCTTGCCACTGATTTGGAATAGAGGTATCTGTGCTAATTTTCTTACTTCTTATTTGTAAGAGAACAAGGAATTTCTTTCTTTTATTTGTTTCCTTTTAAACGGGATCTTGCTAGGTGTTGGTTAACTTCTTTTGGAACTCTCGACCCTGATTTTGGTTCTTTTGGTTTTGTTTGGAACCAATTTATGTCAGTATGTGTTGATGGTTTTGGATTGTAACCACCTTATATGCTTTGATTTTATGGATCAGGTTTTCCTTTATATAATCTGGCAAGTTCACTTTTTCCCAAGGTATTCTGATTAGATTAAGTCCACTTCATGAGGGTCTTGGGTTTTTGACCACCTTATATTTTCTAATTTTTAGGTCAAAGCTCTAAATATTATGTACGGGATTTATTTAATGTGCCAGCTGTTGCCGCCTTTTGCATCAAGACCTGATGGTCTGAGATTTTGGACCACTTTAATGTTTCGTATGCATTAATTCGTCAGTTTGTATGGTTATAAAACATGATACTTTATGCTTGCTTTCCAATCATTGCTATATTGTGTGGCTGGGTTTGATGACTTGGGTTTAGGGCCATCTTGTATATAATTAAAGTTTAATTGAGATAAGAATTAAAGTATTGTATTATGCATATACCTATAGCCTTATATCGTTTTTTATTGTTATTGGGATTTTTTAATTAAAGAAAGAAAAAAAGAATAGAGTTATAGAGGAATAATATGTGCGTTCGTTAGAGCAGCTTTAAGTTTCAGTAGGTGAGATATTTGTTCGAGGTCTAGTTGTTACTTATTTTATATTATTTGACTTTATTTTGAGTATATGATAATTTGTTATGCTGTTTTTGATTTGATATGTATCTTAATTTGTGCATATCATATTCTTGTTAGCCCAATTTATGGTGGACCCGTACGCATTTGCGATGTAAGTTTCTGAAAAATAACTTCTTTCACACTTCCCTCGGTGGTTTTTTCCCCCCTCGTCCCGCCTGGACAAGTACTATACCTTTATTTAATATAAAATGTATGCTATATTTTCTCTTTTGTTTCGGAATTTAGTAGGTAAATGGGGCAGGGGCTTTTATGTGAGGGATTATCAGAGGACTTTAAGGGGATTATTTGTTATGTTGTTTTCTCTATTAATTATTGCTCTAATTTTAGATTTATTTTGGTTAGTTGAACTTACGAGGCGTGGAGTTGTCCACCTCCCCCAGGATGAAAACGTGCGAAATTCCGACGTCATTTTTTGGTGAGCCAACCCCCCTCACACCCTACCCGGTGGATTGGCTCATATCATCAACTATATCTGTGTTGTTGTTGTATTACTTTAGGATTTTATACATCATTAGGTGATTATCTTTTACCTTTTGTACCTATTCCAGAAAAGAAGCACAAGATATTGCTAAATATCGAATTGATATATTTAGTTTCTTGTTGCATGAATTTTGGATTGGTTAATGTTGCTTTTAACTTTTGAAAGTGATAATCTTTCCTGTTATTTCCTTTTAATTATGTTAGTAGTGAAGTGGGATACCCTACGGACAATGGAAATTCCAGTCAAAACACCCCTGGGACACTCTACGGACAATGGAAATTTAACATGGCGAAAAATCGTGGGACACTCTACGGACAAGGGGAATTAACATGGGAATAAATCGTGGGACACTCTACGGACAAGGGGAATTTAACATGGGAATAAATCGTGGGACACTCTACGGACAAGGGGAATTTAACATGGGATTTTTTTTTAAAAAAAATTTTTTTAAAAAAGGGGTAGGCAATTCAAAGACTATCTCTTTTCGAGAAATATGGCTGGCCCTGAAAAGGGCCTGTGGGTTTTCTTCTTCTTCTTCTTCTAATTTCTTCTTTTCCTCCACCAAGTTCTTATTTTATCTCCTACACTCTTCTTCTCTTTCTTTTTTTTCTTCTCCTCCTCTTCTTTCTTCTTCTCTTCCTCCTCTTCTTTCTTCCTCTTTTCATTTTCTTCTTCTTTTTCAATTTTTTCATTCCATTCTCTCATCCTTATCCTTTCCTCTTCATCCTCCTTTTCCTCCTTTATTTCTTTTAACAGATCACTGATGATTACCTTCATTTTTCGTAAATTGTTTATCTCCATCTTCACTCTATGGGGACTATATGAGTAGTGATCCTCGTTTAGGTTAACCAACATTTGCTCAAACATTCCTAAATTGTCCATGACGTTTTGCAATTTTTCCATTTTGTTAAGGTGGTTTGAAGCCATCTTCTTTTTATTCTTTGCAGAATGGTTTGAACCACGAATACTGTGGGTTCTTATACAAAAAGCGCGGACGTGATGGAAAACATCCCCTAAAACATAAAATTGATCTTACCTAGATCATAACCTAACAACGTGCGGACGTGAAGGAAAACATCCCCACTTTTCTCATTTCATATAATCAAACCCAAACTATACTCTCCACATACGCTAAGAAACAATAAAGAAACCCATAATCTACTATTCACACCAACCTACTTCATTAGTTACAAACACAAACACACAAACACATACACTTCCACTATTAATAAAGAGTTAGTGTTTATTTTCACACTACTCTACCTACTCACATTGGCAAATTAATAGTTATTTCTTTTCTAGAGTATTGGGTAGCCCTGAAAAGGGCTGTTTTGTTTGGAACTTCATGGGCACCTGGTTAATGGTGGCACCTTCCAGGCCTGGCGCCACATACGCATCTTATCCCCCAGTTACTTTTTACCTTTTGGGGGGAGAGAGCAGAGGCAGGATATGTCGCTTCAGAATCCCAATTTTCGCTCTCTGGGATTTTGAAATTTTTTCTTCTCTCCTTTTCCTCCTCCTCTTCTTCTTTCTTTCTTCTTTCCTCTTTATATCTTCTCTCCTCCTCTTCTTTGTTTCTTCTTTCCTCCTCTCTTATTCTTCCCTCCTCGACAATGGCTTCCGCGGCCAGTTCATTTAATATGCGCCTGGCATATTCCAGATGCACATGAAGCTCCAACAGTTTCTCAAGTCTCGTGTTCATTTTTTGGTGTTGATCAATCAACAAGGGTAGCTGGACTGCCGAACGAGTTTCAATTTATACTGAAAGCGCGGACGTGAAGGAAAACATCCCCCTAAAAACATAAAATTCATCTTACCTAGATCATGACCAAAAAAACAACAACGCGCGGACCTAAAAGAAACACTCGCTCACTTTTTTATGCTACCCATCACTTCAATAGACTATCCACATACTCAAAGCAATCCAATCTAACCCCAAATATACACCTCAAGCAGCCCAAAAAAACCAAACAAACATCATTTTAATCTACTATCCACACCAACCTACTTTATCACTTACAAACACAAACACACCAACACATACCCTCAAAATTTTTAAGAAAGAGTTAGTGTTTATTTTCACACTACTCTACCTACACACATTGGCAAATGGATCATTACTTCTTTTCTAGAGTATTGGGGTAGCCCTGAAAAGGGCTGTTTTTTTTGTTTTGCTATGGCATTCTTTTTTAGTTTCTAAGAATGCGATGTCCTCTGAGGATAGACTTTCTGGCAATAGGTCTGCTTCTTCGGAAAGAGAAGAAGAACTCTTTGGTGTCGATACGGCAATCGACAAAGCCTCTGTCAGGTTCAGGTTGCTGCTGCTGCTGCTGCTGCTGCTGCTGCTGTTCTTGTTGTTGCTGTTGCTGCTGTTTTTGAAGTCTGTACTTCTCTGTCCATTCTTCTTTTTCCCTGTTCACTTCTTCTCTGAAGAGCTCTTCTATTAGGTCTTCAGTGATTTTTAACATTCTCACATTCTCTATTTCTTCTGGCTTCGGTATCAGACTGTGTCTGACCCTATGCAAATTCACGTAGGCTTCGTTGAGCTTAGCTAGTTTGGAGCACATCTTCTTAGGAGGATGAGTCGACAATGGATGGTTAGACTGGAAACAACCCCGGTTCTTAAAGTTAAAGCGCGGACGTGAAGGAAAACATCCCCCACACGGTTTTTTCGAGCCGCAACGTTCATGAGAGGGATAGTAAGAAATGAAAGAGCATCAATTCAACATTCTTATAGCTAAACAAAAGACAAAGGCATTTTTTCAAAACACAACATTTTTTATTCAAAAATCACTTAACACTAAACAACAACTCTAACATTTTTTAACAATAATATAACACTATAACATCTAACATTTTTTTCTCAATTAACAATCTACTTAGAACAGGGCTGACAACGTTGTGAATGAAATTGTGATTTCCACTGTTGGAAATCATTAGGCCATTGATGGACACTACGTTTCCTAGCTTGAGACAAAAGATAAGCATAATGGTCACAAAACCATCGATCTGCTTTCACATCATTTCTAGCAGAAGAACGAGGATCGAAATGAGTCACTAAATGTTCTAAGGAATAGCCCAGGCTGCGATGATGCAGAAAATACACACAGTACTGTCCACACACCAAGGAATCTGTGCCTTGTAATTTCACGTTATTGAATCGGGTGGTTTGAGCATTTCTTCTCATAAAGTCGATGATATCGTCTTCCAAAGGGGGCAATCCGTACGAATCGAAATATTCCACACATCCTTCTTGAGGAAAGTAGACGGCTACCCAGTGGGTTCCTGGGAGATGACTGTCGTCCGTGTTGATCACGTAAGCTTGATGGTCTTTAGGTTTGCGATGAGGGAGTTCATCTTTAGCACAGACGATAGGATTCCAAGAAGCCGTATACGAACTGTGGTTCAAAAGGTAATAAAGTTCCCAGGTATCCATTGTTTTGTGTTTTCTTCTTCACAGGTAATAATAAGTCGTCAATTCGATCCTGACTTTTTGCTTGAAAATGTCTGACGAATAAACGGTTATTCGTTCTGTTTCCTCACTCTGATTCAGGAGAGCTTCGATACGATGGATCTCTTGAGTGGTTAATGGTGGACAAGAATGTTCACGCAAGTCTTTATACCACTGGTGCAACACGTCTTTGTTCGAGATGAGACTCCAAGCTTCGTCCAGATACTCGTCCAATTTTTCTTCTTGACTCAACATCAGGCATTTATCGTGTTGAATTTGACTGGGATGATCGTTTTGACATCCATAACAATTTTTCTTGATCAATTCCGTCATTTTGTCGACCAAGTGTTTGGCAAAACAGGAGACTAAATGGGCTTCTTGTTCTGGCCATCGGGACTTCATCATGATCACTTCTTCTTCTTTTTCCACGGTCTCCTTACATTCCATGTCCAAAGTTTCTCCACTAGGTAAAGAGGGATAACAGTCTTCCATGGTTTCTAGTAATCTAGAATGACTTCTCTCAAACTGTTGATTTCTATGGTATTATCGAATTCTGCATACAGGATGACGTTCACTGTCTGTTTCAGTGTTTCTTTAAACTGAAGTTCCACACGAATCTGGCCAGATTTTATAGGGTGGAAATGTCCCTCGTCGCTGCCTTGGTCTGGAGTAAAATCGAAAGCCCACAAAGCATAGCCTCCTGCATAATCTTCGTACTCAATGCCGTGACTGGTGTTGGTTCCTAACTGGCCGGTGGCTTCGTACAGGGACAAGTACGATCTCAAGTAATTCCCGTCATCAAATTTAGGTTCGAAAGGTCGGGTACACAAGGTCTTACCATCGCGACTGACTTCGATTTTGGTCACGCCGAAGTGTTGAAAGTTGAAAGGATTTTGATTGAAGGCTCCGTTGAAGGCTGAATTCGAGACCATACCAAGGATTAAACGTTTGGGTAGCTGTCCTTGGAACAGATGATCTTCGGTTATGGATTGCAGTCCGCTGGGAATGGTGAACGTTTTCACTTCCACACGTCGTATGGGATACTTGGCGGTCGTTCTGCTCAACGTTTGACTGATGTCGTTACCTACTTTGGGTAACACTTCCACGCGTCGTACGTAGAGTTTGGCTTCTTGGATTATGCTTTTAGGAGGCTTAGTAGGATCAGCAGCTATCAAATGGAAAGCGGCACTGCTGCGATTCAGTCTCAAGCGGACATTCACCCCGTTCAGCAAATATTTCTCTTGCAACCACATGTCCAAATGCAAACGATCCATCAGTTCTAAACTTTTCTTGTTTATGATTTTGTCTGCTCTTGCCTCAAAGCTGGAATTGGATGTATCTGTTTTTTCTAACTTGCCCGCTTCGTCAGCTACCCACAGCACACAGGCATTGAGATGACTATCCTTGGCATCTATTCCGTACGTCAAGAGATCTTCCAAGTAGGCACGGTAAGGGTATGTATCCATGCTGCTGCTGACTAGTTTGTTATTCAAGTACAAATCCACTGAGCTGAACAAGGACTGCATGAAATTGTTGACGGGACCTATTTCGTCATCGTCTTTTATTCCATTACCATCCTTATCTAGAACTTTGACTTTCAAGTACAAGTAACTGCTATTCAGATCGATGTAATCTTCGGGCTGTCCCTTGATTTCAAACTCGATGGGAGCGGAATCGGCCAATGAGGAGACGGGATGAAATTCCACCCATTGGGATTCTTGCATCGTCATCATGGTGGGGGGCATGGCAAACAGATCCAGTTCCGTCTTGGAACAGGCGCAAGACTCTCGGTGCATCATTTTGTTCTGTGTTTCAATAATCGAAAACGTCTAAGTCTCGAACGGTTCTTCTTTTCTTGGCCTTTCTCGCTTGAAGTCTGGTGAAAGGGTGTTTTCTTCTTCGTCGTCTCTGTCTGCCTTGTCCTTGCTGAATGCTTGACTCGGTAGCGTGCAGGGCATTTATAGGTGTGTCTCGTCGGCCTAAAATGTCTTTACCTGTTTGCAGCAAGACATTTTTGCCTGCCCTCATGAAGGCTTCTTTAGGGTTTTGTTTGTCGATGATGACATTTTGAAGAAATTCTTTGCCTTGCGTCAGTGCCGCATCTTTCAAGGCGTGCAATCCGCGTGTCACCATCGGTTTCAACACCGGGGCCACCGAACGAAAGGCTGATTTTAACATGTCTCCTAAACCGTGTCCTCGCTGTCGAGCCACCCCTCGGTACACTGGATACATGACTTACTTACGAGTCGTGAGAGAACCGTTTTCGAAAATGGAGTTTCACCGTGACTTTTCCTTTGGTGAATGGAATATTTTGTCCCAAATCTCCTTTTATAGTAATGTTGACTGTGTCCAAATACGACTTGCTGACAGGCAAATAGTGAGGATGGACAAATTCGCGGTGGACGTGGTAAGTGTTTCCACCTTCCTCGTCAGCGTTTGCGGCAGAATCCACTTTGAAAGGAATGACACGCAGTAACGGTACGGAGGTGTGTCCCACCACGTTATACTCCACCACATCGGAGTACACGAACATCAAATTTAGTCCTTGGTTCAGTTCTACCGGGGTACGAAAATACTTGGCAAAAGTATCGTTGTCAGAAATGACTAGTAATTCGCCTTTTTGTTGTTCTACTTTCTTCCTCAGCTCCATGTCACCACCCAACATGTCAAACAATTCAGGACAAAACAAGAAAGACATGATTTTGGACCCCTCAGGAAATTTTATCAGGAAGCGACGAGCTGTTTTGTGGTACTCCAGGGTGACACTTTTTTTGACACTTTCCAAAGCTTTCAGAAACACACCATTAAACCTGGTGGCTATGGTGTTGACCAAATGTTGACCACTAAAATAATAGCCTGGGGGAATGAACAAGTGATAGGTGGTCCACTTTAGATTTGGTGAACGGGTTTTCTTGTCATATTTGCTATGGGTATCCAAGTACTGTTGCATTTGTTCGTCATGAACTTCCACATCAAATTTATTTTGATTGGAAAGGACATTGAGGACTTGGGTCGGGTGAATCATTTCTACTAAACCCACTTCCCAATGGGCTTCGTGATCTAAGGGGATGGCTTGAGGTAATTTGGCCGTGTAACAGCACAACGTGTTATTGGGAAACACCTCCATGGAACTGTCACTGGGTAAGGTCAAGTAAAATTGGTTTTCGTGACTCATAATTCTAGAGTTCTGTGGCTGTCCGAGGGGATATTACTGGACGTCAGAGGCGTGTCTCCGCCCAAAATGGGGTTCTGGTTGTGGTTGTTGGAGTGGTGACTGGCACTGGCACTGGACACAACGTTCCCGTTCGAGGAGAATTTCAGGGAAGGATTGGGAAGCAGGTAACCGATGCAACTGCTCAATAAAATGGTCCACAATTGTTTGTCTCCTTGTTGCAAACTCAAATTGGCGATGGCTGCCCCGATGACACAATACACCACGAAGATTTGGCAGAAAAAGACGATTTGCGTTTTAGGCACACGTTCTCCACACCACACCCACAAGGGTTGTTTTTGTAAATCTTGCACAGAAGAACTAGGGGAAGAAGGAGTGGTCGACGTAGCTGCGTCTGCTGAGTGAAAGGGCATGATGGTCACTTCTTCTTTTTATAGTCGATGACTTGCGAAGCGTCGATCCAAGAATCGAAACTGGGTGGATATCCTTTCCAACGTACTTTGACTTCTTTGACACGTCGTTTGCCCACTTTACGGGTTCTGCGTTCGAGAATGCTTTCGATGTCGTACACGTCGTCTTCTTTTTTGGTGACACGTTGTAACTCGGGCAAATAAAACGTTCCTTTGAGTACTTCTCCGTTCATGTCTTCCAATTTATAGACGGCAGGATGACGCCCATGCACTTGTCCAGTAACGCGAAACAGTTCGGTCGTCCAGTTAGGTAAGTAACCTTTGTCGAAAGTGCGTTTGGTTTTGCCAATGCGCACCCAATCTCCTACGGCCAACTCTCCACTTTTCTTGGGGACAGCCCTCGTCGGGGACGTACCGAACAGGCGCTCGAACACCAGCACTTCGTTGTCGGGAGTCACGTCTTGCGGGGCACGTCCGATGCTTCGATGGTAAGATTGGTTGTACGCTTGCACCAGGTGCGGTAAGATGTCGATGTACTTCAGAGTGTGGTAATGCGTAAAATATTTCCACATGCGTTCTTTCAAAGTACGTTGAAAACGTTCCACGATGCTGGCTTTGGTTTCGGGATTCTCGGTGGTAAAAAAATGAATGTCACGCTTCTTTAATTCTTTTTGGAAAGCTTGGTTCAGAAATTCGGTGCCTTTGTCCGTTTGCCATCGAAGAGGGCGACGACCACTTTGTTTCAACACCCGTTGCAGGGCTCGCACTAACTCGCTGCTCGATTTGGAAGTCAAGGGCACGACCCAGGCAAATTTGGAAAAGACGTCGATGACACAAAACAAATATTTGTAGCCACGATTGTAGCTGGCCAAATGAGAGACATCGGCTAAATCGGCTTGCCATTGATGATCGATGCCTTCCACTCGGGTGCGACTTCTGGCAAACTTGCGTCGAATGGGTTTGTGCAAAGTGTAGGTAGCTTGTTCTTGTAACCATCGTTGCACTTGAGGTAAACGGAGACTTTTCAGTCGAGTTTTGGCAGCACGATACAATTTTTGAACTCCTGCGTAACCTGCAGGATGGGAGGGATCGTAGTAAATGCTGGCTAAGACTTTTTCCATTTTTTTGTGTTTGTGTGTTAATAAGGCACCCACTCTTGGAAGAGGCTACTCTTTTTCTCTTGGGGTATTTTCTTGGATTGCAAGGCTTTGCGTGTGCGACCGGCAATAGGTGTCGAAGAGGAGGATGTCTGAGCAGGGGATATCGGTTCTTGTTTCACTTCTGTCTTCACTTTCTTTTTCTCTTGTGATGAAGAAGGGGTGGCCATCATCTTTTTAATCCATCCAATTCTGGAGGTAGGTGGTGTTGTTAACTTGCGTACTTTTTCTGGTGGAGTTTGAAACCCTTCTTCTTCTTCTTCTTCTTTTCCTTTTTCTTTCTTGACCACTGGTACCGGTACTGGTACTGGTACTGGTGATGGTGCTGGACTTTTCATCAAGGTCTTAAAATCTTTCAAAGTGGGTAGAGCTGTTTCGTCTAAAGCTTTCTGGTGAAAGAGTTGCAGTCGTTGCAAGAGTTGACCGTACTTTTGCGATTTTTCTGTTTCGGACAAATCTTGGCGATCCATCAAGGATTGCAATTCGTGTTGTAACTGGGACATCTCGCTCAAATTGGGATTGGGAGGTAAATGCGGGGTGCGTTGTTCTTGCCACCGATGGTATTCCATCCATCGTTTGTAAGGCACTAAAGCTAGTTTTCGTCCTTCCATGGGGTTGTCAGGGGTCGATTCTGAGATCTTGGGACTTTCGAAGGCCTTTTTATCTTGCTCCCATCAGTCCTCCCAACATGGTTCCCAAGACTCCTTTCAGTATGGGGCCTAACAAGAGAGGCAAAATGCCTCCACGTTGAACCAACATCTTCTTTTTTTGACGAATGGGAATTTTCTTTTGAACCATTTGGCGAAGAACGTGACGATGTTTGCCTAAGCATTGTTTCTGGTGTTTGGACAAAGGGATCGTGCCTTTCAAAACGTTCAAACAACATTCGCAGACGGTATCGATGACCTCTTTGGAGGCCGTTTGAATGAGTTTTTTTCGTAGGGGCGAAGAAGCTTTGGACAGGACAGATAACATGTCCCCATGTTTAGCTAAACGTGGTGGCAGTCCTTTCCTTTTCTTTCCTTGGGGTTTTCTGGAGGGTGACATTTTTGCTTGTGGGTTCCGGGACATTCACCGAACAGACACTAACGTCGATGACTTAACGCACACCCTTTTATCTTTTTTTGGGACTATCGCTTTGTCATAAAGGTGACAATGTTTTTCCCAAAATCGCCAAGGAATCCTCCCCTTTGTTGACGCCTCTTTTTCTTGGAACGACTGTGTCTTTTCTTAGGGTAATGTCGATGCTTGGCTAAGCGCTTTGTCGGATGACGCGTCTGCCTTTGTCTCTTTCTTTTGTGGCTTCTTGGAGGTGACATCTTTTTTACAAGTTCACTGATACCCCGACTTGGTCACAGGCTCTTTTTATACTGGAACGCGTCGCCACTGATTGTCTTTACGTTTTATCAGTTTGAGGACAGGCATGACACGTCGTGCAGGGGTACGCAACGGACTAAATCGAGCCAGTTCTTGCTTGGACAAATCCAGTAAACTTTGTAACATGCCCGATCTTTCTTAGACTTTGATTTTGGGAGAAGGTACTTTGTGAGCAGCAGCCACTGCCACTAAATTGGAGGGTCCTGCCACTGGGGAAGTTCTTTTGGGGGTCATCAACGGAGATGTTCTTGGTGTGATCAACGTCTCCAAGTACTCTTCAGTTCTGGGTGTCATCAACGGAGAAGTGGATGAACGTGAGGATGCCGGAGACGCAGTCACTGCCGTGGCAGGTCGTGGTTTGCGAGTGTAAGGTTGCGTCCTGGCCGAAGTGCCTCTCTTGCGACTAGTTTTCTTCTGTGGACTTTTCTTTTTCTGGGGACTTTTTCTCTGTTTCTTTTTCTGGGGGCTTCTTTTCTTTTTTCGGGGTGGTGTCTGGTAAGAGGAGGGTCCTGCCACTGGAGAAGTTATTCTTCTTGGGGACCTGGTCTTTTTCTTTTTCTTCTTGGGGCTTCGTTGGACTTTTGTCTTGGGGATAACTTTGGGGGCATTAGGATCCCATCTTAAGAGTGAGCGAATGATGACCCCTCCTAGAGTACCGCTCCCTCCAGGTTTCAAAATGATTTGTTTTTTGGTTTGAGTGTCGATGCGGGGATCGGCCAGTTGGACCAAAGCGACTTTGTTTCGATCGAAAAAGCGTTGGGTTTGATGAGGAATCTGAATGATTCCTTGGAGTAATTGACGTGCCGTCACCGTGAACCATCGTAAGACTTCTTTGAGACTAGCTTCTAAGACACGGGCTCGTGTTTGTGGATCTTTTTCTCGACTGATGCCATACAAGGCACGAATCAATTTGACGGGAAGATGCGACTGAAGGGACGTCATGTTCACACTGTGTGAGACAGACGAAAAAGGGTCTGAGGTTTTTATAGATTTTTTGATGGGGAGTGAAATGAAGTCGAGGACGGAGACGTGTACAGGACAGGCCCTCCGTCTTGGCACCAGTGGTGAAACAAGTGGGTACGAAATCGCAAATCCTCGGGGGTCGTAGGTTTCAAATCGACGAGTAAATAGGCGTGTGGCGTTTGAGTGGCATCGTCGTACGCCTGAGTCAGCCAAGGCGTTCCTAACTGTTTGGCTAAGACTTGCACTTGCGATTTATCTCGAGGGCTTTTAAACAAGACCACGTAATGCGCATTGAGACTGATGGTGCGATGGGCTTTACTTTGTTGAAACAAATTTTGGGTGATGTAAATGACACTGGCATTACGGTGATGCCCTTTGCGCGTGAACCACAATTTAATTTCTTCTTCGTCTTCTCCTAACATGTCGTCGAAAATGACCAAATGGGTTAGACGAGAGTCAGAGACGATGCCGTCGTCTTCTTTAGGAATGCCTTCCACAAACACGATGGAATCGCCTTGACTTTCTCGCAAAAGGCTGTACGCCGATTGCCACTCTTTGTAACACCACACGATCCGTTGAGGGGGACGATCGATCAAATGATGTTTATGTTCGATCAAACGTTTGACGAATTCGGTTTTGCCTGAACCGCTAGGTCCAGCAATGAGCATGTTAAAGGGATGGCGAAGATACAAAGCCTCCCAACTGGCACGATCTAAGTGTTCGTCGATGACTTTGACAGTAGAGGAAGAGGGAGCAGAGACAGTAGAGGTAGCCATGGTGTCAGAAATGTCACTTGTGACACGAAAACAAACAAGACAAGAGTTTATATACTTTTTCAGAACACGTTTATTGAATGTTTCAAATATGAACACGAAAGACAAAAATACATACAACCCAAATAGTGATGTACAGGAATATAAAACACAGCAAAGCGATCAAAGTGGAATATAAACAAGTGTCTGTACAACATGTTTTGGTTAACCAAGATGTCCTAGGGACAGTGTGTAATGTTCTTACAGTCTCTACATGAGGTATTGTCACACAAGTGTCCTCTCGGAATGACCTTTCAGGAATGTCCATGACAGTCCTGTCCTGAAGCGAGTGGTTGTTCTCGGTGACGGGTTCTTCTGGCACCGTCACTAACACAGGTTGAAAAGTAACTTTTTTCCTTGAACAACTCTTGTGCATACTGGGCCACTTCTTGGGTCCAAGCCTCAAAACCCCCCTTTTTCCAGTCACGAACATCTGTCCAATGAGGGTGTAAGTCACAAGCTACACACACATCGTCATACACGTCTTGGGTAGCTAAAAGTTGACGAATCTTTTTTTCCTGTTGAGGTCGAGAAGTATCCAGATGAAAACGCAAGGCTTTGAACAAAAGGAGTTTTTCGTGACCATTTAAGGCCATGGAGGTGGTAAGTACTGATCGTAAAGAGTCCACAAAGAATCGGCTGGTAAACGAAATCCCAGAAAACAAGTCACTAAGACACACACCACTTGTCGTCCAAAATTGAATGGATACAGTTCTTGTAATAATTGATGGTAATGATCCACGGTTTGAATATGGTCATTGAGTTCCTTCCACGGAATCTGTTGGATGACATGTGACATAAACCGTGGCATGGCAGCCTGTTTTTATATTCTCTTTTTTTCGGATGCAATAGACGTACTTTCTAGCCAGAGATCTTCGTTCTCCAGTAGGGAATCTAAATCTTGCATACTGTAACCGAAACGTCAGAGTTCGTTTAGGTGTTTCCTCTTCCTCTAAGTAGATTCCACGTAAAATATGTTGGTAATCCTTTAACTTGTCTTCCTCAATGCATTGCACTAGGTGAATCTCGAAGTAACCATAATCATGAACATGTCGATCATTAGCGACCTCAAAGTTTTGAACAATGTCTGACCATTGAAAGAATTTCTGACGAATCAGTTCTCTTATACCATTCAGGTACCAGTGGTTAAAGATCTGGTGACGTATCGGATGCAATTGTTCTTTACGTTTGACTTGTATTTTGACCAGCTCTCGGTAAATGCGTTCTCTCAACTCCACAGGCAAAGCACGAATGTTCTCTTGTAAAGTATCCATGAATAGGTCATACTAAATCCTCTTTGGTCTGACACAAGAAATGTACTCTTTGCACAAACATGGTTTCACTTCAGTGTCGAATTTAAATCGTTGAGTCACTAATCTACACATTACAATTCGTTCAGAAGTTTCCTCTTTCACCAAGTTGACATTGTGTTCAAGATGTTGGTAATTCGTTAACTCTTCCTCTGGAATTCGATGCAGTACGTTTACAATGTAGTAGATAAAATCGTCCATACCAAACCATTCCTTTTTATAACCAGGAGGTCGTTGATCAATGTCTGTCCAATGGAACACTTTCAATTCAATCAGTCCTTGTATAGCCTTCAGGTACCAGTGGTTCAAACACCGGTGACGTATCGGATGCAATTGTTCTTTACGTTTCACTTGTATTTTGACCAGTTCTCGATAAATGCGTTCTCTCAACTCCACAGGCAAAGCACGAATGTTCTCTTGTAAAGTATCCATGAACAGATGATTATGGTAAAAAGTTACTTCAATGTCTCGGTCCCACTAAGGGTAAGTAATGACAATTCGGTGACCATCGAGCATGTTCTACGTAGGCCGAATCTTGCGGTTCCCAGTGGTGAAGTGTCACATCGCAACTGAAGCACCTGACTTTATCTCCTTCGCCCAAGTAGAAAAATCCGGCTCTGGCTAATTCTTCGGGGGTCGGTCCTCCCAGATACTTTGGCCATTTTCCTTTGAACGATTGAAGACGATTTTCAAAGTCGCAGTATTCCGACAAACGCACAGGAAAAGAATATTCGTTTTTCACAGGTTCGTTTCGATGAGGGTTGAGTGACATGGGTAGGAGTTTGCTCAGGGCTGGATGACATCCGTAGGGGGGTAGACGTGAAGGTGAACATTCCCCTTTAAAACGAAACCCAGTAAAATGTCCAAGAGGACGAGCAGCATCGCTTTCGCATCCCACAGGTTTGACACGCACAGCATCACTTTCCATGATAGGGGTAGGGGCACTAAAGTTCCCATGATGCTTTACGGCATCGCTCAGGTCACAAGGTACAGCATCGTATCCATCGCAAGGCTCACAATCGCACTCGTCTGCAAACTCCGTTACGCAATTACAATGGTAACCACATGGACAATCGCAGTTTCCTTCCGGACATTTTCCGTCGCAATGCATGGGTCTTATCCATCCAATATTAGTCACACTAGAGGAAGATACAACTTTTTTACAATCCCCAAACTGGAACGATGCCTCTTTCAAAGTATTCATCTTGTTCGCTCGGTCTTGGTAGTCACAATGAACTATCGATCTTGCCTAGGGTTCCTTTTTTATATACAGACCAATACCGACGTGACCGTAAGGTAAGGTGAAATGATTGGGAAGTCGAACTCGCTTCTGGTATACAATTTGATAGACTTTTTCCAAGGGTCGACTGACGATGTGGTGAGTGGGTAAACGTACAATCTTGTTCGGTTGATAGGTGGTCACTTTAAAGTTTCCATCCTCTCCCGATTGCAAGGCTTCTTTCAATACCCCAAAGTTGACCACACGACTGGTACGATAATTCAGAGTCAGTCCTTTCACTTTGCACGTCGTGTGCACTTCTCCTTGTTTGTCACGGTATTCGTAGCCGTAATTTTTGGGACCGCCACTGACGAAACTTAGAATCTTGTCGTCGGGATGCTCGTCTGTCCAGGCTCCTAAACGGTCTCCTTCGATGTTAGGGTGATGTTGAATCGGGTGATGGATGTAAATGCAGCTGTCCGTGTCAAAGTACAGGACGCGTTCCCCTAACAATTCTAAAGCTTCGTACAATTTTAAGCGAGCATGAGCTGTCACGTAAGCCGCAATGATGACATTTCCAAAAGGGTCGTCTTGTACAAAGTCCAGATCTTCTTCGTAATTGACCAAGATCAAATTCTCTCGAACGACGTCCACGTGTTTCATGTATTTGGTTTTGTCGTGAATCATCTGGAAGTAGCGGGAAGGTTCTGTCAAATATTCCGTCTTGGGTAAACACGGTCGTTGTGCCATTTTACCCCACAAGCAATTTAACATCACTTTGGCAAACGATCGCCTGCCTTCGTTTTTCTCGATGTGGTCTAAAGTGATGCCTTCTTGTTCCCGGTATTTCTCTTTGAATTGTATTTGGTCTTCGGGAGTGTGACACCAGGAAGGATAGCCGCTGGCTTCTTGCTTCAGTTTCAAAAAGGCATCCACGTAGTCGGCGAAAATGCCTTTCTGACTGGGATCACCCTTGCGGTACTGTTGTGTCTTGGGAAAGTGGCAAATTTCGTACACTTCTAACAGTTGGTATCCCATGTCCAAAGCTTTGAACAATTCTACGCTGACCCAGGTTCCCGTCAAGGCCCGTTCTTCCTGGCTGTGCTGACAAGGTTGATCTTGGTTGCACGTTTCGGCACAAGTACGGCACAAGGGAAACATCAATTTGCCTTGACAATGGTGAGGTAAGACGGGATGGTATAGGTTCGTGGGAGGCAAAACTTTACACTTGATCAAGCCTTCGTATTGTCGAATGTTTTTCAGGTCGATGTGTTCCGTGAATAATTGCGGGTGCCCTACAGGAAAGCGACAATATTTGCACACGTAGGGATACAGCGAACACACGTCCAAGTATTTGATTTCTTCTCCTATCTCTTCCTCGGCTTGGTACAGCAAACAGGTGGCATTGGTCCTTCCTCCGTACAAACTATCCCTCGGGTTCAGCGGGTCCATGAACTGGTAACTTTCCACGAGGCGTTTAAACTCGGGATCGGTTTTCAAACGGTGATCGTACTCGTGTTCCCACATTTCCACCACTTGGTATCCTTGCTGTTCTAACTTTAGGCGTCGCTGACAAGTGTCCTGGTACAAGTCTTCCATGGTTCGTTGCAAAAACTGACTTTTAGTGCCACGGTCAGGGTAACAGACGGGACATCCGTGAAATAAGCAACCGTTAAACTCGTACACGATCTTGGGGTTTTCTAAGTCCCAGCCATCGACCGAATACGTTCCGATGGTTTTTTCGCCCCCTCCGTTGCGGGCATGCTGAATCCACTTGTCTTCCTTGTCGCACAAGTAATGTAACCAACGTAGGGCTTTGACCGAGTATTGACGCTTGACAAAGTGGGTCGTTTGAGGGCTGATGACAGCCACGGTGTTTTCAGGCATGAATCGTTGTCGATACACTAGGGAACACGCTTTGGCAATGGTGCAAGCTTCTTTCAAAGGATCGACCCCTCCGTGTTCCATGAACAGTTCTCGAAATTTTCCACAGCAACGCCGTAAAATGTCCACGTCGGAACGACAATACTTTAGCATTTCTTCCTGAAAGTCGAAAGGGTCCGAGGCGTGAGCCTGGTACCAAGCGTAGAAAGCTTCTCGTTGTTCGGTACGCATGTTGTCGGGGTCGTAATAGTGAGCCTCAGGCAAACGGGGTAGAACGTCGTGTTGATTGGCTTCCGTATTGAAAAAGTGTGGAAAGTACCCTTTAGCCATTTCTGTCATTCCAAACGTTTTAGGCATTCGACTCAAAGGCATGGCCAAGTAACTCATCGAATCTTTAAACTGTACTTGTCCCACTTGCATGAAAATGATTTTGGCTCCGTTCAAAGTCACTTTAGGACGCTCGGTGCCTTGTTCCGTATAGTATCTGAGAAGAAACTGTCCATCGTATCCGGAAAAATTGTGAGCCATCACCGTGGCATGACGATGACAATCTCCGTAACGTTCGATGTCCTCTTGGCTCCACGTCTTGTCGACGGGGTCTAAGACCCATTGGGCAAAATCGGCTAACGTGTTCGGTCCCCGAAAGATTTTTTCACGTCCTCCAGGAATCTTGCTACAGTGAGGGCAATGACTGAAGATAGGTTCTTGAATGCACTTCTCGCACGCTCGATGAGCCACGCAGAAATTAGGGATGTGAATGCCAGTCTCTTGCATGCATTCGAAATCGAAAAAGATGAAATTGCCTTTCTTCTTGTGACCGTCCTCTTTCTCTGGTGGGGGTTGGTATTTTTGCACGTAACATTGGTGTTCCAAGTCCACGATGTGGTGACAAATGTGACATTTTTTCTTTCCTCGACATACGTGTGCCTTGGCATTGTTGGTAAGTATGCCTTGTCCACACGTAGAGCACAATCTCAGGAGTTGACAAGCACATTTCTTCTGTGAACCTTGTGTTTTGAAATGTTGTTGGTAACAGGTAGGGCTGACAAACGTGCGCAGACAAGTGGAACAAGTCACTGGTTCTTCGCTCAGACAGGGTGGAGAGGCCAAACATCTTGAGCATTTCCATCCACAATGTTTGTGTTGCTCTCGATTATTATAACCATAGTCACATTTCTCACAGTAATAACCGTATCCCAGGAATCCGGTGATACTGGTAATGGTATCGAAATGGTCATCGTGATGATAAACATGAATGTATTTTCCGTCCTTAAAATCTTGGCCTCGAAACAATAGAGGCCCGCGCATTTCTTGAGGGTGCACTTTCAAGGTGTAGCGTGGAGCTAGGGCATCTTGCAATTTTTGCATCTCAGGAATGCCACAGGGTGTGTCTTTGGGCAGTCCGGCTTGTTGTAACAGGAGTTCTGCTTCGTTTCGTTGTTTGGCTCGGTCGGAACGTTGAATAGTGTCCCAGGTTCTTTTCCATTCTACCGTGTCGTTCTTGTTGGCATAGGTTCGTCCCACCACGATGGCACGGGCTAAACACATCTGGTCTTGAGGGTTGTTAATTCGGACGAGACTCGTTTTGGTGTTGCGAAGGTCGTCCACCAATAACATCTTTTTGCGTCCTGTCCCTTGAGGAGGAGAGACGTGGGTCATGTCCAGTGTGGCTTTACCATCGGTGATGTCAAACTGATCATTAGATTGTTGTACGTTTTGAATCTTGTCCATGACTTTGGAAGCAGTCAATTCTGCAGGGGTGCTAAACTCGATCCAAACAGGGGATTTCAAACCGTCGTGTTGTATGGAAAGTCTCAAGCGATCGTCTTCTTTGGGTTGACATTGTCGCTTGAGTGTAGTGAGCAAAGAATCCCACACCTCGGTGATGAACACTTCTGCTTTCTCTAACGGCACTTCAGCCTTGAAATCTTTAAACTTCACCGTGTATTTGTAAGCCGTGGTTTTAAATTTTCTAGAGGAGCGCTTTTCCGTCTCTCGAATGGAATAATACTTTTCAGGGTTGACTAAGGGTGATGAACTTGGTTTAGAGGGTTCGGATTCTGGTTCACTCATGTCCTCTTCAAAATCACTGGCATGAATTTGTGCCAAGATTTCAGCCCTGGTACGAGGCGATAGATCACGTTTCTGCCTCTTACTTTCTTCTTCTTCTTTCTTCTCGAATGAATGGGATCGTTTCATCTTGAAAGCAAAAAGTCAAATGACTCAAGTTCAAACACCATAAACTACTTTATAGTCATAGCAGACCAGCGTATATAAAAGGGTGCGTGTCTTGTCCTTTCACTATTCATTTCACTCTCAAGCCGAGCACAACGATGGAAGAGACTAACCAGATGGAACGTTTCGTCAGAGCTTTGCGAGGGGTCATTAGAAAATTCTCTTCAGACCAGCCTACGGACTACTCTCCTTCCTTTAGAGATAAAAGTCAAGATACTTGCTATATCTGTCAGAAGAAAGGGCATTGGTCTTCAGAGTGTCCAGACCGTCAAAAAAGAAAAAAAACAGGGGATAAAAAAGACAAAAGTCAAGATACCTGTTATTATTGTAAAGAAAAAGGACATTGGTCTCCAGATTGCCCCAAAACGAAACAAGAGGAGTCAGAAGAAAAGAGGAATTCTTCAGAAGAAGAGAGGGATTCTTCAGAGGAAGAAGAGGAAGAAAAAAGACAATTCTATTTAAATGAGGCAAAGAAACACGAGAAGAAAAGAAGAAGGGAAGAAAGCGAGGAGAAAGAAGAAGAGGAAAAGAGTGAGACGGTGAAGAAATTCAAAAAACAGAGAGACTAAAAAAGGAGAAATCAATGAACTTTTTATTAAAGTGTTGTGTTGTGAATTGTGAATTGGATTGTAAAAAATGGAGAAAAGAATAAATGAATGATATAAGGTAAGTGTCTTTGAGTTGTGATTTTAAAATAAGAAGCTACACTCACGCACTCATACACAGACACGTACTATAAGGGTAAAATGGGTAAGTTTTTTTTTGAGTTATTGGCAAATTGAAATTGTATTTCTTTTCGAGAAATGTGGGTGGCCCTGAAAAGGGCCTTTTTTTCTTTATGGTGTAGGGGTGAGTTTAAGCAATCAACTTTAACTGCCTTAAGCCTTTGCCACGGCCAAGGCCTACTTCTGGACTGCGTAATGTTGATGATGATAATGATTGGGTTGAAATCACTAAGGGTGGTACGGTAGGCTTAGTCACAGGGTTAACGTGTTTAGCTCGGGAAGGTCGTATTCTCTTCGGTCGTGATAAAGAAGTCTGATACATTTGTTTCAAACTTCTTAACTCCGCTAAAATGTCCAACAGTACCGTGACCGTTTGATTTTCACCCTCTTGTTTCTTTGCTGCTACTTCTTCTTGCTGTTGTTTTTTTCTTACCTCTTCTTCTTGCTGTTGCTGTTGCTGTAGGAGAAAAGCCTGTTCCGCTTCCTTTTGTCGTTGTATAAATTTCTCCAATTCTTCTTTCTGTCTCTGTCTAAAATTCTCCACTTGCGGTAATGAAGAAGGTAACGAAGGTTCCGGAACAAATTCTTGCGAGGAGAGAAAATCCACAAAATCCCAATTCACCTCTTCTGAAAGTAAGTCAGGGTTCTTTTGGGCGGTCTCCCCTGCTGGTGCACCCCACTGGATCGTTTTCTGAGTTTCCGTCATGTTGAATCACTGTCGCATAGATTGACTGCACACAAGCGCTAGCGAATCTATATTGACTACGTGACGTCACAGACTGCTCTCTTCGGATTGGATGCGGGCTGACTAAATTCTGTAACGCGTGTTAGGATTGGTGAATGAACTCAATCCGTTTCAATCCTTTCTGTCCCTATAAATAAGCGCCGTTCACTGCATTGATTCACCTATTCTCGGAGCCTCAACATGTGGACCGACGTTGAATCTTCAACCCTTGTGTCAACGATGATGTTCAGGACGGACATGCTCATGTATGTCCGATCCAAGTGGACCGTTGTCTACAGGACCAACAGCAGCCTGTGGATAAGAAGAGTCTATATAGAGAGACAAGGTTGCCTCAAGAGGACTCTGATGTATGGCCCTGCTGTAAGACGAAGTTTGAGGAAAAGAAGATGTCGCAAATGCCCTTTATGTTAAGGGAATATTAACATAAACCAAAGGCCCTTTTCAGGGCCAGCCATATTTCTCGAAAAGAGATAGTCTTTGAATTGCCTACCCCTTTTTTTAAAAAAATTTTTTTTTAAAAAAAAATCCCATGTTAAATTCCCCTTGTCCGTAGAGTGTCCCACGATTTATTCCCATGTTAAATTCCCCTTGTCCGTAGAGTGTCCCACGATTTATTCCCATGTTAATTCCCCTTGTCCGTAGAGTGTCCCACGATTTTTCGCCATGTTAAATTTCCATTGTCCGTAGAGTGTCCCAGGGGTGTTTTGACTGGAATTTCCATTGTCCGTAGGGTATCCCACTTCACTACTTATGTTTTAGTTAGTCTTGAGACCGTTTAGTATGTTTTATCGTGTCTGCTTGCATTTGTCATTCCACCACGGGGCAGATTTTTTCGGACTACCCACCCACCCACCCCAGCCACCGGTATAGGTATGCTTGGTTCATGCGCCGGGGACAATGTTTTCACAATGTTTTGCTTGAATTTATCTATACTGTAGACAGTTGGAGATATCATTACAGATGGATCAAAATGCTGCTCATTCCGCTTTTTGTCGTATTTTAATATTGGAATAGTGTATGTTTTACTAATATGAGTTGTTCTTTCCAGGGTGATGAGTACTGGGAAGTGGTCACTTCCTAGGATATTTGGTTAATTTCCCAATCGGTACTTTCTGCTCTCATGGGTGTAAATATAGTTAGGTCCATTGCTGAGAGTGCTCTGTTTTCTATACTTTTTCTAATATGGGCTCCGGTGTTTAGCACCACTAGATTGGCCTGAGCGACCCACCTTTCGACGTTCCTCCCTCTCCTATCCATGTAACTCTCAATCGTTGATTATGGGCATTACAATCTCCACAGATAATTCCATATTCACCCAATGTATCGGCAATATTATGTTAGGATTCTGTCTGTGATTTTGCTCCCGTCCAGCTCGTATATATTGATTAAATTAATTATTTGAGTCAAAATTTATTTATTATTGATTGGTAATCGGGTATTATGCCTGTGTTTTGTATGTGCTTAATGGTTCTAACTTCAACGCTCGAGAGTGCGTCACTGACAAAGGTTGCCAATCACTCTCGCTCTATTCCCTTTGATCTCTGCTTGAAGTAACATGATCGAAATATATTTAGAATTGTTGTCTAAGTGTTTCTCATTGATGTATATTATACGAGGTGTATTTGTTTCATTATTTATTTTGATAATTAGTTCTGGGATGTTCTGCATGATTTCTCTGCAGTTTCACAGCCAGATATGTGTTCTATTTGTTGATTCCATTTCTTAGTGAGGTGTTTACTACTATTGGTTGGTGTATTTTAGCTGAGATCAACGTCACTAATGGAGAAAGTATTTGCCAAGCAGGGCGCTCGTTAAAGAACATATTTGCTCGACGGGTCTAAGATTATCGTTATTTGGTATGGTACATCCGTCTAGTACATCCCGTATGTATTAAAGCATATTAGTCACTGTGATAAGTTTACTTGGGTTTTCTTTGCTGGCTTTGTTTAACTGTGTGCATGAAGTTTTCCGATTGAGATTTCATTGTCTATTCATTTGTTTGATTTCTGGTGGTGGAGGTTATTGGGACAACCTTTCTGGTGTTAAGATAGGTTACTATATTTAACTCACTGGGGACAGCAGTAGCCTTTGGATTCATATTATTGTTTAAGGAATTTGTTTTTGTCATTCCTAAAGATTGGCGTGTATGTTGTTTGGTTATTTTGTATTTCTTGTTCGAACCTAAGGTTTCACATTTTTATGGGATGTTAATCTCCATCATATTGTTGATGGTCTCAAGTTCACGGGTTGTTATTGGGCAATCACGTGATTTGGGGTGATGCGGTCCCTGACAGTTAGCACATTTTTGTCCTGCGTAGGTACAGTTTACTGAGTGTTGTCCCTTGATCTAATCACATCTTTGTTTGATTTAATAGTTGTTGGAGTAATGACTCCACCCTTTACATTTATTACAGAGTCGGTTTTAGGTTGCTACTTTTGTAGAATTTTCTAACTGACTCAGTCTAATTAGCAAGGGCACGTTTTGGTGAAATTCCAGTAGAACTGCCACAGACTCTTCAAACCTGTTCTTAAGTCAAATTGCCTTTGTTACTTCTGTGCCAAATTCTGGCAATGTCTGTTATCTGATTGACTGCTTTATTCTTATGTGACTCGCTTAGCTTGAATACTTGATAGCATAATGATTTAGGTTGTCCCAATTTGTGGGTTGAATTTGCCAGCTTCATGGAATAGTGACGGGTGACTGTCACTCGGAAAGAGTTAAACTTGTAGATTTCCATGCATTTCGGTGCATTTGGTTACTTGTTATATGGTTTTACACCAAATAACAATAATGTGTTTCGAGGGTGAATGCTTTTAAAATTTCTGCCTCGAATTATTTTTGAATGTTCTGACATTATGCTCCTACTGCTGTTTTTTTTAAAAATATATTTCCCTACTTGATATGAATAATGCTAGTTCCTTGGGTAACATTTGTATATTTTTGGAGGGAATGTTATTGCTTCTTTGTTTGTTTAGTTGTTTGATTTTATTGACTATGTTTTTTTAAATTTATTCCTTCCTAATTATATTTCCCTGTGGGGAGACTTTGAGTGGATTACTTTTTGTTTGTTTCATTTATTGATTGGGTTGTCGCCTGTTTGTGGTTCTTGGTTTTTAACCTTCTTAGTTGGATTCATTATTTGTTCTGAATCTTGGTTTTGTTTTCTAATTCCTGTCTTTCTCGTGTTTGTAACAAATAAAATTGTTTTATGGGTCTTTGATTGGCAGTTTCCTTTTCTGGTTTTGTAAGTTTTCAGAGGTTTGGCTTTTAGGGAGGTTCTGTTAATTTGAAGATGCTGTCATCGGTGTTGTTATCGTAGATCTGTATTGCGCTCGAACCCCTTGCTTTCGATGGTCCCGACATTACTGAATGATTGATCATTATTTTACGTCACTTATGACCATTTCGCTGTGCGCGAGGAGAATGAATGCACCGCAACCTTAATCTATCGTACGGGAGGGGAAAATAGCCACGCTCCTGTACTTATTTATGCATGTACCGCGTCTCCTTAATTAATCGTCTCCTGAGTGAACTAACCAAAACATCAGTCCATCGTGTCAAGCACGGTTCTTTGAACTTTTGTTTGTTTGAGTTTTACTGTCGCGCTGTGTCGAGGGGATAAAAACCTCCAATTGATATTCGCATGTCCCTCGATATGTATCCATGGACGCGGAAATGGAGGAAATCGCTGGCTGGACTCCCTGCGCGTCATGGGGATTGCTCAAACGTTATATAGTACTATATTCTACCCAGTTAACTAAATGGGCTATTCCCTACTGTCAATTGTGTGCAAGCCAAATATTATAATTAAGATCACGCTATGTAGTTACAATTTTCCTACACTATCTAATTTAGAAATTTTGTTGACAAATTGTACTTTCCTTTCCCGAAACAAAAGCCATCAGGTCTAGGTGACCCAGTGAAGTTTTGCAGCCTTGGTTGGGTATAGTTAAGTTCTCTTTTCAAACGGTGCATAAGAAAGGATCCTATTTGATTATAATATCAGTTGATATAAAATTGGGTTTTCAAGCCAAAATGAAAATCCTTGAACACTAAAGACAAGTTTGGTTTGTAGCCCTTAAAAGGGCTGTAATCCAACCTCGGATTGTGGTGGGAACAGAAACAGCATCAGATGTTCGGGCGGCATAAATTTTTCTTTCATTCTCCCATAGGTCTTGTAGTGGGTGATAATGTCCGCTATCACACGATTTTGACTCTGGTCGGTACGGGATGGGTTGCGCCTGGATGCCATGGACCTTAACCGGTTCAATGGTGATCAATATCACTAGGGGAACTGGACACGTATAGTTCTTGTCCTCTAGTGAACTGATGTTTGCATGCTGCATGCATGAACTTGGGTTTCGTTGATCTGTTAAGTCGACCTTCTCCCTGTTGTCTCTTAGTTGCATCCATTAGAGTCCTCAAACCCTCTGTATGTTGTTCCGCCACTTCATTATCTCTGTGGAGGATACCCATTCCCCTCTTTTCGATTTGATCAACGATATAGTCCACCGACTGCGCCATTTGTCTAACAGTCGGCTTTTGCTTTTGTTTCGACAGCTAGTTTTGTTTTTCTGTCATTGCTGGTGGTGGTCCCTTTATTTTATCCTGCTTTCTTGACACTGATGATGTTATTGATCTGTTATTGATGCTGCTTTTGTTGCAATTTGGGATTTTTCTCTTCCTCACGCTTGGTAGTCACCTCCTGCACCACTTTTACTTTATGTTGCTGTCTTTTTCCGCCTCAACCCTTTACATCCTCGGCAACGTGGGGGAAATTACTTACTCTATATTCGCCCTCTCTCTTGTTTTGATGCTAACTCTATGGCTCTCCGTAGCTCCTCGGTATGTTGTTGGGCTGTTATCCTGTTTTTTTATATAAGAGAATGCCGATCCCACACTGTTCCACGTAAAAGATTAGATATTCCGCGAAATGTATCCTTTGGTGGACGGCTGCTGTTGAGTCTTATCCATTGGTTTATCTTGTCGTGGCG
This sequence comes from Sinohyriopsis cumingii, assembly GCA_028554795.2. Classification (NCBI taxonomy): domain Eukaryota; kingdom Metazoa; phylum Mollusca; class Bivalvia; order Unionida; family Unionidae; genus Sinohyriopsis; species Sinohyriopsis cumingii. The sequence goes on from CM068841.1 coordinate 63,657,447, forward strand.
GGGTTGTTTCCAGTATTGTACATGCAGGTTAAGTTGTTATGGAAGTAGCAGTAACTGTTATTGAGGTCGAAGATGTTGTTGTTGTGGCTGAAAGGTATTAATGCATTATCTGACATTGCTCTCTGACGTTGTTTTCTTGGGGTGGTTGGGGCATTGTATTCTGACTCTTTTGTTACCTCTCTTATTGTCTTTTTCCCCATGCCTAGTCCCCTTTTTAAGTAGGATTCACTTATCTTACTTTGGGTGTATGTGTTGATATTGGAGGTATGGGTGGAGGTCTTGTAGATTGAAACTCCATGGTGGGGTGGGGTGCTTGATGTCGGTCGGGTCTGTGAGTCTTTAAGTTCCCTCTGTAGACTCGTCGTTCGTTCTCCTTGTCCCTGTCTTATTATATCTTGCTTGATGTTTGTCTCAAATCTTCTCGTGAGCTCTCAGACTCGAGCACGAAGTGACTTTAAGGCCGAGTCCCTTCAGTGCGCCAAGATTATCACCGCTGCTGGCTCCGTTTCTTCTTTTTAAATTTGCTTCGTGCTCTGTTAGCTGGAATGACTGACTGACTGATCTTCAATTTACTTCGTGATCGCACATTCGGGTATCTATAAAGCGTTAATTCCAGTACTGCTGAATTCCTAATTTCTCGTACAGGCTGGAAAGAGAAACCCCCGCTTAAGCAAGTATCACATACTATTTAATTACAAAGCGTGTGTGCCATTCGCAATAATTAATTCCACAAGGGGTGGGAGCTTAGCCCACTCAAACAGCTATCCCTACTCGGCAAGCTAGGCATACTCATTCGGGGATTAAATTAAAAAAGATTAAATGGTCAACTACCTAATGACATCCAGTCCAGAGTGCATCAAGGCACGAGTCTTGGGCTTTGCTTTGTGTGTGTCTCAAAATGTAGGAACAAACATATCCAGGAGAGGGAAGGATGTCGAAGGACGAGAAAGTCGGGTTGGAGGCCCCAAACGTCAACTGGAACTTTCTCGAACTCCACGAAACTCTTATTTATCGAATTCTGCCAAGCAAGCTAAGTAAAGATGTGCACAATTACATGTTGTGTGTCAGCCACATATGTTAATTAAAGTCACACTTATTAGCTGTACATTTTCCCAACACAAAGAATTTTAGAACTGAGAAAGTGTACATTATTATTTCGAAAATGCAATTCCAGATTGTAGGACTAAGTGGTCAAGACACATTTTGAGGTTACGGTCGATAATTTTGAAGCAATATTTTGGGAGGGCGCAAAGAGGTCATGTTTGTTTTTTCAAATCAGTGATATCGAAATGGGTTTTCTAGCCAAAATGAAAACCCCGATATGGCAATTTCAATATTAGCCCTAAGAAGGGATATTTTCTCTGCGGCACATTATACTTCTTACTGGTAACGTATTTTTCAACACATTCCGCCAGGCACGAGTCCCATCAAACCTTGCTCCCGGAAATGGGACTAGATCATGCATTTCTGAAAGCTACTCCTTAGCCTCGACAAAGCATGAAATGGAGTGATTCTGGTATGCTTCCTGATAAAATTTGCTCAGGATCCGACCTCCAAAATGCCATTGGACAGGTTGGGGTTTCTGAGTTCTCAGCGATCGCAAGCTATATACTTCATAAAAACTGACAAAGTGACCGGCTTTCATCTTATCTTACAACGATGGTTGTAGCCCCATATATTGTAGTCTGTTTGTCTGGGAGGCATTCCTACACTTCAGCCTATTTTATCTCTGCTTCTTCGTCTATTTCATGTTGCAGAGAAGACTCGAAGATGTTGCCTATATCTGGTTTGGTGCTAGGTTATGGGTTATTTGTCTGTGCTTCACCGTCGAAGGTTATAGGATGCCGCAGCGTGCTGGTAGGAGTGAGACTACTACTCGTCAAATCGCTATGTTCTTGCCTCATCTCTGCTTTTGAACTGGAATTTCTGGGTTAGGTGAAGACTGGTCTATAACCCTTCTCCGAGCCTCTTTTCTCCTCTTCGCTCTCTTCCTAGTATTCACAGTTCTAGCTGCTTCTCACATCAATCCTTGTTGGACTTGATCCTCTATCGTTGAATCCCACACCATTAACAAGGTAATTCACTTTCTGCCTGTCCTCAGGCTCCATCTTATTGCTAGAGCCCTACCTAGAGCCTTGAGGGCCCATAGTACAGGTACTGATATTACAGCGGTAGCTGGTAAAATAAAAGGTATAGCGCCTCCTGTAGCTGGAAGGACTGGTGAATGCATTACTTTATATTCGTTAAGCGCGGACGTGCCGGAAAACATCCTCCAACGTAGAGATGCTGACGTAAACGAAACATCTCAATGTGTAGTGCTGAATACAAGTACTGATTCTCCATTTTATTCACACAAACATACTATCATTGGCACTTAAAGACTTATGATTCACAAAGGTTAAGAGTATTTATACAGACGCTATCACACTGGGCTAAGTGGGGTTTTAAGTTCTAGTTGTCTTAGTCTACATGGAGGGTGACTGAAGGAGGAAAGAGATAAAGAAACACATGCGGATAAAGGATATCCAAAGATTATACAAGGAAGTGTAGAACAGAACATAAAACGATGAGAGAAATTTCGTTGTGAAGGGCTTGAAACAAAAGCAGAGGAAGCAGATGGTAAGCAGGACATGAAGACTCGGTATTAAATCACCAGACACCTAAAGAGCATGAGTCGAACAAACCATAACCTACTGATGAAAGACAAAGTAGACAAACTCATCTTTCACTTGAGGCAGAAGATCTCAGGATGGACGTAGCACTTCCAAAGCATCTTACACGGATCAGAGCCACCGAACGTAGCGGACATTTAATCAGCAGTGGATGATCATAACGTCAACCTAGGCTGTATCGCTGAGGCTGAATTTAAATAAGAAGCCATAAAGGGACTGTAAACAAATCTAAAAAGTGCCTGATGTCAATGGAATCTGCTCAGATATGCAGTAAGCTGAGGATGACGAATCACCCAAGATCATCTGTAGACTTTTCCATCAGATGTAGAAATCGATATGACGAGGGATTACACTGCTATTCCTCACAAACAAGAACTTCAGGAGAGACATGTCCAAATGAATTTCAGCTTCAGTGGACAAAATTATCTTCAAGCAACAAATAGTTCAGGCAAAAGAAAAACTGCACAGACCATACTTTCAAAGTCAGAGAGATTCTTCAACAGTCTAACGAACGGATCGGCACTATTTACATCGACATCATAGAGTTTGAAAAGTCTTTTGAAAGCCTTTACTATATAAAAGAATATTACTGAGACTGCGAGGATCTCGAAGCCACATTCAGATGCACACACGGATGGTCCTCTCAATTTGTTGTCCGTGAAATATTGAACATATCTACTTGCTTTTAATATATATATATATATATATATATATATATATATATATATATATATATATATATATATATATATATGGAAATTTGTCAAGGGCAAAGCTGAAACCTTTTTTTTTACTACTCATAACGTGCTTCCATTCCATACGTAGGTGACTAAAACCCATTATTTTAATTTTATTGTATATTTAAATCGGTAAACTTTCACCAGCATAAATATTTGTATTATGTTTGTGTCGATAAGGTTAACACGATGTGAACACCGGTAAGTCCTATTACTGCATTGATAACAAGAAGTTACAGACGTTTATAATTTAGACAATATTTTGTATTTTTCCGATAATTTTTGTACATCCAATTATCCGAATAACACGTAAAGTCCCAATGCCGCCGTTACGTACAAAATGTTGTCATTGCCAAATGATCGGAATACTACTGAATCTTGAAAGATAATAGTCCTAGATATCGTAGGGTTTCATTAAAACTATATAATATCGTCGTTTCATCACATGATGAATCGCATATTTCTCCTTCACACGAATTAATAAGATGCTGATAGACAACATGCATGGGTCTACCGAATTCAGTCGAAGGCTGGAACACAACATTTGGTAGCATCAGCATTGTAAACACATGATTCCAGCACCATGCTATGTCGGATACGGTAAATGTTCCTGATGTGATACGTTATTCTCGCTTTGCTTTTTATATGATGCTGCACTAGGCCTAGCGTTTACGTGTATTGCTTCTTTAAAGGCATTACTGACGTATACTATTTTTAAGTCCGTGTTTTATTATTACCACTTGTGATGGAAATCCTCATCGAATGGCTTGGTCTACAGCCCAAAATCGTTATTTAAAGTATAAAGTGTTCCAGCAAAATACCAATGTTTACCCGAGCCTTATTGTTATCTAATGCACACTTTTGCTTCTCATAATCGCTTAAAAAAGTAGTCCTACCCCTCCTCATTCCCTCTTGAATCAATTTGTCAGCCACGTGAAAATGTTGTTATTAAATTAATCACTAACGGAATTTGTCGAATGTATCACATCACTACATTTAGAGCAATCCCGAGAATGAACGGAATTACTTGCGACTTCGGAAAATGAATTAAGAGGTGGCATTTCTTAATTCTAAACTGAATATTTGGACGTCGTTTAAACCTAACGCAATGCTTCAAGGAACGGTTAATGTCAGATAGTTTATTTTTCTTCTTAACAAAACATTTCCTTCCTTGCAAACTTTACTTAGATTGGAACATTGGTGAATTAATGACGGCAACATTAGGACATGTTTGCTCTGAAAAGTGTATTTTATTAAAATAATTACTGTTCTTGTACCAAATCAAATGAAGAGAATATTCTTCGTTGGCTCATTTCTTGTGCATATAGTTAGGAAAGTTATAGTTAAAGAGTAGTAGAATCTGAAATCCCTCAGAGAGAGACATCATTAAACTAAAGATTGTGAATTCATGGTAAGCGTACGTATTTTATTCTGTCTGAATTCAAATTTGAGTTATGGTAATTTGAAATCTTTCAGTTTTGATATGTAGCAGTTATCTCACTATAATTTCCAGAGTTCCTTGATTACGGTTTGCAATTATTATTCTTTCCTGATGGATTTATTCAGTGTTTACCATCTCTCGTATCAAGGTGTTGAAAACTACAACCGCAAGTCAGCAGGGTGTTATGTTGTATTAACACAAGTTTTGCCATTAAATTTGTATCGCTTGTCTCTGGTGTATTTTGACATTAGGTAACATTATACATTAATCATTGATCAGAGACATACCAAGGTAAATTCAATCAATCTTTTATCAGATCATTCATGTGAAAACATGTTTGAACAAGCCGATTTAAAATCTACTTGATGAGAAGTGGAGCATTATTGTTTTTAGGAATTGTTTTATGTTCAGGCTTGTTTTGATTTCCTCAGTGCTCACTCGATGTCGAGAGGGAGAGAAAAAGGAAAGAGAGAAAATGAAGGAAAAATAATTAAATATGAAAAATATAATAATCAAGGGCAGTGGGAACATGACTAAGGCTATACAGCCACATTTACAATACGAGGGATATCGCCAGTATGGCGATATAATTGTGTCACTATCACGCAATATCTCGTTATCAAACATATAATAAGCTACAATCTAACATATAGTCAGCTCCTACATTAATCTCTAAAATCAATATTTGTAGTGGAGTTCCATGGGTAGTATTGTAAAGGATAATTAACTTTGAATAATGGGTGAAATATCATACTATAAAAGAGTGATCTTAAATTAGGTTTGTTTCAAAAGAAACCCATTAAATACGATCCTTATCTAACAGTCCTTCATTAGTAGTCTGCGAATTCAGTGGGTTTATAAGCAAGACGTGGATATCAAATGGACTGACGGCTGTCGTTGTTATTCATATTACAAATATAAAGGTATGTCTTGATTTCACCTGCAAGACAAATCTCAGATTTCTGAAATGGTGAGAATTTGTTAGATGGATGTTGGTTTGTGAAATAGGGTAAGTAAACTTTGAGCCAAACAAATAGTTCGTAGACATAAGAGAAGTAATAATGCTATAAACTCTGATATACAAGAGAATGTCTCGTAATCGATTGTACCTGAAACTCATTTTTATGTCTCCAAGCCCAAGAATAAAATTCCTCACCGTGAGTAGTCTGACCCAAACTTTGTGTTTCTCGTGAATGAAAATTAATTATGACTAGAAGCTAGCATTCGAAGATCTGAAATACTGCTGAATACAAATGGTCTTTGAAGAAAATCTCCCACATCATGTGCCATTAATAAGAATAGTATTTGAGGGATCTTGTGCAAACAAGATGTGGAACTTTGCAATTACGTGGCCGTCTTCTTAGACCGATTCAAACGGGAAGGGAAAGAGAGAAATCATTAATCGACGATTGTAATGGATTGTCGTTTGTAAAATAAATGGCATAGCCGCTAACATTTCATTTTCCAAATCAGCCCGCAACGCACTGAAAAGTAACTGTCAAATAATGGTACAACTTAATGCTGTTATCAAATAATCAACCGTTTATGGTTTTCTTTTTATTGTTGCATATTTACAAATGGAAGATATACAGTTAAGGATCACATTTCTTTGAAAACCGCTCACCAGATGGCATTGTTGAACAATTTTATTGTCTGCACAGACTTTAAGATTTTGAGATCAGTCTCTATTGAAGTTATTGTCCGTGTTGTTCTTGTTTTTCTTGATGTTCCATTTTGACTAGAGCCCATATAGTAAACAGTTTGACCCTCTAAAACCAAACGATGATAAACAGGAAATATGTTTACACGATACCTAACCATTGTACCCTACAAATGTACGTCATTACCTAAAAATCATACCGCTATAAAATAACAAAAAGGCTGGATCATCTTACCAGATATATATCACAGATAAGCAAGGACAAATACGCCTGACATTTTTGTCATTCTTTCTCAATGACTGTGGTAAGAATAATATAATTTATTCTTTGGACAGTCCCCAAGAATTTAGATAGTTTGTATCCATGGTAACATAACCCTCAGATAAAGAGCCCTCTGCTATGAACAAGCCTAGCTACTGGCTGTGGCTGGTATTAACAACTATATACCTACAGCTATTAATGCCACATACTGTGTGCAAAAAATGCAGCTGCAAATAGTGTATGTCATATAATAATTACTGTCTTGCTTATGGGCATTCCATTCTGTTAGAAATGCCGTGTTCTTGTTTTGTTTTTCCAGTCACAAAATTAGTTTCTTGAAGAGATTATAACTACATTGAGATCTCCCGTCGATTTCGAATTTGTTCAGTCTCAAAGAATGATGGAACTGCATTTTTTTTTAATTTTAACGGATATACATTTCAAGAACAAAAAGATTGCGACATAATTTAAGAAACTCCAACATAGCCGACAAATGATGAAGAAAATGTTTCTATACCATACTTATTACATACGAATCTCTTATGTAGGATCACTTGCATAACAACGAAATTGTAGAACGCACGGTACTGATTCAGTTCCCATAATAAAACTATGCAAACACCATGATATTAACAATTGAGTAACTTTAATTTTCTGAGTGTTCATGATCAAATCTATATTTATCAGTATAGATGAAATCTGAATGTCAACTTATGTGTAGAGAAAAGGATATGAGCCGCGGGATTTTCTGGACCTACATCTGTTTAAAACATGTGCTTTCAATTCCGCACTAAAGAGTCAGGTGCTAATTTCAGTAATGAGTGTTCAAAACTCAAGACTGTTTAAGGACTGAAATTCCATCAATAAAACATTGTCTCTATTTTTCAGTTACAACAAGGATAAGCTTTCAAAAGATTCTTTTTCCTAAACAATAACTTAACATTATTAACCAATCCTAGCCAGCCAAACCCATATTTAGTCTATTTTATGTTCACCCATTTCCAGGCTGATTACCATTTTTCCATACAGTTAGTACCGTGTGTCCTGTAGCAGCTTTTGCAGGCTAAAATTAAGACCGAAAATAGAACTTTTGAAATTGATCTTCCTTTTCATTACAACTTCAATTAAAAGATATATTAATAATTACATAGGAAATTTGGCATATTCTGAAATCAAAAGCAGATTCAAATTCGTACACATGTTTAGTTTTTATTTTTTTAAAAAGTTGTCTGATGAATACGATAGATAATATCATTATTCGATGGATGAATATGATAGTTAATAACAGCCAGATCCATTAGCAAATGGATGTTGATAGCAGAGGACTTGGCAACTGGGGTGTCATATTACCCTGGATAGAAACTTTCAAAATTCTTGTGGACAGTCTTCAGAGTAATTTGTGATCTGACGTGTCGTCTCTCGTCAGCAGATATTAACATGCGATTAATGACGAGTTTTTATTTTGTTTTATTATACCCATGTTTTGCTTTTTAACATTAGAGATTGAATTAATGATTTTACAGCTTCTAGAAAAACGTGCAACGGTACATTAATTTCGTCTATGAACTTTTGATTCTATGTTGAAAATGGTGAACTTATTTCGTTATGACATAGGATATGAAATGACCAGAAATGAACAGTAATTAACCAGTTGATTCCAGGTCCCCACACCTTACTAATACACTACAACGTTTGTACGACATCAAACAAGGCAAAGTCTTCAGTTAATGGTACGATCTATGAATCAACAGTGGTTTATTTCTCCAATTATCACAGTACTAAGATAGTATACACATCTGTAAGGTTTACTATTGCAAATTAGCTACTGGCTAATAACTTAATGGACATTTTATGTATTAGTTGTCTTACAAAGACCAATCACTGACATATAAAACGAGAGGTACAAAATGTCAACATTGTAAACATTATGCATTTAACAAGTATGTTATGTTAAATAAAGAAGTAGACGACTAAGATTTGCATGCTTGTATGGTAGCTCTATAACTTACAGAAATTTAAGTCAGCAATTGTGGATTATATTTCACGCAGAGTACGAGACAGTATTGTGTGTTTTTAATTTGTATTATTTCTTGGCTTTTCTCCATGATTATATAGTATGCACATCGGTATTTTGTAGCCAACTTTTGTTCATAATCAACCTAACTAGTAACATTCAATTTGTAAACAACATACGATAGTGCATGATATTTTTCTATATTCAGATCATTATTAATGGTAAACATGTTTACTTCAATTTGGGTTAACGATACAGCCAATGTCTGTAATTTATTCCAATCATCACTTGGTAAATAAAATTAATCAACGGCAGTGTTTTATGACAATGGCATCTGACAAAGACTCTGAAACCTTTACTGACTTTGCATACATCGCACTTTTTCATCTACTTTTCTAAATCTTTGTCAATTTAAATTTTACCTGTTACGTCTGTTTCATTTGCTATACTGATTCTAATTTTCAAAATTTGCTTGCATTATTCAGTGTTAGTTAGGGTAACGAGGATTCTGTTAGTTTTCTCTTCAATCAAATCTAATTTATTCTGAGTTTGTTTATCTGTCATTTGAAAAAAATGATAGAAGTTGGTGTAATTCATTTTAAAATGCATAACACATGATCCTGATATTGACAAATAAAATCAATAAAATCACTATGTTCATGCTGGAATAATCGCGGTTGTGCTGATATTAACACATTGAATAACGTATTGGGAAGTCCTCGACAAAGCCGTAAAGTAGAATTAGTTAATAATTATAAACCTAAAGTTTTAGAACTCTGAATACTGATGAGCAACAATACAGAAATGATTTTAAAACAATTGTAGACAACACATTTCAAATTTATTTACGACACTAATGGAAACAAAGTAAACATATACGTAAGGAAGAAAACAAGCCATTACTCAGGTGAAAATACATCAAGAGTTGATTCTGTTGATAAGCAAGCTGGAGGATTAAGCTAAAATTATATCAGCAAAATGTATTTTTCCCATTATCGTTTCAAAACTAAACTAAGTTAAAATGGTCCCTACGTTTTCAATAAGAGGTGAATTTCAAGCTAGTTTAAATAAACGTAAAGACACAAACGATGTATAAACGATATGTTAGAACCTCCTATTAAACAAAGACATATATAAAGCAAACGTAAACAAATTAAAACGGCTCATACTGTTTCAATAACAAGTGAATTTCAAACTAGATTAGATAAATTTAAAGATACAAAAGAAATATGAACTAAATGTATATTATAACCTCCTATTATACAAATACAACATTATGTATCTTATAACCTCCTATTATACAAAGACAACATTATGTATCTTATAACCTCCTATTATACAAAGACAACATTATGTATCTTATAACCTCCTATTATACAAAGACAACATTATGTATGTATCTTATAACCTCCTATTATACAAAGACAACATTATGTATCTTATAACCTCCTATTATACAAAGACAACATTATGTATCTTATAACCTCCTATTATACAAATACAACATTATGTATCTTATAACCTCCTATTATACAAAGACAACATTATGTATCTTATAACCTCCCATTATACAAAGACAACATTATGTATCTTATAACCTCCTATTATACAAAGACAACATTATGTATCTTATAACCTCCTATTATACAAAGACAACATTATGTATCTTATAACCTCCTATTATACAAATACAACATTATGTATCTTATAACCTCCTATTATACAAAGACAACATTATGTATCTTATAACCTCCTATTATACAAAGACAACATTATGTATCTTATAACCTCCTATTATACAAAGACAACATTATGTATCTTATAACCTCCTATTATACAAATACAACATATACAGACATATAAGGAAATGAAGATGCAGTTAGTGAAAGTAAATTGGACTGATATTGTCAAAATTAGTAGGGTATTTAAAGATGAAAATGATGATTTGTGTGAATTATTACGTACTCAAGGATGGCCATACGTAGCGTGTCTTCCCATAATAAAGTGTCTGATCAATAAGAACCTGTTACATAGAGGTGTGTTCCCCTAATATCGATACAGCTGAAAAACAGATGGTCAAAAATTATTTTTCAACGAGACATATTCTTGCTATATGGTCGCTACGCCCCTGCATGGACCGTGAAAGCAACTGGGAAAAGTGCTTTTATCTTATCTGATTATGTCATTATGTTTTCCCACTAATTATGTTATTCTTTGCAGTCTTGATCCGATATATTGATACAGTAAAACAAAGGTCAAGAATTCATCACCTATTTCGGCAAATGTAAACTAGACCAACTTCTGCAAAATTTGTGTCAATATAAGTGATTTGTTTCTTTCATGGTCACTGTGAATTATGCGGATTTATAATTACAATGCTATCACCAATTTATTTTACTTATTATCGTCATGCCTTTTATTCAAGTCGCTTCATTTATTTACGTGCATTTCTTTACAAGTAACTACAGATTCTGCAATCATTCGTTTTTGACAAGATCTGTATTTCATAGTCGCGTTTAATCAGAGTTTAAAAATACCAGATGATTGTTTAAATTTGTTGTAGCCAACAATACTAAACTTTTCATTACCATGTAACTCGAAAGCACAATACCGTCGCCACCAATGTCATTTCCAATAAGCTTTGTATTGGTGAAATTCTCCCATAATGATTTATATGAGTCATAACTTGGCTTGCCTAAAATTAATAGTTCTATTAATTTTTCAGCAGTGTCTGATACTGACGAAACAAAATGTTTAATCAATGTTTCGTTTGGAACTTGACCAAATGATATGTGAATCACAAGTGATCTGATGGTTTGATTTAACTTTTCAGTATCATCATTGGTCAATGCGTTTTTATTTTGCAGAGAACAGTATATCCACCTCATACGTTCCTATGGATTGACATTATTATAATTAACAAAGTATACTGATTTTAGTGTGATTTAGTACCATTCCGATTCAAGAATTTATGTGTGTATTACCTAAATATTTCGTTCATTTGTTTCAATTGTTGTTCTTCTTCATTATTAACTAGTGTTTATTTTTTCGTTCATTTACGTTGAATCATGATCTAAGAAGTCATTGTAAACGTATTGCACATTTGTTGATTTTTTTAAAGATCTTCCATGTTCTTATCTGGCTTAAATGCAATGTCATAAGGTATGGGGATTTTGGAATCAGAAACTAATTGTGTATTTGAAGGTAAACTTAAATTCCATATGCTGATTTTACAGACACTGGTACATCATGATCTGCAAAATGCCAATAAGATATTCTACATCCAGCTTTAACCATCCACAATACCCAGTTTGTCTGAATCACGAACGAGTTTTTAGAGTGTGTGTGTGTGTGTGTGTGTGTGTGTGTGTGTGTGTGTGTGTGCGTGTGTGTGATTTGGATTTGTAAGGTAGCTTTAACAATTTTCAGTCATATCTCTACGATATGTGCAGTGTGGCAGTTTATAATGATGTCTAGCACTGGGGCATCATGCCGCAGACATGTAGCATGATGTTCCACCCAGTCACATTATCCTAACACCTGATACAAACCTCTTAATGCTGAGCGCATAGCGAGGCAGCCGTAAGTACCATTTTTATACGTCTTTGGTATGACTCGGCCGGGATTCAAACCCGCGACCTCCCGCACCCGAAGCGGACGCTTTAACCACTAGGTCACCAGAGCGATAGGGTGAGCGAGTTTTGATGATAGAAAAATTGACGATGGTGACCAAGAACATATATACAAAATTTAAATGTCTTTCTGTTTGATGTAAGTGTTCTATAAAATATCCATCCATCTATCTATCTGTATATATATATATATATATATATATATATATATATATATATATATATATATATATATATATATATATATATATATTTGAAAGCATAAACTTTGAGGGTGTTACAAAGATGAGAAAGACGAGTGATTTCTTATTTCAGAGGAAACCGTTGTGATATTTATAATATTACATCCTATGCGTTGACAAAAATAGCCAATACGACACCTTTCTATTAAACCATTCTAAACTCAACCATTCTCCTTTCCTCTAATTTGAATGTTAGGTTTACAACTGACAGCTTTTATATGGAACCCATTGAATAATCTGTGCATCTTTGAAAATGTATAATGAATACATGTATAATTTCCCAGTATTCCATGTTCAGTATTAACATAACATAAGGTTCAAGTAAACGAAAAAAGAAACAATACGTAAACCCTTTGAAAGACTGGCGAACAAATTAAAATATTCTTTTCCACCCTTAAAAGGGTTGGTATATGTTGTGGGCTTGCACCATTGAGGCTACGACAAAATTTATTACACTTAACTTACAAAAGGTTTCCACGATGCTTGTATTCAGTAAGCACATGTTTCATGACGGGTAATAATAGATCTTTTCGAAGGCATAGTCTGCACAAATTATATTAAAAAGGGTTTACAAGATATTTCACCGACACTGAGCACAGATAATAAGCAATGTTTAATTTCAATCTCCGAGGAGGCCGTGGTTTATGCAGAAATTGAATGGCCTTTACATTCGAAAAATATTCAGACTAACGTGAGGCCCATACAAACAGAATTAATTACTGTAGCCGTACAAATACATTACAAAAGAATTTAATATTTTACAAGGTAAAATACAATTTATAATCGCCACAAATAGCCTGTGAAATAAACTGAGTTGCTTGGGTAGAAATAAACACTATACACTTGATTAAATTATTTTACAACCAGGATAGAAGGAAATGCATGAAAGAAAATCGGTGACACTGAATTTGAACCGACAGATAGGCAATGGATGGTTATCTTTATGCAATACATTTTAATAGCATACCTATACGAAATCCTTCGTATCTTTCTTTAGGTCGAAAGTATCTATCTATCTATCTATCTATCTATCGGATCTATCTATCTATTTCTCTTTATATATATATATATATATATATATATATATATATATATATATATATATATATATATATAATATATATATATATATATATATATATATATATATATATATATATATATATATATATATATATATATATGGGGTGGGGAGATATATATATATATATATATATATATATATATATATATATATATATATATATGGGGGGATGGGGGTGTCTGTGTGTCTGTTTGTGTTATCAAGTTTTATGCCTTTACAAAGATTCGATTAACTTTGTTATATATTTTAGGCCGAATATAGTCAAGGAAGGAAATACATAAAAGATTTTTGTTTACGGTGAAATTTCTATAATTTCTGTAATCCTTTCATCTTTCATAACAAACATTCTCAACCTATTATACACTAGTATATGTTATCTATGGAATTACAAGTCATGGAAGATTTTGTCTTTTACATTGTTTATAGGGAAATAACCTCTTCGATAAAGGACTGCTCCGGTGCCTAGTGGTTAGAACGTTTGCCTTGGATGTGGGAGGTCGTTGATTCGATCCCCGGCCGAGTCATACCAAAGACTTACAAAAATGGTACTAACAGCTGCCTCGCTAGGTGCTCAGCATTAATAGGTTAGTGTTAGGACTGGTCGGCCTTGTGTCATGATAATGTGACTGGGTGGGATATCATGCTACGTGTCTGCGGCATGATGTCCCACTGCTAGACATCACTATAAACTGCCACACTGCAGACATCGTAGCCATATGACTGAAAAATCGTTAAAGCTACGTTAAAAATCCAAATCACACACACACACACACACACACACACACTTCGATAAAGTAATCTTCTTTTCAATGCTTGTAATCTTCTTTTCAATGCTTGTATCGGAACCGTTGTACAAATAATTGTAATTAAACTCTCTCTCTCTCTCTCTCTCTCTCTCTCTCTCTCTCTCTCTCCAATGTACAAATTCTGAATCGAACGGCCTGTGCCATGTATATTTAATTTGTATTTGTTAGGGGTTTTCTCCATGATTATATGTTACGTATAATTGAATTTTGGACTTGACCTTGTCCAAAGTCAAGTTCATTGTGTACCTGACCAGTAACTTTCATTTTGTAAACAAATAATACATAATGTTATTTCTCTATGGGAGTTGATTAAATATTAGGATCAATATCATTGACTTTAAATACTTTTTGGGGGGTCTGGGTCTAGGACATTGGTATCCCCCATGAAGAACATGTTGTACTTGGTGTTTCCCATTTTCTTATTTGTTTTCCATATATAATTTTACTAATAGATTGTGTCTTGTTGACAACTTAGGATAGTCTTATCTTTCTTCTTCTTGTGGGGTTTAACGCCATTTTTCAGTACACGATAGGCTATGCATGGCGGCCAGTATTAATGGTGGAGGAAGAACCCAGGAAAACCCCGGAAAGAACCACCGACCCACGAGAAGCTACTGGCAAGCTTTCTCACATACCCACATTAGCCGAATCCTAGACTCGAACCCACGCAGACAGAGGTGAGATGGCAGTGATCGGTAACGGAGGGCGCTTTAGACCTCTCGGCCACTCGGGGCCCCTTAGGATATTCTAGAAACGAACTTTCGTGTCTTAGCTTTTTATATATTATTGTTTGCTTGGGAACTTACGCATTCTTGCATTTAAACGTCTGAGGCAGAATCTTATTGTTGCATTCTGTATTTCATTTGGGTGGAATTACATATTCAATTTATTATTCACTTGAAATAAGAAGTACTCATCCATACTATTTGTGGACTGAAACATTAACTGAGATTTATAGTGATTTCCAACAAGAACATTTTTGGATTGTATTTTGTGATACAACACAAAAGACTGTAAGCACACAGCCATACTACATGCCACAATCACATTAACATATTTGCGACTACATGCATATCATCACATTTAATATTGGAAATTATTTGGAATGACATTGAAAATCATTAGAAATTTTATACATTTGGACTTCTGATAAATCTGTTATAATTATTTGGGATTTAATTCGCTTTACTGTACATTCTTTTTTAAATTTTCACTTTGTACTCCAGGGAAATAAATTATTTGTTGAATTTCACAAAACATGTTTGTTTTTGCTTTTTTTCTTTACCTTAGTCTAAGAACATCGAATCGTAATACCTGAATCGGTAAACATGGCAACAAATCTCTTTTTTAGTTCTCAATTACAAAACATTGTCTGCATTTAGACGGTATCAGTCACAGTATATCACACGTGAATTAATCTCAGATGCAGTCAATAAGGAATCTGCAGGGGTAGAAAAAATCCTTCAGCTTGCTGTATTTTCAATCAATAGGGGAAAAAATGAGGGAAAATGTACATTAGAAAGAAAAGGAAAGCTTAGCAATATAATTGCGATACATTTTTTAATAAATCATATTTCTGTAGTATTCGTCCTTATATGAGCTACGATAACTGATGATCCATGTGACACAGAACGGATAATGAATCATCATCATCATCTTTATTTCTTTCCATGGAAGATTACATGATATAAGAATAAATCATCTGAATACAATCAATAAATATTTTTAAAAAAATTCTATATTAGAATACAAATTCTTACACAATATCAATCAACAAAGTGTTCGTCAACTCATAAGTTGCAAGTTTCAGTACCTTATTTACAGAAGATAGCTGCACACTGCATGACAAAGTATGCTGCATACAGGACGAATAGCTTGGAGTTTTCTTTGTTGATTACTCCTGATGGTAACCTTTTACCTAAAAGATATTGTAGTTGCAGCTCATCTTCTGCATTAAATAACGTAATGTGCAGGCTCAGGGGAAATTTATCAGTAAGGAAATCCCAGAAAGAATTTCGAAAGTTCGACATATAAGGACAACTAACACAACAATGAAGTATCAAGTCTGTATAAACATTCCCACATCTAATACACATATCAAGCTGTGTTTGTGGAACAGCAGCCCATAGTTCAGCTACATATGTAAATACCTTAGTGTGTTGTCTGGTTTTAGCCGACTGCCACACTGAGGCAGGTCGTAAGTATTCGTGTATCGAAGAGAATCTATCAAAATCTGCTTGATTAGACATACGAACTCTCCAGAGGCTATTTTCAAGACCAACAATTTTTGACCTTACAATTTCTTTCCAATTATGTTTATCTGGAATTTCAGAATGATGTAAATAATCAGTTAGGTACCCGAGCAAGTCAAACTTCTTTGAGGTATAATATAAATTTGAAATTAAGCCGCAGCTTGACATGCATCCGCTCAAAATGAAGTGAAATAACGCAACGTTAAACACACGTTTAGTATGTACCTTGTTAGGCATCAAACACAATCTGTGTAAAAACATCAATTTTCTTCTATCAATTGCGGACTGCGCTGATGTCCATCCTAGCATTCCCAGGGCAATGTCTGATCTTGTATGTACTGGAAAACCTTGTAAATGTTTGGCAAAATACCTCAGAGTTTTATCCAATAAAGCGAGGTCACTTTTTGAAATGTTACACCATAATTCACTTCCATAAAACATTGAAGGGAAAATTACCTTTTTAGTTACATTTGCAGCAACCAAAGGATTTAAACCATTCGGTTTAATGCCAATACCAAACAGACCGTGAAAAGATTTTTTCCCTTTCTTGCAGGCATCGAGTATTGCGTCATGCGACGTCAGCTTTGAGTTAATCCGGTGACCCAGGTGTGTTGCCGAATCGGTAACCGGCAAACATGACGGGCCAAGATACCATTTCATATTGATATAATTCTTGTATTGGGGTCCGAAAATGACAATGTATGACTTTGTGACACTAAGCTCGAATCGCCACTTATTACTGTAGTCGTATGCTATATCTAACAGCTTTTGTAGATTGCTAGGATATATAGCCAAAAGTGAAATATCATCAGCTAGGGTTGGATTTCCCACAGCTAAGGATCCAATCTTTGCTCCAAATCCACTATTTTCTAACTGTAGCAGCAAACCATTTATAAATATTGTGTACATCAAGGTTGACAAAACACCCCCTTGTCTCACTCCTTGGCCAATTGAGAACCAATCTGAAAATTGCCCATTTACAAGAACTTTACTCTGTAAATTTGTATACATGTTAAAAAATATCAAAAGGGATTTACCCGTAATTTCCAACGTGAATAATTTAAAAAGCAGTCCTTCGTGCCACACGGTATCAAATGCTTTTTTTGTATCAAGAAAAGCAGCAAAAACCCGTGAACCCATGTTTACATTATATTGTACTGATTGCAACAGCACAAAACTCGCTGTTGTGCAGCCTAAACCTTTTTGGTAACCATGTTGTTGTGAACTGGGTATACTAGAATTAGTATCTTTGAGCCAAGTTACCAAAACGTTCATGAATAATTTTCTCAAAGATTTTGTAGATAACAGGCAGTAAAGTAACAGGCCTGTAACTTTCGAGGGAGTTCTTTGATTTTCTGTTACCTTTGTACAGTGGTATTACTAACCCTTTTTTGCAATCTACAGGTATGTAAGATTGATCAATCATCCGAGTAAATAAAATTGTCATATACTCGATGAGGTAGTCGCTGCCATAGATCAAATGTTCATTGCAAATTTGATCATGGCCCGATGCTTTTGATTTCTTTAGACCTTTAATGATTTCTCTTACTTCGTTTAAACTGATACTGGTCTGTAAGGCCTCGATATGGCTTACTTCGTCCTGTAGACCCCGATTTAATTCTCTCTTTAAATTCATAAAAGTTTCCGTCAAAACTATGGTTTAAATTCGGCGTGTGAATGTCCTCATAGTATCTGGCAAAGCCATTTGCGATGGAATCATCATCACGGACACAAACTCCATCAGTTGATAGTTCCTGACAAAAATTTATATTGTTCCCTCTCTTAATGTTGATCATTTTCCAAAAGTGTCTTACATCGCATTTATGTGCTTTTTCAATTTCTTCATACACCTCCCCCATATATTTTTCCACAGCCAGTTTTTGAACGTTTCTAAAGTCTCTCTTCTTATCTTTATATTCTCTGTAAGAATTAAACTGACTACCCCTCGGTCTTCCCTCATTTATCCAAGTATACCTAGCTTGTCTTTGAAGTTTATGTGCTTCTTTGAGTTCATTTGACCAGTATGGTTTGGCATGATAATTGAATTTAGACTTTGGAAGCGCGATGTCGTTTGACTGCTGTATTGCATTAACAATGTGCCGGTAAAAGCTATCAACATTGTCAGAAATAGTATCTATATCTAAAGTTTTCAGGCGAAGGTCCAGCTCAGATTGATAGTTTTCCAAGATATCAGCGTTTAATTTATTCCAGGCTATGTTGTTTCTCTTCATAGACTGACTGAAGTCTCTCCCACAGGTCACTGTACGAAGGGAAGTAAGGATAGGGAGGTCGTCAGATATCACGTGCTCTTCGTGATCTGAGACAATGTGCACACTTCGTAATCTACCTATGCATTGATCCGACAGTACAAAATGACCAATCATCGTTCTTGCTGGGGTGAACGTATAACGGGAACCAGTGCATATTATTAAATGTCCAGCACTCACTAGATTATTATATCGCAAGAACTCATGAAATACTCTGTCTTTGTAATCTTTGAAAGTGTCTGGTTCAGCTACTGCATTGAAATCACCAGTAAAATACACGTCCCCCAGCTGTGAGTACTGATCATAGAGATTTTGAATCAACTCAATTTGCGCTTTGTAACAATCTATGCCATATAATAGGGTCGGCATTTATACACAAAAAATATATACATTTTGCATATCGGGAAATTTGAATTATATGCCAACAACTCTGTCACTATTAACTTCATCTATAAAGTTAGCATATCTCATGAGAGAAGTTTTGCAGAAGATTGCAACTCCCCCTTTACCTCATTTTATTAACGTGCTATTAGAGGAAATATCCTCTGCCTTAGAAGTGCATTTATAATCAGAACGAATAGTATCGCAAAATGGAAGTATGTGCTGTAATAGTTTATGTTCAGTTACGCAAGCTACGTCAACATTATATTTATCCAGCATTGCACTAAAGCTAAGAGCAGAGGACATAATTCCTCTAACATTCCAGGTCAGTATATTAAGATTCATATTAACTTGCAATATAGGCATATTAATACTTATGCATCGTGAAAGCAGGACTAAAATGACAAAGATGACAAAACACATTAACTTACGACAGAACATAATGGCAAATTTATAAACAATTAACTGTCACCCTAGTCACGGAATATCGCATCCTGCACCTTCATTTGCCTCCTGATCGCGATTGCTAAACCTGTCTCGCCAAGACTGATTCCCATACCAATTTCTTACATAAACACCTTTTGGCCATGTTACATCATTTTCAACAGTGTTGCAGTCTGAATTATATACAGTCAGCTTGGCCGATAGACAATTACGTCTACTGTGGATAAACTTTATGGATAACGATCTATATCGTATTCTTTCAAGAATTTACCGAGGCCTTCAGCAGTAGACTTGACGCCAATGCCACCCACATAAAAGCGCCTTGTTCTACGTCTAACTACACCTTCAAATACAACATTCTCATTACTGTCATCAACATCCTCATGTCCAACAATACTCTCTGAACCTATTTCTAAACCTGATTTACCAAATGATCTAGGTCTTTCTACCTGACCCCCAATAACGGTATGTATCTTGCTAGGAGGGGTTTTCAAGTACCTTTCATATCCATTGGGACTACATAATAGGTTACTTACAGCTGGACTATTCGTGCGAACGACATCCGCATAAGACATGGGTTTACTCAAAGATTTCATCAGCTTAACTCTAAGTTGCTCGGTGATGGTGTGGAGAGTTTCATTTTCTTTCATCAACACGCTTTTTGAGTTGTTTTCAGTGACTTAATCTCATTACGGAGCAGTTCTATTGTTTGAGATTGTGCTTGTACCTTATTGTTTACATCAGCACGGAATGCATTAAGGTCATTCATAGTCACCAATGTGATTTGGGTTGCCTTCAGAGATATAATCTCTTCTCTGAGCGAAACAACAGTTTGTTATAGATGACCGCAATCACTCTTGATTTCCGCTAGCGAGAGTCTTGCTGAATTAATCACTTGTTCTTATATGAGCTACGATGACTGATGATCCATGTGACACAGAACGGATAATGAATGCAAACACTGCAACTCCAAATGTATATACATTTTGCACTCAGATGTATGAGTCTATTGACGACTGGCCTAAAAACATGTATTGGACGATACGGACTACTTGGATACCAGAGATATTGTAGAGTATGAAGACAATAATGAAGGTAAATCGAAGGTTCTTTAGCCAATGAACCCTTTGAGTCCCCATCATACCTTCGCGACCGGAAGTGAACAATCCGTACACGTGGTTAGCATGATAAAAGAACGTATGATGGAAAATATGCAAAACATACATTGACTTATGGTGCGCCAAAGGTTGCATGATCCGTTTCAATATGTTGGTATGGAATTAAATGATTCTGTATTTACATTTGACGAGTATTATATATTATTATATTTATAGTCAATGATTTAAATTTTATATTCATATTTGTTATTTATAGCCAACAAATATCATTCAGATTCAATCTATTTTACTTCTATTGATTGATATATAATATTGTAGTGTGCATTTTCAGTGAATGTATTCTTATTAAATATATTCTACAGCATTTGACAAGACACATTGACTTGGTTGGGCAGTCGCGTCGGTGTCTATGCTCAGATATACAGCTGCGTACGAAAATTTTGAGAAGAGAAACGTAATGCATTTCAAACCAATTATATAAATGTTTTGCTAGTGTCACCTTGGTATGAGAAAAAATCACTTTATAATTTCATGACCAGTATTTACACTGAATATACGCAAACACTTTCTTTTTCCTTTGTTGTTCGCAACGCGAAGATGGGAATGCCTCCGTCATTCTATACTTGCGTATGAGGAAAAACGATCATGCTTCGCGCTTGCTGTAGGAACAACTAAACATTTGAAGTCTTAACTCACAGGAAAATTATTTTCACCAGTCAGGAGATTGCACGAGAAAACCAAGGTCCAAATGATTCGATCTAGCTATGTACCAAATCAAACTTTCTACAAGTTCTATTTACAGAATAACAGCCGATCTTTCGTATAAACTAAGTTCAAGTTAATTGGTTAAATTGTATTTGATACCCAAAAAGTACATGTATTAGAGGTGCTAATTTCATTGATATAAATGTTATTTATGAACTGCTGGTATTAGAACTTAAGCGCCACTCCGATGGCCTAGTGGTTGGAGCATCCGTTTCCAACCCCAGCCACGTCATAACAAAGACTTACAAAACTGTACTAACAACTGCCTTGCTAGGCGCTCAGCATTAAGAGGTTAGTTTTAGGGCTAGTCGGCCTGATGTCAGAATAATATGACTGGGTGGAACAAGATGCTACATGTCTCCGGCATGATGCGTCAGTCCATCACTATAAACTGCCACACTGCAGATATCGAGCGATCTGACTGGGAATTTTTTTTTAATGCGTGCTAAAAGTGTCGTTATCGTCTTGTTACAAACTGGATATATTTTCCAGAGTAATATTATTTTATCATACATGGGTGATAATTTAGTTTCCTAGTCCCGGTATGTTATCCATAAGACCAAACTTTACACCAAATGTATAATTTTCTATACCTTCACATAAAGCAATGTGCCTTCAAAGTGGCACCCATTTTGAACAGTAAGAATATAAGAACAAATGCTTAGAACTCGGTGTCAAATGTCATATTTTCTTTACTATTAACTAATGTTCACGTGATGATATACACGTACATGCACGACAACCAAAATAATCTCGTATATGTTTCTGTTGAATTAGACGCATTTTACGTACTTACATGTTTTGTTTAATCCACGACTTTTTGGGGTAACAGATACCGTAAGTACAGGATAGCGATTCACGATGCATCCTTTCGAGGTAAGTCTGCAGGAAACATGTCAGAATTCTACTCAAGTATTCATATGTTTTAATAGAAATAAATACTTAATAGATATGCGTAATGGATTTAGATTGTATTGAACAGATGAAAATATGCAATATTTGTAAAGGTGTTTTTGTTTTAAATAAGAGTTGAATGTATCTGTCATATGTGAATCTTAACTGAGCATATATATACATTTATGACTGCCATAGCTCAATGTGGCAAGCGACTTTATTCGTTAGAGTTATTATTCATCTGTATCACACCGATGAAATCAAATACACCCCATGCATATTAAATACCATTCACATGAGAATACGACAAATACATGGTCCATTAAAAATATATCTTTCATGACTATTGTGATGACATCTTCATTATAAATTATGTCTCCCGGTATTTCTGAATGCCTGAAACTTGACAGAAAGGAGAGTCTTTCTATTCTCATGTGTGGAGGTATCTTGTTACAATGCCGATGAAAAATATGTTTTGAATGTCACAGCTGTGCAATCTATATGGCAAGGTGATGTAAACAGAACCTGAAGCAACCTGTTCAGTTTGAGTCGACTGAACTACCTTTGTTACAGGTCTGGATACATGTTGACTCCGAGAGAGCTCATTAAATAAACGAAATACAGTGAATAGACAAAGCCATGGGAATACAGCAGACTTGCACTGTATGATGGAATTTGCATGCAAATACTGAGCGACGTCATAAAGAATATTTTATCAATTTCTTATATCCAGATTTTTCTAATACTTTGCAAAGATATCTCGAATGACATCATCTATCAATCTTGCAATACAGTGAATATGGGATACATGCTTGAAATGACACAGAAGCAACATTTTCATGCGGAACGTGAATATGTGTAAATTAAGACTAAAGTATATACCAGAAGTCATGTAGGAATATTGTCTTAATTGCGTCACCTATTCGCCACCCAGTAAGCCATTTTATATTTAAATAAATATGTTAAGCAAATAAATGTACAACTTTCCTGAATCTGATAGCATATGGACAATTGTTTGCGTCAAAATAATATCCACATTGAAAACTTCGTTGACATCTGCGCCACACTTCCGGTGCATGTGCTCCCGCAGTTAATTACCATCCTCTAGCTTTATAGAAGATACGAGTCGCCGTAGTATTTTGCTCATTACACACCGGGACAACCAATCACTGCAGTTCTGGAGAAAGTTTCTAAACTAGCTGTATTTGAATTTATGTCACTGTTTTGCAAATAACATCGAAAAGTAATCAAAAAGAAAAATTGGTAAATTACTGAGGTCTCTGTAAAGGGACTAATGCTCTGTGGCGGTCGCAGCCTGTAACTAGCATGAACATTTAATGCAATCGGCACTGAACGAGTTTATGTCTTTAGCAACATCAGTCCAATTTAGATAACTATAAAATTGTGGGTGATGTAGCCCCAAACAACCGCTTATGCAACAAACTACCAAATATGTTGAGGGTAGTTGCTAGCTAAAATGCAAACTAGTCTGCGAGTCTTTCCTACACGGCATTTTAGTTCTAGATATATATAGCTCAAATTAACTGCCGAGCATATGTAGCCCAATGGAACTGTATCACAGACTACTATTTCTTACGATATCAGTGTTACAGAAGGGTTATATAAAGCATGGCAAATGCCGTCTTCAATGGCGGTAACTTCCAATGACCATCAAATATATCTCAAGAGGATTCTGTAGTTTTTAAATCTTTAATATCAAATGGCAGATCATTTTGCGCTAGTTATTTGTGTGTCGATACAGTTTTCGTTTACTTGTACAGCTGTTTATAAAGTTATTACATTACTCCTTTATCTGATAATGCTTTTAACAGTGGTCAGTATTAAACGGGATCGATATTAGTCCAGGGTTAATATTAAGCTGGGAACATTAGTAGTGAATGGGGACACTTTACGGATAATGGGAATTAGCATTAAAAACACCCTTGGGACACTTTACGGATAATGGAAATTTAACATGGAGAAAAATCGTGGGACACTTTACGGACAAGGGGAATTTAACATGGGAATAAATCGTGGGACACTTTACGGACAAGGGGAATTGAACATGGGAATAAATCGTGGGTCACTCTACGGACAAGGGAAATTTAACATGGGATTTTTTTTAAAAAGTTTTTTTAAAATTTAAATTTAAATTTAAATTTAAATTTAGGCAATTCAAAGACTATCTCTTTTCGAGAAATATGGCTGGCCCTGAAAAGGGCCTTTGGGTTTTATGTTAATGTATTCATTAACATAAATGGCACCGCATTGGTCTTCTTCTTGTCCTTAGGCTGCGTCTTACTGTTGGTCCGTACATCAGCACTCTTTTCAGGCATCCTTGTCTTTCGACGTAGATCCTACGTATCCACAGGCTGGTGTTTGTCCTGTGGACAACGGTCCACTTCGATCGGACATACATGAGCAAGTCTGTCCGAAACATCATGGAAGACACAAGGGTGGATGACTCAACTGTAGTCCACATCTTGAAGCGACGAGAACAGGTGAATCAATGCATTGAACGGCGCTTATTTATAGGCGGAGGAAGGATTGAAACGGATTGAGTTCATTCACCAATCCGAACACGCGTTACAGAATTCAGTCAGCCCGCATCCAATCCGAAGAGAGCAGTCTGTGACGTCACGTAGTCAATATAGATTCGCTAGCGCTTGTGTGCAGTCAATCTATGCGACAGTGATTCAACATGACGGAAACTCAGAAAACGATCCAGTGGGGTGCACCAGCAGGGGAGACTGCCCAAGGGAACCCGGACTTACTTTCAGAAGAGGTGAATTGGGATTTTGTGGATTTTCTCTCCTCGCAAGAATTTGTTCCGGAACCTTCGTTACTTTCTTCATTACCGCAAGTGGAGAATTTTAGACAGAGACAGAAAGAAGAATTGGAGAAATTTATACAACGACAAAAGGAAGCGGAACAGGCTTTTCTCCTACAGCAACAGCAACAAGAAGAAGAAGAGGTAAGAAAAAAACAACAGCAAGAAGAAGTAGAAGCAAAGAAACAAGAGGGTGAAAATCAAACGGTCACGGTACTGTTGGACATTTTAGCGGAGTTAAGAAGTCTGAAACAAATGTATCAGACTTCTTTATCACGACCGAAGAGAATACGACCTTCCCGAGCTAAACACGTCAACCCTGTGACTAAGCCTACCGTACCACCCTTAGTGATTTCAACCCAATCATTATCATCATCATCAACATTACGCAGTCCAGAAGTAGGCCTTGGCCGTGGCAAAGGCTTAAGGCAGTTAAAATTGATTGCTTAAACTCACCCCTACACCATGAAGAAAAAAGGCCCTTTTCAGGGCCACTCACATATCTCGAAAAGAAATACAATTTCAATTTGCCAATATCTAAAAAACTCACCCATGTTACCCTTATAGTACGTGTCTGTGTATGAGTGCGTGAGTGTAGCTTCTTATTTTAAAATCACAACTCAAAGACACTTACCTTATATCATTCATTTATTCTTTTCTCCATTTTTTTACAATCCAATTCACAATTTATAACACAACACTTTAATAAGGAAAAGTTCATTAATTTCTTCTTTTCTCCTTTTTTAGTCTCTCTGTTTTTTGAATTTCTTCACCGTCACACTCTTTTCCTCTTCTTCTTCCTCCTCGCTTTCTTCCCTTCTTCTTTTTTTCTCCTGTTTCTTTTTCTTCACCTGTCTTCTTTCTTCCTCAGAAGAATCCCTCTCTTCCTCTGAAGAATCCCTCTCTTCTTCTGAAGAATTCCTCTTTTCTTCTGACTCCTCTTGTTTCTTTTTTGGGCAATCTGGAGACCAATGTCCTTTTTCTTTACAATAATAACAGGTATCTTCACTTTTGTCTCTTTTAGTCCCTGTTTTTTTTTCTTTTTTGACGGTCTGGACACTCTGAAGACCAATGCCCTTTCTTCTGACAGATATAGCAAGTATCTTGACTTTTATCTCTAAAGGAAGGAGAGTAGTCCGTAGGCTGGTCTGAAGAGAATTTTCTAATGACCCCTCGCAAAGCTCTGACGAAACGTTCCATCTGGTCAGTCTCTTCCATCGTTGTGCTCGGCTTGAGAGTGAAATGAATAGTGAAAGGACAAGACACACACCCTTTTATATACGCTGGTCTGCCAGGACTATAAAGTAGTTTATGGTGTTTGAACTTGAGTCATTTGACTTTTTGCTTTCAAGATGAAACGATCCCATTCATTCGAGAAGAAAGAAGAAGAAGAAGAAAGTAAGAGGCAGAAACGTGATCTATCGCCTCGTACCAGGGCTGAAATCTTGGCACAAATTCATGCCAGTGATTTTGAAGAGGACATGAGTGAACCAGAATCCGAACCCTCTAAACCAAGTTCACCACCCTTTGTCAACCCTGAAAAGTACTATTCCATTCGAGAGACGGAAAAGCGCTCCTCTAGAAAATTTAGAACCACGGCTTACAAATACACGGTGAAGTTTAAAGATTTCAAGTCCGAAGTGCCGTTAGAGAAAGCAGAAGTGTTCATCACCGAGGTGTGGGATTCTTTGCTCACCGCACTCAAGCGACAATGTCAACCCAAAGAAGACGATCGTTTGAGACTTTCCATACAACACGACGGTTTGAAATCCCCTGTTTGGATCGAGTTTAGCACCCCTGCAGAATTGACTGCTTCCAAAGTCATGGACAAGATTCAACACGTACAACAATCTAATGATCAGTTTGACATCACCGATGGTAAAGCCACACTGGACATGACCCACGTCTCTCCTCCTCAAGGGACAGGACGCAAAAAGATGTTATTGGTGGACGACCTTCGCAACACCAAAAAGAGTCTCGTCCGAATTAACAACCCTCATGACCAGATGTGTTTAGCCCGTGCCATCGTGGTGGGACGAACCTATGCCGACAAGAACGACACGGTAGAATGGAAAAGAACCTGGGACACTATTCAACGTTCCCATCTAGCCAAACAACGAAACGAAGCAGAACTCCTGTTACAACAAGCCGGACTGTCCAAAGACACACTCTGTGGCATTCCTGAGATGCAAAAATTGCAAGATACCCTAGCTCCACGATACACCTTGAAAGTGCACCCTCAAGAAGTGCGCGGACCTCTGTTGTTTCGAGGCCAAGACTTTAAGGACGGAAAATACATTCATGTCTATTATCACGATGAACATTTCGATACCATTACCAGTATCACCGGATTCCTGAAATACGGTTATTACTGTGAGAAATGTGACCGTGGTTATAACAATCGAGAGCAACACAAGCATTGTGGATCGAAATGCACAGGATGTTTGGCCTCTTCACCCTGTCTGAGCGAAGAACCAGTGCCTTGTTCCACTTGTCTGCGCACGTTTGTCAGCCCTACCTGTTACCAACAACATCTGAAAACGCAAGGTTCACAGAAGAAATGCGCTTGTCAACTGCTAAGATTGTGCCCCGCGTGTGGACAAGGCATACGTACCAATAGTGTCAAGGCACACGTATGTCGAGGAAAGAAAAAATGTCACATTTGTCACCACATCGTGGACTTGGAACACCAATGTTACGTGCAAAAATACCATCCCCCACCTGAGAAAGAGGACGGTCACAAGAAGAAAGGCAATTTCATCTTTTTCGATTTCGAATGCATGCAAGAAACCGGCATTCACATTCCTAATTTCTGCGTGGCTCATCGAGCGTGCGAGAAGTGCATTCAAGAACCTATCTTCAGTCATTGCCCTCACTGCAGCAAGATACCCGGAGGGCGTGAAAAAATCTTTCGGGGACCCAACACGTTAGCCGATTTTGCCCAATGGGTCTTAGACCCCATCGACAAGACGTGGAGCCAAGAGGACATCGAACGTTACCGAGATTGTCATCGTCATGCCACGGTGATGGCTCACAATTTCTCCGGATACGATGGACAGTTTCTTTTGAGGTACTATACGGAACAAGGCACCGAGCGTCCTAAAGTGACTTTGAACGGAGCCAAAATCATTTTCATGCAAGTGGGACAAGTGCAGTTTAAAGATTCGATGAGTTACTTGGCCATGCCTTTGAGTCGAATGCCTAAAACGTTTGGAATGATAGAAATGGCTAAAGGGTACTTTCCACACTTTTTCAATACGGAAGCCAATCAACACGCCGTTCTACCCCATTTACCTGAAGCTCACTATTACGACCCCGACAACATGCGTACCGAACAACGAGAAGCTTTCTACGCTTGGTACCAGGCTCACGCCTCGGACCCTTTCGACTTTCAGGAAGAAATGCTAAAGTATTGTCGTTCCGACGTGGACATTTTACGACGTTGCTGTGGAAAATTTCGAGAACTGTTCATGGAACACGGAGGGGTCGATCCTTTGAAAGAAGCTTGCACCATTGCCAAAGCGTGTTCCTTAGTGTATCGACAACGATTCATGCCTGAAAAGACCGTGGCTGTCATCAGTCCTCAAACGACCCACTTTGTCAAACGTCAATACTCGGTCAAAGCCCTACGTTGGTTACATTACTTGTGCGACAAGGAAGACAAGTGGATTCAGCATGCCCGCAACGGAGGGGGCGAAAAGACCATCGGAACGTATTCGGTCGATGGCTGGGACTTAGAAAACCCCAAGATCGTGTACGAGTTTAACGGTTGCTTATTTCACGGATGTCCCGTCTGTTACCCTGACCGTGGCACTAAAAATCAGTTTTTGCAACGAACCATGGAAGACTTGTACCAGGACACTTGTCAGCGGCGCCTAAAGTTGGAACAGCAAGGATACCAAGTGGTGGAAATGTGGGAACACGAGTACGATCACCGTATGAAAACCGATCCCGAGTTTAAACGCCTCGTGGAAAGTTACCAGTTCGTGGACCCGCTGAACCCAAGGGATAGTTTGTACGGAGGAAGGACCAATGCCACCTGTTTGCTGTACCAAGCCGACGAAGAGAAAGGAGAAGAAATCAAATACTTGGACGTGTGTTCGCTGTATCCCTACGTGTGCAAATATTGTCGCTTTCCCGTAGGGCACCCACAATTGCTGACGGAACACATCGACCTGAAAAACATTCGACAATACGAAGGCTTGATCAAGTGCAAAGTTTTGCCTCCCACGAACCTCTACCATCCCGTCTTACCTCACCATTGTCAAGGCAAATTGATGTTTCCCTTGTGCCGTACTTGTGCCGAAACGTGCAACCAAGACCAACCTTGTCAGCACAGCCAGGAAGAACGGGCCTTGACGGGAACCTGGGTCAGCGTAGAATTGTTCAAAGCTATGGACATGGGATACCAACTGATAGAAGTGTACGAAATTTGCCACTTTCCCAAGACACAACAATACCACAAGGGTGACCCTACTCAGAAAGGCATTTTCGCCGACTACGTGGATGCCTTTTTGAAACTGAAGCAAGAAGCCAGCGGCTATCCTTCCTGGTGTCACACTCCCGAAGACCAAATACAATTCAAAGAGAAATACTACGAACAAGAAGGCATCTCTTTAGACCACATCGAGAAAAACGAAGGCAGGCGATCGTTTGCCAAAGTGATGTTAAATTGCTTGTGGGGTAAAATGGCACAACGACCGTGTTTACCCAAGACGGAATATTTGACAGAACCTTCCCGCTACTTCCAGATGATTCACGACAAAACCAAATACATGAAACACGTGGACGTCGTTCGAGAGAATTTGATCTTGGTCAATTACGAAGAAGATCTGGACTTTGTACAAGACGACCCTTTTGGAAATGTCATCATTGCGGCTTACGTGACAGCCCATGCTCGCTTAAAATTGTACGAAGCTTTAGAACTGTTAGAAGAACGCGTCCTGTACTTTGACACGGATAGTTGCATTTACATCCATCACCCGATTCAACATCACCCTAACATCGAAGGAGACCGTTTAGGAGCCTGGACAGACGAGCATCCCGACGACAAGATTCTAAGTTTCGTCAGTGGCGGTCCCAAAAATTACGGCTACGAATACCGGGACAAACAAGGAGAAGTGCACACGACGTGCAAAGTGAAAGGACTGACTTTGAATTATCGTACCAGTCGAGTGGTCAATTTTGGGGTATTGAAAGAAGCCTTGCAATCGGGAGAGGATGGAAACTTTAAAGTGACCACCTATCAACCGAACAAGATTGCACGTTTACCTACTCACCACATCGTCAGTCGACCCTTGGAAAAAGTCTATCAAATCGTGTACCAGAAGCGAGTTCGACTTCCCAATCATTTCACCTTACCGTATGGACACGTTGGTATAAAACATTGGTTGTAAGAGGATAGTTACCCCACCAGAAAGATGACTTCGCCACAGCAAGAATCGAGTGAGAAACCCGATGAGAACTCCAAGTTCAAACCCTACCATTTTCCAGTCTTCTTACCTGACTATTGTGATTGTGCCCGTCGATTGGACACGTTTCAGAAATGGCCTACGGATAGGGAAGGATTACCTTTTTCGCATGTTTTAGCTAGAACAGGATTTGTCTACTTGGGACCTGAGTCAGGATTGGGATACGAGGTACAGTGTTTCGCTTGCGGACTGAAGTTACGAATGGATCTATGTATCTATAAAGATTCAGCTATTCTGGAGCATACTCGATGGTCTCCGAATTGCCCTTACCTTTCTATGGCCTTTCCACCCATCACACTACGGTACAATGTTGACGGTACCTTAGAGACGGTACCTTCCAGAACAGGACATAAAAAACGTAAAAAAGGAAAGATGTACAAGTTGGAGACTGCATTGAGACTAGTATAAAAAAGGGGCTATGGTCAAGATCGATAGTTCATTGTGACTACCAAGACCGAGCGAACAAGATGAATACTTTGAAAAAGACATCGTTTCAGTTTGGGGATTGTAAAAAAGCTGTATCTTTCTCTAGTGTGACTAATACTGGATGGATAAGACCCATGCATTGCGACGGAAAATGTCCGGAAGGAAACTGCGATTGTCCATGTGGTTACCATTGTAATTGCGTAACGGAGTTTGCAGACGAGTGCGATTGTGAGCCTTGCGATGGGACCGATGCTGTACCTTGTGACCTGAGCGATGCCGTAAAGCATCATGGGAACTTTAGTACCCCTACCCCTATCATGGAAAGTGATGCTGTGCGTGTCAGACCTGTGGGATGCGAAAGCGATGCTGCTCGTCCTCTTGGACATTTTACTGGGTTTCGTTTTAAAGGGGAATGTCCACCTTCACGTCTACCCCCTTACGGATGTCATCCAGCCCTGAGCAAACTCCTACCCATGTCACTCAACCCTCATCGAAACGAACCTGTGAAAGACGAATATTCGTTTCCTGTGCGTTTGTCGGAATACTGCGACTTTGAAAATCGTCTTCAATCGTTCAAAGGAAAATGGCCAAAGTATCTGGGAGGACCGACCCCCGAAGAATTAGCCAGAGCCGGATTTTTCTACTTGGGCGAAGGAGATAAAGTCAAGTGCTTCAGTTGCGGTGTGTCACTTCACCACTGGGAACCGCAAGATTCGGCCTACGTAGAACATGCTCGATGGTCACCGAATTGTCATTACTTACCCTTAGTGGGACCGAGACATTGAAGTAACTTCTTACCATAATCATTTGTTCATGGATACTTTACAAGAGAACATTCGTGCTTTGCCTGTGGAGTTGAGAGAACACATTTATCGAGAACTGGTCAAAATACAAGTGAAACGTAAAGAACAATTGCATCCGATACGTCACCGGTGTTTGAACCACTGGTACCTGAAGGCTATACAAGGACTGATTCAATTGAAAGTGTTCCATTGGACAGACATTGATCAACGACCTCCTGGTTATAAAAAGGAATGGTTTGGTATTGACGATTCTATTTACTACATTGTAAACGTATTGCATCGAATTCCAGAGGAAGAGTTAACGAATTACCAACATCTTTCACACAATGTCAACTTGGTGAAAGAGGAAACTTCTGAACGAATTGTCATGTGTAGATTAGTGACTCAACGATTTAAATTCGACACTGAAGTGAAACCATGTTTGTGCAAAGAGTACATTTCTTGTGTCAGACCAAAGAGGATTTAGTATGACCTATTCATGGATACTTTACAAGAGAACATTCGTGCTTTGCCTGTGGAGTTGAGAGAACGCATTTACCGAGAGCTGGTGAAAATACAAGTGAAACGTAAAGAACAATTGCATCCGATACGTCACCAGATCTTTAACCACTGGTACTTGAATGGTATAAAAGAACTGATTCGTCAGAAATTCTTTCAATGGTCAGACATTGTTCAACACTTTGAGGTCGCTAATGATCGACATGTTCATGATTATGGTTACTTCGAGATTCACCTACAGCAATACATTGAGGAAGACAAGTTAAAGGATTACCAACATATTTTACGTGGAATCTACTTAGAGGAAGAGGAAACACCTAAACGAACTCTGACGTTTCGGTTACAGTATGCAAGATTTAGATTCCCTACTGGAGAACGAAGATCTCTGGCTAGAAAGTACGTCTATTGCATCCGAAAAAAAGAGAATATAAAAAGAGGCTGCCATGCCACGGTTTATGTCACATGTCATCCAACAGATTCCGTGGAAGGAACTCAATGACCATATTCAAACCGTGGATCATTACCATCAATTATTACAAGAACTGTATCCATTCAATTTTGGACGACAAGTGGTGTGTGTCTTAGTGACTTGTTTTCTGGGATTTCGTTTACCAGCCGATTCTTTGTGGACTCTTTACGATCAGTACTTACCACCTCCATGGCCTTAAATGGTCACGAAAAACTCCTCTTGCTCAAAGCCTTGCGTTTTCATCTGGATACTTCTCGACCTCTACGGGAAAAAAAGATTCGTCAACTTTTAGCTACCCAAGACGTGTATGACGATGTGTGTGTAGCTTGTGACTTACATCCCCATTGGACAGATGTCCGTGCCTGGAAAGAATGGGATTTTGAGGCTTGGACCCAAGAAGTGGCCCAGTATGCACGAGAGTTGTTCAAGGAAAAAAGTTACTTTTCAACCCGTGTTAGTGACGGTGCCAGAAGAACCCGTCACCCAGGACAGGACTGTCGTGGACAGACCTGAAAGACCCTTTCGGGAGGACACTTGTGTGACCTTACCCCCTGTTGAACTGGTTAGAACATTACCCAAAAGATGTGATTGTTGTACAGACACTTGTGTTTATTCCACGTTCATCGTTATCATGTGCCTTTTATCCTTGTACTTAAGCCTTTGGCTTTTATGTATTTTTGTCTTTCGTATTCATGTTTGAAAAAAAAAAAAACATTCAATAAACGTGTTCTGAAAAAGTATATAAACTCTTGTCTTGTTTGTTTTCGTGTCACAAGTGACATTTCTCACACCATGGCTACCTCTGCTGTCTCTGCTCCCTCTTCCTCTACTGTCAAAGTCATCGACGAACACTTAGATCGTGCCAGTTGGGAGGCTTTGTATCTTCGCCATCCCTTTAACATGCTCATTGCTGGACCTAGCGGTTCGGGCAAAACCGAATTCGTCAAACGTTTGATCGAACATAAACATCATTTGATCGATCGGCCACCTCAACGGATCGTGTGGTGTTACAAAGAGTGGCAATCGGCGTACAGCTTCTTGCGAGAAAGTCAAGGCGATTCCATCGTGTTTGTGGAAGGCATTCCTAAAGAAGACGACAGCATCGTCTCTGACTCCCGTCTAACCCATTTGGTCATTTTCGACGACATGTTAGGAGAAGACGAAGAAGAAATTAAATTGTGGTTCACGCGCAAAGGGCATCACCGTAATGCCAGTGTCATTTACATCACCCAAAATTTGTTTCAACAAAGTAAAGCCCATCGCACCATCAGTCTCAATGCGCATTACGTGGTCTTGTTTAAAAGCCCTCGAGATAAATCGCAAGTGCAAGTCTTAGCCAAACAGTTAGGAACGCCTTGGCTGACTCAGGCGTACGACGATGCCACTCAAACTCCACACGCCTATTTACTCGTCGATTTGAAACCTACGACCCCCGAGGATTTGCGATTTCGTACCCACTTGTTTCACCACTGGTGCCAAGACGGAGGGCCTGTCCTGTACACGTCTCCGTCCTCGACTTCATTTCACTCCCATGAAAAAAATCTATAAAAACCTCAGACCCTTTTTCGTCTGTCTCACACAGTGTGAACATGACGTCCCTTCAGTCTCATCTTCCCGTCAAATTGATTCGTGCCTTGTATGGCATCAGTCGAGAAAAAGATCCACAAACACGAGCCCGTGTCTTAGAAGCTAGTCTCAAAGAAGTCTTACGATGGTTCACGGTGACGGCACGTCAATTACTCCAAGGAATCATTCAGATTCCTCATCAAACCCAACGCTTTTTCGATCGAAACAAAGTCGCTTTGGTCCAACTGGCCGATCCCCGCATCGACACTCAAACCAAAAAACAAATCATTTTGAAACCTGGAGGGAGCGGTACTCTAGGAGGGGTCATCATTCGCTCACTCTTAAGATGGGATCCTAATGCCCCCAAAGTTATCCCCAAGACAAAAGTCCAACGAAGCCCCAAGAAGAAAAAGAAAAAGACCAAGTCCCCAAGAAGAATAACTTCTCCAGTGGCAGGACCCTCCTCTTACCAGACACCACCACCATCACCCCGGAAAAAGAAAAGAAGCCCCCAGAAAAAGAAACAGAGAAAAAGTCCTCAAAAAAAGAAAAGTCCACAGAAGAAAACTAGTCGCAAGAGAGGCACTTCGGCCAGGACGCAACCTTACACTCGCAAGCCACGACCTGCCACAACGTCTCCGGCAGCCTCACGTTTGTCCACTTCTCCGTTGATGTCACCAGGAACTGAAGAGTACTTGGAGACGTTGATCACACCAAGAACTTCTCCGTTGATGACCCCCAAAAGAGCTTCCCCAGTGGCAGGACCTTCCCATTTAGCGGCAGTGGCTGCTGCTCACAAAGTACCTTCTCCCAAAATCAAAGTTCAAGAAAGATCGGGCATGTTACAAAGTTTACTGGATTTGTCCAAGCAAGAACTGGCTCGATTTAGTCCGTTACGTACCCCTGCACGACGTGTCATGCCTGTCCTCAAACTGATAAAACGTAAAGACAATCAGTGGCGACGCGTTCCAGTATAAAAAAGGCCTGTGACCGAGTAGGGTATCAGTGTTTTTAGGTGCTCCTAAAGACTCAAAGATGTCACCCTCCAGAAAACCCCAAGGAAAGAAAAGGAAAGGACTACCACCACGTTTAGCCAAACATGGGGACATGTTATCTGTCCTGTCCAAAGCTTCTCCACCCCTACGAAAAAAACTCATTCAAACGGCCTCCAAAGAGGTCATCGATACCGTGTGCGAATGTTGTTTGAACGTTTTGAAAGGCACGATCCCTTTGTCCAAACACCAGAAACAATGCTTAGGCAAACATCGTCACGTTCTTCGGAAAATGGTTCAAAAGAAAGTTCCCATTCGTCAAAAAAAGAAGATGTTGGTCCAACGTGGAGGCATTTTACCTCTCTTGTTAGGCCCCATACTGAAAGGAGTCTTGGGAACCATGTTGGGAGGACTGATGGGAGCAAGATAAAAAGGCCTTCGGAAGTCCCAAGATCTCAGAATTCACCCCTGACAACCCATGGAAGGACGAAAACTAGCTTTAGTGCCTTACAAACGATGGATGGAATACCATCGGTGGCAAGAACAACGCACCCCGCATTTACCTCCCAATCCCAATTTGAGCGAAATGTCCCAGTTACAACACGAATTGCAATCCTTGCTGGATCGCCAAGATTTGTCCGAAACAGAAAAATCGCAAAAGTACGGTCAACTCTTACAAAGACTGCAACTCTTTCACCAGAAAGCTTTAGACGAAACAGCTCTACCCACTTTGAAAGATTTTAAGACCTTGATGAAAAGTCCAGCACCATCACCAGTACCAGTACCAGTACCAGTGGTCAAGACAGAAAAAGGAAAAGAAGAAGAAGAAGAAGGGTTTCAAACTCCACCCGAAAAAGTACGCAAGTTAACAACACCACCTACCTCCAGAATTGGATGGATTAAAAAGATGATGGCCACCCCTTCTTCCTCACAAGAGAAAAAGAAAGTGAAGACAGAAGTGAAGACAGAAGTGAAACAAGAACCGATATCCCCCGCTCAGACATCCTCCTCCTCCTCTTCGACACCTATTGCTGGCCGCACACGCAAAGCCTTGCAATCCAAGAAAATACCCCAAGAGAAAAAGAGTAGCCTCTTCCAAGAGTGGGTGCCTTATTAAGACACCAATCAACACAAAAAAATGGAAAAAGTCTTAGCTAGCATTTACTACGATCCCTCGCATCCTGCAGGTTACGCAGGAGTTCAAAAATTGTATCGTGCTGCCAAAACCCGACTGAAAAGTCTCCGTTTACCTCAAGTGCAACGATGGTTACAAGAACAAGCTACCTACACTTTACACAAACCCATTCGACGCAAGTTTGCCAGAAGTCGCACCCGAGTGGAAGGCATCGATCATCAATGGCAAGCCGATTTAGCCGATGTCTCTCATTTGGCCAGCTACAATCGTGGTTACAAATATTTGTTTTGTGTCATCGACGTCTTTTCCAAATTTGCCTGGGTCGTGCCTTTGACTTCCAAATCGAGCAGCGAGTTAGTGCGAGCCCTGCAACGGGTGTTGAAACAAAGCGGTCGTCACCCTCTTCGATGGCAAACGGACAAAGGCACCGAATTTCTGAACCAAGCTTTCCAAAAAGAATTAAAGAAACGTGACATTCATTTTTTACCACCGAGAATCCCGAAACCAAAGCCAGCATCGTGGAGCGTTTTCAACGCACTTTGAAAGAACGCATGTGGAAATATTTTACGCATCACCACACTCTGAAGTACATCGACATCTTACCGCACCTGGTGCAAGCGTACAACCAATCTTACCATCGAAGCATCGGACGTGCCCCGCAAGACGTGACTCCCGACAACGAAGTGCTGGTGTTCGAGCGCCTGTTCGGTACGTCCCCGACGAGGGCTGTCCCTAAGAAAAGTGGAGAGTTGGCCGTAGGAGATTGGGTGCGCATTGGCAAAACCAAACGCACTTTCGACAAAGGTTACTTACCTAACTGGACGACCGAATTGTTTCGCGTCACTGGACGAGTGCATGGCCGTCATCCTGCCGTCTATAAATTGGAAGACATGAACGGAGAAGTACTCAAAGGAACGTTTTATTTGCCCGAGTTACAACGTGTCACCAAAAAAGAAGACGACGTGTACGACATCGAAAGCATTCTCGAACGCAGAACCCGTAAAGTGGGCAAACGACGTGTCAAAGAAGTCAAAGTACGTTGGAAAGGATATCCACCCAGTTTCGATTCTTGGATCGACGCTTCGCAAGTCATCGACTATAAAAAGAAGAAGTGACCATCATGCCCTTTCACACATCAGACGCAGCTACGTCGACCAGTCCTTCTTCCCCTAGTTCTTCTGTGCAAGATTTACAAAAACAACCCTTGTGGGTGTGGTGTGGAGAACGTGTGCCTAAAACGCAAATCGTCTTTTTCTGCCAAATCTTCGTGGTGTATTGTGTCATCGGAGCAGCCATCGCCAATTTGAGTTTGCAACAAGGAGACAAACAATTGTGGACCATTTTATTGAGCAGTTGCATCGGTTACCTACTTCCCAATCCCTCCCTGAAATTCTCCTCGAACGGGAACGTTGTGTCCAGTGCCAGTGCCAGTCACCAGTCCAACCACAATCAGAACCCCATTTTGGGCGGAGACACACCTCTGACATCCACTAATATTCCCTCGGACAGCCACAGAACTCTGGAATTATGAGTCACCAAAACCAATTTTACTTAACCTTACCCAGTGACAGTTCCATGGAGGTGTTTCCCAACAACACGTTGTGCTGTTACACAGCCAAATTACCTCAAGCCATCCCCTTAGATCACGAAGCCCATTGGGAAGTGGCTTTAGTAGAAATGATTCACCCGACCCAAGTCCTCAATGTCATTGCCCAGCAAAATACTTTTACGGTGGAAGTTCATGACGAGCCATTGCAAGAGTACTTGGATAAGAATGTCAAATATGACAATAAAATCTATGATTCTCAACTTAAAACGTGGACCTACAACTTTGTGATTCCCCCAGGCTATTATTTCAGTGGTCATCATTTGGTCAGCGCCATAGCCTCCAAGTTTAATGGTGTGTTTGGGGAAGTTTTTAAGAAGGACAATTTCAGGAACAAAAGTGTCACCATGGAGTACCACAAAGTAGCTCGTCGCTTCTTGATGAAATTTGAGCGAAGTAAAATCGTGTCCATTATATTTTGTCCTGAATTGTATGACATGTTGGGCGGGGACACGGAGCTGAGGAAGAACTTAGAACGAAAAACATCACCCGAATTACCAGTCATTTTCGACAACGTGACTTTTGGCCAGTATTTTCGTACCCCGGTAGAACTGAACCAAGGACTGAATTTGATGTTCGTGTACTCCGAT
Source organism: Sinohyriopsis cumingii (assembly GCA_028554795.2). Lineage (NCBI taxonomy): Eukaryota > Metazoa > Mollusca > Bivalvia > Unionida > Unionidae > Sinohyriopsis > Sinohyriopsis cumingii. The sequence continues at coordinate 63,696,504 of CM068841.1, forward strand.
GTGGTGGAATACAACGTGGTGGGACACACCTCCGTACCGTTACTGCGTGTCATTCCTTTCAAAGTAGATTCTGCCACAAACGCTGACGAGGAAGGTGGAAACACTTATCACGTCCACCGCGAATTTGTCCATCCTCACTATTTGCCGGTCACTAAGTCGTATTTGGACACGGTCAACATTACTATAAAAGGAGATTTGGGACAAAATATTCCATTCACTAACAAAGGAAAAGTCACGGTGAAACTCCATTTTCGAAAACGGTTCTCTCACGACTCGTAAGTAAGTCATGTATCCAGTGTACCAAGGGGTGGCTCGACAGCGAGGACACGGTTTAGGAGACATGTTAAAATCGGCCTTTCGTTCGGTGGCCCCAGTGTTGAAACCGATGGTGACACGAGGATTGCACGCCTTGAAAGATGCGGCACTGACACAAGGCAAAGAATTTCTCCAAAATGTCATCATCGACAAACAGAACCCTAAAGAAGCCTTCATGAGGGCAGGCAAAAATGTCTTGCTGCAAACGGGCAAAGACATTTTAGGCCGACGAGACACACCTATAAATGCCCTGCAGGCTACCGAGTCAAGCATTCAGCAAGGACAAGGCAGAAAGAGACGACGAAGAAGAAAACACCCTTTCACCAGACTTCAAGCGAGAAAGGCCAAGAAAAGAAGAACCGTTCGAGACTTAGACGTTTTCGATTATTGAAACACAGCAACAACAAAAAATGATGCACCGAGAGTCTTGCGCTTGTTCCAAGACGGAACTGGATCTGTTTGCCATGCCCCCCACCATGATGACCATGCAAGAATCCCAATGGGTGGAATTTCATCCCGTCTCCTCATTGGCAGCCTCAGCTCCCATCGAGTTTGAAATCAAAGGACAGCCCGAAGATTACATCGATCTGAATAGCAGTTACTTGTACCTGAAAGTCCAAGTTCTAGATAAGGAGGATGGTGCAGTAGAAGACACTGAGAATATAGCTCCCGTCAACAATTTCATGCATTCCTTGTTCAGCTCAGTGGACTTGTACTTGAATAACAAACTAGTCAGCAGTAGCATGGATACTTACCCTTACCGTGCCTACCTGGAAAATCTCTTGACGTACGGAATAGATGCCAAGGATACTCATCTCAATGCTTGTGTGCTGTGGGAACCTGACGAAGCGAACGAGTTCAACACATTAAAAAAAGACAATGACGGCTTTGAGGAAAGACAAAAGAAAATCCTAGGTGGAAAGAGTTTAGAACTGATGGATCGTTTGCATTTGGACATGTGGTTGCAAGAGAAATATTTGCTGAACGGTGTCAATGTGCGCCTGAGACTGAATCGCAGCAGTGCCGCTTTCCATTTGTTGGCTGATAGTGATGCTACTAAAGGTGGCAATCCTAAAAGCACAATCCTACAAGCCAGACTCTACGTACGGCGCGTGGAAGTGTTACCCAAAGTGGCAAACGACATCAGTCAGACGTTGAGCAGAACGACCGCCAAGTATCCCATCCGACGTGTGGAAGTGAAAACGTTCACCATTTCTGCTGGACTACAATCCATAACCGAAGATCATCTGTTCCAAGGACAGTTACCCAAACGTTTGATCCTTGGTATGGTCTCGAATGCAGCCTTCAACGGAGCTTTCAATCAAAATCCTTTTAACTTTCAACACTTCGACGTAAAGAAAATCGAAGTCAGTCGTGATGGCAAGACCTTGTGTACCCGACCTTTCGAACCTGACTTTGCCAAGAACAATTACTTGAGATCGTACTTGTCCCTATACGAAGCCACCGGACAGTTAGGAACCAACACCACTCACGGCATTACGTACAACGATTATGACGGAGGCTATGCTTTGTGGGCTTTCGATTTCACTCCAGACCAAGGCAGCGACGAGGGACATTTCCACCCTATAAAATCTGGCCAGATTCGTGTGGAACTTCAGTTTGCAAATCCTCTGACAGAGACAGTGAACGTCATCCTGTATGCAGAATTCGATAATACCATAGAAATCAACAGTTTGAGAGAAGTCATTCTAGATTATTAGAAAGCCATGGAAGACTGTTATCCCTCTTTACAAAGTGGAGAAACTTTGGAGACGAAATGTGAGGAGACCGTGGAAGGAGAAGAATCTCAAGACAAAGACGAAGAAGTTTTGATGAAGTCGAGATGGCCAGAACAAGAAGCCCATTTAGTCTCCTGTTTTGCCAAACACTTGGTCGACAAAATGACGGAATTGATCAAGAAAAATTGCTATGGATGTCAAAACGATCATCCCAGTCAAATTCAACACGATAAATGCCTGATGTTAAGTCAAGAAGAAAAATTGGACGAGTATCTGGACGAAGCTTGGAGTCTCATCTCGAATAAAGACGTGTTGCACCAGTGGTATAAAGACTTGCGTGAACATTCTTGTCCAGCATTAACCACTCAAGAGATCCATCGTATCGAAGCTCTCCTGAATCAGAGTGAGGAAACAGAACGAATAACCGTTTATTCGTCAGACATTTTCAAGCAAAAAGTCAGGATCGAATTGACGACTTATTATTACCTGTGAAGAAAAAAACACACAAATCAATGGATACCTGGGAACTTTATTACCTTTTGAACCACAGTTCGTATACGGCTTCTTGGAATCCTGTCGTCTGTGCTAAAGATGAACTCCCTCATCGCAAACCTAAAGACCATCAAGCTTACGTGATCAACACGGACGAAAGTCATCTCCCAGGAACCCACTGGGTAGCCGTTTACTTTCCTCAAGAAGGATGTGTGGAATATTTCGATTCGTACGGATTGCCCCCTTTGGAAGACGATATCATCGACTTTATGAGAAGAAATGCTCAGACTACCCGATTCAATAACGTGAAATTACAAGGCACAGATTCCTTGGTGTGTGGACAGTACTGTGTGTATTTTCTGCATCATCGCAGCCTGGGCTATTCCTTAGAACATTTAGTGACTCATTTTGATCCTCGTTCTTCTGCTAGAAACGATGTGAAAGTAGATCGATGGTTTTGTGACCATTATGCTTATCTTTTGTCTCAAGCTAGGAAACGTAGTGTCCATCAATGGCCTAATGATTTCCAACAGTGGAAATCACAATTTCATTCACAACGTTGTCAGCCCTGTTTGAAATAGATTGTCAATTGAGAAAAAATGTTTGTGATTTGAAAAAATTGTTTGATGTTATAGTGTTGGATTATTGTTAAAAATGTTAGAGTTGTTGTTTAGTGTTAAGTGATTTTTGAATAAAAAATGTTGTGTTTTGAAAAAATGCTTTTGTCTTTTGTTTAGCTAGAAGAATGTTGAATTGATGCTCTTTCATTTCTTACTATCCCTCTCATGACAATCACTGAACGTTGCGAATCGAAAACCGTGTGGGGGATGTTTTCCTTCACGTCCGCGCTTTCACTTTAAGAACCGGGGTTGTTTCCAGTCTAACCATCCATTGTCGACTCATCCTCCTACGAAGATGTGCTCCAAACTAGCTAAGCTCAACGAAGCCTACGTGAATTTGCATAGGGTCAGACACAGTCTGATACCGAAGCCAGAAGAAATAGAGAACGTGAGAATGTTAAAAATCACTGAAGACCTGATAGAAGAGCTCTTCAGAGAAGAAGTGAACAGGGAGAAAGAAGAATGGACAGAGAAGTACAGACTTCAAAAACAGCAACAACAACAACAACAACAACAACAACAACAGCAGCAGCAACCTGAACCTGACAGAGGCTTTGTCGATTGCCGTATCGACACCAAAGAGTTCTTCTTCTCTTTCCGAAGAAGCAGACCTATTGCCAGAAAGTCTATAATCAGAGGACATCGCATTCTTAGAAACTAAAAAAGAATGCCATAGCAAACAAAAAAACAGCCCTTTTCAGGGCTACCCAATACTCTAGAAAAGAAATAACTATTAATTTGCCAATGTGTGAAGGTGGAGTAGTGTGAAAATAAACACTAACTCTTTTTCAAAAAAAAGTGAGGGTATGTGTTTGTGTGATTGTGTTTGTAAGTGATAAAGTAGGTTGGTGTGGATAGTAGATTAAAATGATGTTTGTTTTTTGGGCTGTTTGAGGTGTATATTTTGGGTTAGATTGGATTGCTTTGCGTATGTGGATAGTCTATTGAAGTGATGGGTAGCATAAAAAAGTGAGCGAGTGTTTCTTTTAGGTCCGCGCGTTGTTGTTTTTTGTTTGTTTTTTTGGTCATGATCTAGGTAAGATGAATTTTATGTTTTTAGGGGGATGTTTTCCTTCACGTTCGCGCTTTCAGTATAAATTGAAACTCGTTCGGCAGTCCAGCTACCCTTGTTGATTGATCAACACAGCCAGAAGAATGACTAGCAGAATAGTGAAACTGTTAGAACTCCAGATGCACCTGGAATATGCCAGGCGGATAGTAAACGAACTATCAGCGGAGGCTATAGTAGAAGAAGCAAGAATAAAGAAGGAAGAAGAGGAGAGAAGACAGAGGGAAGAGGAGGAAAAGAAAAGAGAAGAGATGATGTCGTTTAATATTCCTGAAACAGAGGATTGGGGTGCTGAAGCGAATCATCCTCCCTCTGCGCTCCCTAGAAGAAAGGTGAAAGAAGACTGGGGAAGAAGATGCGTGTGCGGCGCAAGGCCAGGAAGGTGCAACCATTAGATAGGTGCATCTGGAGTTTAAAAAAAAAAAAAAAAAAAACAGCCCTTTTCAGGGCTACCCAATACTCTAGAAAAGAAATAACAATGGATTTGCCAATGTGTGTAGGTAGAGTAGTGTGTATATAAACACTAACTCTTTTTTAAGATAGTGTGAGGGTATAAGTTTGTGTGTTTGTGTTTGTAAGAGCTCAGGTATGTTTGTGGGAATAGTAGATTATGGGTTTCTTAGCAAATGTGGAGAGTATAGTTAGGGTTATATTATAAGAAATGAGAAAGTAGGGGGATGTTTTCCTTCACGTACGCGCGATGTTGGGTCATGATCTAGGTAAGATCCATTTTATGTTTTTAGGGGATGTTTTCCTTCACGTTCGCGCTTTGAGTATAAGAACCCACAGTATTCGTCGTTCAAACCATTCTGTACAGAATAAAAAAGAAGATGGCTTCGAACCACCTTGACAAAATGGAAAAATTGCAAAACGTCCTCGACAATTTAGGAATGATGGAGCAAATGTTGGTTAACCTAAACGAGGATCACTATTCATATAGTCCCCATCGAGTGAAGATGGAGATAAACAATTTACGAAAAATGAAGGTAATCATCAGTGATCTGTTGAAAGAAATAAAGGAGGAGAAGGAGGATGAAGAGGAAAAGATAAGAATAAGAACATGGAACGAAAAAATTGAAAAAGAAGAGGAAAATGAGAAGAGGAAGAAAGAAGAAGAGGAGGAAGAGAAGAAAGAAGAGAAGGAGAAAAAAAAGAAGAGAAAGAGTGTTGGAGATAAAATAAGAAGTTGGTGGAGGAAAAGAAGAAATTAGAAGCAGAAGAAGAAGAAGAAAACCCAAAGGCCCTTTTCAGGGCCAGCCATATTTCTCGAAAAGAGATAGTCTTTGAATTGCCTAAATTTAAATTTAAATTTAAATTTAAATTTTAAAAAAACTTTTTAAAAAAAATCCCATGTTAAATTTCCCTTGTCCGTAGAGTGACCCACGATTTATTCCCATGTTCAATTCCCCTTGTCCGTAAAGTGTCCCACGATTTATTCCCATGTTAAATTCCCCTTGTCCGTAAAGTGTCCCACGATTTTTCTCCATGTTAAATTTCCATTATCCGTAAAGTGTCCCAAGGGTGTTTTTAATGCTAATTCCCATTATCCGTAAAGTGTCCCCATTCACTACTAACATTCTTCGATTTTCATTAAAATAACACTTTCTTCTTTTGCAACTTTTGCAAGCAATTACGGACCAGGTAAATGTACAATTTCAATCGAGTGAGAGAAAATGAGATCCCTTAATGTAGACAGTACATTGTAAATTTGCAGGAATAATGGTTCCTCTGAACATGTTCAAGATTCGTATTAAGGAGAATTACTAACACAAGTACAAAAGAAAGTGATTACATTATCAAAAGATCTTTTATTTTTAGAGTGTACACGCTCTGATATGAAATTTAGACCATCTGAATGTAATTCTGCTCACATATGAAAATTAAACCATCTTCAACGCAGATCTACTCAAATATGAAAATACATACATATATGCTTGTGTAGATGAACTTTGAGAACCCGGATGTAATTTTCTTTTTGATGTGCAACGCTGATATTTTGGAAATGAACTGAAAATCAAACGAAACCAAATTTTATTTTTGTTAAACGCGCAACATTCCCCAAATGTAGATATGAAGACCAAAACGTCAAAATTTGAATATTTAAAATATTTATAAAAATTTTAAACATCATTATAATAGTATATAAATAATATATATATATATATATATATATATATATATATATATATATATATATATATATATATATATATATATATATATATATATATGACCATCCAAACACACGGAGCAATCTGTCTACCTGATATATATTTTATTTATTCGTTATAGCAAGGTCTTTAGCTAAGTAATCCAAGTCCTAAAAGCTTTAAAATAGTCTAAATAATTGAAAAAATTCTGAAATGACTTAAACATCTAAATAATTGAATTCTGCGCCATCTTCAAATATTTACAGAATGGTTGTGTTCGTAGTGTTGGCTAGGAAGGCCACCGTTGTAGTGGCTGTATGGTCCAGGAAGCCAGCCGGGAGTTCCTTGAAGTTGTATACAGCATTTCCTATTATTTCCGTTGTCAATACAAGTACAGGTATGCTAAATACGTTCATCATGAAGCCAGCTGATGCCTGCAATAATAATAATAATAATAATAATAATAACAATAATAATTTTTATTTCTAAGGTTGACACATTTAGCACAAACTGTATATCAGTATGAATCACCCCCCTACCCCCCACCACACCCATATATATATATATATATATATATATATATATATATATATATATATATATATATATATATATATATATATATATATGTCTGTGACATGATGTCCCAATGCCAGACATCACTATAAACTGCCTTACTGCAGACATCGTAGCGATATTACTGAAAAAATTTTTTAAAGCTACGTTAAAATTCCAAATCACACACACACACACACGCACACACACACACACAAATCATTCTGGCTGAAACAGGTGTAATGACCGTAGTCAAATATAGTAACCCGTAGTCAAAGTAAAAAGTGTGTGCTGTCCTAATATAAATCCCTGTAGTTAGCCAATCAGAACTCAATAATTAGCATATGATATACTAAAAACATGTACCTACCATGTCAATCACCCGTAAGTAACCATATGAGAATACAACAGCATTTGGTGGCGTTGCAACAGGGAGCATAAAGGCGAAAGAAGTAGCTATGGCCCCTGGGAACATTAGATACATAGGGTTGACATTCAAGTTGACCGCCTTCCAAAAGAAAAGAAGATAATACCATGAATATTATTTTCAATAAAATGTACAAAACTTAACTAGTAACTAGCTCAAAGGTAATTTGAATCAAACAGAGCTAAATCTAATAGGTTGATATGAATTTTATAATGAATTGTTTTTCATATATGGTAATATTGAAGCAATCTACATACATACATAGATACATACATACATACATACATACATACATACATACATACCTACATACATACACACTGACAGACAGACAGCCATACAGACAGACAGACGAAGTAATGATATAGTAAAGAAACAATAAGCTAATGGAGCATGATAATGAATCCCCTTTTATCGATTTATCAAAATTAATAAATTCAAAGACAAAATCTTACGTCTTTGACTTATTGAATGCATATCCTTAAACTTTCATAATATTGCTTTTGTCACTCGCTGTTTCCTTTACACACTCAAATTATTCATAATGTTATATATGTTTCAAGGAACGAGAAAAGACAACCCACCAGTTTCGCTAGAATCGGCATCATCAACGTACACGTGGCAGCGTTACTTGTGACCTCTGTTGCCGTAGCTACGATAAAACAAAGTATCAAGTTCATGACCCATGGCTCCAAGTCACTAAAAACAGACATTTTCTCTCCGATCCAGACAGATAGTTTGGACGTCTGCAAAAAAAATTCGTATTTTGAAAATCACGTTTCTCACACATCCATTTACTTTTAAGCTGAAAGTATTACACAGGTGTAATTTTTAAAAATCTCATAATATGTTGACAAATGATTATGTCTTTATAATCTTTCCCATCTGAATGGCGGAATAAGTATCCGCTACAATGTTACATTTCTTAAATGATTCAGAAGATGAAATCAGCAAGGATAATCATAACAAGTTTCCTCTACATATAGGTTGTATTCAAGTGTAAATAATATGTTCCATTTTTAATCAGATTTAGTAGTGGCTGTTGAAAGTATTGTAATTACGGTTAAATAGCCGAACGATTCCCGTTCACCTATATCTTTTAATTTGGAGGGGATTGCCATAAACCTTCGGCTGTCATGGATAAATTAGCATATTTCTGTTTTACCTCCACCGCAGATGCCATCGCGAATCCGCCGCCAAGAAGAAGAAGCACTCCCCACGGCATTTTCTCGTGCACGACGGACCAATGGAGGAGCGGTTTAGTTCTTTCTTGCAATTCTGAATATGAAGAAAATTACATTTGTCACACAAAACTCGAGTAAATAATTGAAGATCCAACAAATGAACATCAGTAGTAAGTATACCGTAAGATTTTGACTATCGTTAAATTTAATTAATAAAATATGATTTGGTGAAAACGATAGATTCCAACCCAGAAAATCAAATCATAGCTCTCTAAATTTATCTCTTTAAATTACCAGACTGTATAGAAACTAAAATTATACGATAATTTCTTTTTACGTGTGTTTTGTCCATGTATTAATGAATAAAGACACCGAGAAGTATCTTGCTGGTGTGAATAAAGACACCGAGAAGTATCTTGCTGGTGTGAATAAAGACACCGAGAAGTATCTATAATTTCGGTGTCTTTAAATAATGCCTATTTGTCACAATTTGAACACAGATAAGCGTGTGGTGTAGCTAGTTGCTTTCAAGAAGAAAGGGTAGAAGGAGGAAATGTCTTACTCTAAATGAAATCGGGAAATAGGGTTTGTCTATGCTTACAATAACATTCCTCATAATTATTAGGCATGATTCTGGTTGGAGGAAGGATGGAAGAATACATATTAAAATGTCAAAACTCTGTTACTTATGAATTGATACATTTTAAACACCAACATTTAAGAGGTGTCAAGCAGTCAGAATTTAAATGTACAAAACGAAAATTTGAGCACAGCCACCTTCCTAACTTTACCGGGGGGGGGGGGATTTGAAATAAGGCAATTATTTTGTGTGATCCGATATTTTTGCAAACTGGAACATTTCAGTAGGGAAATAAAGGGATCACTTTTTCTGGTCAAGAGTTATTTATATAAAACCATAAAGATGGGGTATAAAAGTTTAAAAGATTATGGAGACGAAAAAGGAATGAATGGTAATACTTCCTGCATGAAAAGGAGACTGTGATGATACAGTTGACAATACATGACATCCTTATCAGAAACGTTTATAGAATAGGCAATGAATGGCTGTATTAAGAAACACAAATTCCTGGAGATATTTAAATACAACAAGTTTCAGGAATATAACGATGTGGGATACAAACAGTTCACTGTGACAAAGGAGTAACATATGTAAGGCATGCGAATTTGTGTTGATCACAAAAGGATTGAAGAAAGAAAAAAAAAAAACATTATAAACTATCCCGGTACCAAGCCAATGATACATGACTATCATACAAGCCAATGATACATGACTATCATACAAGCCAATGATACATGACAATCATACATGATAATGATACTCATGAAAATGTCAATAGATGACTTAAGTATAGAGGGTATATTTGTATATATCAAGACATCTACTAAATTGGATACATTTTGTGTCTATCAAGATATCTACTAAATTGGATGCATTTTATGTCTAAAAAAATATCTACTGAATTTGATACATTGATGTCTTTCAAGGTATCTACTGAATTTGATACATTTTGTGTCTATCAAGACATCTAGTAAATTGGATACATTTTTATCTGTTAAGACATCTACTAACCTGGATACATTTTGTCCTTACCAAGACATCGATACAGTTAGTGTCATTCGAGACATCTACTAAATTGGATACATTGTGCGTCATTCAAGACATCTACTAAATTAGATATATTTTGTATCTAGCAAGACATCGATACAGTTAGTGTCATTCGAGACATCTACTAAATTGGATATATTGTGCGTCTATCAAGACATCTACTAAATTAGATATATTTTGTATCTAGCAAGACATCGATACAGTTAGTGTCATTCGAGACATCTACTAAATTGGATACATTGTGCGTCTATCAAGACATCTACTAAATTGGATATATTTTGTATCTATTAAGACATCTACTCATCTGGATACAGTTTGTGTCTATAAAAATATCTACTGAATTGGATATATGTTGTATCTATCAAGACATGTACTAATCTGGATACATTTTGTATCTGTTGAGACATGTACTAATTTGGATACATTATGCAGGTTTCTGAAAACAAAAATTCATTTGCATTTTCTTGATCAGAAGATATACAACCCCCGAAAGTACCCAGTCTAGGTCTGTCAAAAATATTTCTTTTAAAGCGACTATTTTTCACCTAGAGCAATAAGCAACCATACCTAAGTTATGCCTAGATGCAAGATTAATACCTTAATTACTGTACATAGGAAGCTAACAAGGCACTTCGTGTACTCTTGTGACCCCTCATGTGTCCGTTTGCATACCAGCTCTGTGACAACAACGATCTACAGAAGGGAAGAGCTCACTGACCGTGAGGAGTCGTTAAAAAAAAAAAAACATGTTCAATTTAAAAATTTTCTATCATATACACAGTAAGTAATGCATTATACTTGCTTGGAGGTACAAAATACATACTGCTGTATTACAATCAAGGCCTAAATCAAACAAAAGAACACAAATGTATCGCCCACCATTATCCGAGATTTCCGCCCTAAACCGGTTATAACCACCCTGAATCGGTACTCTGAATACAAAGCAGTGTATAAAAATAAAATAAACCGGGTTTGGGTTTCATCGCCTATACATGGACATTTCGTAACAGCAGATGTTATACTTGTAGCAGTTTTAAAATTTCGTGTTTAATAACACAGAACCGAACCGCTGACAATTCGACCCGTAAATTCCCGCTCAATATACATTGAAGAAGCGCCGTCAGTTCATAATAGATGGTAAATATAAATTATGTATATTGATATTCTGCGTGATCTCTCCGTTATGTATCAGAGCGTGAACTTTCAGTTAAATTAATAAGGTTTGGTTACCCATTAGTGCTATAACTGAATCATTTATTATATCCATTTACAGTTTATGTTTCAATAAACATGATAACGATCTGTAACAACGAAGGTTGCTTTTAAGATCTCATAATACGACCTAGTGACTTTTTTTTTCTTTTCCTATGTAGTATACGTGTGCCGGTTGAACGTGTTTATTTTCTTTTCTTTTGTTTGTTTCTTTTTCTTCTTTTCTTTGTGTATGGTGGTGGAGGTTAAGGACGGTATTTTGTTTGTTTGTTGTTTTATTTTTGTTTTGTTATTTTACTTTTATCCCATATGTTAGTGTATTGTGCATGTTAGCAAAATATTTTTTGAAATTTATTCCGAGTCCGCTACATCTGTATTAATCCCGTCTTTTTTCAAATTAACTTGTTGCACCATTGTTACACCATTGTTACTACACCATTGTTACACCATGTAACTCCCATTTCTTATTTCAGATTTAGCATACATTTTGCCAAATAGCATTACTTATATCAGCGGTTAAGAAAATTAACATCGAAAATAAGTCAGTTGAGTAATGTGTTGAATGAAGACAGTAGATCTGTCATTTTCATGACATTTCTTTTGTAATTCCTTGATCCAAAAAACATCATTATTTTTTAATAACAGATCAATTTCAGGTAGAATATGGAATTTGAACGAAAAATAAATTCAACAATTTAAATTTTGATAATGAAAAAAGCCGCACATTTGCATTTTCTATATCAGTACCTATAAAGTAATATTAATAAAATAAGTAAGATGCACTGAATTAAAATTTGAATTTAGGCCAATTAACACAGCTAATTACTCTAATGATAGTATGAGCATCTTAAACTGTACAAGCCTTTTAAAGTTCGTCTATTTCGTGAGTGTGTGTGTGTGTGTGTGTGTGTGTGTGCCTTATATTCTAACAAGGTTAAGGCATCAAAGTGAAGACTCTGAAAAGACTAACCTACCTGTACCTCCACAACCGAATGCCTTCGGGATTTTAGTGGGAACAACAAACAGAAAAATGGAAATCAGGATGGCAGGTACGCAATCACTAATGTACCTGTTGATGAGGGGAAAACTGAGTTATTGCCCTTTACACCATTGACGGTATTACATCATAATGACGTGACAATAATGTATAAACTAATTTTTGTGGCTAACATTTTTATTTGTTTCTAAATATACTAGTAAAGGAAGTACATGTTCGTTTTATTACTAAATGTCGAAAGGTATTAGGATATTATTAGCCCATGCAATAGTGGGAAACATTGTGCTACAAACGCTAAATACAAAATGATTATTTGTCACTTATACCATATCATTACCAAGAATTAAATCCCAATGGTGTATACTCTAAGGAATAAAACAATATTCATTTGAAGCATATGATTATGCGGTTAATGCATATAATAAATAAATAAACAACCAAGGATACAAACAAACACACTTTACTTCTGTGAGTTAACTTTTTGCTCAATGTATATAAATGTTTTTTCATGTTTATCAATCTTAGTTCTGGGCAAACCAACAAGCGGGACTACTAACGACAACCTTGCCCCACTATTTGCTTTAACTCCTGTTTTCAGTTACCGGTAACCCTACAACATCCCTCGTTACGTGTTTCTTCCCAGAAATGGACAACTGTATCAAAAACAAGCCAGATTTGTTTAGGCTGTTACCTCAGTCCTACCCCACCACATTCCAATCTATGCATTTTTGCCATCTTCCATATGCCCCACGTTTACCTTTACCTATGTACGTATCTATCAACAATTCCGTGTCCTATCACACTTAGAAACAACAGCGGCTTGGGTGGACCAGCAAGACGTTATAGAGGCATGGACAAAAATGTAAATGAATGCGTGTAATCAAACAATTTACAACTTCAAAATTTAGTTTTCGCCCTGTACTTTTACATACACTTATTTAAAGCCCGAGGAAGAAAAGTCATAGTGCTTACTTCTTTTTGAACCAGTTCCCCCACCCTGATACTCCTCCCAAGTCACGTGTTATCCACAGCAACACCAGAATCACAAAATGAACCATCACTGCTGACTGAGCAAAGCTGAAAGGAATAGTGGTTAGCAGTATTGTAATTTGTAATGATGATGCTAATCCATTCAAAATTCTTCATAAAGTCAAATCTATATCAAATTATATTTCCTTATATGTGTCTGAATATATCTATTATTTCGTACTCGTATACATTTATTGTTACAGTGAAAAACAATGTATTAAGAATTTGTGTTTGATGCCACTTCTCAAAGATTATACACGAGGACTTATACAATCACACAAGCTACTCAGTCAAACACCATACCATTCAAAGGTGACGTATTCAACATGAACTGATGACATCATCAAAAAATTAAATGACAAAGCCCACTTACTTCTTGCGACTAATCATCGTATTATAATTTGATTCTTAGGTGTACGTGCGCATACGAAACAGTTATCAATCCAACAATAAATTGATTTCACAGATAATAAACTTGATACAAAATGATTACTCGATGGGTCCGAGCTTTCTGTATTCTTCTTGTATGATGGCTTTGACATTGCTTTTCGTCTTTTTGCCCTTGCGACAACCGCAAAAGCCCCTAAAGAATACAATGATAACGATTTTTAAAAATGTGTAATAATAATAAAATGTCGCAAAATGAACTGAATCTGCTGTCAAAAATATCTTCCATGAAAACGATGCCTCCAGTACGAACACTCGTCGTGGTAAAGCTTTTCGAGAAACCATTTGGTTAATGTATTGAAAATTAACGTGTATTATTAACGATAAATCCCTCTAACTGTATAACTGTATTGCATTATGTAACAGGGATTCTAAAATAAGTGGGCCATAAACTTCAAAGTCAGCAGAAAATGCATAGTTCGCCAGGACAATGAACGTTAAATCTTCATTTCCCGGAGATCTCTGTTATCATCAGATTTATATATTTTTTCAGACACATACAAATATATACTTACAAGGTGAATGATTAAACAATGGGAGTAGACTGAGTGTTGAAACTTAACTTAAAAAGTGATTCCTAGGAGCAAATTTATACTATTTTATTATAAAATTATCTCGAAAGATTTTTAAGAAAAAGAATCCATTTATATTCTGGTGTTTGGTATTTTTGTCGTTTTGTGACTTCCATCACTCGACTAAAAGTTGTTTGAGCTACGGTTTACGATCGATCTCAATGATTATTGAAATGACCGCTTCAGAACAAAGAATAGTAAGACCTGAAAAAGATAAACGTGGCTGTTACCTGCATCGCAGAAAGTGAATTTGAAGCCAAATCCACAAAATCACCAGAAGGATGATAGAAGTGGGAACACAAAACGCCATCCAGTTGGTGAATGTGATCGGAGAATCAAGGCCGTGCTTCTGGTATTCACTGAAATTGATCAGTACTACATGCCTTTAAGACAGATATATGTTGAATGGATTACATCAGAGACAGAATTGAAACAGCAACGTTTTCCTTTTGATTGCTAACGCTAACGAGGAGTGCAAAACAAAGAAGTCGAATCCTACGTACTGCATGTTGAAATCTTACATACGGTAGCAAAGAACATAACTCAACAACATAAATCAGTTATCCTATATGACGAGTGGAATCCAAACTCATCACCACTGCAAATGGATTCGTATCCGGGATCGAAGAATCAAATGTTCCTCGATGAGCTCACTAACCGTTTGTTCATTAGCACAGTAAGCAAAAGCTGCTGTAAGCGGAACTATTAATCGAAACCGTTTATCAGGTTCATCATATCAATGTATCCATGATAGAAGTCATCTGGAACAGGCAGATTGTGTGTACCAGACCCTTGAGACACAACTTTCCTCAAACGAATTACTTGACATCTTACTGGACTCTGTTTGAAGCGACATGATAATTAGGTACCAAAAGTAAACTCGGTAATTCGTAATACCAATTTGCAGTAGGTTATTGTTGTTATGGGGTTCGATTTTACCCATACCAAGGCAGGGATGAGGGGCATCTCCACTCTATGAATCAGGACAACTGAATGTGGAATTTCAGTTTGCATTAGCCCTGGAGAAATCAGCAATTGTAGTGGTGATTGCAAAATTCACAAAACCTCAGTAAGAACTACCGCCCTACGGGCAAGCATTTTTTATGCCCACATTGGGCAAGCCCGAGACTCAAACCCGCGCGTACAGAAGTGAGATGGCAGTGATCGGTCAAGACGATCTCTGTCATAATGACACATTATATAAAGTAATGTGTCATATGTTATCTTAATGACACAATGCATAAAGTAATCAGTGTCAGTTGTGCTGCTTTAAAGTAATTGCATTGCAGAAAATAATTGCATTACATAAAGTAAGCAGTGTGTCAAATCTTGTCTTAATGACACATTGCATAACATAATCAGTGTCAACTGTTCTTTTAGTGACATATTGCATAAAGTAATCAGTGGTATTTGTGCTGCCTTAAAGGAATTGCATTGCATAAAGTAATCATTGTATCAAATCTTGTCGTAATGACACATTGCAAAACGTAATCAGTGTGTCAAGTATTGTGTTAATGACACATTGCATAAAGTAAGTGCGTCAATTGTTGTCTTAATGACACATTGCATAATGTAATCTGTATTAATTTTTGTCTTAATAACACTGTATAAAGTAATCAATGTCAATTGTCTTGCTTTAAAGTAATTGCACTGCAGAAAGTAATTACATAACATAAAGTAAGCAGTGTGTCAAATCTTGTCTTAAAGTAACTGCATTACAGAAAGTAATTGCATTACATAAAGTAAGCAGTGTGTCAAATCTTGTCTTAATGACACATTGCATAAAGTAATCAGTGACAGTTGCTGTCTTAATGCCACATTGGAATAATAACCCGTTCTGACAACATATGAAGCTGTTATATATTTTATTAATGGTGTAACTAACGTATAACAGAAAATTACAAAGTCTTTAAAGCCTGAAAGTGAGGTACAAAATATTGATTGTATCGATTTGATTGCAGACTGTTTTGCAAAATAACTCGTGCTTGAACATTAGTTTTAGTATGGCAGAGTTAACTTTCTTGAGATGCGACTACATACCTATTTCTACGAGTGGATGTCAACAGTATTCCAAGATATTGAGGCAATAACGAAATGGCGAACGAATATAAGAAGGAACGGGCAAAATGCTATATCATCTCCAAGTCTCGTAGGAGATGGGATATATAGGCTCCCCGAAATCCCTGGATGTTACTAAGAGCCAATGTAATCCCGGAAAGATACAAATGAATATATCGCAGTTAGCTTGATACTGTAATACCAACTGATCAAACCTTCGCTGCTCTTTCGGAAAACATTTGCTTCAATTTAAATAAAAACGTAAAATTAAAACTGTGCGGAAGTGAATGAGTTTTAAGATTGAATTTTGCTAGTAAATCAATAAATACATGACATTTTCTTAATGAAATCTATCATATGCATTTTGCTGCTCTCTGGTAATATATGTTACATAGGTATCTCAGAATTATGTAACGTGATTTCATTTGTGTTCTTCTTGATGCGCTACTTAGGCTGACTTTGCAATGAGCGTAGGATATTAAAAACAGGAACAAATACAGACCTTTACTTTTCCTCTCAAAAAATATCTCTATAAATACAAAATACACACTTACATGTCAATCTGGCCCTTGAAGACAAGGTTGGGTCCTGTGCCAGTAACACTTCCGATTCCTCCAATATTGGCGGAATACGCAATGCACAAAGATAGTGCTTTGCACATGCGCATATAGTGAGGGTCTTGTCGCATTTCTTTAGCCGCCCCCTCCTCTTCGTTTTTCGCTTCTCCCTTTTTGACGCTTATGGAGACAAAAAAGCAAGAGGGAAATATCAACATCATTTAACTTCCGCTCCTGTTAAGGACTTTTCCTTTAATCAAAATGGTGGTTTTGTTAAGAGGTACCTCATCAAACTTTAGTGAATACATGATGAAAATTACTAGCACAATAGACGTGAATATCTCAAGCTTACATTTTAAATGCATAGTTTTCTACACCCAGAAATATAATCGACGATCTTGAAACTTTGTCAGCATTTTCTAGCTTGTCCTTTTGTGTCTCGCTTTTACGCTACTAATTTTACCCACGTCAGCAGAAGTGTGACAAAACGGAGCTTTGAGATCGATGGCCAAACCCAATACTTAAGACCTGAACACCTTTCATAATTCACCATAACACTTTCCAATGAAGACGTTTTGTACACACGTGCATCCATGCTGGTAACCCGCGTTGTAAGCGAAGCGAGGTTTCCACGTGGTGACCCAGTATTCTCGACAGATCAATGTAGCTCGTAGGTTGTTGTGTCACTGTTATTGTTGATATGTGGCCCTATGCCTGTAGTATACAGACTGTGTGGTCAGAAAATGGAATTTTCTGCGTGTCTGCGTGTCTATAATTCTAAGAATAAAACTTGCATTGCATTATACAAGAGATTAACCGCAGCCGATGTGAAAACTACTCAAATTATTGTTGGTGGAAATGTTGATTTAGTAGTCTGGGACATAGAATTAGTATACAATTATGCCAGCTGTAATAAACGTGTAGGGGGGCCACGTCACGTATGCGATTTTTAACAATATTCAAGCCAGATATATACATCATCGAGTAACAATTTTTAAATGTATTCATTTTTAAATCATCGGTAAATAAAAATGGGTGTATCATATTTTTGTCAGTGTCGATACGTTTATATATGAGTTATTTTTTGTTACGTGCTAAAAGTTCTCGGCGGCCAAATCAACAAGTATGTCACATCCTTGGTCGAGAAATTTCGTGTTAGAATCACACCCGCAGGAAATTATATTTTTCATTTTTAGTTTTGAAAATATCAAATTTAGGCTGCGTTGCGCACAATATAATACTAAAATTTGATGATGCACTGATGAATGTTGATTAGAACGACGAGTCTTTAAATGAGTTGCCAGTGAGACTAATCCTGCGACGATGACGACGACATTGAAATGATTAGTAAAGACAGCGATATCGAATACTGCCATGTTCAAAATGGTTTTTAAAATGTTTTTGATAATAATATATCGATGGCAAAACACAGCCGACTTTCTTGAGGTATTACAAATGATCTTCAACGCTGCAGAAACGAAACAGCGCAGTCAATGGAAAAAAATTTATCAGCCGCCGTTGCTAAGTCCAATAAAACAAAAGTCATAGCTGAGATATACAGGCAGTCCTAGACATTTGATATTGTTGGATAAAAACGTGCAAGGTTCGCCTTATTCGAGTTGTTGCAATACTCTGTGATAATTCATTGGAGCTCATTTGGGCAGGCAGTTCTAACCAATATTCTAGTCTTTTGACTAACTCTAGTATTTTGACCAAGTCTATTATTTTGACCTTGTCTAGCCTTTTGACCTAGTCTAGTCTTTTGACCTAGTCTATTATTTTGACCTAGTCTAGTCTTTTGACCTAGTCTAGTCTTCTGACCTAGTCTAGTCTTTTTACCAAGTCTAGTCTTTTGACCTTTGTTTATTATTTTGTCTAGTCTTTTGACATCAAGATTCAGATACTGCGATATGCGCATCAGGAGATAAAACGATAGCGACTGGAAAATGCAACCAATTGCATTTGTTTTCTGTATATATAACGTTAAATGCCATTTAACGCAATCGTTCCAAAAGGCATATGTCTTGAAAAACGTCAACTCTGCGGCAGAACATGCTATTGTGAATATTGTAAAGCATATTTCCTCGCGTTACGCGTTCGCTCTGTGCCCGAGTCACGTAATCTGCTTTGACGACCGTGCTGACCTCTCGCCACAAATGTGTCCAAAAATATACTTCAACCGCAACAGATTTTACGAGAAGACCTCGTAACGGGCAATAGGTTATCGTTTGCACCACAAATCTAATCCACATGTGAAACCGTAGAGGAGGTGAAGAAAGTTGCAGAAACAACAGAAGCAATACAGAAGTAATAATGGACAATCGACGAGGCGGGGGGTGGGGTGGGGCGGGGGGGGGGTTACATGAATCCAAGAACATCTCTGAGAAATCGGACAGAGCCTTGATGTAGTTGCAAAAGGCACCCTTACACTCGACCAAGTGTTGGAAAGGCAATTAAGATGAGTCCACGACGACCTCTCGCGTACAAATTGTAGATGAAAAATACCGGTTGAATCCTTAAAAGAAGAAACTCACAGGGTGATCTTTAATAATCCTGTTTATACCGCTCTTTACAAAACTCCAACCTCAGACTGGAAAGAATACATGTTGAAACATCGAAGACATATCTTGCATACATGAACCGTGAATTGGCCAAAATGATATTCAACATGGGTGCACTGCATTACCTGTATATCGGTTTACCGTGGAATTTATATCCGGTGGTATGTATCTCAGTACTTTTAAAATGTACCAATACACAGGTAGTTTCATTTCCATGATAAAATATTTGTAGAAATTATTACTATTTTCTTTACAAAATAGTTGTATTTGTCAAAAATTAATTTAGACTATTTTAAGTACTGTTGTATTCATAAACCTTTAATCACGTTTGACATATTTCAAAATGCCGACTGGGATGTTGGGAAAGATATTTGCGCCAAATACAACTTTTGGACAAATTTCAGTATAAAAACATAAACAGGGCGTCATTTTGTATCACTGATTGTGGATGTTAATATGTTAACTGCATGAATTCATTTGTAAGAATTATAATCATCTTCAGGTGTTGAGTTGTTTTCTGTTTGAATTTTACGTAATTTCTCTAGGCTGCGATTTTCTTTCGAGCCTAGATAGACTGTTTTCTTTTATCTTAAGATATTTTTTTTTCCAAATAATATAAATGGATGTGATCGAGTTATTTTACTTTAAATCGGAGCAAGCTATTTTCCCATTTTTTGAGAGCCCGAAAACAAAACAAAAACACACACACACACGTCACGAACTTTTGGATCAACTGGAATCACTTGTGGAATCAGTTCGCGCCCGTAATAATGCGCCAGAACTTAGTGGAGCCACGTCGATTTGTCCGCTTTTGTTTGTTCCTCGACAGTACTGCGTTTGACATAGGTGCGCCAATTATGGTAGATCTCAGCGTCAGAGATTTTAAGTGTTATTTGTAGCCGGCTAGGGACAGCCAGCTATTCAAAATAGAATTACAAATGCAGAAAACGTCTATATGATTTCTTTATGTGTGAGGTTTTCATGTGAATCGATAGAAAACTTGTACGAGCCTGACATCATTAACAATTCTCCCAGGGTAGCCAGATTGGATTTGTCAACAACGGCGTCATGGAACTGTTCAAAGTGCACGATATCTCATCGACGGAAGGAACACGAAGATTATTGAACTCACAGCGAACATAATGCTAGATCCGCTGGCCTGTCTATAATGTTTATCAAGGATACAGCCGACCATGCAGACCATGTACAGCATCAAAACAATTTTAAATGTTCAATTTAAGCCACTGCCGTTCTTAGAGGCGTCAGTGCTAATTTCAACATTACGTCCTCGCAGCGCCAATGACAACTTAAAGAAACCTTAATGTTTTCGTGTGTGATTCCTCTCAGTAACATATTTGTGTTTTACGGACATGTCCGCAAGGTTATTTTCAGGGCTAACCTGTAAGGGCGACGCCAGCAATGCAATCAGGCAAGACGTTGTTATCGCTGATGGCAAAGTTGAGTTGTTAAATTTAACATTGTAAATACCTGTGCTGGCCCATATGTGCCTAGAGAATCACGTTTGTTGTAGTTTATGCAATCTGGAGATGCGTCAATGCTGTCATTTCTCGCGTTCAGCACAAACTCGCTATCAAGGAACAGTTTACAATGCAAATGAGTACCTAACATGGTCTAAGCGCTCCAAGTACCTGTTAATGGCGTTTCAAAATATGAACGAATAACTGACGGGTTATCCTATAGTGTAATGATACGTAACCAGGTAGGTGTGTCTAAAGTTTCTCTATGGTTAAAAGACCCACCCGAAAAAGTTTTACTTAACTTCGAAGCTACTGAAGTCGCAATTGCATCTAGCAAGTTATGGTCGTACATGCATCGGCAACAAAATACTAACATTGGTCTGCAGATTTCCAAGACGTCTGTCGGACTTATGACCGTGAAAAAGGTGGTTGGTGGACGCATAACGTTTCGTAGACATATAATCAAAAGGAAACATCTTTGACTATCCGGGACAATTCGCCAAATATCCAAAGCCAACAGTCTTCGACTATACGGGGCGACTCGCAAAATACCTTCAGACCAAGGTTTATGGTCGTTGCATAACTGTAGACCAGTTGGTATTTACTTGCAATGACTAAGTCTATCAAGTATATTTATCTGGGATGATTGCCTCTCATGTGAAAACCTTAAATCGTCAATTTGGATTAATCAGTAGAACTTGTTAATCGTTGGGCTTGCACCGCTGCATGAATTTGCTGATAGCACACGGAGGCTTTGCCCGTGGCGCTAGCGTCCCTCAGCGACCGCTGTTTTATTCGACACTACCGTTACAAACTCGAGGGGACGATCCAATACGCGGACATCTTGCTGTTAAAGCAATGCATGCACTCGCGGGAAGCCCAACCCCACAAGCACTTGTTGATTTTATATTGCCGTTGCGAATAACCCGGCCGAAATCACCGATAACGAGGAAATCGGAGACTTTGGACTGATGGCTGCCCGTATTAAGGCTTATGTTGACAGTATTGATGCTGTAACGAAACAAAACGTGGATGCAATTGTCGCCCAGGCGCTATCAGCAATACACGCAAATACACGTAATACATTACTGTATTGTATTGTATTCGGGAGAATATTAACCAGCGACTAAGAAGACAAAAATTCATATAGCAGATAGTCGATTTGTTTTCACTGTTTGCCAGCGTTCATCGGTCTTACTCCGAGCTCGCAGCTGCTGCATAGATCTGCAGAAAAATATTTCCGGAACACCCCGTGAAAAATGTATGTGGGGATCCACGCGGGTTACAATCGCGGATGCACGCGTGTGCAAAATTTCTCAGTGGAAAATTTGGGGTTTCGTGCATGGTAATTGGAAAATGTTAGTCGGTCTCACAGTTCGATTATTATACTACTACTACAGATGAATGTCTGCTACTTACGTAATGTTCGAGTTTTAAGAGAAACAAGAAACGGACTGGAGATAAGATGTCATTCGTTTCCACTTCTGAAAGCGATAATGATGATTGTGTTGGTGTTGGTTGTAGTAATACTTATAGTGTTACCTTGTAATGGGGATATAAATGGTAAAGCCAATAAATAAATATGATGGGAAATATTTTGTAATAGTAGTAGTTGTGATACATACTCGCTGCACTTCTCGTGGAGATCAACGTTTGCGTCGCCATTTTGAGTTGTTTTAGAGTTTTCAGGTAAGGCTTTTAGGTCAATTTCTTTCACGTCCAATGCCAGATTTTCCACACCTGAACGAAATATAAAAACCCAAAAATTGTTTTCATTAATCTATTCAAACACGATTCACATTTTATATGCAAAGTCACGTAATGTACAGTTTTAATGAAACCTGTACAGGTATATAGAATTTCAGCCATATTTTTGTTATTGATTTACAAATGATTTAGAGCTGTGCCCTTGAAGATGGTGAGTGTAAACATATACTATCATATAATGACTGCAAATAAGTGACATGTGTAAATATCTCATCAAATCATTATATCCAAGAGGACGTGTACAAACATGTCAATAATCCACTATCATCTTTGCACTGGATCGAAGTGACGTGTGTAATATTATACAAGCTAAGGGTCGCGTACAAAAATGCGCTATATCATCAGTGATATATCCGTATGGCGTGTGTTAACAACCACAGTCATACTAGCACAGCAACCAAGTAGCGTGTGCAAACATCAATCAATAAAAAAAATATTGAATCTATGTGGCGTGTGTAAATATCGACTATCATACTAGCACTGTATCCAAATGGTGTGTGTAAATAGCCACTATATTACAAGCACAGTATCCAAATTGCGTGTGTGCACACCCACTATCCAACTAGTACAGTATCCAAGTGGCGTATGTACACATATACTGTCATTCAAGCACATTATCCAGGTGGCGTGTGTAAATATACACTGTCGTACTAGCACAGTATCCAAGTGGCGTATGTGCACACGCACCATCATACTACTACAGTATCCAAGTGGCGTGTACAGTTGTGTTAGAGATTCGTCAAAGTACTAGATATTGAACTCTGGATACCTTTTTTTGTTCGTCCGTTCTTTGTTTGATTTTGTGTTTTTATTCATATCATGTGGTTTTGTCACTGTCAGATAATAGCTATAATACATTACTTAATTCAGGCAATGTCTGTACGCAAATGTTAATTATTATTTAATTAAGACAATGTCTGTACACAAAATGTTATCTTATTACTTAATTCAGACAATATCTGTACACAAATCTTATCTTACTACTTAATTCAGACAATGTCTGTACACAAATGTTATCTTTAGCATCTACACTATTGCATACTAATAAACTATGTGATCAGGGGCAGATCGAGAAAAATCGTTTAACGGAAGCGTAAACAAGTATGCGATGGGACTTTTGGATGGAATACCCGATGGGGTCCAGAGCAGCGGAGCCTCTTACAGCTCCTGAACTGACTCTAGGAAACGTTTCGTTTGTTCCGAGCTCACTATTTATTGCCGTTGGGGAGCGGTGGGGGCAGCTTCGCCCCAACCTACCCGCCCCACTTGAATCGGCCCCTTGTAATAATTGCTGTTAAGCTGTAGAAAATTTGCATTGAAATTACTGAAACTTTCATGCTCATTACACA
Source organism: Sinohyriopsis cumingii (assembly GCA_028554795.2). Classification (NCBI taxonomy): domain Eukaryota; kingdom Metazoa; phylum Mollusca; class Bivalvia; order Unionida; family Unionidae; genus Sinohyriopsis; species Sinohyriopsis cumingii. The sequence continues at coordinate 63,720,709 of CM068841.1, forward strand.
CGTGATTCTCGATGAATTCTAATTACGTGGTCTCGAGGTCATAAAACGTTTATCTTGGGTTTGAGCCCGATATTATGTATTAATAAATCACAAATAAAAACCGTTACTCTTCTAAAACTAACATTGATTGGCTATGTGTGGAAGCTAAAGCCTTCCATGTGTTCGCATCAATCTTTTCTGAACCGTTTCATTTCGCTTTTCTTCTCATATCTCAGTAAGATTGTGATATCCAGTATTTGGCTATTGCATTTTCATTTTTGTCTCTCTGAGGTACTAAAACAGTTGCTATTGTGCTTGGGTCTGACATATGATCAAGTGTAATCCTTACAAAGCTAAACGAAAACTATATCTGTCTATTTTTTCCTTTGCTTGCATAGAAAACTTATCGGTACGTGAAGTCCAAGTTTTCTAATATGACTCGTATATCACTAGTTCCTCAGAAAGCAAAATAACAAAAACTATAACGATAAACTATAATATTTTTTATAAATAACATTCGTAGCCAAACGTTCCATTTTATCTATATCATTTTTGTCAATATAATTCAAATTCTTATCTTGCGTGTTTAAATTCTTCCTACCGTCCACTTCCTTGATGTCTACCTCTGTCTTTTTAATCTGCACGAGAATAGCGTTAGCGATTGGAATCATCATGGCGGTGGTGGCGGTGTTACTGATCCACATGGACAGGAACCACGTGGGCACCATCAGTCCCAACATTAGCCTGTAAGATTTACACAAAATGATACATATCAAAGTAGCACATAAATAAGCCTCACGGAAAATGGCTTCGTATCACAAATTGCTCTCACGGTTAACCTTTGATCCCATGACCTGCGAGGACATAAAATGATTAAATCCGTCAAAGAACAAATTGATGTAACATTTCCGTGTGATTGAATACGTTTTGCGGATGTTACAGCATGTAAAAGAAAATATATATTTTATTGCAGGTGACCGTTTACTTTGACTTTAATAAATTGGTGAAGAACACGTGAAAATGATAGCTAAGAGTCTTCTTCGTTTGCAATACAAAACAAGACGTTTAATGATACCACAAGTATGCTTTCTTAACCTGTGGGTATCTAGTCCAACATGACCGTAATATGTGACAAATTTCAAAGCAATCCGTAAAGGATAGAGCAAACTGAAAGCAAGTTGTCTTCACAACATTGTGTCTTAAACTGAAATCAGCTGTAAAATTTCTAACAAACATTGTGTCAGCAAATTGAATTTTTGTCAGTATGTGCATGATTTTAAATGGTGCCAAAACATTTACAAAGCTTTATAGAGATCCGCTTAAAACTCTTGAACTAGTTGTGTATGCAAGCTGTTATGCACTCCAGTAAACAAGGGAAATAACTATAACAAGCATCGCAAGAACACAGTGACTTGTCCATAACGTTTTTTCAGGTGTCGATCAAAACACATCTTAAGTTTCATGGGGATCCAATGAAATTTGTGAGACTAGTTGCGATCATAAAATTCTGTCATACCCAAGATTCAGCTGCAAAAGAAAAAGGTAAATAACTCTTACGAAAATTCTGTGAACAAGGTGATGAACAGAATACACAAGTTTCATGACAATCCTTCAAAAAACTGCAGCACTAGTTTCGCTAACGAGATTTTATGACACAGAATATAAACTGCAAAACAAAATGGGTAATAACTCCAACAAATAAAGCGCGAGTAAAGGGATTTGTCTATATGTAGATCTTCACGTGATGACCATATTATTTGATCAAGTTTTAATCAGAAAGGAACTGTGAGACTATTTCCGCTGAACAGATTATGTCATAGTCAAGGTCAAAAAGGGCAGTAACTGAAACAACACTGCAGGGGAAACGTGGATTTTTTTACTATGAGTATCTTCAGGTTATACGATAAGATTTGCCAAGTTTCATAACAATTCATGAAAAATTATGGTTGCGCCAATGAGATCAAAAAGACGGAAACAATGATTACTATATAGTTTAGACTTTAAAGAGTCTGTGGTATAACAAAACCAACCAACAAAAATATTTCATTTCCATCCAATTGCCAAATCGATTACTGAATTGATTTTTATGATGATTATTGAAAGTATCGACTGCAACAAGGGTATTATTAAAGAAACATTCTGAACAATGAAAGCCGGGTTATATATACCAGACTGTAGCTAAATTACTTACCATCTTGGTTCTGATCCAACAAACATCAGGATTTTTAAGGCGACGCGTTTATGGATGTTCCAATGTTCTATTGCAGCAGCCATAATAAGACTACCGATCAACAATGTAGAGGCATCCTGATAATGTACAAGCATTTTGTCATCAGAATGCATCTTTTGGAACCAAAACAAAAAACGACAAACAATATTTATTTCTCATAACAAAGTGTCTGTATAATTACTTGAAACTCTGCAGTAAATATATTTGAATTGCGACTTTTGATACTACTTTTATTCAACTCACTACAGAATAAGCTATGCAATTAAATAAATAAAATAACAGCTCAGTTGGCAAATACTAATCACTATATAAAAATATTATGATCTGTCTTAAATTTATTAAGGTAAACAAAAAACGTGCAAGAGAACGCGGAACGAAACATTTTGGAGATGATGAAGTAATACATTACAGAAACTGGCATTGTTTGAAATTTTTTTAAGTTTCTACTCTAAATACGTAGTTTGTTATCCATTTGCATCTAAGGTTATAATAAAACTGAAGGAATGAATATAAATATGTGTATGTAAATATTGTTTGCATATAGATCTGATTTTAACTTTAAAATATAAACAAATTACATTTATGTATTTTGTCGACACTTCCTTTGCTGTCATGAGCCCCAAAACCGGAAACAGTATAATGGGAAGCAATGACGTCACTGCAATCGGAAGTGCTTCTGTTACCCAGTAGACAGCCATAATCAACACTGCGTACGCACATAGCGCCTCCTGAAAACATCGTTAATATAAATACTTCGTTCAGTACTAAATGAAACAGTATGGTCTCACCTTTCGTATAGCAATCTCCAAGAGATTTTTTATCTTACCTAGCAAATCGATTCATTTTCAAGCAATCTATAGAAATATCGTTTAGAAAGGCCGCGTGCAGTTTCTACAGTTTGGGGGAGTAACATCGGACCTATAACAGTTCACAAGAACAGTGGTTTCTAATAGTTACTAACAAAAAGTATCCACACACAAAATGTCTTCCACCTGAAAATTTGCGTTTAAAATACATTCTGGCTAACGAAATATACGGACCAGAATAAGACATAAGAGAGACGATCGGTACAAGTGCGATATTTTTAAAATATTCAGAATATAATAATACTAATCTGTTTCAAGGGGGGGGGGGACATTTTCACTTGAAATAGTAAAATAAATGAGTGAAAATCTTCTGAATAAAACTAGATCGCGATATGTCATAAGACGGCCGATCCCTGGTGTTTAAATCTTGGTTCAGTGAATGTTGGACGAACAGACAAACTCGATAATTATTGATGGACAAGTAACAGCTTCCACATCTTAATGGACATTCAAATATAAGTAAGCACTTTAAAAAATAATGGAAAAAAATATAGATTTTGCATATTTTGATAAGTGAATGGTTACTGGCGGACAGACACATGCTCAGCTATAATTAATAGACAAACAGAAAAATGATGACAAACTGACAAACATGTGATCACTGATGTATGATAAGGAAGCAGAAACGATAACAACAATCGCAAAGAGCTAATGGCACGATTTCTGACGCTGCCGTTTACTTACAATTAATAAGACAAAACCACAAAAATGTTAATGTATTATTTTATGGCTGTGAAAATATAGAACAATACGTGTCTTTGTTGGTGTGTGTGTGTGTGTGAGAGAGAGAGAGAGAGAGAGAGAGACCGTTCAATAGGCAGAGAGTCTTTTGTGGTTAAAAAGGGTACCTATACAGTTGTTTATTCAAAGTAGTAGTAGTAGTTATTTCTTTTGAAACATAGAGATTCTACGTGTGTTTTTATCAACTCCGAAACATTTGTGTGCTTTTATCACAAGCACACAAATTAACTTTACCCGTCCTCAATGAGTTTCGATGAGGCTATTATTACATTTTCTAAATATAAACGTTTATATATTTTTCCCGCGTTTAGTTTGATGCCATTCCTTTGGTGAATGACACAATGCCATCAGTTCCTACGCAACACAGATGGTAATGATGACGAAATTCAAGGTATATGAACGTATCTGAGTTAACGAAACATCGGCACATTCTTTGCAACATATCATTTTTAATTGTTCTTTCAAAGTCTGTTGGCTAAAGATATTCGTTTTTAACTCCTTTGATGGCTGACATGATCCGCTCCGTAACTGTTCGAAAGTTTGCTTTTTCTTTCCATTTTGGCTAGAAATATACATTTTTCATATCGTTTACTACTTAACCAGACATATACACATTACATAAACAAAGAAAGGTTATCTTTTATCGAAGATATTTTACATAGTTTTACTTCGTCAGGTTAATTAAATATCATATAAAACTGTATTAAATTAATTTCCAATATCTGAGATTCGGGAATGTAAAACGTTACTCGGGGTATTGAAATTCGAATCGCTTTTTTTAAATTATATCTCATTTCATTTGTTTTAAGCTTTAAAAAATTACAAATGCAAATAAAAATTCAGCACCTGCTATTTAATATTAATTAAATATGAATATAATGACCGACATTTATAGTGAAAGTGACCTGTCACGCTTCTAGCGCAAATGCGTGAGAGTGAACGTGACTGGACGAGCACTCGAGAAAACGATATCATTAATTAGGTGAGTCATAACCAGTATTTGTAACTTTCATGACTATCAACCAGCATTCTGAATCTTAAGACTATTACAAACTGAGATAAACGTCATTAAGGTTTATATACCAGTTATGGTCATTACACCATTACATCATGTATTTTGGTCACAGGATTTCAAAGGAGAACAGCAGAAACTATATGTTTTTATTGCAATTCATTCTAACTGATAGGAGTACCTACGTTACAGTACTGATATTAAAAATAAGTACAATTATTTTAGCTGATGCCACTAAAACAACTGATTCATTTTTTTAAATTTCAAAACTTCACAAAAAATGTCAAACTCCAAAACAGTTCAGTCCTATTTTGAATAAACCTTATAAATAAATTGGAAAACACACTCATATTTCTTTACACCGTATTAGTTATGGATTCAAAGTAAAGTGGTCACGGATATTACGTTGGAGTGGTCAGTTCAAAAATGAATGTAATGTTTTGAACTTCGTTCAGTTTTGGTATAGTTTCGAAGCTAAAAATAATTAAAATGTCAAGTGATAGTTTCATAAATAGTTTTACCTCAAATAACGTAATCTATGTACTTATAACAGTTAGAATAAATTACTATTTACACGAAAAAGTGCCATTGATGTGATATGGCTATCATTCGACCGAAATAGTTGTAACAAAATGTAACATTGATGAATCTTTATTTTTTGTTTGACAGAGTTTAACAGGCTTCGCACGCGCGCGCGCGTATTCGGGTGTGCTGTTGATTCTGCGTAGTTTGGAAAAGCATTGCATGACTTGGACAGTGATAATTTTGGACACAGACTTAAATTCTTCAGAAATGGAAACTAACCCTTCTACAACTCCTCCAAACATACAGCAAAAGAAACAATATCAACAGTTACTTTGTATGTACAAGAGTTTTGACAATGTGGCTAGGTGTTTTGCAAATCTACATTTAAAAGTTCAAACTGAGATTGAGGCCATGAGCATGCCAATAATGAGTTTGCGGACCTGATAAAAAGGATAATATCCAAAATAAAATACACGATCAACCAAGAAATACAGGAGCAAATTAAATTGGGAATCTGTGGTAGAAAGTGGAGTATTTTAATTAGGGGTACATGGGTACCAAAGAAAGGAAAATTCATTTATTACAGTAATTGCAGCTCGAGAGTTCGTCGTGAACACCCTGAAATAAAAACTAAACGGAATCCTTCAGCGCAAGCTTATTTTAAAGTTTTCTGAATGGTTTAATACCATGAGTTTGCATTGGTCAGAAACAAATTAGGGTTCAAGTGTTTTGTTCACATCAGACATTGGCTGGAGCACGGAGAAATAATTTGAATCTGAGGTCGACACCAGATACACGGGTTACCTTATCGTTTGATTGGTGGAAAACACCAGATACACGGGTTACCTTATCGTTTGATTGGTGGAAAACACCAGATACACGGGTTACCTTATCGTTTGATTGGTGGAAAACAATATCGATGTTAGAAAGAAGAATGCTATATAATTCTATAGACAAACAAATAAATATTTGTAACTTAGAACTTGATTTTCAGCCGCGGATACAACAATGTCACATCGAGAAACTAACTTCATGTTTATTCTTTATTCATAAATGATTTTATTTTAATCAATTGCACCACATTCAATGCCTCTTCAGTGTAACCCAAATCCAGTTTCAGGATCGATTCTCCTGAAAACTTTTCATTCGACTAGCCTCGCACAAAGTTGATGTTGAGAACGTGCGCAGAGTGCAAATGTGTCTAACAACTAGCGAATAATGTTTAACAACTGCATGAGTCTGGCATTAGGTCGATGTTTCCCCAATTTACAAGGACCTCAAGTCAACATTCTTTGTCAACTGAAAGAGGCTAATACCACAAATATTTTTCATCGAAGCAAACTAACGACCACACACTCGCCAGACTCTTTTTGTCACTTGCATCTTTTTTTCTTGCCTCTCAATTGTATGACTTATTATTACACCTTTCTAAGCTTCAAACCGTGTTTTGTACCACGTTCTTACAAAACGTGACAAAAAACTTAGAACATAAACTTATTCATGTCTCGAACGAACACATACTTATGCTCGAAACTATCAACATATTTCTAATGTTAGGACACGAGGATGGAGCCATAAACAAAGCCATATCATAAAGTCTCCTCAATACTATATAATATCAACCCTGCTCCTTTTAACTGTTTAGTTATTCAGTTTGAAAAATATCTTCAAAATTCCAATTAAATAAATAATCACCATTCTCCAACAAAGACATAAATGAGGGCGTACTAATAATAACACATACCCTAGCTTTGTATTATTATTATTATTATTAAAAGCTTATGTACATGAATACACAGGCACCCTGAGCACTTCTTGTACAACTTCGTGCGAAGCTAGATAATTCAGATGTTTTCGGAACAAAATGACGTCATCATTATTCCACCCCTCCCCAACCATCCGATAGCTACTTCGTGCATTGAAACTTGCTTACATGTCAATATGCAATATGCTACACATAGGGATGGGATTGTCTTTCAGTCATGCATTTTCTTTCAAACGTTCAAACCATGAAATAGCTTGTGACTAAGACTTTGAAGTGTTTCCCAAATGTTCCGAAAACGGTTTGAACTTGACAAACATGCAATGGTATATCATCGTTAACTTGAGATAATCCGTTTGGAATAATGTAAGATATATATATATATATATATATATATATATATATATATATATATATATATATATATATATATATATATATATATATATATATATATATATATCGTATCGTAGGAAACTATGTTGCTTAAATCTTCTTATGCTAGGTAAGAAAGCTCGTACAACGATACGTACCAGCTCTACATACGGGCTCTTTCTATTCATGTTTACTACATTATTGCAGTAAAAACATAAAAGTAAATTAATGAATATCGAAATATGGCTACTACTACAAATAATAACGCTATTTTCCTTGAAACCCTTATGTTCTGGCTCAAAAATACTTTACAAGAAACTTTTCTTGGAGAAATGATAGATTCTAATCTCTGACAACCAGTATCGTAAAATGCAGATGTTAAGAAACTGTGGTTGTTGTTGTTGCAAATTATGGACGTTGTTGTTGCAAATTATGGATGTTGTTGTTGCAAATTATGGTTGTTGTTGTTGCAAATCATGGCTGTTGAAAGTGCTGTCCTGAATAATATTATTACATTTTAAGTGGACATTCACATTCTTGCGCCGCTGTAAACAAAAAAGACGTAGTCTTTTATTTGTGACATCTAAGATAGCATCGTTTCAGTTTCGTTTCAGATAATATCTTCTGATTTGTATTGTTTAAGTTTGACTACCAGAGAAAACACAAACAAAGAAATCAAGTGACAAATTTAATTAAATCCTATCTTTATAAGAATGAAGGTTTTATAGGACGACCGTTGTCGGCATGGAATGTCGTTAGCTTTCTGTTTTCATACATACACGACGTTAACTTAACAACAGACTGTCAGTTAAATGCAGAAACCACACACAGACAAGAATGAAGTTTTTTTTTTTTAGAACGACCGTTGTCGGCATGGAATGTCGTTGGCTTTCTGTTTTCGTACATACACGACGTTAACATAACAACAGCCTGTCAATTAAAAGCAGAAACCACACACAGACAAGAATGTGTCATTATTCGTCATGCAGTCCGTCCACCAGGCACGCGTTCACCAACCAGGATGCGACTAGCATATGTTTTCGTAATCCCTGATATGATGGACTCAATGTATTAATTCAATTCCCTTATTAAACTAAATTAAACACACTCGTATTAAAAATTCAATAACTTTAAATGTTTAAATGGTCATGATCAAGTCTATTGTCTTCGGCATAGACCCATCTTTCATCCAATATGTTATTTGGAGAAAACCATGTACCGCATCATTTGTTTGATCTACCTGTGTTTACAATTTGACACCTAAAGAATCGGGTGTTAATTTTAGTAAAGACTGTTTCAGTGTTAAGTTTGTAAAATTTATTCTTCTTTATCAGTATTGTAAGCTCTCGAAATTTTACTTTTCATTATCATCCAAGCAGGTCCTGTACCCATACATACACATTATTTTATGTACACCATTTTCTTGATTGGTTGCCATTTTATTCAATATAATTATTCCTGCAAGACCTTTATGTGTATTACCGATTAACAAACTATTCTGATAAATCTACCATAAGTTATGCATAAAATTCTCTGTCTGTCTGTCTGTCTGTCTCTCAAAGACTATAAATGCTGAGTATCATTTATATTCACAAAGTGAAACTTAATTTAGCATTTGCATGTGTGAAATATAAAGTGAATCTCTTGTCGTGACAGTTCGCAAGGATTAAGGATGATCACGCATGTTTCAATAATTATTCATACATGTTAATCACAGTTCACACATAGTTCAATTTCCATAACAATTCGCGCATGTATATATAATAGATTTGTTGTAACTGTCATTACCTTCATGTTAAAGTTAGTGAAGTTTTATAATTCAATGATATTTTAATAGTTTTCGAAACTGTTGGCCCGAGTTCTGTGTAATCTTGCCACTAAATCCGCCAGGACTACATCGGAGTTATATAGGCTGTTCATTGATTGTATTCATGTTATAAGGTTTGCATCATTTTGTCATAATATGTTCATTTGTCTGTAAGATTGTCTACGTATTTTGACCACATATCCTTTCTGGTGAATCTTTTACTGGCAAAATCTTATAGGAAATGGAGCGATGGATTCATTTTCTATAGATTTCAGAAGTTTTGTCCAAAAATAATTTCCCTCGAAGGCATAGCAGTCGGAAATTCATCAGCTGTCTTTATTGTTTTCTTGCTTGATCTCAGTTTAAATAACTCAAGAAAAAAAAACCCACCTATATTGAAATGGGAGTAACAGCTTAAAAATCAATGCTTGCTCAAATCTTAAGATCGGTTCACTTTGTGCCGATATAGATAATAACCCCATTTCATCACAGGCACTTAAACTTCGGCTTAATATCATTTGGCTATTAGGTTAAATTTCCTCCAAGGACGATTAATAATTCGTCTTCTGTAGACAATGTGACACTATGCTTCGAGAGAATGTAATGTACACTGTTTGTAGTTCGTTGCCATCTGTCTATTGAAAGAGTAATGAATATATGGATTTCTTACATTACAACCGATTAGAGACATACACTTTAGAGTCGTAGACCTTCATAATAATTCACCCTTTGTATTTTTAATCTAGTTTTAAATAAATTTTATATGGTAATATAATAAGAATAGGTATGTTTCATAGTGCCTTAATTAACTGCTGTTAATGAGAAGAAAAAAAAAACTTACCGACTGTGGTGATAAAACTGGCAGCGGCAACAGAATTATCGGTGTCAAAATCACAATCAATATATCCTTTATGTTCCACAGATCACGAAGAAACCGCATTATAGATGTGTTTAATGTCGACAGATTAAATACTTTTTCAAGATAGGAATTTTAATGGTCTTTTTCCTTTCTCTTGTTATGTGCACTTTATTTTAAAGACTCAATTATGTACTGCTTGTTTCATCCACAATAGAATTTCAAAATTATCTTTAACAAAAAGAAAAACTTGACTTGGAAAACCAGTTTTCGACAATTATCTTAAGAACTTATGCAAACGAACCTGGAGCAATTGTCAGTTGTTAATCAAGGCTCATCCGCGCACACAACTAAACGAAATCTACATCTATATGACCTATTCAACTATATGTTTTACGTAGACTGTCTCCGCGTAGTCTCATATCAAGCAACGATAGTGAATTGCCAAATATTGTACCAGTCAAAGTTAAGATGTTGACAATACATGACCTTGTTCATCATCATGTTCGTACCGGTATTTATAGCGGCCATGAACAACATTTTGTATTTTATAGGTTAACAGAAAGTCACATTTATACGAACATGGACTTGAAGGTCACCTGTTCTTATAAACACAGTCATTTTCTCTTGAATCAGAAAACTGGCGATAGATAAAATAACTTTTACTTTTCTATTGAGCGTGTTATGCAAGAATTGAAGTTTGTTTTTGCTGATCCCGAGTTGTGACAGGTTACCGTTTAAATCTCGTCCATAGCATATATCGTCCTAACATATCCTTTCATTTTACAATACAATGGGTCATCATCGGCTGGCCCAAGGGATTTAGGCGCCCTGCCCTCTCTTAGCCAATACAGCCCCACCGACTTATTCGCGCCGTAGGTGACAGCCTAGTTCGTCTTTATGGTTGACCGACCCTGTGGTTATTATTCTGAATAACCTTTGAGAACTAACCATTAGTTAAGTCAATGGGTCTTTGTAAGTTTTAGGAAAAGACGACCGTCAGACATTGATTGCATAGGATATTAAATTAAGATATTCTCAGAATTGCATTCTTTCTGTATAAATCACAAAACTCACATTTGAAGATGTATTTTAAAATGCAATCCCAAATAAGGGAAAAGTTATTGTTAAATAAAACGTTTAGTAAAAACCTTCACAATACAATGGACAAAACCCTTCATTTGATATTTCGATAATATATGTGTATATTGATGAACATGTTTAATAATTAAATGGGGGTGGTGTGATTTTCCATTAAGCAGCGAAATGGATCATACAGTAGCATAACAAGACAATGTGCCCCACATTCCCCTCCCCGTAAAAAGAACGTAATTATTATCCTGCCCCATAATAAAAACTGACTGAAGAGATCGTTTGGGTGTATATTGGGCCTGTGCCACCCCCTGCAGTTGAAGGGTTGGTTATGTGGTTTTTACGCCACTGGGAACCCATGCAAGATGCTCTGCCCTCTTTGATATCTGTCTCTTCTACTCTTCAAAAATACCTCTCGAGATACAACAAACAAGCGCACAAATAGTTAAAAAAAACAATGCCGCCGGAGTATTCAGATAAATTGTGATGAAATAGGTTTCAACAAAGGTCACACATTCCTATATTTGTACGGAATGGGGTTAAACAAAGGTCACACTCGGTAAACTACTGACGGAGTAAGCAGCCATTTTGAGGGATGGATAATTTAATGGATTTCACGGTAAAGCATATGTCACAGATACAGTCTACATCCGTTTAATGAATGAGAGATTCCTATTGATATTACATCAACACGTCAATAACTCAGATTGGAAGAGGTGTAGTTATATTAAATCTAACAATACTCGTCATGAAACATCATTAGTATCAAAAGACATGGCCAAAGTATAAACTGACATGATTACATTGTAGCTTTAATGGTAGTTTTGATAATCTTAGTGTATTACATTGACTATCCGAACGAATACAACTGTCTTGTTTTTACTGACTGAGAAGCATCCATAAACAAAGATCGCATACAGTAAATCATCTGCACTACCATTTTGAGGCTTGATAAATATTTTAGAGCAAGACAAAAATCATGCAAGGTAACATGACTACCATCAGATCTACCAGACAGTCCATTCTTCTAAATCTTGTCAAAACTGACTGATATCATCTATTCACACATTCTCGCCTCGCTCTGCGTATGAAACAAAATGTACATTAATAAATATGATATCGTACCGAGTCATTCAACCCATGGTAGCATTAAAAAAATATCCATTCTCACCTTACTGAATATCTTACCTACGAAGTCATTTATAAATATAACTCCTCCTTAGTAGCAATAACCTTAAATAAAGCCGAATAATTTCATGCAAACTATTAGTATAACAGTTATATTTTTAAAACTACTTTATCTTTATTCTATAGTGAAAGATTGCAAACTTAGAATTAGTTATAATGGGTATAGTATTAATTTTCATTAAGATGAAAATTTATTTCTGCTTAAAATAGGTGATACCTTCATGGACGGTATTTAACATATTATCTATACTACTGTGCTCAACCTTGCCCGACCGATAAATGAACCCGAACCATACATTTTAAGATATGAAAAACAGCGATATAAAAAGTAGGTCATATCAAAACTATACTTTGTAGCGATTTTATTTAGCTGATACTAATAGCAACAATACACAAATCAAAAGATATCGGCAATCCACAAAACTCCTCCTTAGTTCATTATACACTTGGAATGAGTGACAAAAATGAGGAATCAGAAGAGTCATTTAATGAAGTATGTTTCATAATAGAAAATTACAAAAAAGCAGAAATTGAAAGTATGCAAGAAAATAAAAAGAAGAACAATCAACTAATTACTCAGAGATGCCGATATGTGAAGAAAACTGTCATGTGACCACTCCCATTTTTTGTTGACTTTTCCATTCCAGAAATGGAAGCCTAATTGCTGAGGCTCTTTAGACACCCCTGACAACTGCGACTGTATTCAATACAATTGCAGTATTTTCATTCATGTTAAAATCTTTGAATAACATGTAATGAACACAAATGTATTTTCAATGGCAATTAAGATATTTATCCAAAGTAGACTTAAAGTAAACATATATCAAGAGTTGCATGCATAAAAAGAAAGCAAACGAAATGTGTCAATTATCAGACATTACTTGTAGCCAACAAATCATATATTTGTTAAAATATATACAGACTACATACATCTATGAATTATTATTATTATGATCTGTAAATGGGTAATAAACGTTAAAGATGTAACATAACTTGTAAAAATCATCTTAAACAAAATTATATTTTAATTAATCAATATTTTAGATTTAGAAATGACAAAATCGACTATAACCTTAGAATGTAGATAACAAATCACAACAAAATCAAAAATATACTTTCACATCCATCTTAAATATACTGTTATCTTGTAAAAGACTATAATCTACTCTTAAACAATCTGACCAAAGCACAATTAAATCAACAAATATACATAGCACATTGTTACGTGACCTCTACGAAATTATTACTAACCCCATAGAAGGACAGACAATTTAAAGGTTAAAAAGCTCCTAGCCCCAAGTCAGCAAGGTGTATAAAATATAAAAATAATAATTTTTCAATGCAATTGCTTCCAATTAATACAAGACCTATTCAAATTGGCCGTTAAAGGTCAGAGGATTTCCTTCCCGTGTTCCATCTATGCTGCTCACCTGTAACTTCCGCCTTGTATTCAATTGTAGGTACTTCCGGAACCCTTGTTTCGTTTCTCCCGTCCCTCCTTGTCGGTATTTCAGGTACCCTGATTTCAATCTCTGGCTTTGCGCCTTCGCACGACTGCCTATTCTGCCGGCCCTCCACGTCTTTTCGTCTCTCTAATCTTTTCTATCCCACCTGGAAAGATTCATGTGGATTAAAAAGGGATGTACAGCAGCGTCGGATGTCAGTCTATCTTTCAAAGTTTGGAAGGCAGCTTCACATGCATCCGTCCAAATAAACTTGTTAGGGGTCCGTTTCCTGGTACAATCAGACAACGGTCCCACAATTGCACTGAAACTAGCCACATACCTCCTGTAGTAACCGGCAAATCCCAGGAATGATCTCACTTCGGTCTTCGTTGTGAGGCGCGCAGCATTTCGAAGCTGATCTACCTTATACTTGTCTTTTGACAGTTTGCGCTGGCTCAGCGTGTGTCCTAACTAGTATAAGGTCCAAAATCCGATATGGCACATTGATTGACGACCCGCAACCCAAATTGACGTAACCGTTCTAAGACGTCTGATGGTAGAGTTAGGTGTCCACTTTACGTCTCCGTGGCTAGCAGGAGATCGTCCATAAAGATGTAAGTATTAACAATGTTCTCATTATCCCCATGAAGTCGCTCGGCGCATTCTGGACTTTAATAGGCATAACCAACCCATTTATATGTTCCGTCCGGGGTATTAAACGCAAGTTTGGTCCTATTCTCTTCTCTTACAGGGATTTGCCAAAAATCTATGGACAAATCTGTCTTCGAAAAATATTTCGCCCTTAACAGGGAGGCAAAACTATGTTGTGGGTCAGGTAGCATTTCGACCTGAAATTCTGTCACCTGCTTAAATTTCCTCTAGTCAACGCAAAAACGATGGATGACATCTTTCTTCTCTACTAGGACAACAGGGGAACTGTACGGGGAGTCGGCGGGTTCGAAGACTCCCAGAGAGATCGTTTCCTCTATTTCCCGATATGCAGATAGCATGACAGGAATACACCAATTCCAATCCCTAGGAAGGTTTTCGCACAGCTTCTTAAGGGTCTCTTTCAGAATCCCGTTAAACCGTTCGACCAGTCCGTTACACTGTGGGTGATTGAGTGGTAGTGAGATGCTTAATCGACATCAGTCGGTTGGCATCCTTCATCATGTGACTCATAAATTGGGTCCCCTGATCGGTCAAGGTCTCGTCAGGCACTCCGAATCGTCACCAAATCCCAAGTAAAAGCTGCCACGACGGTTTCGGAATTGATGTTGCGTAACGCGACATCATCCGGATAGAGTGTAGCGTACTCAACGTACGATAAAATATACTGAAGTAATTAATGGGGGCGATATGGCGTCAATGGAAAATACATGACGGACCCCCTTGGGCCTGTATAGTGTCAACACTTTTCAGATCACCCTGGTCACGTTTAGCGTCAAGGTAAATTGAACATGGGGGATATTGGGCCAGTATAAAGCCAATGGAAAGTAGGGTTGTTGTATTGCGATAATAGGAATGGAACAGGTCAGGTGACATACCGGTACTGGACATTGGTAACAATGTGGCAAGGGGCTGACAATTTGGCAGAACACTCGCAACAATGTCGCATGTGGCTGACCTGAATACAAGCTGCACTAGGGAGAGACAAATACAGGAGAGATATAGGTATATACATATATACATGTGTGTTTATCTACGATCGTCACACGAGCTGAGACTAGAAATAGTTACTAGGTTTATCCATTTTAGTCAAAACCAATGTAAGCTAATGTTCGGAGATATGTTTAGCCTAATTTAAATTCTGGGACAATTTCGTCATTTTAGCGTTACTTTTAGTCACACACACTTTGGCATTGTTCTATTCCTTGATTATAGCTATTTATAGCATCATAATATTGTGCAATTTTTTTTTAACACCGCCAACATAATTTCAGTTCGAGATGATGCTTTATATATAAATCTCGGGCTTGTATTAGTATAAGTCTGTCTCTCTATCTCTGATGTGTTTTCACTGGACTGGCCTTATACAATTGCCATATTGTCCCTAGACAATCCCAACCTATCTTAAAATTTCCCTTATCCCGCTAGAGTCCCACCTATGTTAATTTTCACCACGTTAAATTCCCCTTGTCCCTATACGTTCCCAGCGTGTTTTTCCATATATGTTCTAATGTTCCCTACGGTTTCAGTCTATGTCGATGTGTTGTATGTGTTATATGTCTATATCTATATCTCTTCTGTATTGG
This sequence comes from Sinohyriopsis cumingii, assembly GCA_028554795.2. Lineage (NCBI taxonomy): Eukaryota > Metazoa > Mollusca > Bivalvia > Unionida > Unionidae > Sinohyriopsis > Sinohyriopsis cumingii. The sequence goes on from CM068841.1 coordinate 63,736,842, forward strand.
TCTCTCCCTAGAGTAGCGGGTATTCAGGTCAGCCACTTACAACATTGTTGTCAATGTTCATCCCAACTGAGGTCAGCCCCTTTCTACATTGTTACCAATGTTCAGTACCCTGACTTCACCTCACCTGTTCTATCCCTATTATCGCTATACAACAACCCCACTTTCCCATAATGCTATACTGGCCTAATATTCCCCATGTTCAATTTCCCTTGATACTAAACGTGCCTAGGGTGATCTGAAATGTCTTGACGCTATACAGGCCAAGATGGTCTGTAATGTATATTTCATGGAAGCTATATCGCCCCCATTAACTACTTAACGATTTCCTTGTGCGGACGCAGGTTTTATCAGTCCGATTGAATCCATCGCGACACGGCGGAATGGTTCATCGATACGTTGTGTATTACCCAAGGGAACAGGTTGATGAGCTGTTTTTGGTGCCATCTGCTGATACCTATCACAGGAGAGACAAAACCCCTTACGACTCTTGGACCTGGTGTTCATTGAAATCCCAGTGTACAGGCTTCGATTTTCCCTTTTACGTACGGTGAAAAGAGGACAATGATGTCAACAGGTAACGAGTCCAAGTACTGTTGGCGTACTGGACCTCCTAAACCTCCAAAACCTTCCGTTTATAGTCCCTTTGCTTCACGTACTTCTTCTCGACAAGGGCGGCAACATTACACCCAGTGTCGTACTAGATGGTGGCGTCTTCCACATTGAGGGAGGCAGATGAGAGGTTTACTGATTTACAGGTCGCCTCGGTCCTATGTTTCTCCCTGGAGACAGCATTTACCTAAGACGATGTGTTGAAGCCCGTCCGGGTCGGTGGGTGGAATATTTATTCGTCGATCCAATTTCGACCTTCCCGTCCACAGGACGCTTACGTACAGTTGGCTTCTTCTCAACCACACAGCGCAACTCAATGGGTCTGTCCGTACCCCGGAAACTCCAATGTTTGAATGCGCTTGTTTGTATCTTTGCACCATTCTGGCAATCACTTAAAGCATCATATTGCCCTCTCTGTGCTAGAAAAACGGTCAACTCTTGCCCGTGTGCACCAAGGACGTTCTACTTGAGTATCGCCTTTGGTAAACCTTCATACGACAGATCGACCTCTACCATTTTCATCCACTTCTCAAATAATCCTCGAACTTGGGTTTAAACCGTCGGCTTTTTTGCTGACTCTCAAAAGTTTCCGGTATGGTTCGGCGGTCCGCTGGTAATGGCGAGGAAGGGCCTTATTCACGGTGTTGTAATCGTCTGCTTGGTCTACTGCTAAATTGTAATAAATTTCCCTAGCTGCACCTTGCAGAAAGATCAATACGTTGATTGCCCAATGTTCAATTGGATGAGAAAATCGTCAATCGATTCTTCCCTTTCATTAAATCAAAGCATGTTTATGTGGACAATAGTGTGGTGAGCATTTGGTGGCCCATTCCATCAAAGATTCGAACTCTATCTTCTGTTCTAGTTCCTACTCGTAATCTTTCCATTGCGAAAGCTCGGCTGTTCCTCGTTCTGCTTTACTCTCTTTCTCGGCTGTTTCTCTCGTGGCCAGCTCTTTCAGGGTTTTCTTTCTGGTTCTTTTTCTTTCTCAACCGCTCGTCGTTCAGCTTTTTTCTCTGTCTTCCACTCTTTAATTGGTTCCTCGATAAACGCTGCGAGGCGTTCACCTCCAAACCTAAGTCTTCAATGCCAATGACACGATACTCCTTTCTCATCTGTATTTCCGTCGACATCGTCAAGTAATACTATCAATAGGTGCCATATTGCCTGAACTTACTACAGAGTTAACAGATGCTATACATCCGTATCAACGAAATACGTACCCGTTTCCAACTAACCAACTTGTCTCAGGAAAGATATCTGCCCGATATGTGTTTCATTACTACTGTAAGTAAATTAAAGCTAACAAGCAAGCAAATAAGAGTATACAATATGCACAGAATGTAAACTCTCTCTTCTATTTCAATAATACATTTATGTCTAATTCAAATCCCGGACGAGCCCCCACTTTGTCACGTGACCCTTACGGAATTAATACTAACCATGGAGAAGGACGGACAATTAAAAGGTTATATAAATAGATCCGAGTCTCCATTCAGCAAGGCTTCTGAAGCATTGTTGAATCTGAGATATTTTAAGACAGTGTATGTATGCTTTGTTGAATGTCACTGCTTAATGATATTTATTATATATATTAGTTAATGATGGAGAGACTGAAGATCTTCATTGAAACTGTCATTGTCAAGGTTTATAAAAATATTTGGTCATTTATCCGAATCCGCTGCTTAACGATATTAAAGGTAGATAATATATTATGTATCACCCATTTGGAGAACCGTCGCTTTTGTGTTCTGGACTTGTTTTTATCCAAATTTAGTTTTGTCATATAAATGTGTATCTATATAATGTATGTTAAGTTTAATAATCATAGATCGTAAGCGTCGGTTTTTTAAACATATTATATAGCTTCACGATAGCAGGCTTCTACTTGGGATGAATTCGTTTTTCTAAAGTAAATAAGTTATTGTGCCGTTTTGACAATGGAAACTGTAGAGGAAATTTTGTTGATGAATTTAATGGGATTTAAGTTAACCTTGCTTCACCCCTGGAAAATCAGGCGGCCTACATCTGATTTGTTAGATAATAACAGACATGACTTTGTTGACAAATACAATATTCTTGAAATGATTATCAGACTCTTGTTCTGAAACTGAGTCTTAGTTTTTCAAATAAGGGATATTTACCTGAGAATATTTTATTGCGATCATAAACATCGTGGTGTCATGTTGTATTTAGTTGAGAGGAACTAATTTACGTATGGATTTATTCAAATTATTGTTTGGGGTTACAAATAGTACTCATATATTTAAAGATTAAGAAACTATTTTGGAATTACTGTGTATTCATTTAAAGATATTTTTGATTCTATCATTGTGATACGTCTTGATTTTGCACATCAAAATATTCCAGCCTATTGGCACATCAACACAACAGATCAGACTAGCACCACCAGAATTCATTTGGAATACTCTATACTGTTAGACTTCTGATAGAACTTCTATGCTTCTTAACGATTTCATTCACCAAACTGCAACTTATTTTTAATTTTTCCCTTTTGTATTCTAAATATTTTTTGTAGCATTTTACAAATTTTCTTGGTTTGCATACTTTTCTGTGACTTAGATTAAGACCACAGAATCGTAACAGTTTACAGTATCCTATAGTTATCTAAGGGAATTGTCAGCCATGACTTTCATTGTTAAAATTCCTTGCATATGTAAATAGTATTAAAAACGTTTAAATTAGTTTGAATATGAAAATGATTATTGCTATTTTAATTGTTTTTTCTGACAATTAATTTTATTTTCATCAGAATGCTAAGTCCAATCTGATACATTTTCTTACCCAATATTATTAAATTGTGCCGATTGGTGGCTAGGTACTCAATCCAAGACACTGGGGGATGTTCAGAAAGGACAGAGATAGGCAAGCTATATTGTGCTTGCTTTTCACATCTGCAGACCTGGACTTAAAAACCATCCTACCCTTTGTCACCCATGGTTTCCTCTGAGTTGTTACTTTCTTTACTTTTGAGACTTCATCAAGCAAGCACGTGTACAGTCAAGAGAATTTTGTATTAGATCTTGAAACTTTGTTGTGCCATTGACTGATATTATGTGTTCTTTTCAGATAGTCTCATTCGCACAGACTCAGATAAACTGCCAGTACTTCTCCATCCAAAGCGTGGAGGAAGGTTTCAGCACACCGCAAGTCATCGAAGCTCAGACAAGATGGACATAATCATGCCAAATATCCTGAACTCCACGGCTGGTTTTAAAATACCAGACTGAGCCAGAGCCCTCAGTCTGAGACATTAAAAATACATCAAGTTGGTACCTTCTTTTCCGGAAGAAAAAGTAGACAGATATTGTCTCCGTTTTGAAAGATCTGATGAGAATTTTAAGTGGCCAACAGAGCATTGGGCTCAATTACTTCAACGTGTACTTACTGGGAGAGCTCTTGAGATTTACATTTCACTGTCACTAGAGCAGTGCGCTGACCATGTTATAGTTAAGGATTATATTTTGAAGGCTTATCCGCAAAAACGCAGAAGCTTAGAAAAAGAAGAAGACCATTCCTATTTGCATGGGGAAAAGCACGACAATTTGATAGGTGGTGCTCTTGTATAAAAGTTAATAAACATCACGAAAGTCTCAGACAACTCATATTGATTGAAGAGTTTAAGAACTGTTTCCATAGTGACAATACCGGTTATCTTCACGAGCATAAGATGTAAACCTTGGAAAATGATGCTCGTGTTGCTGACAATTATGTTTTAGCTCATAAAGTTCTTTTTGTAAGTAAGACTTCTTCTCAAGTCTTCTTGCAGAAAAGTATTTCAGTAAAATACGAGCCCTTCTAAAACTCAGACTGGCACAACTTCTAGAAATCAAGCATCTGATAAGCCTGATTCAAGTTTATTGTCTCTTCTTACCTGTACCTATTGCAAAAAGTAAAGACACGTTATTTCTGATTGCTATAAATTGAAAAATAGGCACCAGAGTCAAGACAGACCTATTCCAAATGATCTGATTTCTAAGAGGTCAAGGTAACGGTCGTCTATAACAATACATTTGTTGGGTCTAATAAACCCGTCTGATTTTATTGTGGAGAATTATGTACCGATCATATCGAAAGGTTCCATATCACTATTGGATGATTCACACAATCCTATCCCTATTAAAATTTTAAGAGACACGTGAGCTTCTCAGAGTCTTTTATTATGGGGTACTTTATCTTTTTCTGAGAAGTCTTCTTCTAATGAGAGCGTTCTTATTCAGGGAGTAGAGTGCGGCTCTGCTAATGATCCTTTCCATTGTGTACATTTTTCATCAGACATTGTCTCAGGACCAGTGACTGTCGGAAGAGTCTCTCTTTTACCCGCTCAGGGCATTCATTTATTACTAGGCAACGATCTAGCTGGAGATAAGGTTGTGGTTAATCCACTTGTAACTGACACGCTTTGCTTGGATCAGAACGTCGATGCAATTGAAAAAATCCCCTGATTTATTTACAGCGTGTGCAGTTAACAGAGCTATGGCAAAGAAAGCTCTGGAGAATGATGTTGATAAGGAATGTATTCGTTTAGGTGACCTGTGTATTGGTCAGGCTTTTGATGATGTTACTTTCACACTTTCACTCCTTGTTTGGATCAGTCAAGAGGTATTGATTACAGTGATCCTCTTTTCACGACTCATTCTCTTTATTCAAATCAGGGTGGAAAGCGACAATCACTTGTCGTCGAACAGGAAAAAGATCATAAGATCTACTGTTTGTTTCAAAGAGGCATTAGTGAAGCTACTGAATTTCCTGTCTGTTATTTCATTACAATTGGAATTCTTATGAGAAAATGGAGACATCATGAGGTACCTGCTGATGACGAATGGTCCGCGAACTATCAACTTGTTTATCCATAGACCTTACAGACAGGAAATACTTAGTCGGTCCCATGAATCTCCTTTAGCTGGTTATTTAGAGATTAATAAAAAAAAAACTTACCAAAAGATCTTGACTCACTTCTTTTGGCCAAAATCAAAAGTGATGTTTGTAAATACTGTAGATATTGTCATACTTGTCAAATGGTAGGAAATCCCAATCAGAAAATATCTAAGGCTCATCTACAACCTATTACTGCCTTTGACGAACCATTTTGTAGAATTATGGTAGATTGTGTTTTAGAGAATTATTCTCAGTTAGTTGTGTTCGAACACTGGATTCAAAAGGATTAATTCTTTTTCTTCCTGGAAAAATATGTGTTCTCTTATGAAATTCCTGAACAAACACAGTGATATTTCTTGTTTCTACAAGGAACTGTAGACTTTAACACACTACAGGTTACAACATACGTTTTCGTCTTCGTCATCGTGTTCCATCCTGGATTCATCGTGGGGATTCGAACATGAATTCATTAGAACATTTTATTATTAGGATTATTAAAATTTATTCGTGGATTATTCTTGGATTATTTTTGGATTTGATTCATAAAACCTTAAGTTCATATATTTTTTCATTTTTACAGACTTTTTCCAGAGAATTTTTTTTATATATTTTTCAAAGCTTGTTGTGTTCACTCCTTCTTGTGTTACTGTTTATTCGAGCCTAAACACGCAACATCTTGTGATTTGTATACCAGTATATGTTTGTCAGTATCTCAAATGAGATACGATTTTCATACGTATCATAATAAGCTCATATTGGAACCAACCTTGTGCATATCAATTTCTGATTTAATCATTTTATGTCCTGGAGACTTTTGCAACGATTTTGTTTTTTCCAGTTTTCCCTAATGGCTTCTACTCAGTACTCTATAACTTAGATTATTATCATGGTGCTGTTAAACACTATACATATATATAATACTTACAAGCATACACATACACATACGTATATGATTAAGGTATGATATTATAACTCTATGGACACCAAACACGTAAAAAGAAATAGCAAAACCAACTATTTTTGTAAAACGTAGCAAACATTTTATTAATTAAAGTTACGAATGTAAATACGAGGTTAACTTTCAGTACTAAGAACTGAATCCAAACGGATCCTTATAAAGGTCAATGAAAGTCCTAAATGAATGAAAAGTTCGTATAAATTTCAACCCTGAAATATGCTGGTCCTCTAAGACCCCTGTCGTTGCCAAAATGGAGTTGTCCAGAATTCTATGGAATAATTTGTGACAGTTCCAGAATAATTGTATAGTCAAATTAATAATCACTTTCAATTTCCACTGAACAGTCTAAACAAATGTTCTCCTCTCGAAGAATATGTTAGTACAACATACAACACGTCTACAGACTTACAACTGGAACACAAGAAATGTGAATGACTCCAAAATATTTGTGGCTGTGTGTGATGACCAAATGTATTAATTTCTTCTAAAGAAAATATAAATTTTATTTTATTCAAAATGAAACGTACAGGCTTGTAGGACGCAACTTCTTGTTCTCAATTGCACATCATGCTCCCTCACCCCACTGGGGTCATAAAGCACAATTTTGGAGTATAAATCAAGCCACTCCAATCTGGAAGGTCCATGGGTATGCATGTATGACCATGTGAGTAAGGTTGAATAGAACTCATGAGAATAGTTGCTTTTTGGCTATGCCACCGAGTTTGTACACGAAGCAATGCGGATTTGTGAGAAGAAATTGTTTTTCTTCTTGTCTTGAAACACAATCTTCTTAATAAGGCTAGGTGAAAATACTGAAAGCAACGACTACCAGGTTCAACAAATTTCATTCTTGAGTTGTGTTTTAATACACTTAGCTATCAGCACTTTCACATCCAATACGGCATAAAATATGCACTTCAAATATGTCATCATGTTTTTACATTTGTTCATGGGTGTTATATGAGATTTCTTACACTAAATGGTAAATTGTGACTACTGTGTTCTCTAGCAAACAAATTGCTGGCACGTGTGCACTATTGTTCTGAACATAAGCTGTAATACATTTGATTGATTTCTCAACAACAGCTGCGATGTCTCTTGTAGTTACAGGTCATGTACACGTTTCATAAATTCAAGGTTCAGCTCAGGGCAATGATTGTGTTCAGCCGCTTATTTCACTAGTAAACCTGAGAGCTAATCAAAAGAAAACTCAGTCCTGATTCACCTACAAATCTTTCTAAAGGACAAAATGAAAACGAAAATAATGATGCAGTTACTGAAGATGGCGAGTAGATTGAGCTACGTTTGTTTTTGTTGCAATAAAGGTAGGGATATAAAAATAACCGTGCAGAAAATGCCTGGTTGTTCTAACAATCATTACTGATACAACCGTATAAGACATTTAATTATTTGTTAATTCTTCTTAATAATAATAATCGCATTGGTACCAATCCTTCATTTATTTGATGTAAATTAAACAAACATTTTTGTAATAATAAATTATTTACATGGCTATTTTGATTTTTGTGGTCTTGTTCTTTTCTTTCTGTTTTTCATCTCCAAAATATTGTCTCTACAGGATGAATATTACCCAGGTTTTGTAAATCCCTGCCTGATTTCTTTGTTAGTTCCTATAATTTAACGTAGTTATTTATTTTTTCGTTCTGACTCTCCTCTGTACATTGATATGGATTCCGCTAGAATGGTAAGGCAGGAAATTATCTCAATTGTTATCCATTGCATACACCACTAACATAATTATATGGTTGCTTTAACGATGGATGGAATATATAGCGTTAAGATAGAAACAAATATCTCCATTTTATGAGGCATTCTGTTTAATAAAGACATTAAAGTTAAACAGGATCACAAGTTTTCATTGCTTAGATTTGATCAATCATTGTGTAAGCCCAGTCATTTTCATACGTAATGCCAAAATGAAGACCTATCTTTCTAATGGCTACAGTCTAATATTGAAATGATAACTGTAGAGCTTTCTCCACGTCACAAGCCTGTGAGTCCCACTAATTTTAACGAACCCCGTTATAAATATGAAATACATCTGCAGTAAATATGTTTATAGCATAATTAATCCTCTAACATTCATTTATATTATAAAAATTCAATCCGATCAAGTAAGCATTTGATTTCTTAACCATCCGCCGTATTTTAACAATCACTAAGTGAATTTTCGCAATTTAATAATCACAATATTCCATCGATTATCTAGTTATTAAAAGCATTTTCCAACTGCACTTCAGAGGAATGAACAATTATTAACATGCAGCTCCCTGTGTTCACTGGTGATGTCTCTCACGTTCCATGTAGACATAATGCATACATTGTAGTGATATTGTCATAACACTTCGATTACTACCTTTGTATTGACAATGGCGGTACGTTTTACATTTATTTAAGAAACTTTTTTTTATCACGCACATTGTTTAGTTGAGACATAATATAAGGGGTCTAGTCATATAAACATACACTCAGGTACAAACTACTTCTTAAAACGTGAATATTTTCCCTTCAAAAATATTAGAGGTGTAATTATAACTAGTTTACTTTATTCTAATTTTAAAACGAATATTTTGCCCTTAAAAATAGTAGAGACGTAATTATAACTGGTTTATTTTAAAACGTGAATATGTTCCCCTTAAATATATTAGAGGTGTAGTTACAACTAGTTTACTTTATTTTATTTTTAAATATTAGAGGTGTAATTTTAACTAGTTTAGAGGTTGTCCCTCCTTTCTAAGTAAACATTTTCTTCCATTATCAGAGTTTTTTTATATTTTAATCATGCCCTAATCATTATTGTTTTATCTTCAGTAAAAATGTGCAGTATTTAATCACTACAAGTTATGACCTGTTTCACCTTCTGTCAGCATTCCAACGCCATGATAAGCTTGTCCGCCCACATGTTCTCCGACAAGTCAACAGTGGTACCCTTGGACAGCCTTCCATAGTCTCCAGCATGCAAATTAGATGCCCGGCAAAGCGGTAGTGAGTCCTCAATCATCACACACAATCAGGCATTGTCACAAATATATCAAGTGATTGGATTACTTCTGTTACATGATCTGCTATGATATGGACCAATGGCTAATGTATCTCTGAAAAACTGACCTTGGAAATTCATTGAGGTGTTCTCAGACAAGGCGCTCTGCAGTGCCCTTTGTGTTAAAACAGTAGTAACATGCAAATATTTGAAAAGTAGATGTCTTAGGTACAAAGCTGGAATTTAACGGCCACAAAGCTAAATTTTTTCAACCAGCAACTCCAAGACTAATTCCAGTATGAAGCATCGTGTAAGGAAGTACATTTTCTCCTACACATCCTAAATCAGAATACTAACATTGTAATTGTGCCAGATTTTCTAGATCCATCAACAAATATTAGATCAGAGCTGGACCAAAAAACATATTGTAAACAATTCTCTGGTTGAAAAAGTAAAATCAACGGAAAATGGTGCCACTGCTGTTTTAGAGAATAAAGACTTTCTCATTGTTATAAACGAATTCCTAGAATGTCTAGAAAGGATGGACAAGTTGATTAAAACGCCGTTTTTCTGTTCATTTGCATCTCCATTGACTGAACGTTTAAATGAAACTAATATTGTTTCAATTAGCAACGATTCACCTACCCTTACCACAATAATTACTACTAGTTGCACATCACTCTTATCAGAGGTGCATTCTGCATCATTTTCATCTAATCATGGTGTAAGTATTACTGAAAGTACCCTTGTAGCCAACCATCTTTCAAAAGGATATCTACCTGCAACGAGCATTGGCAGTCAAAAGTTAACAAAAGGATAAGACACTGAGATTTCTGATAAAATATATTACACTGGACAACAAATTTTTACAAAAGTCATGTTACTGAAATAAAATTAGTCAATTCTTATCAATTTTTATGTGCTGAACACGAATATGACAGTCAAATTGCAAAATTGGCTCTAGTTTTTTTGTAATCTGCAAGAAATTAATGTTTACATAACGAAATGCATTCCAATAGTAAAAGGTCAACTGTAATAGCCTACCTATAAAAAATCAAGTCATTGACTACATCTTAGATTTCTTCGCCTGTCTCTTGTACAGCTGTTCGGGAGCATCTCTGAGGAGTGTCCAGCAGTAGTCAGCCAGCATTGTAGTGGACCATTTTCCCTGGTATCTTTGTTCCATTGTTGCGATATCTTGATGAAAACGTTCGCCGTGTTCATCACTAACAATACCACAGTTGCTAGGAAAGAAATCCAAATGGGAATGAAGGAAGTGAATCTTTAGAGACATATTGCAGCCAAGTTTCTTATACTTCATCAACATGTCTTCTACTAGTTCCTTATAGTTTTCTGCCCTAACATTTCCGAGGAAGTTTGTAGAAACTAGGCGAAAAGCATTCCATGCTTGTTTCACGTCACCTTCCAGCAAGTTGTTGAACCGGTCATCTTTGAAAAGCTCTCGAATCTGAGGACCCACAAAAACTCCCTCTTTAATCTTTGCTTCGCTGAGTCGAGGGAATTTTTCATGCAGGTATCGGAATGCTGGCAAAGTCCGGTCAATGGCTTTCACGAAGTTCTTCATCAAACCTAGTTTGATGTGAAGGGGTGGTAGCAAGATTTTCTGAGCCTCAACCAGAGCTGGGTGTTGGATATTCTTCTCTCCAATGGCTACATTCTGCCTGTGAGTCCATTCCTTCCTCATGTAGTGCATTTCCCTTGCTCGGCTATCCCACTCGCATAAGAAACACATGTATTTTGTATATCCTTGCTGCAGTCCCATTAAAAGGGCAACTACCTTCAAATCACCACAGAGGTGCCAGCTGTACTTGTTATACTCAATGGAATTCAGTAGCTGCCTTAAGTTATCGTATGTCTCTTTCATGTGGACAGCATACGCTACTGGAATAGATGGAAGAATGTTTCCATTGTGCAAAAGCACAGCCTTGAGACTCAGTTTCGAAGAGTCCACAAATAGTCTCCATTCTTGTGGGTCATGAGTGATTTTTAAAGCATTCATGAGGCCCTCAATATCGGAACAGAATATCAGATTACTTTCCTTTCTGAAGAAAGGCTCCAATTGCTGGTGGCGCTTTCGATATGCAGTAATTGTGACATCTTCTTCTAGAAGATTCCATTGTTGGAGTCTTGATCCTAGCAATTCTGCCTTGTTCTTTGATAAGTCCAAATCACGAATCAGGTCATTTAGTTCTTCCTGTGTTATTCTGTGTGGGGTTGATGATGCACCACAGTGAAAATCTGGATCACTGCATGCTGATGGACCAGGAGAAGAACAGGTCGACTCACCTTTGTCTTCGTCAGATGAATCAAGAGAATATTCTGCTGGAGGTTCTGGAATAGGAAGTCCCTTACCATGTGGAACTGGTCTCAATGCAGACGGAATGTTTGGGTAGACTATTCTCGACTTCTTTCGCTTCGTTATTCCGCCGGAAAGAGGAGGAACCAAGCAGAAGTAACAGTCATTTAGGTGGTTGCTTGGCTCTCTCCACACCATTGGGATTGCAAACGGCATTGATGACCTTTTGCAATTCAACCACTGTGAAAGCTGTGTTGTACATGTAGCACAGCATATATGCGGAGCCCAAGGCTTGTCTTGGTCACCAACCTTGCATCCGAAGTAAAGATGATATGCCTTCTTCACTTGAGAATTGATACTTTTCTTCTGGTTGGCAAATGTCACTTCCCCACAAATATAGCAAAAATTGTCCGCGGTATTAACACACTTTCGAGGCATTACTGTTCTTTATTGTACGTAAATGGATAAAATAATAAGTTTTATGTAACAGTAGCTTGAACTGTCTCGCACAACGTCTAAAATATTTTAAATGCTGAACCTATCTGATTGGGCTTTATATAGTACACTGCTTACGTCAGCTTCAGCAGCCGCCTGGCATTAGTATAATAGGCCTACACATGTATAGTACACTGCTGACGTCAACTTACTTCAGCAGCCGCATGGCATTAGTATTGCATTGCATCAGAAAATGATGCAATCAACTGTGGATGATGTGAGCATGATGGTATTATGCAATGTTACATCATTATTCCGGATGTTGCTGCAGTCCTACTGGAGAAATTTACACAGTGAAACATAGAAAATGAGGTATATGAATATCTTCAAAACGAGAGCCAATACAAATTTTTCACGGTTATATTCGTGTTCGGCACACCAAAATACTACAGATTAGGGCCTTTTCAAGTCAGTAATGATTTCACTGTTGACCAGTGTTATTTATCATACCAAATCAGAAAGTATTAGCAATGACGTTTCTTGAGTACAATAATTAATGAGATTCCGACGAAGACAAACTTAAATTCAAATGCAGCCGAACTCTTCTGTAACTACGAAATACCTAGCTGTGAAAATGAAACAGTTGATACATGCACTGTCACTCACATAAACTATAAGGTACATCAGGGTATTACAAGACAAGGTGCATCAGTAAATTCAGAATGGTAGGAGTTCATTCGGAACGTGCTATAGTCTAAGATTTCTGACAGAGTACTTAGTATTTTGGGGGATTTCATTGATAAGACAGTAAGTATCTTAAGAATGTTTGCTTTGTTTTTTGTGGAACATAATTATTTGTTGAATTCACCAACCTTTTTCTCTTTGCATCCTTTCTATTAAATAGTTTAATACCATAAAGTCGAAAGAAAAATTAATTAAGTGTCCGTGATCTGAATTCCTTTGAAACAAGTCAAAGATTTTCAAAAAATGCCATTAAAATTTTAATTGGCTTTCTTTCGGAAATTGCATTGCTCCGGATAAAGATTTTCGTTTCACACATTTACGAAACCTTTAGTGTAAATGGTAAGCATTGACAATTTCTAGTAATTCGAAAACTTTGTTTCAAAGCCTACCTAGAATGGGATATTGTCTATGAACAGCACGAGTTGGTTGATCTTGCTGGACATTATCATAATTCTGAAGTAAATGCATCTTAAGCTAAGCATGGTACTGACAAGAGTTTGTTCACTATTTGGTGCGAAAAGAAAACTCTTTGAATGTTAGTTCTTTGAATTTGATGTTTTAATCTGTCTCTAGTTATGAATGAAATTAAAGGAATTACAGTTTTAACAAATGTAATTATAATTCACAGTCTTTCAGTTTCATGAAGAACTGAAGGAAAATTAAATTCAGACCGAGGAAATGGATAAACAAATGCAAATGCAAATACAGAAAGAAGAGAGAGACAAACGAAGGGAAATACAAATGTAGATGCAGATGGAAGAGAAGCTAATGTAGATGCAAAGAGAAGATAGGGTAATACACAGAGACAGGATGAGGGGAGGAGAAAGAGAGAGAGAATAAACGTAATGCAAGATAGATTTTTTTTAAAAAATGTTAGAACTGACAATATCAGGTCCTGGTGTTTCCAGAAATGATAGGTTAGTACTTACAGGTAAAAGAAGCAGATAAAAACTTTCCTCACTTTGAGAAAATTGCTGATAACTTGAAACGGCCAAGAGAGCATTGAAAAAGAACACTTTGTGGCAAATCTCGCCAAGCGTACACTTCACTGTCTGTACAACTAAGTGCTGATTATGATATACATAAGGAATGTACATTGAAGGGTTATGACTTGGTGCCTGAAGTGTATATTACAAATGATTAAGAAGTGTATGAATAACCCAAATAGAATTGTCAAGAGAAAAAGAGCAACTATTTGATAGGTGGCTTCCAGACAAGATAAATAAGCAAAATAATAGTGATAGAACTGTTCCACGTGATCTAATTTCAAAGAACTCAAGGTCAGTGTATTGTATTAAAAGCAACGCATTGGTTAGGTCGATCGAACCCTAGTCTCATTCTATTTTGAAGAGCACTGAACCATACATAACGAAAGGTTCTACATCCCTTTTTAGTGATTCTTCCAAGCCTAACCTTATCAAAGTATTAAAGGACACATGAGCTTCTCTGAGTAAAGTGTACTATGCCTTGTATAGGAAGTCCCCCTTTAGTGAAAGTGTTCATATTCAGGGAGTGGATTGAGCCTTTGCTAATGTTCATCTCTTTTGACAATTTGGCATCATATTTAGTTTACGGACCTGTGACTATAGGAGCAATGCATCTTTCATTATTAATGGTATTTTTTTCTTACTAGGCACTGATATACATGGAGATAAGAAAGCCGTTAATCGACTTGTAAATGACAAGCTATAGGAGAAAGAACTCTTGAGAATGGTGTTGATCAATAAATTGTTTTTATACTGGCATTTTAATTGGTCATTATTTTGATGTGTTCACGTTTGCTCCTCGTCTTAATCGAGCAATAGATGTTGATCACATTCATCATCTTTTAAAATTCATTCTTTTATTCTTATCAGGGCTACAGAGGACAATCACTCATCGTTGAACAGGAACAAGATCCCGAGTACTCATATTTGTTTCAGATGGCTAATGGCGAAACTGAAGCCACACATATACCTGTTCATTTTGTGGCCAAAGGTGTCCTCAATGGCAAATGGAAACCACCTGATTTACCCACTGGTGACAAGTTGGTAGTGAGCTACCAAGCTATGGTTCCCAATATCGACAGGAAATATTTAGTCTAACCCAGCAAACATCATTGGCCGGTCCCTTAGTCGTCAGAAAGACATATAACAAGAACTTAAGCGTATTGGCCGAAAGTTAAAATTGATGTTTCTAAATACTCTCAGTATCTTGTCACACTGAGCAAATAGTAAGCAAACCCAATCAGAAGTTACATATTTCTGCATATTGCGCAACATTTAGCAGAATACTGTTAGACTGTGTCAGTCTCATCCTTAGGACCACAACATTTAGCAGAATACTGTTAGACTGTGTCAGTCTCATCCTTAGGACCACAACATTCAACCAATACTTGTTAGCCATAATGTGTTCGTCCACAAATTACCCAAAGGCAATTCGTTTGAGAAATATTACAACTAGAACCAAAGTAAAACTTTTATGATCTTTATGCACTTTTTGTCCATTCCAAATCTGACCAGTCTGATCAATACATAATGCATGAATTAGACATCCAACAGATCACATGTTCTGCCTATCAGCGTGTAAGACAAGGGTCTTTGTAACGTTTTCATCAGCGTGAAGAGTATTATTCGGTCATATTGCTTTCATACAAGGGATTGGTCTGAAGGTGTACCGTTGGCCTTGTTTGATGCTTAGGAATCAGTTCAAAATTACTGGGATTTAGTCCATTTGAACTAGCTTTTGGACATACTGTCCATTGACCATTGAAGTTATTAACAGAAAATTTCTTTTAAATGACCATTCAAAGATTAATCTTCATGACACATACTTCAAATATAAGTTGTCAACAGCTCGTGAAGTAGGAAAACCTTTACTCTTCTCAGTCAGGAATGAAATTAAAATATGAAAGAAATTCCAACGCAATGAGTTTTCAGCCTTTCGATAAAGTATTGCCTTTCTTACAAATACCTCAAAATCCCCTTTAAGCTAAATTTTATGGTCTTTATACAGTTGAAAATAAAGTAACTGACTTTCATTATGTCATAATCACTCCTGGGACGCTGAAATAGAAACAACTTTTGCGGTATAAATATGTTACTGTAATATTTTGGTAGTGACTGCTCAGTTAATCATTCGGTCAATTTAGTTGTGAGGATATCAACGTTGGAATAAAATATGACTGTAGTGACGTTGATATAACCAGTCTTTGGAATGCATAATTAATCTGGACGAGAAAATTTCACATCGACAAGAGCAAGAAAAGAGTACACAAAAACAACTATTATGCGAATGTGAACACTTGTATCCTAATTTTCAAACACGAGCAATTAAAATATATCGTGAGGTTAAAATGGTAGATTCTTCAACTATGAAATAATATCCTTACATGTTAAATCATATCAAGCAGGAATGTTTGGAAAATGAAAGTCAGCAGTTACAGGAGAATGATTTTATAAAAACAAGTAATAATGACCTGGATTGAACCATGTATTATTGTGCCCAAAACATATTAGACTAAAAGGTAAATATAATGGATCGATGACTGCATTGAAAAGCTGAAATGCACAATATGTCACCACATGTGTCCAGTCAAAAGAATTCTGGCACATTCCAGTCGCCGAAAGAGCAAAAATAAATTTAGGACAACTCTACATGGACATTATCAATATAAGGTGATGATGCTTGATATTAAAAGACCTCACCCCACATCCCATACACCATACAGATTACGTGCTAATATTTGATGTCTACATATGATTACTTACCGAATAGGCATCTCGCCAAACCAAAAAATTATGACTTGAGTATAATACACAATACTAACAAAAATGTACTGAAATGGCATTTTAGTCTTGTTACAAGGATGATATTTAAGTATACTAGTCCCAGCACGCTAAGCATTGATTTCCAGCTTTAAACTAACATCAGCATTACATGGATCTTTAAGACAAACATCATTCAACTAATTTCATAATGAGCACTCATGTAATATCTTATACGTATACATTTCACTTGTAATCGCTTTCACCCATAGTTTGTGTCAGTTGTAAGGCAAGAACAAAAATAAAAAGAAGAGAAAAAAAAACTCTGTATTGGGACTTTTGCTCTATAGCTAGCATTCAAATTTAATAGGATAGCACGGGAGGATTCGCTTTTTAGCAAATTGAATCAATTTATTTAACAATTTAAATTGTAGCGGATGCCGCCTTAGCTAAAACGCATGCAATGAACCATCAAATATACGTAAGGTAGTGCCAGCTAAAGTTCAATGAACCATCTAATATATGTAAAGATGTGCCCGATAATATGCAACGAACTATCAAATATATGTAAAAGAGTACCTACTAAAGTGCAATGAACCATCAAATATACGTAGGGGCGTGTCCGCTAAAGTACAATGAACCATCTAATATATGTAGGGAAGTGCCAGCTAAAGTACAAACTAGTCTCCGTATCTTTCAAACACGGCATTTTATTTTGGATATATACCTCTGATTAGATGCCGAACATGTGTAGCAGAATCAAACTAGGTTCGAACTACGTCAAAAACTACTATTTCTCACAACATCATTGTTACAGAACGTTTACACAAAAGGACGGTAAACACATTTTTCCAGGGCGGTAACTCCTAACGACCATCACATATGTCTTCAGACGATTTAGCAGTTTTCAGCTAATAAATATTAAATAACAGTGCTGATCTTTTGTACCTTGATACAGCCTACTTCGACTTCTATAGCTGGGCATAACGTTATTACATTACGATTTCATCTTTAGCCCGGGGTCAATATTAAAAAGAATCAACATTAATTAGCCCTGTATCAATATTAAATGGGTATCACAGTTCAACTTTTATTTCTTTAATATTTCCGTATTTTTCAAACTTTTGTAAGCATTAACGGACTACAAATATGTACAATTTGCATAGAAATAGAAAAATGAGGTGTCGTAATGTAGATAATACATTTTGACAACAATCCAAAACTGTTAATCTTATCTGAAATATACAAGTAAAGATATAAAGGTTGTTTAAAATGAAAAACAAGTTTAGAAGAGAGTGAGTAAGTTTAAATTTTTTCATTTAAAAAATGTACAATATCTGATAACTTCAAGAAACACCCATGTAAATTTATGTTCAAGTTCATCGTTGACATTTTCAGTCAACAGAAAAAACAAAAGAAAATCACAATTTGTGCTTGTACAATGCGTAACTCCCAATCGCCGAAATGTCCAATTTCAAAATATTTAAAATAATTTAAAACTTTCAACATTGTTATAATAGCATACAAATAAAAAAGGTTAGATTGATAGATACACAGACATATGTACATACCTACCTACCTACCTACCTACATACGTACATACATGCATCATACATACATACATACACACACACACACATACATCCATGCATACATACATACATACATACCTAAGTAATCGTGTACCTGTTGTGGTGCTTCTTTATTCCTACTAAAATGGTTTTCATATATTACGTCCAAGTCGATCAAGTTTTAAAAAAGTGTAAGTAATTTGAAACAATTTTGAATTGGTTTAAAAATCTAATCTGGTGGTCTAGATAGGAAAAAAAGATATACCTATAAAACATAATTTGTTCACGTCAGGTAATCTAGATATGAAATTATATATAATGATATACCTATAAAATGTAATTTGTCTGCTTCAGGTGATCTAGATACGAACATATATAGACCTATGCACTGTAATTTGACTACATCCGTATTCTAGATACGAAAATAGATTTACCTATAAAATGTTATTTGTCTACATCAGGTCATCTAGTTATAAAATATTATTTGTCTACATCAGGTGATCTAGATAAGAAAATAGATACACCTATAAAATGTTATTGGTCGACATCAGGAGATCGAGATATAAAAAAGAGATACCTATAAAATGTTATTGGTCGGCATCAGGAGATCTAGATATAAAAAAGAGATACCTATAAAATGTAAATCGTCTGCAACAGGTGATCTAGATAAAAAATTACACCTATGAAAATTATTAAATCTGTGTCAGGTGTTTCATAATCTTGATACTAATGGTTTGTGTCAAAAAAGTTCCAAGTCTAAAAAGATCATATATGTGTAATAAAACATTTATTTTGAAAATGGCCTCAAAATATAATCAAGCCATATATATATATATATATATGTATATATATGGTATGACTAGGCCGGGGAACGAACCCGCGACCTCCCGCATATTAGTAATAGTAGTAGTAGTAATATTAGTAATAGTAGTAATAGTAGTAGTATCAGTAGCAATAGTAGTAATAGTTGTATTATTATTAGTATTAGTAATAGTAGTATTAGTAGTAGTAATAGTCCTAGTAGTAGTAATAGTCGTAGTAGCAGTAATAGTAGTATTATTATTAGTTGTAGTAATAGTATTAATAGTAGTAGTAGTAGTACTATTAGTAGTAATAGTAGTAGTAGTATTAGTGGTAACAGTAGTAGTATTAGTAGTAGTAGTAGTATTAATATTAGTAGTAGTAGTAGTAATATTAGTAATAGTAGTAGTAATGGTAGTAGTAGTACTAGTAGTAGTAGCAGTACTAGTAGTAGTATTAGTAGTAGTAGTACTAGTAGTAGTAGTAGTAATATTAGTAGTAGTAGTAGTAATATTAGTAATAGTAGTAGTAGTAGTAGTCATAGTATTATTAGGAGTAGTAATAATAGTAGTAGTAGTTATTTGCTTCGAAACATAGATTCTTTGTGTGCTTTTATCAACTCCGAAAACGTTGGGTGCTTTTATCACCTGCACCCCCCTTGAAACTAACCAGTGATATTGCTATCATACATGTACATGGTATAATGACAGAAATACGTGTATAAACCTTTAACATTGATCATTCTTCTGAGATAGAAAAATGTGTTTTGACAGAGATTAACAGACTGCGTGTGCTATATGTGTGATGTTGTTTCTATTCTACGTTTTTTTGGAAAAGCGTTGTATGACTTGGACAGTGATAATTTGGACACAGCCTTTAATTCTTCAGACATGGAAACTAACCCTTCTACAACTCATTCACATATGCAACAAAGAAAACAATATCAGCAGTTAGATTGTATACACAAGACTGTTGACAATGTGGCTAGGTTCTTTGCTGATCTGTATTTACAAGCCGAGATCGAGGCCAAAAGCGTGCCAATAGTAAGTTTGGGGACATGATTGAAAGGATAATTCCCAACATAAACTACACGATCAACTAGAACAACAGGACAACAGGAGCGAATTAAATTGGAAATCTGCTGTAGAATGTAAAGTATTGTCATTAGCGGTACAAGGGTACCAAATAAGGAAACTTCATGTATTACATTAACTGTAGTTCGCGAATTCTTCGTGAACACACTGAAATAAAACCTAAGTGGAATTCTAGAGCGCAATTACCTTTTAGAGTGTTCTGGCTGGGTTAAGACCATGTCACAGAATTAGGCAAAAAATAACTTGGTTTTGCCTTAGAACTATTTGACTATTTCTTGTTGTACTTGCGTACAACGTTATTTAGGGTGAATAAGTGTTTTTTCCAGGTAAGCGACTGTATTAACATGTACCTCGCCGGAAATTACTTGCGACGAAGGGACATTAATAACATTATATGCACGGGTATTTTACCCTGACTTTTGCTCACTCTCCTATGGATTTAAGTAAGATCGATTTCTAAACCGACACTGGTCGTTTTGGATCACTTCAAGGAGTGTACGCTCTCCATTGTTCTCCAGCCATAGGGGTAAGTGTTAAATTTACATTTTTATTTGATATGCGAAGCTTATTCGGTTTGTAATGTCTTATCGCGTAATAATGCATTTATTACAGCGCAGATTTGAACTTTGAATTACAAGTCACTATTAGAGGTTGATGTATTAGCATATATCTAGAGATTTTACAGAAACTATTATTATGACCAATTTGGTTTTATTGTAGCTGATTGTGACTGTCACTGTGGTTGTGACTGTGACTAAGACTAGGGCTGACTAGAGTTTGCTAGAGATATCTAGAGCTATCTGAAGCTGTTTAGAGCTGTCTGGAGTTTCCAGAGTATTTAAGGCTGCGTGCTGTCGATACGCATGTATGTATGTACGTATGTCTGTGCCACGGATGTAGACGTAGCAAATTCAAAAGGGTGCTGTATGCTGTCTGTACGTGTGTATACGTATGTCTGTACATGTCGTGGATCCATAAAGGGTACGAGCGGCCGATAAGAGTGTGGGCCAACCAAAGGAATCGTGCGACTGTACAAGCGGTCTAAAAGCATACGTTTGGTTCAATTATTGTTCCAACTGCATTTTTATGTTCATAAGACTATTTTGAATTTTAGTTGTGTTCAGAAGATTATTTTGAATCTTAATCGGAGTTCATATTTGAGATTGTGAATCTCTCTTGTAGTGAGAATACTGTTTGAAGCGTATTTGCAGTCCATGAGGTTTCTTAGAGCTGTACTTCATATTGATTTCATATTTTGGTTTATTTTCAATGTGTGACTGTTGTGTAGAGTAATTGGGTGGTCAATCGTATGTTGAGAGCGTGAGAGAATCACTGTATTTTTACATTATATATTTTTCTTTATTAATTCATTTCATAAATTTCCATCTTTCTCACATTGTGTTTGTCTTATTCATTTAGTCCAAAAACCCACTCAGTATCTATTCTGCGACAGACCATGCATGTTTACCTTCTCACAAACAAATTAGGGTTCGTTCAAGTATTTTGTTTACTTCAAACTTTGGCAATAGCACGGAGAAAGAATTTGAATCTGAGATGGAAACCAGATGCATGGGTTACTTTATCGTTTGTTTGGGGTAAAACAATATCGATTTTAGACATAAAAATGATATAGAATTCTACAGATTCACTGCCTCTTTAATGTAACCCAAATACAGATTCATGATCGATTCTCCTGAAAACTTTTCATTCGACTCGCCTCGCACAGAGCTGGTCTTGAGAAAGTGAGCAGTGTGCAACTGTCTGTAACAACTCATCAAGACCGAACGAACAGAGTGTAAGAATTGCATGATTATGACTTGAGGTCTGTTTCCCCAATTTCTAAGGACCTCAAGGCAACATTCTTTGTCAAGAAAAAGATGATAATACTATATATAAAAAATCCTCTAAGCAAACTAACGATCACGCATTCACCAGTCCCTATTGATCATTTTATCTTTTCTTCTTGCCTCACATTTGTATAACTACACCTTTCGAAGCTTAAAACGGAATTATGCGCAACGTACTACAAATTGTGATCCCAAAACTTAGCACACAGGATTATTCATATCTCGAATGAAGAAACACTTATACTCGTGAATTTCAACAGATTTCTAATGTTAGGATACGATGATAGATCAATAAACAAAGCCATGTTATCATAAAGTCTCTTCAGTACTGTATAATATCAATCCTGCTCCTTGAAATTGCTTATTTACTCAAATACCAATTGCCCGTAACCAAATAAATAATCATCATGCTCTAACAAAGATATACACAAAATCATCCGAATAATAACACATACACTTGTTATGCATATTTAATTTTTATTGTTTTTTTTAAATAATTTTATTTCATTACATGCTATTGTAATGTAACATTCTATGTTGGACTTGACCTCGTGAAAACTGAGTTCACTTCTGCTTGTCCTGAATTGACTTTTTATTTTTATTCTGTAAACAACTAATACATAGCTAAAATATTATGTGTGTTTGGGCTTAATATTTACTTAAACGTTATTGAAACTGTTGGCCCATGTTTTGTGTATCTTACCAATAAATCCTCCAGGACTACATAGGGGTTATATAGGTCATTAATTGATTGTATTTATTCTATACATTTTGCATCCTTTCCTGACAATATGTTCATTTGTTTGTACGCTTGTCGACGAAGCTGGCAATTGTCGGTTGTTAAACAAGGCTTGTCAGCACACACAACTAAACGAAATGTGTGTGTGTGTATATATATATATATATATATATATATATATATATATATATATATATATATATATATATATATATATATATATATATATATATATATATATATATATATAACCTATTCAACAACGCGCTGTAAGCAGCGCACTTTCCCATGTATAACAATGTATTAATTAGTCTGGGTTGAATAGAAAGCTTTATGTATAAATCTTTCTTTTTCTTTATGGCGGAAGTGCTATGTATATTTGATTTAATTGTATCTGATTTAATACATATATTTATTTCAATTTAACTGTTTGTCAGTTTTAATTTTGTTTTTCATTACATGCTATTGTAATGTAAATTTATTCACTGGAGGTGATACCCTTTCCAGAAAATAGTTTGATCTTGACTGTTCGTTTTATATACACCAGGTGTTGATCTAGATCCTGACCTTGATTCAAAAGTAGTAGCATCCTCGTAAAAAAAAGTTGTTTTTTTATCTTAAAATGATTGGCTGTTGTCGATGTCATGAGGGAACTACGTGTTTGAGATGTAAACAATTTCTTTCTTTTTTTCTTAGAGTAAAATGATTGGTTTTCGTCAGGGCCACACTGGGTGTACGTGATCTTTTACAAGTACTTAATTTCTACGAGCTTCTGGAACATGATCACATGATCTGGAATATACGATGGTAAATTGCCAAATATTGTACCAATCCCAGGTAAGATGCAGGCAAAACGTAACCCCGTTTATCACCATGCTCGTTCTGGTGTTTGGAGCGGCCATATACAACATTTTGTATTTTCGAGGTTAACAGAAAGTCATATATATTTCTATCAACATGGAATTAAAGGTCATTTGTTATTATAACCGAGTTCATTTTCACCTTAAACCAGAAAAAATGGCGTTAGATGAAATAACTTTTCTTCTCTATTTAGCTTGTCATGCAAGAAGTGAAGTTTGTTTTAGCTGATCCCGAGATACCTTTTGCATCTTGTCTATCGCAAACATCTTCCTACAGCTTCCTAATGTATCATTTCATTTGGGTCAACAACGGCTGGCTCAATGAGTTTAGGCGCCCTAGGTGAACTATATCTGCGCCCCTCCCGTTCACGAATTAAAACGGTACCTTCTTATTTCGTGCCGTAGGCGACCGCCTAGTTCACCTTTTTGGTTGACCGACCCTATGTTTATTATTCCTTATAACCTTTGAGAACTAACCACTAGGAGGTGAACGTTAAGTCAATGGGTCTATGCACGTTTTAGGAAAGCATTACCATCAGTCACTGATTATATATGATATTAAATTCGGATATTCTCCATACTTGCATTCTTCCTGTGTACATTCACAAAAATCACACTTAAAGATGAATTTTAAAATGCAATCCTAAATATGGGAAAATTATTATTAAATAAAACGTTTAATAAAAACCTGCACAACACAACGGGCAAAACCCTTTGCTTGATAAATCTAATATTATGTGTATACTGAGGAACATGTTTAAGAATACAACAGAGAGGTTTTGATTTGCCATTAAATCGCAATATGGATCATACGGTAGCATAGTAAGACATTGTGCCCCATATTTCCCTCCCTGAACAAACACAATTATTCCCCCCCTCCCCCGTAAGGAAAGCTCATTGAATAGAATGTTTGGGTGTGCATTGGGCCTGTGCCACCCCCACCCTATGCAATTCAATAGTTACTTGTGTGGTTCCTACGCCACCTGGATCCCATTCATTACGTGCGTAAAATGTTCTGCCTTCGTAAGTATCTGCCTCTTCTACTCTTCAAAAATACCATTCGGGATACAACGAACAATCGCATAAGTAGTAAAAGATAGCCGCCGGAGCATTCAAATAAATTGTCATGAAATGGGTTTCAACAAAGGTCACGCATTCCTATATTTTTAACGAATGGGTTTAAACAAGGGCCACACTCGCTAAACTACCGACGGAATAAGCAGCCATTTTGAGGGATGGATAAGTGTATGTATTTTCAAGATGAAGCAAAGTTCACAGTGTACAGTCTACTTACTACCAGTTTAATGGATTAGAGAATCAGCATGTTAATAACGTTTGCTCACATGTGAAGTGGTGTTGGTACAGTTATGATAAATCTGTCAATAATCATCATGTAACTTCTTTAGTATCAAAAGACCTGGCCAAGGTACAAATCGACGAGATATTTTTAGTGAATTTAATTGACTACCAAATCAGGAAAAAAGCGTCTTATCTACTGAATGAAAACTATTAATAAACAAAGATAACTTAAAGAATTATTTGCACTACAAAATATATAAATTGCTTGATAAATTTCGGAGAGAGAGAGAAAAATCATGCAAGGTAACCGGACTACTACAAAATTTACCAAGCGGCTCATTTTAATGAAATGTTAAAACTCTGATATCATCTTTTCAGACCCTCTTGCCTAGATCTACTTGTGAAAAACAAATGTACATCAATAACCATGATATCCTAACGAGTTCAACCCATGGTAGCTTTACCAATCTTACCCATTGTCACCCCACTGAATATTTTACACTATGAAACCATTTATACATAAAATCTACTTTTCCTTAGTAGAAATAACCTTAATTAGTAAAATTTAAGGTAAAAGCTATTTTTATAATAATCATAATATTTTAACTACTTTTCCTTTATTCCACACTAAAGAATTGCTAAGCTTTAAAAAGAAGTTATGATTATGTTATTCATTTTCATTAAATCGAAAATTAATTTCTTCTTAAAAAGCTTGATACCTTCTAGGACGGTATCAAACATATCATCTACTCTACTGTACTCAACCTTGCCTGATTGTACAATGGAAAATGAATAAATAAATCTAAGGAAATAGTGTGTGTGTCTGTGTGTGTGTGTGTGTGTGTGTGTGTGTGTGTGTGTGTGTGTGTGATTTGGATTTTTAACATAGCTTTAACAATTTTTCAGTCGTATTGCTACGATGTATGCAGTGTGTCAGTTTACAGTGATACCTAGCACTGGGGCATCATGCCGCAGACATGTAGCATCATGTCCTACCCAGTCACATTATCCTGACACAAGGCCGACCAGTCCTAACACTAACCTCTTAATGCTGAGCGCCAAGCGAGGCAGCTGTTAGTACCATTTTTGTTAGTCTTTGGTATGACTCGGCCGGGGATTGAACCCACGACCTCCCGCATCCGGGGCGGACGCTCTAACCACTAGGAAATAAATTATTTGCTGAATTTTACAAAGCGTATTGGTTTTCACTCTTTTCTGGTCCTTAGTTTAAGACCACAGAGTCGTAACAGTTTACAAAATCTTATAGTTATTTGGGGAATAGTTAACCAGGACTTTAATTGTTGAAGGCCTTAGATGTAAATAGTATACGAACTTTGAAAATGTTTGGTTTGAATTTGAAAATAAGTATTGTTTTTATTAATTGTTTTTCTTACAATTCATTTTTATTTTCATCAGAATGCCAAGTTCAGTACGATATATTTTCTTACCCAATATGATTTAAATGTGCAAATTGGTGGCTAGGTACTAAATCCATGACACTGTGAAATGCTCAAAACGGAAAGGGATATGCAGCTATATTGTGCTTGATTTTCACATCTACAGGTCTGGACTTGATCACCGTGCAGTTGCAGCATATCCTA
Source organism: Sinohyriopsis cumingii (assembly GCA_028554795.2). Classification (NCBI taxonomy): domain Eukaryota; kingdom Metazoa; phylum Mollusca; class Bivalvia; order Unionida; family Unionidae; genus Sinohyriopsis; species Sinohyriopsis cumingii. The sequence goes on from CM068841.1 coordinate 63,763,363, forward strand.
TGTCACCGATGGTTTGCTCTGAGTTGTTGGTTTCTCTTCCTTAGAGACTACATTAAGTAAGCTCATGTACAGTCAAGAGTACATTGTATACGATTTTTAAAATTGGTTGTGAAATTGTGTGCTATTGTGGTATACTTTTCAGATAATCCCCTTCTTCCAGACTAAGATGAACTGCCAATACTTTTTCATTCAAAGCGTAGACGAAGACTTCAGCACACCCCAAGTCATCAAAGCCCAGACAGAATCACGGTTAAGTTTCCTAAACACACCTGGCTGGTCACAAACACATTCTGATATAGATATATAGAGTCCTTAATGATTGAAAAAGTTCCGTGTAAATTTCAAAACCGGAAATGTGCTGGTACTCTAAGAACCGAGGCAGTGTCACAATGGCGCGCTCCATAATTACTTCTAATAATTTATAACAGTAGTTAAGTGGGGTACATTAGCGACAATGGGAATTAGCATTACAGAGACCCCTGGGTCAGATTAGCGACAAGGGAAATTTAACATGGCGAAAAATCGTGGGTCAGATTAGCGACAAGGGAAATTAACATGGAGAAAAATCGTGGGTCACTCTAGCGACAAGGGGAATTTAACATAGAGTGTGGGTCTGTCTAGCGACAAGGGGAAATTAACATGGGGAATAGAGTTTGGGCTTTTGGGATTTTTTTAAAATTTTTTTAAATTTAAATTTAAATTTAAATTTAAAAAAAAGGGTAGGCAATGGAAAGGCTATCTCTTTTCGAGAAATATGGCTGGCCCTGAAAAGGGCCTTTGGGTTTATGTTAATGTATTCATTAACATAAATGGTACCGCATTGGTCTTCTTCTTGTCCTTAGGCTACGTCTCACTGTTGGTCCGTACATCAGCACTCTTTTCAGGCATCCTTGTCTTTCAACGTAGATCCTACGTATCCACAGGCTGGTGTTTGTCCTGTGGACAACGGTCCACTTGGATCGGACATACATGAGCATGTCCGTCCGGAACATCATGGAAGACACAAGCGTAGAAGATTGCACATCGGTCCACATCTTGAAGCGACGAGAACAAGTGAATCAATGCAGTGAACTGCGCTTATTTATAGGTACAGGAAGGATTGAAACGGATTGAATTCATTCACCAATCCGAACACGCGTTACAAAATTCAGTCAGCTCGCATCCAATCCGAAGAGAGCAGTCTGTGACGTCACGTGGTCTATATAGATTCGTTAGCGCTTGTGTGCAGTCAATCTATGCGACAGTGATTCAACATGACGGAAACTCAGAAAACGATCCATTGGAGTGCACCAGCAGGGGAGACTGCCCAAGGGAACCCGGACTTACTTTCAGAAGAGGTACATTGGGATTTTGTGGATTTTCTTACCTCGCAAGAATTTGTTCCGGAACCTTCGTTACCTTCTTCATTACCGCAAGTGGAGAATTTTAGACAGAGACAGAAAGAAGAATTGGAGAAATTTATGCAACGACAAAAGGAAGCGGAACAAGCTTTTCTCCTACAGCAACAGCAACAGCAACAAGAAGAGGTAAGAAAAAAACAACAGCAACAACAGCAAGAAGAAGTAGCAGCAAAGAAACAAGAGGGTGAAAATCAAACGGCTACGGTACTGTTGGACATTTTAGCGGAGTTAAGAAGTCTGAAACAAATGTATCAGACTTCTTTATCACGACCGAAGAGAATACGACCTTCCCGAGCTAAACACGCCAACCCTGTGACTAAGCATGTCGTACCACCCTTAGTGATTTCAACCCAATCATCAGAAGTAGGCCTTGGCCGTGGCAAAGGCTTAAGGCAGTTAAAGTTGATTGGTTAAACTCACCCCTACACCAAAATAAAAAGGCCCTTTTCAGGGCCACCCACATTTCTCAAAAAGAAATACAATTTCAATTTGCCAATAACTCAAGAATAAACCCCACCCATTTTACCTTATAGTACGTGTCTGTGTATGAGTGCGTGAGTGTAGCTTCTTATTTTAAAATCAGAACTCAAAGACACTTACCTTATATCATTCATGTATTCTTTTATCCATTTTTTTACAATCCAATTCACAATTCACCACAGAACACTTTAATTAAAAGTTCATTGACTTCTTCTTTCTGCTTGTTTAGTCTCTCTGTTTTTTGAATTTCTTCACCGTTTTTTCCTCATTTTCTTCCGTTCTTCTTTTCTTCTCCTGTTTCTTTGCTTCTTGTAAATAGAATTGTCTTCTTTCTTCCTCTTCTTCCTCTGAAGAATCCCTCTCTTCTTTCGAAGAATCCCTCTCTTCTTCCGAAGAATCCCTCTCTTCTTCTGAAGAATCCTTCTTTTCTTCTGACTCCTCTTGTTTCTTTTTTGGGCAATCTGGAGACCAATGTCCTTTTTCTTGACAATAATAACAGGTATCTTGACTTTTGTCTTTTTTAGCCCCTGTTTTTTTTCTTTTTTTGACAGTCTGGACACTCTGAAGACCAATGCCCTTTCTTCTGACAGATATAGCAAGTATCTTGACTTTTATCTCGAAAGGAAGGAGAGTAGTCCGTCGCCTGGTCTGAAGAGAATTTTCTAATGACCCCTCGCAAAGCTCTGACGAAACGTTCCATCTGGGTAGTCTCTTCCATTGTTGTGCTCAGCTTGAGAGTGAAATGAATAGTGAAAGGACAAGACACACACCCTTTTTATATACGCTGGTTTGCCATGACTATAAATTAGTCTATGGTGTTTAAACTTGAGTCATTTGACGTTTTGCACTCAAGATGAAACGATCCCATTCATTCGAGAAGAAAGAAGAAGAAGAAAGTAAGAGGCAGAAACGTGATCTATCGCCTCGTACCAGGGCTGAAATCTTGGCACAAATTCATGCCAGTGATTTTGAAGAGGACATGAGTGAACCAGATTTCGAACCCTCTAAACCAAGTTCACCACTCTTAGTCAACCCTGAAAAGTACTATTCCATTCGAGAGACGGAAAAGCGCTCCTCTAGAAAATTTAGAACCACGGCTTACACCTACACGGTGAAGTTTAAAGATTTCAAGGCCGACGTACCCTTGGAGAAAGCAGAAGGGTTTATCACCGAGATGTGGGATTCTTTGCTCACCGCACTCAAGCGACAATGTCAAGCCAAAGAAGACGATCGCTTGACACTATCCATAGATCACGACGGTTTGAAATCCCCTGTTTGGATCGAGTTTAGCAGACCCGCAGAACTGACCCCTTCCAAAGTCATGGACAAGATACAACAGGTGCAACAATCTAATGACCAGTTTGACATCACCAACGGTAAAGCCACACTGAAAATGGCCCACGTCTCGCCTCCTCAAGGAACTGGATGCAAAAAGATGTTATTGGTGGACGACCTTCGCAACACCAAAAAGAGTCTCGTCCGAATTAACAACCCTCAAGACCAGATGTGTTTAGCCCGTGCCGTCGTGGTGGGACGAACCTATGCCAACAAGAACGACACGGTAGAATGGAAAAGAACCTGGAAAACTATTCAACGATGCGATCGAGCCAAACAACGAAATGAAGCAGAACTCCTGTTGCAACAAGCCGGACTGTCCAAAGACACACCCTGTGGCATTCCTGAGATGCAAAAATTGCAAGATGCCCTAGCTCCACGCTACACCTTGAAAGTGCACCCTCAAGAAATGCGTGGAACTCTGTTGTTTCGAGGCCAAGATTTTAAGGACGGAAAATACATTCATGTCTATCATCACGATGACCATTTCGATACTATTACCAGTATCACTGGATTCCTGGGATACAGTTATTATTGTGAGAAATGTGACTATGGTTATAACAATCGAGAGCAACACAAGCATTGTGGAATGAAATGCCCAGGATGTTTGGCCTCTCCACCCTGTCTGAGCGAAGGACCAGTGCCTTGTTCGACTTGTTTGCGCACGTTTGTCAGTCCTACCTGTTACCAACAACATTTGAAAACACAAGGTTCACAGAAGAAATGTGCTTGTCAACTCCTGAGATTGTGCCCTACCTGTGGACAAGGCATACTTACCAATAATGCCAAGGCACACGTATGTCGAGGAAAGAAAAAATGTCACATTTGTCACCACATCGTGGACTTGGAACACCAATGCTACGTGCAAAAATACCAACCCCCACCAGAGGAAGAGGACGGTCACAAGAAGAAAGGCAATTTCATCTTTTTCGATTTCGAATGCATGCAAGAGACCGGCATTCACATTCCTAATTTCTGCGTGGCTCATCGAGCGTGCGAGAAGTGCATTCAAGAACCTATCTTCAGTCATTGCCCTCACTGCAGCAAGATTCCTGGAGGACGTGAAAAAATCTTTCGAGGACCAAACACGTTAGCCGATTTTGCCCGATGGGTCTTAAACCCCATCGACAAGACGTGGAGCCAAGAGGACATCGAACGTTACGGAGATTGTCATCGTCATGCCACGGTGATGGCTCACAATTTCTCCGGATACGATGGACAGTTTCTTTTGAGGTACTACAAGGAACATGGCACCGAACGTCCTAAAGTGATTTTGAACGGAGCCAAAATCATTTTCATGCAAGTGGGACAAGTACAGTTTAAAGATTCGATGAGTTACTTAGCCATGCCTTTGAGTCGAATGCTTAAAACGTTTGGAATGACAGAAATGGCTAAAGGGTACTTTCCACACTTTTTCAATACGGAAGCCAATCAACATGCCGTTCTACCCCATTTGCCTGAGGCTCACTATTACGACCCCGACAACATGCGTACCGAACAACGAGAAGCTTTCTACGCTTGGTACCAGGCTCATGCCTCTGACCCCTTCGACTTTCAGGAAGAAATGTTAAAGTATTGTCGTTCCGACGTGGACATTTTACGACGTTGCTGTGGAAAATTTCGAGAACTGTTCATGGAACACGGAGGGGTCGATCCTTTGAAAGAAGCTTGCACCATTGCCAAAGCGTGTTCCTTAGTGTACCGCCAACGATTCATGCCTGAAAACACCGTGGCTGTCATCAGTCCTCAAACGACCCACTATGTCAAACGTCAATACTCGGTCAAAGCCCTACGTTGGTTACATTACTTGTGCGACAAGGAAGACAAGTGAATTCAGCATGCCCGCAACGGAGGAGGCGAAAAGACCATCGGAACGTATTCGGTCGATGGCTGGGACTTAGAAAACCCCAAGATTGTGTACGAGTTTAACGGTTGCTTATTTCACGGATGTCCCGTCTGTTACCCTGACCGTGACACTAAAAATCAGTTTTTGCAACGAACCATGGAAGACTTGTACCAGGACACTTGTCAGCGACGCCTAAAGTTAGAACAGCAAGGATACCAAGTGGTGGAAATGTGGGAACACGAGTACGATCACCGTTTGAAAACCGATCCCGAGTTTAAACGCCTCGTGGAAAGTTACCAGTTCATGGACCCGCTGAACCCGAGGGATAGTTTGTACGGAGGAAGGACCAATGCCACCTGTTTGCTGTACCAAGCCGACGAAGAGAAAGGAGAAGAAATCAAATACTTGGACGTGTGTTCGCTGTATCCCTACGTGTGCAAATATTGTCGCTTTCCCGTAGGGCACCCGCAATTGTTCACGGAACACATCGACCTGAAAAACATTCGACAATACGAAGGCTTGATCAAGTGTAAAGTTTTGCCTCCCACGAACCTATACCATCCCGTCTTACCTCACCATTGTCAAGCAAACTGATGTTTCCCTTGTGCCGTACTTGTGCCGAAACGTGCAACCAGGACCAACCTTGCCATCACAGCCAGGAAGAACGGGCTTTGACGGGAACCTGGGTCAGCGTGGAATTGTTCAAAGCTCTGGACATGGGATACCAACTGTTAGAAGTGTACGAAATTTGCCACTTTCCCAAGACACAACAGTACCACAAGGGTGACCCTACTCAGAAAGGCATTTTCGCCGACTACGTGGATGCCTTTTTGAAACTGAAACAAGAAGCCAGCGGCTATCCTTCCTGGTGTCACACTCCCGAAGACCAAATACAATTCAAAGAGAAATACTACGCACAAGAAGGCATCTCTTTAGACCACATCGAAAAAAACGAAGGCAGGCGATCGTTTGCCAAAGTGATGTTAAATTACTTGTGGGGTAAAATGGCACAACGACCGTGTTTACCCAAGACGGAATATTTGACAGAACCTTCCCGCTACTTCCAGATGATTCACGACAAAACCAAATACATGAAACACGTGGACGTCGTTCGAGAGGATTTGATCTTGGTCAATTACGAAGAAGATCTGGACTTCGTACAAGACGACCCTTTTGGAAATGTCATCATTGCGGCTTACGTGACAGCTCATGCTCGCTTAAAATTCTATGAAGCTTTAGAACTGTTAGAAGAACGCGTCCTGTACTTTGACACGGACAGTTGCATTTACATCCATCACCCGATTCAACAGCACCCTGACATCGAAGGAGACCGTTTAGGAGCCTGGACAGACGAGCATCCCGACGACAAGATTCTAAGTTTCGTCAGTGGTGGTCCCAAAAATTACGGCTACGAATACCGGGACAAACAAGGAGAAGTGCACACGACGTGCAAAGTGAAAGGACTGACTCTGAATCATCGTACCAGTCGAGTGGTCAACTTTGGGGTATTGAAAGAAGCCTTGCAATCGGGAGAGGATGGAAACTTTAAAGTGACCACCTATCAACCGAACAAGATTGTACGTTTACCCACTCACCACATCGTCAGTCGACCCTTGGAAAAAGTCTATCAAATTGTATACCAGAAGCGAGTGCGACTTCCCAATCACTTCACCTTACCGTACGGTCACGTCGGTATTGGTCTGTATATAAAAAGGAACCCTAGGCAAGATCGATAGTTCATTGTTCATTGAAGTAACTTACCATGTCGTGGACGAAGAAGAAACCAGATTGGTTAGGAGTCAAATGTTGGACATCACCGAGACCAGGGTTTTGAGGCTTGGACACAAGAGGTGGCCCAGTATGCACGAGAGTTATTCAAGGAAAAAAGTTACTTTTCAACCCGTGTTAGTGACGGTGCCAGAAGAACCCGTCACCCAGGACGGGACTGTCGTGGACAGACCTGAAAAACCCTTTCGAGAGGACACTTGTGTGACCTTACCCCCTACTATAGAACTGGTTAGAACTTTACCCAAAACATGTTGTACAGACACTTGTGTTTATTCCACGTTCATGGTTATCATGTGCCTTTTATTCTTGTACTTAAGCCTTTGGCTTTTATGTATTTTTGTCTTTCGTATTCATGTTTGAAACATTCAATAAACGTGTTCTGAAAAAGTATATAAACTCTTGTCTTGTTTGTTTTTCGTGTCACAAGTGACATTTTCTCACTCCATGGCTACCTCTGCTGTCTCTGCTCCCTCTTCCTCTACTGTCAAAGTCATCGACGAACACTTAGATCGTGCCAGTTGGGAGGCTTTGTATCTTCGCCATCCCTTTAACATGCTCATTGCTGGACCTAGCGGTTCAGGCAAAACCGAATTCGTCAAACGTTTGATCGAACATAAACATCATTTGATCGATCGGCCAACTCAACGGATCGTGTGGTGTTACAAAGAGTGGCAATCGGCGTACAGCCTCTTGCGAGAAAGTCAAGGCGATTCCATCGTGTTTGTGGAAGGCATTCCTAAAGAAGACGACGGCATCGTCTGGGACTCCCTTCAAACCCATTTGGTCATTTTCGACGACATGTTAGGAGAAGACGAAGAAGAAATTAAACTGTGGTTTACGCGCAAAGGGCATCACCGTAATGCCAGTGTCGTTTACATCACCCAAAATTTGTTTCAACAAAGTAAAGCCCATCGCACCATCAGTCTCAATGCGCATTACGTGGTCTTGTTTAAAAGCCCTCGAGATAAATCGCAAGTGCAAGTCTTAGCCAAACAGTTAGGAACGCCTTGGCTGACTCAGGCGTACGACGATGCCACTCAAACGCCACACGCCTATTTACTCGTCGATTTGAAACCTACGACCCCCGAGGATTTGCGATTTCGTACCCACTTGTTTCACCACTGGTGCCAAGACGGAGGGCCTGTCCTGTACACGTCTCCGTCCTCGACTTCATTTCACTCCCCATAAAAAATCTATAAAAACCTCAGACCCTTTTCGTCTGTCTCACACAGCGTCAACATGACGTCCCTTCAGTCGCATCTTCCCGTCAAATTGATTCGTGCCTTGTATGGCATCAGTCGAGAAAAAGATCCACAAACACGAGCTCGTGTCTTAGAAGCTAGTCTCAAAGAAGTCTTACGATGGTTCACGGTGACGGCACGTCAATTACTCCAAGGAATCATTCAGATTCCTCATCAAACCAAACGCTTTTTTGATCGAAACAAAGTCGCTTTGGTCCAACTGGCCGATCCCCGCATCGACACTCAAACCAAAAAACAAATCATTTTGAAACCTGGAGGGAGCGGTACTCTAGGAGGGGTCATCATTCGCTCACTCTTAAGATGGGATCCTAATGCCCCCAAAGTTATACCCAAGACAAAAGTCCAACGAAGCCCCAAGAAGAAAAAGACCAGGTCCCCAAGGAGAACTTCTCCAGTGGCAGGACCCTCCTCTGACCAGACACCACCCCGGAAAAAGAAAAGAAGCCCCCAGAAAAAGAAAAGTCCACAGAAAACTAGTCGCAAGAGAGGCACTTCGGCCAGGACGCAACCTTACACTCGCAAACCACGATCTGCCACAGCGGTGACTGCGTCTCCGGCAGCTTCACGTTTGTCCACTTCTCCGTTAATGACACCCAGAACTGAAGAGTACTTGGAGACGTTGATCACACCAAGAACTTCTCCGTTGATGACCCCCAAAAGAACTTCCCCAGTGGCAGGACCTTCCAATTTAGTGGCAGTGGCTGCTGCTCACAAAGTACCTTCTCCCAAAATCAAAGTTCAAGAAAGATCGGGCATGTTACAAAGTTTACTGGATTTGTCCAAGCAAGAACTGGCTCGATTTAGTCCGTTGCGTACCCCTGCACGACGTGTCATGCCTGTCCTCAAGCTAATACGACGTAAAGACAATCAGTGGCGACGCGTTCCAGTATAAAAAAGGCCTGTGACCAAGTCGGGTATCAGTGTTTTTTTGGTGCTCCTGAAGACTCAAAGATGTCACCCTCCAGAAAACCCCAAGGAAAGAAAAGGAAAGGACTGCCACCACGTTTAGCCAAACATGGGGACATGTTATCTGTCCTGTCCAAAGCTTCTCCACCCCTACGAAAAAAACTCATTCAAACAGCCTCCAAAGAGGTCATCGATACCGTGTGCGAATGTTGTTTGAACGTTTTGAAAGGCACGATCCCTTTGTCCAAACACCAGAAACAATGCTTAGGCAAACATCGTCACGTTCTTCGCCAAATGGTTCAAAAGAAAATTCCCATTCGTCAAAAAAAGAAGATGTTAGTGCAACGTGGAGGTATTTTACCTCTCTTGTTAGGCCCCATACTGAAAGGAGTCTTGGGAACCATGTTGGGATGACTGGTGGGAGCAAGATAAAAAGGCCTTCGGAAGTCCCAAGATCTCAGAATCGACCCCTGACAACCCCATGGAAGGACGAAAACTAGCTTTAGTGCCTTACAAACGATGGATGGAATACCATCGGTGGCAAGAACAACGCACCCCGCATTTACCTCCCAATCCCCATTTGAGCGAGATGTCCCAGTTACAACACGAATTGCAGTCCTTGATGGATCGCCAAGATTTGTCCGAAACAGAAAAATCGCAAAAGTACGGTCAACTCTTGCAAAGACTGCAACTCTTTCACCAGAAAGCTTTAGACGAAACAGCTCTACCCACTCTGAAAGATTTTAAGACCTTGATGAAAAGTGCAGCACCATCACCAGTACCAGTACCAGTACCAGTACCACCAGTACCCGTGACCAAGACAGAAAAAGGAGAAGAAGAGGAAGGGTTTCAAACTCCACCAGAAAAAGTACGCAAGTTAACAACACCACCTACCTCCAGAATTGGATGGATTAAAAAGATGATGGCCACCCCTTCTTCCTCACAAGAGAAAAAGAAAGTGAAGACAGAAGTGAAGACAGAAGTGAAACAAGAACCGATATCCCCCGCTCAGACATCCTTCTCCTCTTCGACGCCTATTGCTGGCCGCACACGCAAAGCATTGCAATCCAAGAAAATACCCCAAGAGAAAAAGAGTAGCATCCTCCAAGAGTGGGTGTCTTATTAACACACCAACCAACACAAAAAAAATGGAAAAAGTCTTAGCCAGCATTTACTACGATCCCTCGCATCCTGCAGGTTACGCAGGAGTTCAAAAATTGTATCGTGCTGCCAAAACTCGACTGAAAAGTCTCCGTTTACCTCAAGTGCAACGATGGTTACAAGAACAAGCTACCTACACTTTACACAAACCCATTCGACGCAAGTTTGCCAGAAGTCGCACCCGAGTGGAAGGCATCGATCATCAATGGCAAGCCGATTTAGCCGATGTCTCTCATTTGGCCAGCTACAATCGTGGCTACAAATATTTGTTTTGTGTCATCGACGTCTTTTCCAAATTTGCCTGGGTCGTGCCCTTGACTTCCAAATCGAGCAGCGAGTTAGTGCGAGCCCTGCAACGAGTGTTGAAACAAAGCGGTCGTCACCCTCTTCAATGGCAAACGGACAAAGGTACCGAATTTCTGAACCAAGCTTTCCAAAAAGAATTAAAGAAACATGACATTCATTTTTGTACCACCGAGAATCCCGAAACCAAAGCCAGCATCGTGGAACGTTTTCAACGCACTTTGAAAGAACGCATGTGGAAATATTTTACGCATCACCACACTCTGAAGTACATCGACATCTTACCGCACCTGGTGCAAGCGTACAACCAATCTTACCATCGAAGCATCGGACGTGCCCCGCAAGACGTGACTCCCGACAACGAAGTGTTGGTGTTTGAGCGCCTGTTTGGTACGTCCCCGACGAGGGCTGTCCCCAAGAAAAGTGGAGAGCTGACCGTAGGAGATTGGGTGCGCATTGGCAAAACCAAACGCACTTTCGACAAAGGTTACTTACCTAACTGGACGACCGAATTGTTTCGCGTCACTGGACGAGTGCATGGCCGTCATCCTGCCGTCTATAAATTGGAAGACATGAACGGAGAAGTGCTCAAAGGAACGTTTTATTTGCCCGAGGTACAACGTGTGACCAAAAAAGAAGACGACGTGTACAACATCGAAAGCATTCTCGAACGCAGAACCCGTAAAGTGAGTAAACGACGTGTCAAAGAAGTCAAAGTACGTTGGAAAGGATATCCGCCCAGTTTTGATTCTTGGATCGACGCTTCGCAAGTCATCGACTATAAAAAGAAGTGACCATCATGCCTTTTCACACAGCAGAAGCAGCTACGTCGACCACTCCTCCTTCCCCTAGTTCTTCTGTGCAAGATTTACAAAAACAACCCTTGTGGGTGTGGTGTGGAGAACGTGTGCCTAAAACGCAAATCGTCTTTTTCTGCCAAATCTTCGTGGTGTATTGTGTCATCGGGGCAGCCATCGCCAATTTGAGTTTGCAACAAGGAGACAAACAATTGTGGACCATTTTATTGAGCAGTTGCATCGGTTACCTGCTTCCTAATCCCTCCCTGAAATTCACCTCGAACGGGAACCCCGGGAACCTTGTGTCCAGTGCCAGTACCAGTCACCACTTCAATCACAACCAGAACCCCATTTTAGACGGAGACACGCCTCTGACGTCCAGTAACCCCTCTGACAGCCACAGAACTCTGGAATTATGAGTCACCAAAACCAATTTTACTTAACTTTACCCAGTGACAGTTCCATGGAGGTGTTTCCCAAGAACACGTTGTGCTGTTACACGGCCAAATTACCTCAAGCCATCCAGTTAGATCACGAAGCCCATTGGGAAGTGGCTTTAGTAGAAATGATTCACCCGACCCAAGTCCTCAATGTCCTTCCCAATCAAAATTTTTTTGATGTGGAAGTTCATGACGAGCAAATGCAACAGTGGATGGATAGCAATGTCAAATATGACAAGAAAACCCGTACACAAAAGTACACCACCTATCACTTGTTCATTCCCCCAGGCTATTATTTTAGTGGTCAACATTTGGTCAGCACCATAACCTCCAGGTTTAATGTCGTGTTTCTGAAAGCTTTGGAGCATGTCAACAAAAATGTCACCATGGAGTACTACAAAACAGCTCGTCGCTTCTTGATGAAATTTGAACGAAGTAAAATCGTGTCCATTTTATTTTGTCCTGAATTGTTTGACATGTTGGGCGGAGACATGGACATGAGAAAGGCCATGCTCAAGAAAAACGAATTACCCATCGTTTACTACAAAGAGTCTTTTAGCAAGTTATTTCGTGCCCCGGTAGAACTGAACCAAGGACTGAATTTGATGTTCGTGTATTCCGATGTGGTGGAGTACAACGTGGTGGGACACACCTCCGTACCGTTACTGCGTGTCATTCCTTTCAAAGTGGATTCTGCCACGAACACTGACGAGGAAGGTGGAAACACTTACCACGTCCACCGCGAATTTGTCCATCCTCACTATTTGCCTGTCAGTAAGTCGTATTTGGACACGGTCAACATTACTATAAAAGGAGATTTGGGACAAAATATTCCATTCACCAAAGGAAAAGTCACGGTGAAACTCCATTTTCGAAAACGGTTCTCTCACGACTCGTAAGTAAGTCATGTATCCAGTGTACCGAGGGGTTGCTCGACAGCGAGGACACGGTTTAGGAGACATGTTAAAATCGGCCTTTCGTTCGGTGGCCCCGGTGTTGAAACCGATGGTGACACGCGGATTGCACGCCTTGAAAGATGCGGCAATGACGCAAGGCAAAGAATTTCTCCAAAATGTCATCATCGACAAACAAAACCCTAAAGAAGCCTTCATGAGGGCAGGCAAAAATGTCTTGCTGCAAACGGGCAAAGACATTTTAGGCCAACGAGAAAAACCTATAAATGCCCTGCACGCTACCGAGTCAGGCATTCAGCAAGGACAAGGCAGAAAGAGACAACGAAGAAAACACCCTTTCACCAGACTTCAAGAAAAGAAGAACTGTTCGAGACTTAGACGTTTTCGATTATTGAGAAAAGAGACAAAAAAATGATGCACCGAGAATCTTGCGCTTGTTCCAAGACGGAACTGGATCTGTTTGCCATGCCCCCTACCATGATGACCATGCAAGAATCCCAGTGGGTGGAATTTCACCCCGTCTCCTCACTGACCGATTCCGCTCCCATCGAGTTTGAAATCAAAGGACAGCCCGAAGATTACATCGATCTGAATAGCAGTTACTTGTACCTGAAAGTCAAAATTCTAGATAAGACTGGAGGTGCTATAGACGATGAAGCAGTAGCTCCCGTCAACAATTTCATGCATTCCTTGTTCAGTGGAGTGGACTTGTACTTGAATAACAAACTGGTCAGTAGCAGCATGGATACTTACCCTTATCGTGCCTACCTGGAAAATCTCTTGACGTACGGAATAGATGCCAAGAACACTCATCTCAATGCCTGTGTGGTATGGGAAGCTGACGAACCTACCAAGTTTGAAATATTGGAAACTGATGAAAAGAAAGACAACAATGATGGATTTCTAGAACGAAGAAAGAGAATCACGGGAGCCGACACAAGTTTAGAACTGATGGATCGTTTGCATTTGGACATGTGGTTGCAAGAAAAGTATTTGCTGAACGGGGTGGATGTCCACCTGAGACTGAATCGTAGCAGTGCCGCTTTCCATTTGATGACTGATAGTGACGGTTACAAAACCAAAATCCTAGAAGCCAGACTCTACGTACGTCGTGTGGAAGTGTTACCTAAAGTGGGAAACGACATCAGTCAGACGTTGAGTAGAACGACCGCCAAGTATCCCATACGACGCGTGGAAGTGAAAACCTTCACCATTCCCAAGGGACAGCGATCCATGATCGAAGATCATCTGTTCCAAGGACAGTTACCCAAACGTTTGATCGTTGGTATCGTCGAGAATACAGCCTTCAACGGAGCTGCCGAAAAAAATCCTTTCTACTTTCAACACTTTGGCGTGTCCAAAATCAAAGTCAGTCGCGATGGCAAGACCTTGTGTACCCGACCTTTCGAACCTGACTTTACCAAGAAGAATTACTTGAGATCGTACTTGTCCCTGTACGAAGCCACCGGACAGTTAGGAACCAATACCAGTCACGGTATTACGTACGAGGATTATGCAGGAGGCTACGCTTTGTGGGCTTTCGATTTCACTCCAGACCAAGGCAGCGACGAGGGACATTTCCACCCTATAAAATCCGGCCAGATTCGTGTGGAAATTCAGTTTAAAGACCGAGACCCTGATGAAACGGTGAACGTCATCCTGTATGCAGAATTCGATAATACCATAGAAATCAACAGTTTGAGAGAAGTCATCCTAGATTACTAGAAACCATGGAAGACTGTTATCCCTCTTTACCTAGTGGAGAAACTTTTAGTGTTGGATTATTGTTAAAAAATGTTAGAGTTATTGTTGTTTAGTGTTAAGTGATTTTTGAATAAAAAAAATGTTGTGTTTTGAAAAAATTGTTTGATGTTATATTGTTGGATTATTGTTAAAAATGTTAGAGTTGTTTAGTGTTAAGTGATTTTTGAATAAAAAATGTTGTGTTTTGAAAAAAAATGCCTTTGTCTTTTGTTTAGCTATAAGAATGTTGGATTGATGCTCTTTCATTTCTTACTATCCCTCTCATGACACTCACTAAACGTTGCGACTCAAAAACCGTGTGGGGGATGTTTTCCTTCACGTCCGCGCTTTAACTTTAAGAACCGGGTTGTTTCCAGTCTAACCATCCATTGTCGACTCATCCTCCTAAGAAGATGTGCTCCAAACTAGCTAAACTCAACGAAGCCTACGTGAATTTGCATAGGGTCAGACACAGTCTGATACCGAAGCCAGAAGAAATAGAGAATGTGAGAATGTTAAAAATCACTGAAGACCTGATAGAAGAGCTCTTCAGAGAAGAAATGAACAGGGAAAAAGAAGAATGGACAGAGAAGTACAGACTTCAGAGACAGCAGCAACAACAACAACAAGAGCAGCAGCAGCAGCAACCTGAACCTGACAGAGGCTTTGTCGATTGCCGTATCGACACCAAAGAGTTCTTCTTTTCTTTCCGAAGAAGCAGACCTATCGCCAGAAAGTCTATCCTCAGAGGACATCGCATTCTTAGAAACTAAAAAAGAATGCCATAGCAAACAAAAAAAACAGCCCTTTTCAGGGCTACCCCAATACTCTAGAAAAGAAATAACGATCGATTTGCCAATGTGTGTAGGTAGAGTAGTGTGAAAATAAACACTAACTCTTTTTTAAAAAATGTGAGGGTATGTGTTTGTGTGTTAGTAAGTGCTTAAGTAAGTTGGCATGAATAGTAGATTAAAATCATGTTTTTTTGGTGTTTGAGGTGTACATTTGGAGTTAGATTGGATTGCTTTGCGTATGTGGATAGTCTAATGAAGTGATTTATAAAAAATTTTAAAATAGTGATGGGTAGCATAAAAAAGTGAGTGAGTGTTTCTTTTAGGTCCGCGCGTTGTTGTTTTTGGTCATGATGTAGGTAACATCAATTTTATGTTTTTTAGGGGGATGTTTTCGTTCACGTCCGCGCTTTCACTATAAATTGAAACTCGCTGGGCAGTCTAGCTACCCTTGTTGATTGATCAACACCAAAAATGAACACGAGACTGTCTAAACTGTTGGAACTTCATGTGCATCTGGAATATTCCAGGCGCCTGTTGAATGAACTGGCCGCAGAAGCCATTGTGGAGGAGGAAAGAATAAGAGAGGAGGAGGAAAGAAGAAAAAAATAAGAGGAGGAGAGAAGATATAAAGAAGAAGAGGAAAGAAGATACAAAGAGGAGGAGAGAAGAAACAAAGAAGAGGAGGAGGAGGAGAAGGAAAAGAAGAGAAGAAGAATACATTTCAGAATCCCAGAGAGCGAAAATTGGGATTCTGAAGCGACATATCCTGCCTCTGCTCTCTCCCCCAAAAAAGTAAAAAGTAACTGGGGGATAAGATGTGTATGTGGCGCCAGGCCTGGAAGGTGCCACCATTAACCAGGTGTCCATGAAGTTAAAAAAAAAACAGCCCTTTTCAGGGCTACCCAATACTCTAGAAAAGAAATAACCATCAATTTGCCAATGTGTAGGTAGAGTAGTGTGAATATAAACACTAACTCTTTTTTAAGATAGTGTGAGGGTATGTGTTTGTGTGTTTGTGTTTGTGTGTTTGTGTTTGTACCCGCTCACGTACGATTGTGTTGATAGTAGATTATGGATTTGTTTATTGTTTCTTAGCGTATGTGTTTGTGTTTGTGTGTTTGTGTTTGTACCCGCTCACGTACGATTGTGTGGATAGTAGATTATGGATTTGTTTATTGTTTCTTAGCGTTTGTGTTTGTGTTTGTGTGTTTGTGTTTGTTCCCGCTCACGTACGATTGTGTGGATAGTAGATTATGGATTTGTTTATTGTTTCTTAGCGTATGTGTTTGTGTTTGTGTGTTTGTGTTTGTTCCCGCTCACGTACGATTGTGTGGATAGTAGATTATGGATTTGTTTATTGTTTCTTAGCGTATGTGGAGAGTATAGTTTGGGTTTTATTATATGAAATGAAAAAGTGGGGGATGTTTTCCTTCACGTCCGCGCTTTTCGTATAAGAACCCACAGTATTCGTCGTTCAAACCATTCTACAAAGAATAATCTAGACAAGATGACGCAAGTGACTGATTTATTTAATCAATTGAGGCATATCTATTTCTGGATAATAGATGCAGAATATGCTATAGAAAGGATACAAAAGGAATGGGAGTATGAAGATAAAGAACACTTGGTAACCAGTCAAGTCGAACGTATAAAGGCCGCCAGACATATAATAGAAGGAATGATAGAAGATGAAGTCAACAAATCAAGAGGATTTATTAACCCACCTTATGTAAGAGTGGGGAGTTTGAAGGAAGCACCGGATTATGTCATCCAAGTCCGGTGCTTCCTAGAACATATAGTGTATTGGACGGAGTTGTCATATATGAAGAGGGGACTGAACAGGTTGAAAAAAGGAGAAGAAATAATGAAACAAGTGATGACCCAAGAAGTAGAAAACATAAAGGAAAGGTGGACTAAAGAAAGAAAGGAAGAACAGAATAAGAAGAAGAAATTAGAATTCGACCAACTGAATAACAACTGGATGAAAATACAGGCCAAGTTCCGAGCCATGGGTCACCCGGACTGGATACCAGAAACAGAAAAGAAAAAGAAGAAAGGAATGATGGACAAAATAAGAGGATGGTGGAAACAGTTAAGAAGTTAAAAGAAGAAAAAACCCAAAGGCCCTTTTCAGGGTCAGCCATATTTCTCGAAAAGAGATAGCCTTTCCATTGCCTACCCTTTTTTTAAAATTTAAATTTAAATTTAAATTTTAAAAATTTTTTAAAAAATCCCAAAAGCCCAAACTCTATTCCCCATGTTAATTTCCCCTTGTCGCTAGACAGACCCACACTCTATGTTAAATTCCCCTTGTCGCTAGAGTGACCCACGATTTTTCTCCATGTTAATTTCCCTTGTCGCTAATCTGACCCACGATTTTTCGCCATGTTAAATTTCCCTTGTCGCTAATCTGACCCAGGGGTCTCTGTAATGCTAATTCCCATTGTCGCTAATGTACCCCACTTAACTACTTATAACAGTTCCAGAATAATAATATTGTCCAAATAATAAGCACTTTCTTTTTCCACTGAACAGTCCAAGCAACTGTTTCCTCTCGAATTAAACACGTTCGCATACATACAACAGTAACACAAGAAATGTGAATGACTTCAAACTCGTAATGAAATGGATTTCTCGAATCTCTCTTTATATACACCGTCTACTGCGACTATAGTTCGCAATAAACCACTATTAATTGATCACGCTACCCTTTTTGCGGCAAAATAGAAATTGTATAAAGTCATGCACCAGGAGTTACACAAAATATAGATATACATAACAATGAGCGTCAGCAGGAGCTCGAAATCGAAGCTTTTTACTAACCCCCAAAATCGCCATGCTAAACTTTTTTCTGATCCTACCTAAATTGCGTCGATCCTGCTACAATCGAACAAAACCCAGTCCTCTTTCTAATTTAACATATGTTATTCGTTAGCACCAACTCAAAACAATAACAACTGTATTTCACCATCAAGACGTATGAAAAAATGACTATTCATTTTCAGTTTATCTGTCTGATTCAGCACCGTATATATGTCGATATAGTCTCCAACCTTCGTTTTCTTTGGTCTAGCTGCATACCACAGATTGATCACTGCTTTCAGGTTAACAATGTTGATGTCTGGCGAGTTATGGAGCATTAGATCTGATATTGCAGTAGGTCTTAGTGAACTCCTCCAATCTAATTTCACCATGTTGAATTCACAAATGAATTACCCACTCTTTCGCATTTCTCCAAACAATCAGTGCAAAAAAGATATTAGCCTTTCCGGTATATTATTTCAGCCATTTAAATTAGGTTCCTCATGATTTTTCGGGGCATTTTCTCAATCTGTTTATGTGAAGTCCTCTATGTTCAACGACCCAATTTGTTGGAAGTTAGGCGCGTCAGATATCTCTATTGAACAAACAATGCTGCTGATAGTAGTAAATGGGGGCACCCTAGCGTCAAGGGGAATTAGCATTACAAGACCCCTTGGGCAACTCTAGCGTCAAGGGAAAATTAACATGGAGAAAAATCGTGGGTCAGATTAGCGTCAAAGGAAATTAACATGGAGAAAAATCGTGGGTCACTCTAGCGACAAGGGGAATTTAACATGGAACTATAGTGTGGGTCTGTCTAGCGACAAGGGGAAATTAACATGGGAATAGAGTTTGGGTTTGTCTAGGGACAAGGGGAATTGAATATGGGATTTTTTTTTTTAAATTTAAATTTAAATTTAAATTTAAAAAAAGGGGTAGGCAATGGAAAGGCTATCTCTTTTCGAGAAATATGGCTGGCCCTGAAAAGGGCCTTTGGGTTTATGTTAATATTAATATTAACATAGATGGCATCTGTCACATCTTCTTCTTCTTCTTCTTAAACTCCTTCTAACTGCCGGTCCAAACACAAGTACCCTCTTGAGACATCCTTGTCTTTCTATGTAAACTCTCCTCATCCATTGACTAGTATCTGTCCTATCAACAACAGTCCACTTGGACCTGACATACATGAGCATGTCCGTCCTAAACATCATGGAAGACACAAGGGTGGATGACTCAACTGTGGTCCACATCTTGAAGCGACGAGAATAGGTGAATCAATGCAGTGAACTGCGCTTATTTATAGGTACAGGAAGGATTGAAACGGATTGAATTCATTCACCAATCCGAACACGCGTTACAAAATTCAGTCAGCTCGCATCCAATCCGAAGAGAGCAGTCTGTGACGTCACGTGGTCTACATAGATTCGTTAGCGCTTGTGTGCAGTCAATCTATGCGACAGTGATTCAACATGACGGAAACTCAGAAAACGATCCATTTGGGTGCACCATCAGGGGAGACTGCCCAAGGGAACCCGGACTTACTTTCAGAAGAGGTACATTGGGATTTTGTGGATTTTCTTACCTCGCAAGAATTTGTTCCGGAACCTTCGTTACCTTCTTCATTACCGCAAGTGGAGAATTTTAGACAGAGACAGAAAGAAGAATTGGAGAAATTTATGCAACGACAAAAGGAAGCGGAACAAGCTTTTCTCCTACAGCAACAGCAACAGCAACAAGAAGAGGTAAGAAAAAAACAACAGCAACAACAGCAAGAAGAAGTAGCAGCAAAGAAACAAGAGGGTGAAAATCAAACGGCTACGGTACTGTTGGACATTTTAGCGGAGTTAAGGAGTCTGAAACAAATGTATCAGACTTCTTTATCACGACCGAAGAGAATACGACCTTCCCGAGCTAAACACGCCAACCCTGTGACTAAGCCTATCGTACCACCCTTAGTGATTTCAACCCAATCATCAGAAGTAGGCCTTGGCCGTGGCAAAGGCTTAAGGCAGTTAAAGTTGATTGGTTAAACTCACCCCTACACCAAAATAAAAAGGCCCTTTTCAGGGCCACCCACATTTCTCGAAAAGAAATACAATTTCAATTTGCCAATAACTCAAAAATAAACCCCACCCATTTTACCCTTATAGTACGTATCTGTGTATGAGTGCGTGAGTGTAGCTTCTTATTTTAAAATCAAAACTCAAAGACACTTACCTTATATCATTCATGTATTCTTTTATCCATTTTTTACAATCCAATTCACAGCACAACACTTTAATTAAAAGTTCATTGACTTCTTCTTTCTCCTTGTTTAGTCTCTCTGTTTTTTTGAATTTCTTCACCGTTTTTTCCTCATTTTCTTCCCTTCTTCTTTTCTTCTCCTGTTTCTTTGCTTCTTTTAAATAGAATTGTCTTCTTTCTTCCTCTGAAGAATCCCTCTCTTCTTTCGAAGAATCCCTCTCTTCTTCCGAAGAATCCCTCTCTTCTTCTGAAGAATCCTTCTTTTTTTCTGACTCCTCTTGTTTCTTTTTTGGGCAATCTGGAGACCAATGTCCTTTTTCTTTACAATAATAACAGGTATCTTGACTTTTGTCTTTTTTAGCCCCTGTTTTTTTCTTTTTTGACGGTCTGGACACTCTGAAGACCAATGCCCTTTCTTCTGACAGATATAGCAAGTATCCTGACTCTTATCTCGAAAGGAAGGAGAGTAGTCTGTCGGCTGGTCTGAAGAGAATTTTCTAATGATCCCTCGCAAAGCTCTGACGAAACGTTCGATTTGGCTAGTCTCTTCCATTGTTCTCCTCGGTTTGAGAGTGAAATGAATAGTGAAAGGACAAGACACACCCTTTTTATATACGCTGGTTTGCCATGACTATAAATTAGTCTATGGTGTTTGAACTTGAGTCATTTGACGTTTTGCACTCAAGATGAAACGATCCTATTCATTCGAGAAGAAAGAAGAAGAAAGTAAGAGGCAGAAACGTGATCTATCGCCTCGTACCAGGGCTGAAATCTTGGCACAAATTCATGCCAGTGATTTTGAAGAGGACATGAGTGAACCAGATTTCGAACCCTCTAAACCAAGTTCACCACTCTTAGTCAACCCTAAAAAGTACTATTCCATTCGAGAGACGGAAAAGCGCTCCTCTAGAAAATTTAGAACCACGGCTTACACCTACACGGTGAAGTTTAAAGATTTCAAGGCCGACGTACCCTTGGAGAAAGCAGAAGGGTTTATCACCGAGATGTGGGATTCTTTGCTCACCGCACTCAAGCGACAATGTCAAGCCAAAGAAGACGATCGCTTGACACTATCCATAGATCACGACGGTTTGAAATCCCCTGTTTGGATCGAGTTTAGCAGACCCGCAGAACTGACCCCTTCCAAAGTCATGGACAAGATACAACAGGTGCAACAATCTAATGACCAGTTTGACATCACCAACGGTAAAGCCACACTGAAAATGGCCCACGTCTCGCCTCCTCAAGGAACTGGATGCAAAAAGATGTTATTGGTGGATGACCTTCGCAACACCAAAAAGAGTCTCGTCCGAATTAACAACCCTCAAGACCAGATGTGTTTAGCCCGTGCCGTCGTGGTGGGACGAACCTATGCCAACAAGAACGACACGGTAGAATGGAAAAGAACCTGGAAAACTATTCAACGATGCGATCGAGCCAAACAACGAAATGAAGCAGAACTCCTGTTGCAACAAGCCGGACTGTCCAAAGACACACCCTGTGGCATTCCTGAGATGCAAAAATTGCAAGATGCCCTAGCTCCACGCTACACCTTGAAAGTGCACCCTCAAGAAATGCGTGGAACTCTGTTGTTTCGAGGCCAAGATTTTAAGGACGGAAAATACATTCATGTCTATCATCACGATGACCATTTCGATACTATTACCAGTATCACTGGATTCCTGGGATACAGTTATTATTGTGAGAAATGTGACTATGGTTATAACAATCGAGAGCAACACAAGCATTGTGGAATGAAATGCCCAGGATGTTTGGCCTCTCCACCCTGTCTGAGCGAAGGACCAGTGCCTTGTTCGACTTGTTTGCGCACGTTTGTCAGTCCTACCTGTTACCAACAACATTTGAAAACACAAGGTTCACAGAAGAAATGTGCTTGTCAACTCCTGAGATTGTGCCCTACCTGTGGACAAGGCATACTTACCAATAATGCCAAGGCACACGTATGTCGAGGAAAGAAAAAATGTCACATTTGTCACCACATCGTGGACTTGGAACACCAATGCTACGTGCAAAAATACCAACCCCCACCAGAGGAAGAGGACGGTCACAAGAAGAAAGGCAATTTCATCTTTTTCGATTTCGAATGCATGCAAGAGACCGGCATTCACATTCCTAATTTCTGCGTGGCTCATCGAGCGTGCGAGAAGTGCATTCAAGAACCTATCTTCAGTCATTGCCCTCACTGCAGCAAGATTCCTGGAGGACGTGAAAAAATCTTTCGAGGACCAAACACGTTAGCCGATTTTGCCCGATGGGTCTTAAACCCCATCGACAAGACGTGGAGCCAAGAGGACATCGAACGTTACGGAGATTGTCATCGTCATGCCACGGTGATGGCTCACAATTTCTCCGGATACGATGGACAGTTTCTTCTCAGATACTATACGGAACAAGGCACCGAACGTCCTAAAGTCACTTTGAACGGAGCCAAAATCATTTTCATGCAAGTGGGACAAGTACAGTTTAAAGATTCGATGAGTTACTTGGCCATGCCTTTGAGTCGAATGCCTAAAACGTTTGGAATGACAGAAATGGCTAAAGGGTACTTTCCACACTTTTTCAATACGGAAGCCAATCAACATGCCGTTCTACCCCATTTACCTGAGGCTCACTATTACGACCCCGACAACATGCGTACCGAACAACGAGAAGCTTTCTACGCTTGGTACCAGGCTCATGCCTCTGACCCCTTCGACTTTCAGGAAGAAATGTTAAAGTATTGTCGTTCCGACGTGGACATTTTACGACGTTGCTGTGGAAAATTTCGAGAACTGTTCATGGAACACGGAGGGGTCGATCCTTTGAAAGAAGCTTGCACCATTGCCAAAGCGTGTTCCTTAGTGTACCGCCAACGATTCATGCCTGAAAACACCGTGGCTGTCATCAGTCCTCAAACGACCCACTATGTCAAGCGTCAATACTCGGTCAAAGCCCTACGTTGGTTACATTACTTGTGCGACAAGGAAGACAAATGGATTCAGCATCCCCGCAACGGAGGAGGCGAAAAGACCATCGGAACGTATTCGGTAGATGGCTGGGACTTAGAAAACCCCAAGATCGTGTACGAGTTTAACGGTTGCTTATTTCACGGATGTCCCGTCTGTTACCCTGACCGTGACACTAAAAATCAGTTTTTGCAACGAACCATGGATGACTTGTACCAGGACACTTGTCAGCGACGCCAAAAGTTAGAACAGCAAGGATACCAAGTGGTGGAAATGTGGGAACACGAGTACGATCACCGTTTGAAAACCGATCCCGAGTTTAAACGCCTCGTGGAAAGTTACCAGTTCATGAACCCGCTGAACCCGAGGGATAGTTTGTACGGAGGAAGGACCAATGCCACCTGTTTGCTGTACCAAGCCGACGAAGAGAAAGGAGAAGAAATCAAATACTTGGACGTGTGTTCGCTGTATCCCTACGTGTGCAAATATTGTCGCTTTCCTGTAGGGCACCCGCAATTGTTCACGGAACACATCGACCTGAAAAACATTCGACAATACGAAGGCTTGATCAAGTGTAAAGTTTTGCCTCCCACGAACCTATACCATCCCGTCTTACCTCACCATTGTCAAGCAAACTGATGTTTCCCTTGTGCCGTACTTGTGCCGAAACGTGCAACCAGGACCAACCTTGCCATCACAGCCAGGAAGAACGGGCTTTGACGGGAACCTGGGTCAGCGTGGAATTGTTCAAAGCTCTGGACATGGGATACCAACTGTTAGAAGTGTACGAAATTTGCCACTTTCCCAAGACACAACAGTACCACAAGGGTGACCCTACTCAGAAAGGCATTTTCGCCGACTACGTGGATGCCTTTTTGAAACTGAAACAAGAAGCCAGCGGCTATCCTTCCTGGTGTCACACTCCCGAAGACCAAATACAATTCAAAGAGAAATACTACGCACAAGAAGGCATCTCTTTAGACCACATCGAAAAAAACGAAGGCAGGCGATCGTTTGCCAAAGTGATGTTAAATTGCTTGTGGGGTAAAATGGCACAACGACCGTGTTTACCCAAGACGGAATATTTGACAGAACCTTCCCGCTACTTCCAGATGATTCACGACAAAACCAAATACATGAAACACGTGGACGTCGTTCGAGAGGATTTGATCTTGGTCAATTACGAAGAAGATCTGGACTTTGTACAAGACGACCCTTTTGGAAATGTCATCATTGCGGCTTACGTGACAGCTCATGCTCGCTTAAAATTGTACGAAGCTTTAGAACTGTTAGAAGAACGCGTCCTGTACTTTGACACGGACAGTTGCATTTACATCCATCACCCGATTCAACAGCACCCTGACATCGAAGGAGACCGTTTAGGAGCCTGGACAGACGAGCATCCCGACGACAAGATTCTAAATTTCGTCAGTGGTGGTCCCAAAAATTACGGCTACGAATACCGGGACAAACAAGGAGAAGTGCACACGACGTGCAAAGTGAAAGGACTGACTCTGAATCATCGTACCAGTCGAGTGGTCAACTTTGGGGTATTGAAAGAAGCCTTGCAATCGGGAGAGGATGGAAACTTTAAAGTGACCACCTATCAACCGAACAAGATTGTACGTTTACCCACTCACCACATCGTCAGTCGACCCTTGGAAAAAGTCTATCAAATCGTGTACCAGAAGCGAGTGAGACTTCCCAATCACTTTACGTTGCCGTACGGTCACATCGATATTGGTCAGCATATAAAAAGGGACAACGTCCAAGACCAATAGTTCATTGTTCATTGAAGTAACTTACCATGTCGTTGACGAAGAAGAAACCAGATTGGTTAGGAGTCAAATGTTGGACATCACCGAGACCAGGGTTTTGAGGCTTGGACACAAGAGGTGGCCCAGTATGCACGAGAGTTATTCAAGGAAAAAAGTTACTTTTCAACCTGTGTTAGTGACGGTGCCAGAAGAACCCGTCACCAAGGACAGGACTGTCGTGGACAGGCCTGAAAGACCCTTTCGGGAGGACACTTGTGTGACCTTACCCCCTACTATAGAACTGGTTAGAACTTTACCCAAAACATGTGGTTTTTGTATAGACACTTGTTTTTTATTCCACGTTCATGTGCCTTTTATTCTTGTACTTAAGCCTTTGGCTTTTATGTATTTTTGTCTTTCGTATTCATGCTTGAAAAAAACATTCAATAAACGTGTTCTGAAAAAGTATATAAACTCTTGTCTTGTTTGTTTTTTCGTGTCACAAGTGACATTCCTCACACCATGGCTACCTCTACTGTCTCTGCTCCCTCTTCCTCTACTGTCAAAGTCATCGACGAACACTTAGATCGTGCCAGTTGGGAGGCTTTGTATCTTCGCCATCCCTTTAACATGCTCATTGCTGGACCTAGCGGTTCTGGCAAAACTGAATTCGTCAAACGTTTGATCGAACAGAAACATCATTTGATCGATCGACCCCCTCAACGCATCGTGTGGTGTTACAAAGAGTGGCAATCGGCGTACAGCCTCTTGCGAGAAAGTCAAGGCGATTCCATCGTGTTTGTGGAAGGCATTCCTAAAGAAGACGACGGCATCGTCTCTGACTCCCGTCAAACCCATTTGGTCATTTTCGACGACATGTTAGGAGAAGACGAAGAAGAAATTAAACTGTGGTTCACGCGCAAAGGGCATCACCGTAATGCCAGTGTCGTTTACATCACCCAAAATTTGTTTCAACAAAGTAAAGCCCATCGCACCATCAGTCTCAATGCGCATTACGTGGTCTTGTTTAAAAGCCCTCGAGATAAATCGCAAGTGCAAGTCTTAGCCAAACAGTTAGGAACGCCTTGGCTGACTCAGGCGTACGACGATGCCACTCAAACGCTACACGCCTATTTACTCGTCGATTTGAAACCTACGACCCCCGAGGATTTGCGATTTCGTACCCACTTGTTTCACCACTGGTGCCAAGACGTAGGGCCTGTCCTGTACACGTCTCCGTCCTCGACTTCATTTCACTCCCCATAAAAAAATCTATAAAAACCTCAGACCCTTTTTCGTCTATCTCACACAGTGCGAACATGACGTCCCTTCAGTCGCATCTTCCCGTCAAATTGATTCGTGCCTTGTATGGCATCAGTCGAGAAAAAGATCCACAAACACGAGCTCGAGTCTTAGAAGCTAGTCTCAAAGAAGTCTTACGATGGTTCACGGTGACGGCACGTCAATTACTCCAAGGAATCATTCAGATTCCTCATCAAACCAAACGCTTTTTTGATCGAAACAAAGTCGCTTTGGTCCAACTGGCCGATCCCCGCATCGACACTCAAACCAAAAAACAAATCATTTTGAAACCTGGAGGGAGCGGTACTCTAGGAGGGGTCATCATTCGCTCACTCTTAAGATGGGATCCTAATGCCCCCAAAGTTATACCCAAGACAAAAGTCCAACGAAGCCCCAAGAAGAAAAAGACCAGGTCCCCAAGGAGAACTTCTCCAGTGGCAGGACCCTCCTCTGACCAGACACCACCACCACCCCGGAAAAAGAAAAGAAGCCCCCAGAAAAAGAAAAGTCCACAGAAAACTAGTCGCAAGAGAGGCACTTCGGCCAGGACGCAACCTTACACTCGCAAACCACGACCTGCCACGGCGGTGACTGCGTCTCCGGCAGCTTCACGTTTGTCCACTTCTCCGTTAATGACACCCAGAACTGAAGAGTACTTGGAGACGTTGATCACACCAAGAACTTCTCCGTTGATGACCCCCAAAAGAACTTCCCCAGTGGCAGGACCTTCCAATTTAGTGGCAGTGGCTGCTGCTCACAAAGTACCTTCTCCCAAAATCAAAGTTCAAGAAAGATCGGGCATGTTACAAAGTTTACTGGATTTGTCCAAGCAAGAACTGGCTCGATTTAGTCCGTTACGTACCCCTGCACGACGTGTCATGCCTGTCCTCAAACTAATACGACGTAAAGACAATCAGTGGCGACGCGTTCCAGTATAAAAAAGGCCTGTGACCAAGTCGGGTATCAGTGTTTTTTGGTGCTCCTGAAGACTCAAAGATGTCACCCTCCAGAAAACCCCAAGGAAAGAAAAGGAAAGGACTGCCACCACGTTTAGCCAAACATGGGGACATGTTATCTGTCCTGTCCAAAGCTTCTCCACCCCTACAAAAAAAACTCATTCAAACAGCCTCCAAAGAGGTCATCGATACCGTGTGCGAATGTTGTTTGAACGTTTTGAAAGGCACGATCCCTTTGTCCAAACACCAGAAACAATGCTTAGGCAGACATCGTCACGTTCTTCGCCAAATGGTTCAAAAGAAAATTCCCATTCGTCAAAAAAAGATGTTAGTGCAACGTTGAGGTATTTTACCTCTCTTGTTAGGCCCCATACTGAAAGGAGTCTTGGGAACCATGTTGGGAGGACTGGTGGGAGCAAGATAAAAAGGCCTCGGAAGTTCCAAGATCTCAGAATCGATCCCTGACAACCCCATGGAAGGACGAAAACTAGCTTTAGTGCCTTACAAACGATGGATGGAATACCATCGGTGGCAAGAACAACACACCCCGCATTTACCTCCCAATCCCCATTTGAGCGAGATGTCCCAGTTACAACACGAATTGCAGTCCTTGATGGATCGCCAAGATTTGTCCGAAACAGAAAAATCGCAAAAGTACGGTCAACTCTTGCAACGACTGCAACTCTTTCACCAGAAAGCTTTAGACGAAACAGCTCTACCCACTCTGAAAGATTTTAAGACCTTGATGAAAAGTCCAGCACCATCACCAGTACCAGTACCAGTACCACCAGTACCCGTGACCAAGACAGAAAAAGGAGAAGAAGAGGAAGGGTTTCAAACTCCACCAGAAAAAGTACGCAAGTTAACAACACCACCTACCTCCAGAATTGGATGGATTAAAAAGATGATGGCCACCCCTTCTTTCTCACAAGAGAAAAAGAAAGTGAAGACAGAAGTGAAGACAGAAGTGAAACAAGAACCGATATCCCCCGCTCAGACATCCTTCTCCTCTTCGACACCTATTGCTGGCCGCACACGCAAAGCATTGCCATCCAAGAAAATACCCCAAGAGAAAAAGAGTAGCATCCTCCAAGAGTGGGTGTCTTATTAACACACCAACCAACATAAAAAAAATGGAAAAAGTCTTAGCCAGCATTTACAACGATCCCTCGCATCCTGCAGGTTACGCAGGAGTTCAAAAATTGTATCGTGCTGCCAAAACGCGACTGAAAAGTCTCCGTTTACCTCAAGTGCAACGATGGTTACAAGAACAAGCTACCTACACTTTACACAAACCCATTCGACGCAAGTTTGCCAGAAGTCGCACCCGAGTGGAAGGCATCGATCATCAATGGCAAGCCGACTTAGCCGATGTCTCTCATTTGGCCAGCTACAATCGTGGCTACAAATATTTGTTTTGTGTCATCGACGTCTTTTCCAAATTTGCCTGGGTCGTGCCCTTGACTTCCAAATCGAGCAGCGAGTTAGTGCGAGCCCTGCAACGGGTGTTGAAACAAAGCGGTCGTCACCCTCTTCGATGGCAAACGGACAAAGGCACCGAATTTCTGAACCAAGCTTTCCAAAAAGAATTAAAGAAACGTGACATTCATTTTTTTACCACCGAGAATCCCGAAATCAAAGCCAGCATCGTGGAACGTTTTCAACGCACTTTGAAAGAACGCATGTGGAAATATTTTACGCATCACCACACTCTGAAGTACATCGACATCTTACCGCACCTGGTGCAAGCGTACAACCAATCTTACCATCGAAGCATCGGACGTGCCCCGCAAGACGTGACTCCCGACAACGAAGTGTTGGTGTTTGAGCACCTGTTTGGTACGTCCCCGACGAGGGCTGTCCCCAAGAAAAGTGGAGAGTTGGCCGTAGGAGATTGGGTGCGCATTGGCAAAACCAAACGCACTTTCGACAAAGGTTACTTACCTAACTGGACGACCGAATTGTTTCGCGTCACTGGACGAGTGCATGGCCGTCATCCTGCCGTCTATAAATTGGAAGACATGAACGGAGAAGTGCTCAAAGGAACGTTTTATTTGCCCGAGTTACAACGTGTCACCAAAAAAGAAGACGACGTGTACGACATCGAAAGCATTCTCGAACGCAGAACCCGTAAAGTGGGCAAACGACGTGTCAAAGAAGTCAAAGTACGTTGGAAAGGATATCCGCCCAGTTTTGATTCTTGGATCGACGCTTCGCAAGTCATCGACTATAAAAAGAAGTGACCATCATGCCCTTTCACACAGCAGACGCAGCTACGTCGACCACTCCTCCTTCACCTAGTTCTTCTGTGCAAGATTTACAAAAACAACCCTTGTGGGTGTGGTGTGAAGAACGTGTGCCTAAAACGCAAATCGTCTTTTTCTGCCAAATCTTCGTGGTGTATTGTGTCATCGGGGCAGCCATCGCCAATTTGAGTTTGCAACAAGGAGACAAACAATTGTGGACCATTTTATTGAGCAGTTGCATCGGTTACCTGCTTCCCAATCCCTCCCTGAAATTCACCTCGAACGGGAACCCCGGGAACCTTGTGTCCAGTGCCAGTGCCAGTCACCACTTCAATCACAACCAGAACCCCATTTTAGACGGAGACACGCCTCTGACGTCCAGTAACCCCTCGGACAGCCACAGAACTCTGGAATTATGAGTCACCAAAACCAATTTTACTTAACTTTACCCAGTGACAGTTCCATGGAGGTGTTTCCCAAGAACACGTTGTGCTGTTACACGGCCAAATTACCTCAGGCCATCCCCTTAGATCACGAAGCCCATTGGGAAGTGGCTTTAGTAGAAATGATTCACCCGACCCAAGTCCTCAATGTCCTTCCCAATCAAAATTTTTTTGATGTGGAAGTTCATGACGAGCAAATGCAACAGTGGATGGATAGCAATGTCAAATATGACAAGAAAACCCGTACACAAAAGTACACCACCTCTCACTTGTTCATTCCCCCAGGCTATTATTTTAGTGGTCAACATTTGGTCAGCACCATAACCTCCAGGTTTAATGCCGTGTTTCTGAAAGCTTTGGAGCATGTCAACAAAAATGTCACCATGGAGTACCACAAAGCAGCTCGTCGCTTCTTGATGAAATTTGAACGAAGTAAAATCCTGTCCATTTTATTTTGTCCTGAATTGTATGACATGTTGGGCGGAGACATGAACCTGAGAATGAGCATGATGAAGAAAAGCGAATTACCCATCGTTTACGACAACGAGTCTTTTAGCAAGTTATTTCGTGCCCCGGTAGAACTGAACCAAGGACTGAATTTGATGTTTGTGTACTCCGATGTGGTGGAGTATAACGTGGTGGGACACACCTCCGTACCATTACTGCGTGTCATTCCTTTCAAAGTGGATTCTGCCACGAACACTGACGAGGAAGGTGGAAACACTTACCACGTCCACCGCGAATTTGTACATCCTCACTATTTGCCTGTCAGTAAGTCGTATTTGGACACGGTCAACATTACTATAAAAGGAGATTTGGGACAAAATATTTCATTCACCAAAGGAAAAGTCACGGTGAAACTCCATTTTCGAAAACGGTTTTCTCACGATTCGTAAGTCATGTATCCAGTGTACCGAGGGGTTGCTCGACAGCGAGGACACGGTTTAGGAGATATGTTAAAATCGGCCTTTCGTTCGGTGGCCCCGGTGTTGAAACCGATGGTGACACGCTGATTGCACGCCTTGAAAGATGCGGCACTGACGCAAGGCAAAGAATTTCTCCAAAATGTCATCATCGACAAACAAAACCCTAAAGAAGCCTTCATGAGGGCAGGCAAAAATGTCTTGCTGCAAACGGGCAAAGACATTTTGGGTCACCGAGAAACACCTATAAATGCCCTGCACGCTACCGAGTCAGGCATTCAGCAAGGACAAGGCAGAAAGAGACGACGAAGAAAATACCCTTTCACCAGACTTCAAGCGAGAAAGGCCAAGAAAAGAAGAACCGTTCGAGACTTAGACGTTTTCGATTATTGAGAAAAGAGACAAAAAAATGATGCACCGAGAATCTTGCGCTTGTTCCAAGACGGAACTGGATCTGTTTGCCATGCCCCCCACGATGATGACCATGCAAGAATCCCAGTGGGTGGAATTTCACCCCGTCTCCTCACTGACCGATTCCGCTCCCATCGAGTTTGAAATCAAAGGACAGCCCGAAGATTACATCGATCTGAATAGCAGTTACTTGTACCTGAAAGTCAAAATTCTAGATAAGACTGGAGGTGCTATAGACGATGAAGCAGTAGCTCCCGTCAACAATTTCATGCATTCCTTGTTCAGTGGAGTGGACTTGTACTTGAATAACAAACTGGTCAGTAGCAGCATGGATACTTACCCTTATCGTGCCTACCTGGAAAATCTCTTGACGTACGGAATAGATGCCAAGAACACTCATCTCAATGCCTGTGTGGTATGGGAAGCTGACGAACCTACCAAGTTTGAAATATTGGAAACTGATGAAAAGAAAGACAACAATGATGGATTTCTAGAACGAAGAAAGAGAATCACGGGAGCCGACACAAGTTTAGAACTGATGGATCGTTTGCATTTGGACATGTGGTTGCAAGAAAAGTATTTGCTGAACGGGGTGGATGTCCGCCTGAGACTGAATCGTAGCAGTGCCGCTTTCCATTTGATGGCTGATAGTGACGGTTACAAAACCAAAATCCTAGAAGCCAGACTCTACGCACGCCGTGTGGAAGTGTTACCTAAAGTGGGAAACGACATCAGTGAGACGTTGAGCAGAACGACTGCCAAGTATCCCATACGACGCGTGGAAGTGAAAACCTTCACCATTCCCAAGGGACAGCGATCCATGATCGAAGATCATCTGTTCCAAGGACAGTTACCCAAACGTTTGATCGTTGGTATCGTCGAGAATACAGCCTTCAACGGAGCTGCCGAAAAAAATCCTTTCTACTTTCAACACTTTGGCGTGTCCAAAATCGAAGTCAGTCGCGATGGCAAGACCTTGTGTACCCGACCTTTCGAACCTGACTTTACCAAGAAGAATTACTTGAGATCGTACTTGTCCCTGTACGAAGCCACCGGACAGTTAGGAACCAATACCAGTCACGGTATTACGTACGAGGATTATGCAGGAGGCTACGCTTTGTGGGCTTTCGATTTCACTCCAGACCAAGGCAGCGACGAGGGACATTTCTACCCTATAAAATCCGGCCAGATTCATGTGGAAATTCAGTTTAAAGACCGAGACCCTGATGAAACGGTGAACGTCATCCTGTATGCAGAATTCGATAATACCATAGAAATCAACAGTTTGAGAGAAGTCATCCTAGATTACTAGAAACCATGGAAGACTGTTATCCCTCTTTACCTAGTGGAGAAACTTTTAGTGTTGCATTGTTGTTAAAAAATGTTAGAGTTGTTGTTTAGTGTTAAGTGATTTTTGAATAAAAAATGTTGTGTTTTGAAAAAATTGTTTGATGTTATATTGTTGGATTATTGTTAAAAATGTTAGAGTTGTTGTTTAGTGTTAAGTGATTTTTGAATAAAAAATGTTGTGTTTTGAAAAAAAATGCCTTTGTCTTTTGTTTAGCTATAAGAATGTTGGATTGATGCTCTTTCATTTCTTACTATCCCTCTCATGACACTCACTAAACGTTGCGACTCAAAAACCGTGTGGGGGATGTTTTCCTTCACGTCCGCCCTATGACTTTAAGAACCGGGTTGTTTCCAGTCTAACCATCCATTGTCGACTCATCCTCCTAAGAAGATGTGCTCCAACCTAGCTAAACTCAACGAAGCCTACGTGAATTTGCATAGGGTCAGACACAGTCTGATACCGAAGCCAGAAGAAATAGAGAATGTGAGAATGTTAAAAATCACTGAAGACCTGATAGAAGAGCTCTTCAGAGAAGAAATGAACAGGGAAAAAGAAGAATGGACAGAGAAGTACAGACTTCAGAGACAGCAGCAACAACAACAACAAGAGCAGCAGCAGCAGCCTGAAGCTGACAGAGGCTTTGTCGATTGTCGTATCGACACCAAAGAGTTCTTCTTCTCTTTCCGAAGAAGCAGACCTATCGCCAGAAAGTCTATCCTCAGAGGACATCGAATTCTTAGAAACTAAAAAGAATGCCATAGCAAACAAAAAAAAAACCAGCCCTTTTCAGGGCTACCCAATACTCTAGAAAAGAAATAACAATCGATTTGCCAATGTGTGTAGGTAGAGTAGTGTGAAAATAAACACTAACTCTTTTTTAAAAAAATGTGAGGGTATGTGTTTGTGTGTTTGTGTTTGTAAGTGGTTAAGTAAGTTGGTATGGATAGTAGATTAAAATGATGTCTTTTTTTTTTCTTTTGGTGTTTGAGGTGTAAATTTGAGGTTAGATTGGATTGCTTTGCGTATGTGGATAGTCTATTGAAGTGATTTATAAAAAATTTTAAAATAGTGATGGGTAGCATAAAAAAGTGAGTGAGTGTTTCTTTTAGGTCGGCGCGTTGTTTTATGGTCATGATCTAGGTAAGATCAATTTTATGTTTTTAGGGGATGTTTTCGTTCACGTCCGCGCTTTCACTATAAATTGAAACTCGTTCGGCAGTCCAGCTACCCTTGTTGATTGATCAACACCAAAAATGAACACGAGACTGGAGAAACTGTTGGAACTTCATGTGCATCTGGAATATGCCAGGCGCATATTAAATGAACTGGCCGCGGAAGCCATTGTGGAGGAGGGAAGGATAAGAGAGGAGGAGGAAAGAAGAAACAAAGAAGAGGAGGAGAGAAGATATAAAGAAGAGGAAAGAAGATACAAAGAGGAGGAGAGAAGATACAAAGAAGAGGAGGAGGAGGAGGAAAAGGAGAGAAGAAGAAGAAATTTCAGAATCCCAGAGAGCGAAAATTGGGATTCTGAAGCGACATATCCTGCCTCTGCTCTCTCCCCCCAAAAGGTAAAATGTAATTGGGGGATAAGATGTGTATGCGGCGCCAGGCCTGGAAGGTGCCACCATTAACCAGGTGTCCATGAAGTTCCAAACAAAAAAACAGCCCTTTTCAGGGCTACCCAATACTCTAGAAAAGAAATAACCATCAATTTGCCAATGTGTAGGTAGAGTAGTGTGAATATAAACACTAACTCTTTTTTAAGATAGTGTGAGGGTATGTGTTTGTGTGTTGGTGCTTGTAAGAGCTAAGGTATGTTTGTGTAAATAGTAGATTATGGGTTTCTTTATTGTTTCTTAGCGTAGGTGAAGAGTATAGTTAGGGTTTTGTAACGGCTCACGTACGATTGTGTGGATAGTAGATTATGGATTTTGTTTATTGTTTCTTAGCGTATGTGGAGAGTATAGTTAGGGTTCTGTAAGCGCTCACGTACGATTGTGTGGATATTAGATTATGGATTTTGTTTATTGTTTCTTAGCGTATGTGAAGAGTATAGTTAGGGTTCTGTAAGCGCTCACGTACGATTGTGTGGATATTAGATTATGGATCTTGTTTATTTTTTCTTAGCGTATGTGTTTGTGTGTTTGTGTTTGTACCCGCTCACGTACGATTGTGTGGATATTAGATTATGGATTTTGTTTATTGTTTCTTAGCGTATGTGGAGAGTATAGTTTGGGTTTTGTAAGCGCTCACGTACGATTGTGTGGATATTAGATTATGGATTTTGTTTATTGTTTCTTAGCGTATGTGTTTGTGTGTTTGTGTTTGTACCCGCTCACGTACGATTGTGTGGATAGTAGATTATGGGTTTGTTTATTGTTTCTTAGCGTATGTGGAGAGTATAGTTTGGGTTTTGTAACCGCTCACGTACGATTGTGTGGATAGTAGATTATGGATTTGTTTATTGTTTCTTAGCGTATGTGTTTGTGTGTTTGTGTTTGTGTGTTTGTGTTTGTACCCGCTCACGTACGATTGTGTGGATAGTAGATTATGGGTTTGTTTATTGTTTCTTAGCGTATGTGGAGAGTATAGTTTGGGTTTTGTAACCGCTCACGTACGATTGTGTGGATAGTAGATTATGGATTTGTTTATTGTTTCTTAGCGTATGTGTTTGTGTGTTTGTGTTTGTGTGTTTGTGTTTGTGTGTTTGTGTTTGTACCCGCTCATTGAGTCATCCACCCTTGTGTCTTCCATGATGTTTAGGACGGATATGCTCATGTATGTCAGGTCCAAGTGGACTGTTGTTGATAGGACAGATACTAGTCAATGGATGAGGAGAGTTTACATAGAAAGACAAGGATGTCTCAAGAGGGTACTTGTGTATGGACCGGCAGTTAGAAGGAGTTTAAGAAGAAGAAGAAGAAGATGTGACAGATGCCATCTATGTTAATATTAATATTAACATAAACCCAAAGGCCCTTTTCAGGGCCAGCCATATTTCTCGAAAAGAGATAGCCTTTCCATTGCCTACCCCTTTTTTTAAATTTAAATTTAAATTTAAATTTTAAAAAAAAATCCCATATTCAATTCCCCTTGTCCCTGGACAAACCCAAACTCTATTCCCATGTTAATTTCCCCTTGTCGCTAGACAGACCCACACTATAGTTCCATGTTAAATTCCCCTTGTCGCTAGAGTGACCCACGATTTTTCTCCATGTTAATTTCCCTTGACGCTAATCTGACCCACGATTTTTCTCCATGTTAATTTTCCCTTGACGCTAGAGTTGCCCAAGGGGTCTTGTAATGCTAATTCCCCTTGACGCTAGGGTGCCCCCATTTACTACTGCTGGTTGATTTATTAAAAGATTAATAACTAGTTTACAAAAGCTATGATAT
Source organism: Sinohyriopsis cumingii (assembly GCA_028554795.2). Classification (NCBI taxonomy): domain Eukaryota; kingdom Metazoa; phylum Mollusca; class Bivalvia; order Unionida; family Unionidae; genus Sinohyriopsis; species Sinohyriopsis cumingii. Next base: position 63,799,332 of record CM068841.1, read on the forward strand.
TTTTTGTAGTTACAGGTCATTTACTCGTTTCAGAAAGTCATGGATCAGCTCACTTACTGCACTAGAAAAACTGGGAACTGATCAAAAGGAACCTCAGAGTCTAGATTCACCTGCAAATTATTCTAAACAAGAAAATGAAAACACGGATAATGATGCAATTACTTAAGAAAGTAGGCAGGTTGGTCTAAATTTGTTTCTGTTACAATTAAAGGAGGGATATGAAAAACAGGTAGAAAATGCCTGATGGTTCTAACAATCATTATTGATGCAACAGTATAAAACATTTAATCAGTTTCTTTTTTCTGTTTAATAATAATTATATCGGTACCAAGCCAACCCTTCATTTCTCTGTTGCAACTAAAACAATCATTATTGTAGTAGTAAAATTTGTACAGGGCTATTTTGATCTGTGTCATCTTGTTCTTTTCTGTCCATTTTTCATTTCCAAAATATTACCTCTAACGGATGAATATTACACACAGTTTATAAATCCCTGACTGTGTTCTTTGTTAGTTTCCTTAATGTTACGTGATTATTCAGATTTTCCATTTCGACTCTCCTCTGTACATTGATATGGATTGTGTAAATCCATTGCATACACCACTTAACGGAATTATAAGGTTAATTTACAGATAGATAAATACATGCAGTTCATATAGAATGTTGATCTATATTATGTGTCGATATCTGTTTAAAGACATTAAAGTTAAACAGGATCGCCAGTTTTTTAGCTTAGATTTGATCAAATGTTATGACTAGACATAATTCTCTAAGCCCAATCATTTTCATACGTAATTATTTCTCTCAACGGCAGCTGCCAAAATGAAGATGCAGACCTTTCTTTGCTATGTCTACTCGAACCATTGTATAAATAGTTGCAGAGCTTTCTCCAAGACACGCAAGTGTGTGAGTCCCCAATAATGTTAACAAACCCCGTTATAAAAATGAGCGAATGCATGAAAGGTATATGCAGTAAATATGCTTGGAGCATAATTAAACCTGTAACATTAATTTATATTAGCAAATTTCAATATGATAAAGTAAGCATTTTATTTCTTAATCACCTGCCCACCTGAACACTTACAAAGCAACTGAATAATCACATGATTCCATTCATTATCTAGTTATTAAAAGCATTTTTCAGCTGCACTTTCCAAGAAGCACAATTAGCATGCAACATTTGTGTTCACTGGTGATGTCTCTGACGTTACATATGGTCCTATTGCATACATTGTAGTGCCATTGTCATGCCACTTAATTACTAACATTGTGTTGATAATGACTGTATGCTTTACATTTATTTAATAAAAGTTTTTTTTTATCAGGCACATTGTTTTGCTGAGACATACTGTAAGGCGTCTAGTCATAGACAACGTTTTCAGGTACAAACTGTTCCCCTTCTTACAGCTTTAATGTCTTCTCATTAAGTGTTAGAGGACTAATTATTACTATAGTTGTAGAAGTAGTTTACTTGTAGAGTTTGCCCCTATTTTCCAGTGACAAATTTCTTTCCATTATCAGGGGTTTTGTTTCTTTCTCATGCCCTAGTTATTATTGTTTATCATCAGTACAAATGCGTAGTATTTCATCACAGATATGACTAGTATCAACTACAGAGTCAGTATTCCTGATCATCCACATGTTAACAGACACCCCACAAGTAATTCAGATGGACAGCCTTCCATAGTCTACACGAACTCATAAACTCGCTGGAGAAGATGCAAAAGTTGGTTAAAACACCGTTTTTTGTTCAACTAATATTGTTTCACTTAGCACCGATTCAACTAATCTTTCCAAAATAATTTCTAATAATTGAATGTCACTCTTATCAGAGAGGTATTCTGCATCATTGTCAGCCATCTTTCAAAAGTATCTATTCCTGCTACAAATATTTTCAATATAAAGTTAACAAATGGATCCGACGTTGATGAATGTGATATAAAAAGTAAAATTGCTCATACCAATTCAGAAAGTATTAGCAATGATATTGTCTTGAGTACTACGATTCCTGAGATTCCGACCAAGATATCTAAGATTGAAATGCAGCCGTAACTACGAAACACCTAGCTGTGAAAATGAATCAGCTGATGCAGGCAGATATGTAGGTATATGTACATGGTACATCAGGCATTGAAGACATGATACAAAAGTACATGCAAGATTGGTGGAGTTCATTCGGAACATTCTATACCTTCTTTTAGAGTATTTAGAATTATTTGGGATTTAATTCACAAGATAGCACTGGTCAACAGTGAAATCATTACTGACTTGAAAAGGCCCTAATCTGTAGTATTTTGGTGTGCCGAACACGAATATAACCGTGAAAAATTTGTATTGGCTCTCGTTTTGAAGATATTCATATACCTCATTTTCTATGTTTCACTGTGTAAATTTCTCCAGTAGGACTGCAGCAACATCCGGAATAATGATGTAACATTGCATAATACCATCATGCTCACATCATCCACAGTTGATTGCATCATTTTCTGATGCAATGCAATACTAATGCCATGCGGCTGCTGAAGTAAGTTGACGTCAGCAGTGTACTATACATGTGTAGGCCTATTATACTAATGCCAGGCGGCTGCTGAAGCTGACGTAAGCAGTGTACTATATAAAGCCCAATCAGATAGGTTCAGCATTTAAAATATTTTAGACGTTGTGCGAGACAGTTCAAGCTACTGTTACATAAAACTTATTATTTTATCCATTTACGTACAATAAAGAACAGTAATGCCTCGAAAGTGTGTTAATACCGCGGACAATTTTTGCTATATTTGTGGGGAAGTGACATTTGCCAACCAGAAGAAAAGTATCAATTCTCAAGTGAAGAAGGCATATCATCTTTACTTCGGATGCAAGGTTGGTGACCAAGACAAGCCTTGGGCTCCGCATATATGCTGTGCTACATGTACAACACAGCTTTCACAGTGGTTGAATTGCAAAAGGTCATCAATGCCGTTTGCAGTCCCAATGGTGTGGAGAGAACCAAGCAACCACCTAAATGACTGTTACTTCTGCTTGGTTCCTCCTCTTTCCGGCGGAATAACGAAGCGAAAGAAGTCGAGAATAGTCTACCCAAACATTCCGTCTGCATTGAGACCAGTTCCACATGGTGAGGGACTTCCTATTCCAGAACCTCCAGCAGAATATTCTCTTGATTCATCTGACGAAGACAAAGGTGAGTCGACCTGTTCTTCTCCTGGTCCATCAGCATGCAGTGATCCAGATTTTCACTGTGGTGCATCATCAACCCCACACAGAATAACACAGGAAGAACTAAATGACCTGATTCGTGATTTGGACTTATCAAAGAACAAGGCAGAATTGCTAGGATCAAGACTCCAACAATGGAATCTTCTAGAAGAAGATGTCACAATTACTGCATATCGAAAGCGCCACCAGCAATTGGAGCCTTTCTTCAGAAAGGAAAGTAATCTGATATTCTGTTCCGATATTGAGGGCCTCATGAATGCTTTAAAAATCACTCATGACCCACAAGAATGGAGACTATTTGTGGACTCTTCGAAACTGAGTCTCAAGGCTGTGCTTTTGCACAATGGAAACATTCTTCCATCTATTCCAGTAGCGTATGCTGTCCACATGAAAGAGACATACGATAACTTAAGGCAGCTACTGAATTCCATTGAGTATAACAAGTACAGCTGGCACCTCTGTGGTGATTTGAAGGTAGTTGCCCTTTTAATGGGACTGCAGCAAGGATATACAAAATACATGTGTTTCTTATGCGAGTGGGATAGCCGAGCAAGGGAAATGCACTACATGAGGAAGGAATGGACTCACAGGCAGAATGTAGCCATTGGAGAGAAGAATATCCAACACCCAGCTCTGGTTGAGGCTCAGAAAATCTTGCTACCACCCCTTCACATCAAACTAGGTTTGATGAAGAACTTCGTGAAAGCCATTGACCGGACTTTGCCAGCATTCCGATACCTGCATGAAAAATTCCCTCGACTCAGCGAAGCAAAGATTAAAGAGGGAGTTTTTGTGGGTCCTCAGATTCGAGAGCTTTTCAAAGATGACCGGTTCAACAACTTGCTGGAAGGTGACGCGAAACAAGCATGGAATGCTTTTCGCCTAGTTTCTACAAACTTCCTAGGAAATGTTAGGGCAGAAAACTATAAGGAACTAGTAGAAGACATGTTGATGAAGTATAAGAAACTTGGCTGCAATATGTCTCTAAAGATTCACTTCAATGCTGGCTGACTACTGCTGGACACTCCTCAGAGATGCTCCCGAACAGCTATACAAGAGACAGGCGAAGAAATCTAAGATGTAGTCAATGACTTGATTTTTTATAGGTAGGCTATTACAGTTGACCTTTTACTATTGGAATGCATTTCGTTATGTAAACATTAATTTCTTGCAGATTACAAAAAAACTAGAGCCAATTTTGCAATTTGACTGTCATATTCGTGTTCAGCACATAAAAATTGATAAGAATTGACTAATTTTATTTCAGTAACATGACTTTTGTAAAAATTTGTTGTCCAGTGTAGTAAGTGCCTTCAAAGTTTCACATTGTCTTCTGTGAAACAAAATTATTTGTTGATTTTGCTAAACTTGTTGTCTTTTCATCCCTTCTGTTATATAGTTTAACACCATAAAGTCAAAACAGAAATTAAACGAGTGTCCGTGACCTGATTGTCTTTATAACCAGTCAAAGATATACAAAAAAGGGCCTCTAAAATTTAAACTGACTTTGTTTTGGAATTCGCATTGCCCTGGTAAAGATTTTAGTTTCACACATTTACGAAAGCTTTAGTTTAAAACGTAAACATTGACAATGTCATGTAATGGCTATAACTTTGCTTCAAATTCTACCTAGAATGGGTTATGGTGAATGAAGAGCACGAGTTGATTGAGCTTGCCTGACATTATCACAATTCTTCAGTTAAATGCATCTTTAGCAAATCATGATATGGACATGATTTTGTTCAATATTTGATGCGAATAGAAAAAGTTTCAATGATAGTGCTTTGAGTTTAATTTGTTATTATGTCTATAGTTTTGAAATGAAATTAAAGAAATTACATTTGTTAAATGTAATTGGAATTCAGAAACCTTCAGCTTCATTAAGAAATGATGGAAATGTATATTCAGACAGAGGGAAAAGAGAAACAAATGCAAATACAGAGAGAAGAGAGAGAAATATAAAAGCAGAGAGAAAAAGAAGGGAAATACAAATGTAGATGCAGAGGGAAGAGAAGCAAATGCAGATGCCAAGAGACGAGAGGGTAATGCACAGAGAGAAGGGACGGAGAGAGTATAAACGGAAATGCAGTATAGTTTAATAGAATTAGAACTGGCAAGATGTGGCTAGTACTTAACTGACATGTAAAAGAAAAAATATTCTCATCATGTACCGTTTACACCTTGAGAAAATTGGTGATAACTTAAAAAGGAAAATAGAGCAATGGAAAAGTGCACTGACTAGAAAAACGCGTGAAGTGTACACTTGACTGTCGATGCAACAAAGTGCTGATTATGATATGGTAAAGGAATAAACATTTAAGGGTTATAATAATAATAATAATAATAATAATAATAATGACAATAATAATGAGGACTCTGTATAACTCCTAATCTTTACAAGCTCTAAGTGCTTTACATTAGACAGCACCTGAAACATAAAAGTTATATATAATGTTACGATTACAAAAAAACACCATGACATTAGAAAACATAAAACATGCTAAAAATAGTTAAGGTAGCAAATATTATTAGGTCTTTAAGTTTGTTCTCGCAGTCAAAATAGGTTAGTTTTAAAAGCACTCTTGAATGCGATCACTGTGTCTTTGTGTCTAAGTTCAGTGGGCAATTCGTTCTACACTGCTTGACGCTAGTATGCAAAAGAACCTTGTTCATATGACTTCTTTTTCATAGTGGGAATAATGAGTATTCGCTTGTCACATAGGTGAGATTTAGTCTGATGACAAGTTACTTTCGCTGAAATGACATCTTTCTCTTTTGAGGGTATTCGTTTCTTACACTGACCTAGATGGAGATAAGATCATGGTTAATCGACTTGCAAATGGGGGCCCCGAGTGGCCCAGTGGTCTAAAGCGCTCACAGTTCCGGATCACTACCATCTCACCTCTGTCTGCGTGGGTTTGAGTCCAAGGCTCGGCTAGCGTGGATATGTGGGAAAGCCTACCAGTAGCTTCTTGTGGGTCGGTGGTTCTTCCCTGGGTTTTCCATGGCTCTTCCTCCACCAGTTATACTGGGCGCCATGTATAGCCTATCTTGTGCTGAAAAATGGTGTTAAATCCTAGAACAACAACAACGACTTGCAAATGACAAGAAATAGAAAAAGAACTCTTGAGAATGATCAGGAAATTAATTTTATTTTTTTAATGGTCATCATTATGATGACTTAACGTTTGTTTCTGGTTTTAATCGAGCAATAGATATTGATCACATTGTTCATCTTTATAATACTCATCTTGTTTATTCTAATAGAGCAACGAATGACATTCACTCATTGACGAATAAGATCCTGAGAACTATTGTTTGTTTCTGATGGCTATTGGTAAAACAGAACTCGCATATGTAAGAGTCCATGTTATGAAAAATGGGGTCCTTATGAACAAGTGGAGACTTAATAAGATACCCACTGCTGACAAGTGGTCAGTGAGCTGCCACGATATAGTTCTGAATTCATATCGAAAGGAAACTTTTAATCTAACCCATGAAACTGCCTTGGTTGGTCCCTTAGGCGTCAGTAAGACACATCACAAGATCGTAAAGAGTTTTAGTGACAGAAAGTTAAAAATGATCTTTCTAAATACTCTTTCATTGTTGTCACACTTTTCAAATTGTAGGAAAACCCATTCAGAAGATACATAATGCTGCATTGTACGAACTATTTAGCAGAATACTGGTAGACCGTGTAGGTCACATACTAAAGACCACGACAGGCATCCAATGCTTGCTGGCCATAATGTGCTCGTCTACAAGATTTCCAGAGGCAATTCTTTTGAGAGATATTAAAACTAAAGCCACAGTAAAACTTTGATAATGTTGGCCCTAAAGAATCTGACCAGTCTGATCTACCTATTATGCATGAGTTAGGCTTCCAACAGTTTGCATATTATACATGAGTTAGGCTTCAAACAATTTACCTATTATGCATGAGTTAGGATTCAAACAATTTACCTATTATGCATGAGTTAGGCTTCAAACAATTTACCTATTATGCATGAGTTAGGCTTCAAACAATTTACCTATTATGCATGAGTTAGGCTTCAAACAATTTACCTATTATGCATGAGTTAGGATTCCAACAGTTTACACATCATGCATGAGTTAGGCTTCAAACAATTTACTTATTATGCATGAGTTAGGCTTCAAACAATTTACCTATTATGCATGAGTTAGGCTTCCAACAGTTTACATATTATGCATGAGTTAGGCTTCAAACAATTTACCTATTATGCATGAGTTAGGCTTCAAACAATTTACCTATTATGCATGAGTTAGGCTTCAAACAATTTACCTATTATGCATGAGTTAGGCTTCAAACAGTTTACATATTATGCATGAGTTAGGCTTCAAACAATTTACCTATTATGCATGAGTTAGGCTTCCAACAGTTTACATATTATGCATGAGTTAGGCTTCCAACAGTTTACATATTATGCATGAGTTCGGCTTCCAACAGTTTACATATTATGCATGAGTTAGGCTTCAAACAATTTACCTATTATGCATGAGTTAGGCTTCAAACAGTTTACATATTATGCATGAGTTAGGCTTCAAACAGTTTACCTATTATGCATGAGTTAGGCTTCAAACAATTTACCTATTATGCATGAGTTAGGCTTCAAACAATTTACCTATTATGCATGAGTTAGGCTTCAAACAATTTACCTATTATGCATGAGTTAGGCTTCAAACAATTTACCTATTATGCATGAGTTAGGCTTCAAACAATTTACCTATTATGCATGAGTTAGGCTTCAAACAATTTACCTATTATGCATGAGTTAGGCTTCAAACAATTTACCTATTATGCATGAGTTAGGCTTCAAACAATTTGCCTATTATGCATGAGTTAGGCTTCAAACAATTTACCTATTATGCATGAGTTAGGCTTCAAACAATTTACCTATTATGCATGAGTTAGGCGTCAAACAATTTACCTATTATGAATGGATTAGGCTTCAAACAATTTACCTATTATGCATGAGTTAGGCGTCAAACAATTTACCTATTATGAATGAATTAGGCCTCCAACTGTTTACTTCTTCTGAATAACATCCTAAAAGTCAGGAAACAAGTGCTAATAATCACATAATTTCCCGAAGAGCATGATTGTTTTGATACGATGAAGTAGTTTGAAGGTGTTCCTTTGCTTTTGTTTCGGAATTAGTTTTAAATCTCTGGGATTGAGTCCTTTTGAACAAGCTTTTGGACATACTGTCCATTGACCATTAAAGTTGTTAAAAGGAAAACTTCTTTGAATGAAGATTCCAAGATTAATCTTCTTAACTATGTCTCTGATTTTAAATATAAGTTGTGAACGCCTTGTGAAGTAGCAAAACTAATATTTGCTCTACTCAGCCAAAAACGAAATTAAGACAGGACAGAAATTCAAAGGAAATTAGTATTCAGCCTTTCGATAAAGTGTTATCTGTCTTAACTATATCTCAAAATCCCGTTCGAGCAAATTTGTATTGTCCTTATACCATTGAATAGAAAGTTATTGCCTTTCATTAATTCATTATTACTGCTGGGCGCTAAAACAGAAGCAACGTTTGTCGTATAATTATGCTACAGTAATATTTTTGTATTGTTTCCCAGTTAATTTATTAATGATTTCTCAGTTAATTTATTCAATCAATTTAGTTGTGAGGATGTAAAGGATGGAATAAAATCTGACTGCAGTGACTTTTGTTTAACCAATCATCACAATCGGAAATAGTAAACAATCTGGACCAGACACTTTCGCTTCTACAATCGCAAGAAAAGAGTGAATAAAAACAGATATTATGTGAATATGAGCACTTGTATCCTGATTTTACAACACGAACAATTACAATATATCGTGACGTTGAGATTGTAGATTCTTCATCTGTGAAACAGTATCCTTACAGATTTAATCCTATCAAGCAGGAATGTTAGTAAAAAAGAAAGTCAGTATTTACTGGAGAACGATTGCATAGAACCAAGTAAAAATAACTCGATTATTCAGCGATTCGGCATCTCGCCAAACAATACATTTATTAATTGAATATGTGATGCAATAATAATAAACGTGTTCTGAAATATCATTATCGTCTTGTTACAAACTGGTTATATTGACCAGAGTACCATCGTTATCACCCAACGATGATGCTTTTTATTGTGCATGTCCCCTTAACGTTAGCCATAGGTTCCAGCTTTCACCTAAAGTCAAAATTACTGGAATTAAGCCTAAACGCGCGATCTTCTTTTCTTTCACATAGAACTACATTACTTGAAAGTGTAACACATTATGATCCATTAAAGTGTATTTTTCTTGAGATCATCAGGATATTTGAAGCTAGGGAACATATTTAATGGACTAATATTTAGGTTTAAATTGATGACGTACACGTACATATACATAAGCCAGCAAGAAGCCAGCAAATCTCGGGAATGTTTCTGCTGAGTTAGACGCATTTTAAGCTTATTTTAATTATTACATAGCGTTATGTGAAACGGCAACTATAGGTAGAGGAGAGCAATCCACGCTAAATTTTCCCACTGAAGGTAATTTTGTTTTAGACATGTCTTAATTCTATTATATATATATATATATATATATATATATATATATATATATATATATATATATATATATATATATATATATATATATATATATATATATATAAAGAGTACCGTATACTTAATTAAGTTTGTTTATACGGATTTGATGAAAATGGGCATTATTTTTAAACCGTATGAGATTCATGTCCAGGTCATATATAAATATATATACTCTCACATTGCACCAACATGTCATGAACATATGTAAGGCTGCATATCTTGAGCTGGGACACATCAGCGCCATTTGCAAATATCTTTCAGCTGATGCCACTAAAACACTTGTGTGTTCATTAGTACTTTCGAGACTGGACTATTGTAACTCAATTATGTCTGGTTCGTCTCAATATCTACTCCAAAAACTTGAAAAACTTCAAAACACAGCAGCTCGGATCATACTTAGAGTACCACGATCAGAGCACACATCCCCACTGCTCTGTACCCTACACTGGCTATCCATTCAATCCCAAATCAAACACAAAATTTGTTCTCTGTGCTACGTTTCACTGACGGACTCTAGTCCAACATACCTATCCAACCTCACCCATGTGTACACACCAGCAAGATACTTACGCTTCTCTTCTGACAATCGTATACTCACTATTCCCAATATAAAAACGAAGTCATATGGACAACGTTCTTTTGCATACCAGGGCCCAACAACGTGGAATGAATTGCCCACTGAACTTAGACACAAAGACACAGTGATCTTATTCAAGAGTGCTCTTAAAACTCACTTATTTCGACTGCAAGAACAAACTTAAAAACCTAACAATGTTTCCTACCTTAAATATTTCATCATATTTTTGTATGTTTTTAATTACATGGTGTTTGTTTTTTGTAATCATATCATTATATATATATATATATATATATATATATATATATATATATATATATATATATATATATATATATAGTTTATGTTATAGGTGTGGTCTAATGTTATAAAGCGCTTATTGCTTCTAAAGATTAGGCGCTATACAAAGTCTTCATTATATATATATATATATATATATATATATATATATATATATATATATATATATATATATATATATATATATATAATTTGCGCACGGACTACCGATATAATTATTTGTTAGGTTTATCATTCACTCTACACTTATATTACCCTGAGGAAATTAAATATTGCCCAGCTTTTACGCGTTTTTACAAATGCAAAACGTTCAAATGAGAGAAAAAAGCAGTCAAATCAATTTACCATTAATAATTATTTATTTTCATGAACATGATGACAATGTATATATCGTGGTCATTATAAATTCCATGTCTCTTATTATTTTCCAAATGCTCAAATATTATTATCAATCACCTCTTGAATTATCTGATTACGACACTGAAGGAGGACAATATTTTAGATTAGCAAGATATGTATCATCTGTTTGACAAAGTTTTGATAAAAGACCCTGATGCTTACTCAGTTTGAACGGAATGAACTATCTTTGTCAGTGGTCTGGATATTACGTTGCACATAGAGCTCGCTGAATAGATGAAAACCAGTGACATTGATGTGCCATGGGAGTACAGCAGACCTGCACCGGGGCGTCATTTACATACTAACACTGCACGACGTCATGGAGATTTTGCTGCCATATTTTATTGAATTTTTACATCAATATTTTTCAAAGATATCCCGATTGATATCTTCTATCGGTAACGCTGTAAAAGCAATAGACTTATTTGCTTGATATCAAAGTAATAAATTAAATATAAGTGAACCAAATGTTATTATATGTTCCAAAATGCAGATCGGAACATTATCTTAATGTCATCACCTATTCACCACCCAATGTGACATTTTATTTTCAAATTATCTTTGAAGCAAGTGAATTTACAACTTGTCTAAATCTGATAGCGTATGGACAAATTTGTATGTGAAAATCATTTCCGGTTTTAAAGCTTTGTTGACAAATGTGTTACACTTCCGGTACACGTAAGACCGCAGTATACTACCATCCTCCATCGTTAGTGGAAATACGATGCGCCGTAATTTTTTCTCGTTATGTACCGTTTACACAAAGGATGGTCAACACCTTCTTCAAGAGCGGTAACTCTTAACGACCATCAAATACGTTTTCAAAGAATTTAGCCGTTTTAAAATCATCATTATAAAATAGCAGTGCTGATCTTTTGTACCTTGATACGACATTCTTCTCCTTTTATAGCTGTGTATAACGTTATTACACAACGATTGCATCTTTTACAGACTTTTAGCAATTGATCAATATTAAATGGAATCAACGATAGCTCAGGGTAAATATTAAGCGGGGATCACTGTTCAATTTTAATTTCTCTAATATTTCCTTCCTTAGTAACCTTTTGCAAGAACTAACAGACTACATAAATATACAATTTGTACAGACTTAGATATAAAATGAGATGTCCTAATGTAGATAACACATTTGAATACCAATTCAAAGTGTTTAATATTATCTGAAATGAGCGTGTACAGATATAAAAGTTGGCATAAAAGAATTGCAAGTTAAGTAAACAGTAAATAAGTTTTTGTTAAAAAGTCCTTTATTTAAAAGTGTACAAGATCTAATATTAAAATTATACCATAATCAATATGATTCTATTTAGATATGCATATATGAATGGTTAAATTAACTTCAAGAAACCGTGATGTAAATGTCTATTCAAGCGGATCGTTGATATGTTCAGTCGACAGAAAGAACAAAGCAAATCAAAATGTCAAAGTTCAAAATATTTAAAATAAATTTAAAATTTCAAAACATTGCTATAGTAGTATATATATATATATATATATATATATATATATATATATATATATATATATATATATATATATATATATATATATATATATAATGTACATTTGATTTAATTATATTTGATTTAGTTGTTTGTAAGTTTTAAAATCATTTTTTTAAATTTCATTATATGTCAAAATAATGTAGTTCTGTTTGTTAGAAACGTAATAATTTTTGTTAGAAAAATAGTCTGACCTTCACTATTCGTTTTAGTAAACACCAGGTGTTGACCTAGATAAGGACCTTGATTCAAATTTAGTAGCAAACACGTAAATAAGTTCTATTTTTATTTTAAAATGATTGGCTGATATCGCGGTCATGATGGGACTACATGGTTTAAGATACAAACAATTTTTAACTTATTTCTTAGAGTAAAGTGATTGGGTCTTCTCAAGGGCATACAGGGCTACTTGTTTTGTTGTTGTTGTTTTTTCTATGTAAACATGACCACGTGACCTTATTTGAGGCGTAAAATTCTAGTTTTAAACCATCACATTATAGAAGTACACACAGTTTTGAGCTTTTAATTTTCACTGGAATGTGTCTGTGACCAGTTCTAGAGTTATATGTTAATTTTTCTCCAGATTATTTGGATTCAAAAGGATTTTTTTAAAATCTGGAAATATACGTGTGCTCATACAGACTTCTTGATCAAAGACAGCTCTCATAAAACTTGATTCAGATTTCCAAAACCGGAGTGATATTTCTTGTTTCTACAAGGAACTGTAGACTTCAACACTACAGATTACATCATACGTCATCGTCTTCCATCTTGGATTCTTTGTCGAAACTCGAACTTGAAATCATTAGACTATTTTATTATTAGGACTTCACAAATTGTATTCGTAGATTATTCATTGACTATTTTGGATTTGATTCTTAAAACCGTAAGTTCATATTTTTTCATTTTTACTGAATATTTCCAGGGAAATAAATTATCGTATTTTCAAAGCTTGTTTCCACTCTTTCTTTTGTTACTGTTTATTCGAGCCTCAACATTTAACATAAGAATATATATATATATATATATATATATATATATATATATATATATATATATATATATATATATATATATATATATATATATATATATATATATATATAATGCGTAAATAATTGAGACAAATTTGAACTGAAAATCTAATCAGGTGAACGAAATTTCAAAATGTATGTACCTATAAAATGTAATTCGTCTACTTCATGACATCTAGTTATGCCTATAAACTTCAGGTATTTCTTCCTCTTGACAAATGTTTGTGTCCAACAACTGTTGCAAGCCTAAAAGGATCAAAAATGTGTACTAACCATTTTTTTAAATATCCTGAAAATCTAATCAAGCCAAATTTCATTTCCCCAGTATCAGTGTCTTTCGCGCAATCTTGATAACGAGCTTCCTGGGACGGACATATGGATGTATAATTGATAAAGATATATCACATTAAATTAAATAACAGCTCAGGTAAAGTGAAGTCATGACTACAATTATACAGTTGTGTCAAACCTCTGTAAGAAGCATTCATTTTGATTCAAGTAGTATCACGTGGTTTCAGAAAGTACTAAAGCATTAGTTCATAACACCATAAAGGAACTACCTAAAAATTTAAAAGCTATGATAATATTCACAAGAAATGGTTGAAATATCGCCATTATGTACTTCTTAATAAAAGTTGTCATTGTTCTTATTATTAGTGACATTATTAATATTAGTATTAGCTGCAGTATTACTATGGAAGTCATATTCCTCAACGGCAGTTCATGCAGTGTGTAATAGATTATCAAGTTTTATGACGTAATGAATCATATATACTGTGCATCTCGACCAATGAAATCAGTACTTGTACTCATGTGATCAATATAATCTTACGGTTGCGATAATTCCAAATAAAATTTATGAAACACGACGAATTAACTTTTTCTCGCCAAGGTCAGCCAAAAAATGTAATTATTCAACTCGTTTCATCAATTTCCTTTTGAAAGATTTTCATTTTCACAAGCTACTGATGAAGACAGTGTGACAGATAATTTGTGGAAAGCACGTGTGCCGTTGTAAAATATTTATTGACTGGTTATGTTCGTAATGTTGGCAGTTGTGTTGGTTAGGAAGGTCACCGCTGTAGTAGTTGTAGGTGACACGAAGCCAGGCGGGAGTTCTTTGAAGTTGTAAACCGCGTTTCCTATTGTTTCCGTTGACAATACGAGCACCAGGATACAAAATACGTTCATCATGAACCCAGCAGACACCTACAAGAATAATAATAATAATAATAATAATAATAATAATAATGACAATAATAGTAATAATAATAATAAGGATGAGCTAAAGTTATATACCGGTAATGAAAACGTGTGTGTGTCTAATATATGCTTAAACCGAAGGTATTTGCCATTAAAGGATTACATTAAGTTAATTAATTCTAAAGAGTTACGGTAAATGATTGTAGCTCAGTACGTCACCATCAAAGCTATTTTTTATATTAGAATACTCCCTCGCAAAATATGTTGTACTTTATTCAGTATTTATAGGTTAATGCATTTGGATGGGAAAATATGAACGAGTTTTTCGGATGGAAATACTGCATGACTTTGGGAGTGCAGTATATCCATCCGACAAAACGAGTTCATAATTTTCCCATACAAATGCAGTAACCTTTTTATTATATACTCATGTTCTTATTTACCTAAGGCTTAATTATATAAGCAAAATACACTACAAGAAACAAAGTAACTGAATGTATGCCGTATTCCAAGCTAATACACAATCACAGATTCATCATTACACAACAACAACATTATTAATACGCATATAACTCCGCCCAGATTAATTTCAACTTTGTCGCGCGGTAGACGTAACTTTCAAAGGAAAAAGGCCTTTTGGTCTACTTAAAATTGTGGAGTCATATTGTGAATGAATGAGATATGCAACACCTTATCCATTTGAACTGGAATGAATAGATTTTGTATCTTTGTGGATTTTACGAAATTTCGTGATTATGTACTGAATTTATTTGTGACAATTCTACATGAAATACATCGGATTCAAGCAGCGAGGGAGAAGCGTGTAGACATCTCAAGTGTGTTTCTATTTTATCATTAATGTTTGAAATCATAATGTGGAGCAAATATGAAGTCTTTCAATTGCAATTATTAAAAAGAATGGAATTTAATGTTTATTTCATTTTGAGTGCAGTAAGGAGGATATAAATGCAATTGGAATATAGTCGAAACTTCAGCAGCAGGGAGGGCGAATCCTACAAGGGTCTAGAGACCACCAAATGATAAAATAAGCCTTAAAAAAAGCTAATCCTACAACAGCACCGAGACAAAAAAACGCGACCCCCCCCCTCAACTTGTTGTCGCCCGCCCGGGGCTGCTCTCTTCGAGTTTCTCACGTTAACCATACAGTGTATCAAGTCCGATACGGTATCGTGTCCGCGGGTCGTGTAAATTTATTGTCACAAATCCGTGCTGGTTTCTTTGAGCGCGACTAAAGAAATTTTTAAATTTATTTAAATCCATATCGCCACCACACCAGGTTTGATGAATATTTCTCAGCGTATGAACATCAACTCCATTGAATATCGCAAGAAGATTACAGTTATCCCTGATTACTTTTGGTATTTGTGTGTAACGTTGAGTAACATAAATGACATCGGTGTTTTTATGACGACCCCGGGAGAATATCCTTGCAGGATTTTTTTGCTTGTCCAGCATCACATCATCATACACTACTAGGTTATTTTTTTCCCCGTCGAGGTCCTCAACGCTGGGAGCTTCTTCGATATCAGTGATAAATTCAACTACATCCTCGTCACTCAGCGCTTTTGCACTCTCATTAAAATCTTTTATAACATTATAGCATCGCTGATCGTCTACAGATGGTGCTACCAAATACAGCTTATCCCACTTCATCCACTTCATAATCAGGTTCAGCAACAACTGCGTTTTACCCGATCCTGACGGCCCAATGATAATCATTCTGACAGAATTTGGCAACACCGAATTATGCTTGATTGGCTCCCTTCGCCGCGTCGCAGAAAAGTCTGTAATTTCCATTTGTATACAAAGAATAATAATTATGGATCTATATTGTGTGAAGTGTCGGGCACGAACCCCTACGAATGATCTAACAACGGTTACAACAAAAAATAACAGACTAGCAACTTCAGGTACGTGTACGCGATGTGGCACAAAAAAATTTAAATTTCAAAAAAAAAACAAGGTGGTGACATTGCAGCCGCCCTCGGACGACTTCCAGGTACCCCTTGGGGAAAGTATCCCGGAGAAAAACATCTCCCAGGATACAATTACTGCGGTCCGGGAACACGACTAGATATCAGGCTTGACAGCAACGATCAGCCCAAACCCGGCGAGTATCCGATAAACGCTATCGACGCAGCGTGTCACATACATGATGTTGCTTATCGAAGTAAAGATCTACAAGACAGGCATATCGCGGATGTGAAATTAATTCATGCACTAAGCGCCATAAAAAATAAATCATTTAGGGAGTCACTCGCTAATTGGTTAGTAAGATCAGCGATGAAATCTAAATTAGCATTAGGCGCTGGATAATTAATAACGATGCAGACAAGTCCAAGGACTTCCAACGCTAGTGTTTCCATGCAAGCGATTTATTATTCCCCAATCGGATATTGGAGAGGTAACTCAGCAATTAATAAACTCGCCAACGCGGCATCAGTAACACGCGAGGCTGCCAAAAAATGGCTGTCAAAACAAGCAATATGGCAAATCTACTTACCACCACCTCGACAAATCAACTTTGCACATTTTGATGTTAGTGTGCCCAATGAAGTTCATCAGGCTGACATACTATTCCTGCCTCATGATACTGTCCGTAGAAAAATATACAAATACGCGCTAACAGTAGTTGATGTTGCCAGTAGATACAAAGAAGCAGAACCGTTGGCGACTAAAACAGCGTCCGAAGTCGCCTCTGCGTTTAAACGAATTTATCAACGAGGACCTCTAAACTGGCCACGATTATTACAAGTTGATCCTGGTAAAGAATTTCAGGGCGCGGTGTCATCGTTGACAAAGCAGCATAACGTTGTTATACGACGAGGGCATACTGAAATTCATCACGATCAGGCAATTGTTGAGCGATTTAATAGAACACTCGCTGAGAGATTATTCGGATACCAGTACGCGAGGGAATTCATTTACGATACGAGATCTCGTGAATGGGTTACAAGACTGCCAAACGTGATAGCCGCACTGAATAATGAAATTACCAGAACAACAAACATGAGACCTGTAAATGCAATCACAAAAAAATATATACCCCCGATCACTAAAGTGATTCACGGACATGTTTCAACGCAGCCAACGACGCTAGCGGGTAATGTCACCGTTAGGTATTTATACGAACCCGGCGAACTCGAAGGAGGAAAAAAAAGAGCAACCGATCCCACATGGAGTGTTACCACACACAAGATATCCAGCATAACCAGATCAACTGGGAGAAACGCAATCTACAGATTAGATTCGACTGCTCCTCAGCGTGGATTCACACGCGAGCAACTTCAGGTGATTCCCACGGATACACAATTACCACCTCGATCACTTAAATAACTGCAGCAACACCTCTGCGTCGATTACACTCAAGACAGGTCAGCATTACATTTTCACGCGTATGACCGAGATTGCTGTCTATTCTATCCACGGTAAATTGTCTTGGGTCGTTTTTCGGATACTGCCACAGCAATAAACAATTACAACTCGCACAGTGATTATTCTGACGCTCACGTAACGACAACACAGCGTTGATATCCAGGTTAAACTCTCTATTATTTTTCTTGTCGCTTTGTCGGTAACTGTCTAATTTTTTTCTTATTTGATCTTTTTGCGTTAACTCAACAACGGCTGACTTCGTTGACGTATCTAATACAATTCTTCGTAACTGAGCCATCTTTCTTACTCTGGACACGGCTAAATAAACTAAATTTGACCATTCGATGCGGTCATCAACGATCCAAACAGTTGTATCAGAAATAGTTAATCCTTGTGCTGAATGAATCGTCATAGCATATCCTAGTGTCCACGGTGATTTATTTATTGCTAATGCATCTTCGACCGCATCGACGTTAACTGTTACTATATCATTCAATACTAAATTTTGTTTCTCTGGTTTTCCGGGAATATCAACATCAGTATTCTGCAATCGTGTATCATCTGGTCTATAACATAACGGCACTTCCAACGTTGGAAATTTCTGCCGCTGTAACTGAAATAGTCGCCGCTGAAGTGTATCTCTGACTGATTTTCTACTTGCAACAATTAAATCATCTGGTTTCCACGCCGTTAAAAAGTTATCAAATGAAGTCTCTGGAATTATTTCACGCATTATTTCACATTGGACTTTATTGGTTTGTAGCCTAATTAGTTTTTTAAACTCCTTTAATGTGTCATCAAGCGCTCTGATGTCATCACGCATTTCCTCGTAATAATCAACAAACCCTCTCAACCATTCGTGGGGAGATTCGCCGACAAATGGTGGTGGTTGACCATGATCGCCGCACATCACAACTGCGGTATTTTTCGTTAACAACCACGTCAGGAACCGTTGTAATGTATCCAGCGGCACAGTGTCTATTTCATCCCAGATGATTTTCTCCGGGATATACTTCGTTCCCATTCGCGTAGGAGTCCATGTACCGCCGCTGTATTTGAAAAAGCCGTGATAAGTGCAGGCCTTTACTCCGCGTTGTATCATTTCTCTGGCAAGTCTGTGTGTTGGTGTTAGCACGACCAAATCAGAACCGCGAAATAGTTCGATTGCACGAGTTGTCTTACCACAGCCTCCAGGTCCGTTCAAATAAACTGTTCTGTGTCTAGCAATTGGATCGTACACAGAAGGTCCCGATGAAGGTGTCCATGACATCCCTGTTGATTTCCGATATTCATCTTTAATTTCGACATCAGCTGATGCACAGTACGAGTGCAACTCTTCCTTTTTTACTCGCCATGTTCCCCATTGATCATTAGATGTTGGCAAATCTAACACCGTTAAATCGTCTTCGTGAATATAAAACGAATCTGTCGCAACCCTTGCCACGAAGGGAACTCTATTCACCATCGACAGTAAATTCATAGAAACATAAGCCAGCATAGAGGATCTCAAATGAGTATACTGAGCTGAATCACCGTCTATATAACTAACAACTGTTCCTAATCGTTTTCCGTCCGGGATTATTATGTCCTCGCGGGAGCAGAATGTATCTTTCGCAGTAGTATCAGCGATAATGAAATTTAATTCTTCCTCATCCATAATTAATCGACTGTGATGTCGTTTATGATCATATGCTCCGCCTTGAGTAAATTTACCTATCAATCTTCGGCCGAGATCTTTACAGTTGCGCTCTTCCTCGGACGTGTCCGCAGTTGGTAACCAAACTGAGGTTTGTTTTGAGTAACAAATAATCCCCGTACTGACAGTAATAGATTTTAATATTCCTTTATCAACCATAAATCGCAACAGCGAAAACGGTACCCATTTCTTTTCGTGGAAATGTCTGCCAAACCAAGCATAATTAATAGGATGTAACCGTGTTGCAAATTCGAACGATTCCACGCGAGCAAATCCAGTCAGGTCAAAATCAGGTAAAGGTCCGTTAATAGCTACTCTTGTCATTAAATTTGTGGGATGTCCAAACCGCGCAAAGTATTCAGCGCATTCACCACGGCCAAGAAAACTTCCTGGATAGCACGCAATCATATCCACCGATACCATATTATCACTAACAAATACACTATTCCATAAACCGCCGTGTCCGTATTCGATGCAACTCTGCTGAACATTCTCGAGAAAACTCTTCATGGTTGGTTTCCAATTATTTTTTTGTCGTGCTATATGTGCGGCAACACTTGGAACAGTAAAACAATTAGTTAGTAATTGATCAACTTGCTCAGTTGAATATTTTTCTGTGAGCGCTTTCATTTCATTCTGTAACTGTGCAGTTCTATATATTTCTCCGTTCGGGGTCACGAACTGGTCATAATCACCAACTTCAGAACTTCTAAACAACCATACCGATACCGGATCGGTTTTACTCATTTGATAAATACAATCAAACATACCCGCGGAATAATACCTTATAACACGATCGCGTGGAAATATTTTAACTGATTCCGTCCAGGCGTGGCTGTTATGATCAATAATTGTTATTGAAGCTCCACTACGGTTGTATTTCGATTTATACAATTCCTCGCCTGTTAGCGATAATACCGTTATAGGAAATCTTAATAATTTTTCTAGCGCGGCAACATCCTTAATTGACGCCCCTACATCTTTGACTCGATTAGCCCATGTTGTTATTTTATTTTTTCTGATCTCAGTTAGACCATTTCCACGTGCTGCGTTTTTAAAATGTTCCATTACTCG
This sequence comes from Sinohyriopsis cumingii, assembly GCA_028554795.2. Lineage (NCBI taxonomy): Eukaryota > Metazoa > Mollusca > Bivalvia > Unionida > Unionidae > Sinohyriopsis > Sinohyriopsis cumingii. The sequence goes on from CM068841.1 coordinate 63,820,347, forward strand.
CTCAGCTACACAATTTAACACCACTGATGTTTTCATTGGCGTGAGTTTATCTACACTTGGTTTCTTTATCGGATATATTCCGTAAACGACTGCAGTTACTGGATACGATCTGGCGTAATACGGTATATCAACCCCCGTCAACATTCCTGGTCTAGAATTATTGCTCAACAAAATAGTTTTCCTTTTAATGTCAAGGATAGGATCATTTTTATCACGGATAATCCACGTGTCATCGTCGTTTTCGTTGACCACTTTGACAATAAATTTTATCTGCATGAAATATCTTCTATCGTCGAGATACCCAATTATGTTACGCGCGATTGTATCGTTCATGGTAGCATCAATGATAACGCTCGCGTGAGCGATGCTAGCATCGCCAAAAACTCTTCGAGTTTCGGGGATAATTTTATATGTCGACCACACATGTGCGGCACCATCACGACGAAACTCTTCCTTGGCATTCTTGATAACACCAAGCAGTTCCTTTAACTCTCTTCGTCGTACATCGCCGGTTAACCGGTCAAGATCGAATCGAGAACCTGATACGGGTTTTATTCTGGATAGTCTTTCAAAACTCATTATTATAATTACGACAAGTATTTAAATAGACAAATATATTATATAATGAACCATTGTTGCTGGCTTCGACTTAATTCATCAACTCCGTGTAACAAACCCTGCAGGGGCGAATACTGCGGACAACACGCCCAACAAGTAAGAAATGGAAGTTTAGGACCAATACCGTGTATCCGATGCCACGTTGGAGTTAAAGGAAAAACACAATTATGTGCACGTTGCGGTGGGAAACGATACCGCGAGCTTAAACGATATTATACTAAAAAAAATAATGTTTCCGCGGTTGATTTTCATGAACGTGATTACATAAATAAATTTTCAGACAAATTATGAATTAGACAAATGATTTGCTTATAGTATAATGAATCAAGAATTTGTTCCCGAACAAGAATTTGTTGCACATCCAACTATTCCAAATTATGAGGCAAACCGAGATGGCACGGTGCGACACTGCACGCGAAGACGACCAGTTGGTACAGTTGATAATGCTGGTTATTTAAGATTTACTGTTACCAAAGGGAGGTATTTATGTCATCGTTTCGTCTATGAATGTTTCCATGGAGTAATCGAGCCGGGTTTTGTCATTGATCACATTAACGGTAACATACTTGATAACTCCATAAACAATCTTCGCGTGGTCACTCAGAGCAAGAACTGCCTACTGGGTAACACAGGGCGTTGTAAAACAGTTGCAAGAAGAGCTATTAAATCCACAAACGCAACCGGTGAAGAAATTGTATTCCAGTCAATGTGCGCCGCTGGTAGGTATTTCGGTATTTGTCCACCTGCTGTACAGCATGTCGCAGATGGGATCCACAAAACAGCATTTTCCAAGAAGCTCAAACAGAAGATTTCATTCTGTTATATAACTCCGCCGATGTTGTAACCCAGATAGAACTCTTCGAGTTTACAAAAAAAACAAAAGCATGAGCGATGTTGACATCGCCAGAAACGTTAACGTTTCTCTCTGGAAATGCTTTGCATTTCTCGTCCAAGGAACTTCTCAGAAACGCTAGCGTTTTCACGCATTTAAAAATATAAAAATATATAATAATATGAATCACGAAAACATAAATGTCATAATTGTTGAACTCGAAAAATTGCAACAGCGGGGTTTTAATATTTTACTAGACACTGAAACAATTATGTCAGATTTTGAATCCTTGAATGAGCTATCACGGTCCGGGAAGAACAATCTCCCTGCCAGATATAGGTTCATTAAGGGTTTGCAAGATCGCATTTACAAATCACTTGCCACGATAACGTCCAATCAGATATCTGAATTTATTCCACTGTGCCACGCAGTTGAGAAGATCAGGCTTGAATTGTCATCCGAGTATGAGACTCGAAAATTAATTAACACCAGGGTGAGACTGTTAAAAGGGTATATAAAGAACGCGGAAATGCCTACAAATACTAGTATTTGTGACGCCGAAGAAGTATAAATACCACCGCGTGCACGCCAGCGTGGAAATGTCGAGTTGAGAAATTCAAGGGTAAAAAAAAAGTGTATTATTTTTTTTTGCATTTCTCAACTCGAAGAGTTTCTCTGGAAGTCCAAGGGACTTCTCATGCTAGCATCGCTCATGCAAAGCATTTCTCATCGATGAGTGTTCAGGATTTGCTTGAGCGTTTCAACATCAATACAACAATGAGAATAGTTCATAATCTGTTCTCGTTGACACCAAGCTGTGATCATATGATTTTGCTGTAGCTGTGTTAATTGTGACGACGTTAACAAGAAGTCTTCGTCGCCGTACACGTCAACGATTATTCGAACGGGGAAATACTGTTCTGGGAATGTCTGTATTTGAAATGCGGTTTTTATTGCCTCGTGAAGAATTTGCTTATCATGAATATGAACTCGTGCGTGAATGTATTCACACATTATATACAACTGTTTTTTTTAAATGCATGAGAAGTCCCTTGGACTTCCGGGGAAACTCGAAGAGTTTCAGGACTTCACCAGTAAGTTCACCGAGATTGTCTCGCCACGCAGGTCCAACAACCCCCCCCGTTGGTCGGTGAGTTTAAAATTTATCGTTGACAACCACGGATTATTACACCGCAGATAGACCACATTGATTGGTTCTTGCACAATCAGAAAACCAGGGGGGTCTCTTGGTGTAAACGTATACAGGATAAACCCCTGTTGGGCCGTCGTAGTATCTGATGCGCTGTAGCTACCGTCGATGACGTCACATACAAGATTGACCGCGACCACATCTGTGATATTTACGATCCCGGGTGAGATGTGTCTGCCATCGGATGCTGTACTGTTGTCGTGTCTTAAAATAACAGGTTGTGGTTTTATTTTCGTGTACGCGGCAGAAATATCTTCGAAAGATTCCTCGATGAGATCCTGGACTGATTTTCGTAGCGTGCGCGCGTTATATCCAGGAAGTTTAAAATCTGGAATATCCTTCACGGGAATACCAAATCGGGCTGCAAAATTCGATCTTTTTTGGGTTCCATAATCGCCTTTGAGATCCAGTAGATGTTGAATTACTTTTTGATTTATAAATTCCATCGTGGATGCGAGTTTGTTTAGTTTTTCTATGACGGTGATAATGTTCGTGCGTGGTTTTGTTATATCAGAGATATAATCTTGAAAATATACTCGCAACAGGTCTAGCTGTTGTTTATGTGCTTGTTTGATCGGATTAAAAAAATGAGCTTCTATGTCTTCTGGCTGGTAATTCCGGAATCTCCCATCTTCGAAACCTACCCCTATTATATCCAAGGGGAGTCTATCTGATGTTGAAAACCGGGCTTTGTCTGATCGTAATTGATCTGGAAATAATAAATGCTCACCGTACACGAGGTCGTGTAGTTCTTCCTTCGTGGTCTCGAAATCCGATTTTTCAGGTTTTGGTGGACCCGGTCCGACCTCGGGTCGTTTTTGTGGCCATCCTAATACTGTTCGAAGAGAGCTGCTATAAATATCCACGGCGTATCCCGGTGTTGAGATTTCAATGACCGCAGACAGCGTTGGTTCGTGCGCGGCTATAGATATTTTGGCTTCCTTGCCGGTGATTCGTTTTATTTGGCGTTGTATCTCCGCGTTGATTTCTTCGATCTGATAACTCCCAGTGGGTAGCGTAATTGTATCCCAGTCGAATTCGTCAGAGTCGGCTTTGGTTTTCCACGAAAACACAAACGAATTATTCGGCTGCTGACCGGAAAATGATTCCGCTCTGACATTAGGCCAGCTGTGATACGCACTGAGCTTCGACAACGCGATTTCGTTCACGGCAATTGGAGTTGGAAAATTAATGCTGAATTCTGGTGTCGTCGAGGACACTGAGATCATTGTGGTCCTTACCGGTGTTGTGTTTGTGACTATTTGTTGAAGCAGTTCCTGTGGCGTTGCCATCAGTGACATTATTTATTTGTTTAGTTTTCAAATAGTCATTGTACACATCTGACATTAGTTTGAATTCAGAATCTGATATCAACGCGGCGTCGCTGGATTGCACGTCTAACGATGATGATATCAGCGATGATAATTTCTGATATGCGGTCGTGGCTGTATTTAATTTTGTCGTGTAATCGTGTAATTTTGTGTTAGCACACGAGGATATTTTTTTTGCTATGATGCCGAAAACTCCTGCTGTTGCTGTAGCAGCGGAAACAGAGATCGTGGCAGCGACTACTGCAGTCACTGGAGTGACCGCTGATAGTATTACTCCCGCGGATGCAACAACGGCGGATACTGAATAAACCATAACGTCTAACACTGTTATACGTCTGCGGTATTTTTTTACTTTTTGACTGGTTACTTCGATGACAGTTTTTAACTCAGATTGCCACTCACGGACTTGATTATACCGATATTGTTGAGCATCTGGAAATGTTTCGGATTTCAACGTTGACATTATTATTTAAAATCGCCGGCGATTTTCAATTACGCGGTAACCAATTGAGGCGTTTCTGCGACGAATTCCAAACACCACCAGTAAGATGTTGCGGTTAATTTCTTGTCTGCGGCTTCAAGTATAAATATTTCTTCGGTTCCGCTGTTTAGTATTATAGTTACAACCCCGGAATACTTATCGGTGGAATGTCTCCAAGGATATGTTGTGAAGATTTCAAATTTAGCGGCTGAAAACACAGACAACCTGTACACGCCAGTGACCGTTGCTGTGTATTTGATAGTGTTGTTTTGTTGTGACCATGTTGCGAATCCCGATGATACCGTGAATACGATGCTGGTGATATGCCCGGAAGTAACTCCAGTGGGGACTTTAATCAAACTGGTTTTGTTAACGATCTCAGGAATACCCGATACTATATTCTGCTGTGTTTGTTTGATCGTGTTAATGTTATTTTCTATTATCTGAACCTGATCTGAAAAACTTTTTTCCGTTCTGACTACACCTAACCGGGTATTAATCTTATTGATATCGTTGGTGTTATTAGTAAGATTTGGTATGATTTCAGAAAGTTTCGTGTCGACGACTGGAGGATCCCCAAAGAACTTATCCACGGCCTCATCAGTTTTTGAGAAGTTTCTTCGAAGTCTTGTAAACGCGCCCACGTGAACATCATACTCTGCGCGCAGCGTATTTAGTTTACCGTTGACGATGTCCACGTATTGTTTGTTTGACGCATCCTGGTCGGATTCGGGATTTGCTAACGCGGTTATTTTGTTGCCGCTCATGCTGAGTTCACCGGTCATTACGTCGCCGGATTTTATTACTTTATCGCTGATTAGGCCAGCAACGAGTTGGTACTGCGTGTCGACGTATTGTTTATTTGCGGCATCTTCGAGACCTTCCGGATTTTTTAAAACGGTTATTTTGTTTCCATTCATGCTGAGTTCGCCGGTCATTACGTCGCCGTCTTTTTTCACACATTTATCAACACCTTTATCAATACTGTCTTTGATGCTTGCGATTGATATATTCGAGTCCTTGATCCGGCCGCCATCACTAAATGCAGCGAAGTTATCCTTGGTAGCTCCAAGAACTCTGCGAATTATGTCATTGAACTTAATGTTGCTCGTTCTTAGTTTTCCTTGCTTGTCTTGGAAAATAGCAACTTCATCTGGGTCAACTCCAGCTATATTCAAAAGATTATCGACTTCATCTCGGGTCGCATATTTTGAGAGATCAGCATCTGTGCCAGGTTTGACTTTTCTTGTGAAAGGTCTTCCGTAAATATCCACCATTATTCTTATTGCTGTTTTTCAAATGCGTGAGAAGTCCTCAGAAATCGGAGATTTCCAGGGACTTCCAGAAATGCTAAGCATTGGAAACGCTAGCGTTTCTCGATGCGGTATATTCATACACTACTCGATGCGGAGACGTTGCTGGATTTCTTGAGATTGCATCAAGAACATTTAAAACCTCGTTTCCACAAATGGGCGGATCAACTAATGTTTGTGTTGGTAGCGTCGACTGCCACACTGGAACATTAGAAAATCTGCTGTTGAGAGTGCGAGGCACTCCGCGGACATACCTGAGAAACTCAGTTGGCGGTGCTAAACCGTACGAATCGAAATAGATAATTCCACGTGGATCGATCGCGTAAGCAACCCAGTGAGTTCCCGGACCGTCTTTGTTGTCGAGATTGATAATGCCAGTTTCTGGATTATTCGGCCGCGTCGGTAATTGATCTCGCATGAATACTCCTCTGAAATGTTTTATACGCAATTTTTTAACAGCATCGAGTAAATCAAAATTGCTCAACGGCGTTAGAATTTTTTTGGATACCATGATGGTGGAGTTCCTGGTAGTCTTAGACCGCGTCCCTTTTTTTTGTATCCATTTCCGGTTGCTTTCTTTAGTGCCATTCCAGCTGCGGTTCCAACTGCACCTAACGCTGCAGCTTTTGCTACGGCGGGTGCTGCCGCGGCAATCAACGCCGGTATTGCTGCGAGAAGAGGAAATATTCCACCGGTTTTAGTCATGTCCTTGATAGCTGCAGCAGAGAAATCAAGTCGGACACCGGTTTTTGCTGTTAGTGCCTTATTAAAATGTTTAAGCTGAGTATTAGTCAACGACAATTTGTTTGGACCACCAGTAATCTGATCTCGTTTTAACGTTATTGATGTCCCGCACGTGCTTGCGTTCTTCGATTGCAATTTCTTCGTTTGACCGGAAGTCAAGGTGACATTCACGTGATTGTATGACATTATATTTCAAAGACTGAATTTAATTAGGTTACATATTCTCGACTGGAGCGTCAATGACTCTCATTCGTCCGCCAACACCTTCCAAAAGCATTGTTTTGTCGGAGAGTATGACAGCAATCGCTCTGTAACCACCAGCAGGAACTACACCTACGTGAGCTTTGAAGTGTATATCAACGACAGATTGTTTGGTTAGATCAAGATGTTCCAGCGAAAAGTAATAAATCGGATACAGCGTTTTAAAATCCAACTGTGATATCTGTAGACCGGTATCAATATTTTGATCACGCCCCATAAACGTCATCAGACGGTGATACGCACGTGCGACCTGATTTTCTTCAAAATTTATATGAATGTCTTCAGATGGTTCTTGATGTCCGTTTATTCGCAGCGAAACCTCAGTGACGTCACAATTATCAAATACCATTGAATTTTCTTCTCGATTGTTTAATCGTTCCATTCCCTGAAGTGCAACGAAAATATGTCGCGGTGCTGATACTCCCTGTTGTGATGCTATATGCCACGTAAAATTTCCAAGAATGTTACTCTGAAAACTATCTGTTGTTGTTGTTAACCATGATAACAGTGATTTACCGCCTGTATCCATGAAAGAGAGTAGCCGTTGCTCTTCAGTGATCGATGGAGACATCACTGGCATCCACAACGCAAGCTTGGATAATACTACTTTACCATCAGCAGCACCGGCTTCACACCAGATAGCGTCATTGCTGGTGCCATGCCTAACAAGTACAACTGCATGCTTGGCTCCAAAAATAATCTTTCTGACATTTCTGCAGAATCCAAAGATGTGAGACAGCGGAATTACGCATGAGAATCTTCTGTTATTGCCTGATAACATTAATTTACGCGTAGCAAACCCCAGATTGTAATTAGGGTTGTGATGAACTATCGGCCACACATCAGCATCAGCGTTATCGGCAAAGTTTCTTGGTCGTCTTACAATGCTAGATCTATGATCCGGATGATCAGAATTGTCCTTAGCAAACATCATGGTCGGACCAGCTGATCTGGTGTAATCATCTGAGTATCGTGCTAATCCCAAGATTGTTGTGGCAACGCCAACATTATCCTGAATCGTTTCAATCTCTCTCCCGTCAATGCTGTATGAAGCACTTTTGAACAGCGCCATGATGCCATTATTAACAAAACCAACTCGAACACCAGCATCGTATGGCGCATTAGCGGGAACATTTGTTACAATTTCACCCGTGACTTCAAGAAATGCTTCAGCGGGCAAGAAATATCTACTTGTATCCTGAACTCGCAATTCAATTCGCCCCGACTGATTAGGTACTGTTGCCTCATAAGAATAATACTGATAATCGCGCACGGACTCATCTTTGAGTATTGGTGAATCCACGTCGAACGCTGGGTCAGATACACGTTTGAACATTATATAAAATTATTGTCTTTTAAAACGAAATCCACTTCCTGATATCAAGCTCGTATTTATTTGTTCGGGTGTTTGGGTTACAAGCTCTGCAAGTTTTTGATTGGCAGCCTGATTTATTACTTTACTGACGTCCGCGGGCATAAGTTCAGTGCTTGGTAATTTTACTGGCGGTGATTTAACAGTTTTTGGTCTGCGAATTAACCGTGATAGTCTATCCTTGATTGACGCGAATGCCTTCCCGGCGAGATCACCAACAGATCCAAGGGCTTTATCCTTGATAACATCAATAGCTTTCATCGACAATTGTTTTGCAATCGGTAATGCCTTAGGGGCTATTCTTGAAAACAAACCAGTAATTGTATCACCGAGACCATCTCCGTAGGTTGCTCTGTAGACTGGTAATCGCGAGTTCACTACGCGGACTTGTAGCACGCGGCCGTGTCCGGGTTGAGAATTGTGCACGATCATTTTATTTAATTATTGTTTCTCTAACTAAATTTGCTAGTCGCTGTGGTAACCGGCTGCGAGTTCATCAATAAGTCCCCGGTAAACGCCGATATCCATAATGCCACGCTGAAATAGTCTCTGACAGATATTTGCGGCTTCATTTATAATTTCCCGAGAGTTGTTTCCGGCACGCCTTCCTCCGATGAGAACTTCCAACCGTGATACGTCATTGACGATATTATCAGGGCAAGTAATGTGACCACCAAGACCACTACCTGTAGCTCCAAAGAGGCCAAGATCTCCGAGAACATCACTGCCTTCATCTGGACGCTTCTCTGGTGGCGGTGAATAGGGAGGAGGAGATCCTTGTTGTCTACTTTTGTCAATTTTCTTCATTGCGCCTATAAGTGCTGAAAATTTTGAATCGTTAGATTTAACCGTTTTCTTGTCGTAGTATATACGATACGCCCACTTAACAAAATTGTAATCAGCCGTGGACTTATATTTCTTGTTTAAAACTTTTTCTTTGTTGCGTAAACCCTCTAATATCAATTCAGGTAATTTTTCTTCTGGCGTATTTTTAAGGAATTTAATAAAACCCGGATCAAATCTCGCAGTTAGTTCAACAATTTCCTTTGCTGGTTGGGGTGTAGCAGCTTCGGAGACTTCAGCGACTTCAGCGACGGGTGGAGGCTGAGCTGCAGCGACGGGTGGGGGCTGAGCTGCAACTATGTCAGCCGGAAGATCTTGTAAAATCTTTTTTGTTTGCTTCGTTCTTTTTGCTATTTTTTGAGTCAACGGGATAATACCCAACTTTTCTCTCTCCTCCTCTTTAATATCGCCCCATATTGCCTTTTCAGCGGCTGTTGCGGCTTTTTGTGTAGCTGTTGTAACGGGTTTAAATAATTCTTCCGCGCCAGCTGCAAATTCGATTTTTGCTTCTTGTCTTGCTTGTAATTTTTCTCTGACACTATCACGGACAGGAATAAATTTTTTAATTGCTTCGAGTCGTTCTCGTGCTAGTCTAGATGCGCGAGATTCACCAATATTTGCCATTATTTATTTGTCCATGATTTAATTCCCCCGCACGGATTTGTGACAATAAATTTACACGACCCGCGGACACGATACCGTATCGGACTTGATACACTGTATGGTTAACGTGAGAAACTCGAAGAGAGCAGCCCCGGGCGGGCGACAACAAGTTGAGGGGGGGGGTCGCGTTTTTTTGTCTCGGTGCTGTTGTAGGATTAGCTTTTTTTAAGGCTTATTTTATCATTTGGTGGTCTCTAGACCCTTGTAGGATTCGCCCTCCCTGCTGCTACTTCAGTACAATTTCGGAATGTGTAATCAAGCTTGAGAATCTATGACATCGCTCATGTCATTCGGATTTGCAGAACTAAGAAAGTACATTTTGAGGAAATTCAGGATATTAAACTTAGTATATTTTTTGCCACTCTTATTACCAGATAGAGAAGACAGTTTATGCCTTGTCAGTTGCATGTTATTTGTAGGTACCCAACAACTTTATAAAATCTAGCGTCTATCGCCCGCCTAAATACGAAAGAGTGTATTAAAAAAAATTAACGCGGAATGTAGCAAAGCACCTGCTATGTGGCAGTCCACGAAACATCTGTTTTAATTCATTATGAAACAAATTTAATCATCCGAAACGTAAACCACATACTACGTGAGTGTACATGATTTTTCGGATGTAAATACTGCACGAACTTGGGAGTGCAGTATATCCATCCGGCAAAACGAGTTAATATTTTCCCATACAAATGCAGTAAACTTTTTATTATATGATCATTTTGTTTTTCTGCCTAATGCCAAACTATAAAAACAAAATACACTACAAGAAACAAAGTAACTGAATGTATACCGTATTCCAAACTAAATACACAAGCGCAGTTTAATCATTACACAACAACAACATTATTAATGCGCATATAATTCCGCCCAGGTAAATTTGAACTTAGTCGCGCGCTCGACATAACTTTCGAAAGCAAATGGCGTGTCTAGTTAAAATTGAAAATTGGAGTCATATTGTAAATGAATGCGCTTTGCAACAACTTTTCCATTTGATCTGGAATTAAAAGATTTTGGTATTATTGTCGATTCTACGAAATTTCGCGATTATGGACTTGATTTATGTGACAATTCCACATGAAATACATCGGATTGAAGAAGCGAGGGAGACGCGTTTTGACATCTACAAATGTGTTTGATTCTGTCATAGAAGGGGCCCCGAGTGGCCGAGTGGTCTAAAGCGCTCTCCATTACGGATCACTGCCATCTCACCTCTGTCTGCGTGGGTTCGAGTCTAGGATTCGGCTAACGTGGGTATGTGAGAAAACTCGCCGTAGCTTCTCGTGGGTCAGTGGTTCTTCCCGGGGTTTTCCCGGGTTCTTCCTCTACCATTAATACTGGCCGCCATGCATAGCAACAACAACAACAACTGCCATTGAATGTTTGAAATCATAATGTGGGAAAAATATGAAGTGTTTCAATTGCAATTATCAAAAAGACACTATGGAATTTAATGGGGTTTTTTTTCCTGTTAGGTGCAGTAAGCAGGATGCAAATGCACTTATATTCGAAATTACAGTACAGTTTCGAAATGTGTAATCAAGATTGAAAACCTGTGAAATGGTTCATGTAATTTGGGTTTGCATAACTAAGAAAGTACAGTTTAAGGAAATTCAGGATATAAACCTGTAAGTATATTTTTTGCCATTCTTGTAACCAGCTAAAGAAGACAGTTTATGCCTTGTCACTTGTATGTTATTTGTAAGAACCCTTTCTGGCGTCTACTGTATCGCTGGCCTAAATCCAAAACATTGGATCAAAAAAGTTAACGCGGAATGTGCCAAAGCAGCTGATATGTACCAGTCCACGAAACATCTGATTTACTTCATTCAAAAACAAATTTAGTCAACCAAAACGTAAAGCGACTACTACGCGAGTGTACATAATGTGTTTACAAATCAACAGTATTGGCGTCTGCGTCCACTGTTTGTTTACAATAGAAAGTAGTTCCTTTACGTACGTGAATGCAATATGAAGGTGTGCAATATCGTAAAATACTGAACGATTCTGACAATGTAAAGATAACAGAGAAAAATATGAGCATATAATAATTCAGATGACGTAATGTATAGTCATAGAACGTCGGCACTTGATAATAAAGTGTACTGTAACACGTGTAATGGCCGCAATCAAACATAGTATAATGGGGTCAAAGTGAAGTGTGTGCTGTCCTAAAATAAATCCCTGTAGTTAGCCAATCAGAACTCAAGAATTAGCATATGATGTACTAAAGACATGTACCTACCATGTCAATCACCCGTAAGTAACCATATGAGAATACAACAGCATTTGGTGGCGTTGCAACGGGGAGCATAAAGGCGAAAGAAGTGGCTATGGCCCCTGGGAACATTAGATACATCGGATTGACATTTAAGTTGCCCGCCTTCCAAAAGAAAGGAAGATAATACCATGAATAACATTTTGAATAAATATTAAAAGACCTAACTAGTGACTAGCTCAAAGATATTTTGAATCAAACAGAGTGGAAGTAATAGGTTGATGTAAGTTTCTACTGAGTTTTTTTTCTGATCAGGTGACATTGAATCAGCCTAAACGTTACATACATACATACATACATACATACATACATACATACATACATACATACATACATACATACATACGTACATACATACATACATATGAACTTGAAAACGATATATGATACTATACTTGTTCAGTAAAAGAGGGAAATGGACCCATTTCATTTCGATCTTATAAATTATCTGCATGTGTTCAAAGTGAGAGAGAACATGATTATCCATTTAAATCGTTACAATCGAATGTAAATAAGTCAAATTCCTTTATTTTCCTCTCTTAATCTATGTTGCGTATATATCTCGTTTGCAATGAGTTCTCTCACTCATATGTTTAGATATTGCGTTTTCTTTACGTTTCTTTATATTTTTTTATATATGTGCATGTGTATATATATGTATGTATGTATATATATATATATATATATATATATATATATATATATGTTTATGTTTATATTTGTGTATATGTATATGTGTATGTATATGTGTGTATGTATGTATGTATATATGTATGAATATATGTATATGTGTGTATATATGTATATATGTGTGTATATGTGTGTATGTATTCATATATATGTATGTGCAGATATGTATGTATATATATGTATATGTGTATATATAAGGTACTGTTAAGTCCATTAATGTCAAGCTATGTTCCTATCTGTTCTGTATAAACGAAAAATTAACTGAATGAAATCTCTTCTGAAGAGGAAATAAAGTCAGTCAGTCAGTCATACATACATACATACATGCATGCATGCATGCATGCATGCATACATACATGCATACATACATACATACATACATACATACATACATACATACACACACACACATACATACATACATGCATGCATACATGCATACATACATACATACATACATACATACATACACACATACACACACATAACATTCATACATATATACATTCATACATACATACATACAGACATGCACACAGAAAGAAAGACAGACAGAAATACAGACATACAAAGGAAATAATAAAGAAACAATTAAGATAAGGAAGCATGAAAATAATTCCCCTTTCATCAATTGATTGCAAGACAAAATCTTACGCCTTATGCTGTTATTGAATGTTAATGCTTCAACTTTCAAAATATTGCTTTTGCCAGTCATTCAAATTATTCATAATGTGATATATGATGTCAAGGAAGGAGAAAATACAATTTACCAGCTTCGCTAGAATTGGCATCATCAACGTACACGTGGCGGTGTTACTCGTGACCTCTGTTGCTGCAGCCACGATAGAACAAAGTATCAAGTTCATGACCCATGGCTCAAAGTCACTGAAAACGGACATTTTATCTCCGATCCAGGCAGATAGTTTGGATGTCTACAACATAAGGTTATCTTTTAAAAATCATGTTTTTCCGCATTCTTTCAACCTGAAAGCATTACACACACATGTAAATTTGTTGATTCTGATTATATGCTTGTAAATGATTCTATCTTTGAAATCTTGCCTACCTGAAAGTTGGAATAAGTATCGAATGCAGTGTCGCAATTGTTAAATCACTCATATGATGAACGCAATATAAAATATTCAAAATAGGTTTCTTCTACTAAAAGGTTTTTTTAAAGTGCAATAATGTATTCAACTCAGAATCAGATATTGGTAGAGGTTGTCGAAAGCAAAGTAATTACTACGGCTGAATAACAAAACGATTCCCTTACACCTGTATATTTTAATCTGAATGAAATCGCCATAAGCCTTCGGTTTTCATGGATATTTAAACATCTTTCTGTTTTACCTCCGCCGCAGATGCCATCGCGAATCCGCCGCCAAGAAGAAGAAACACTCCCCACGGCAATTTCTCGTGCACGACGGACCAATAGAGGAGCGGTTTAGTTCTCTCTTGCCGATCTAGACATGGTGAAAATTACAGTTGTCACAAAGAAATTCATGAAAATAATTAAACATTCAAGAAATGAACATAAGTAGTAAGTATAATGTAATATTTTGACTATCCTTGAATTAAATTAATAAATATGATTTGATGACGGTGATAAATACTAATGTCATATTCCCAGAAATTCAAATCCCATTTCTCCCGATTTATCCACTAATCTTAAACTACTGTACAAACAAAAATTAAAATTATACGAGCATTTCTTTTCGCACTTGTTTTCGTCCATGTATTAATAAATAAATACATCGAGAAATATTTATAAAAAAAATGTCTAGAAATAATGCCTGTTTGATTACATATTTGAAAGGTTCAAACGTGAGGGAAGCTAGTTTTATGAAAGACGATCAATCAACAGAATAAAGTTCTTACATTCTTTATTTCAAACATAACAAGATATACTCCAATGTGTCCGGAAATAGAGAGATACACAGATTCAAATGATGATATAGTTTAAATAAGCAGCAAAAAAGATAATGCTACAATAGAACCTTAAATGATAGAATGTGGAAATAGTTTTCTCCAAATGAAACCAGGAAATAACTTGTAACCATATACAACTAACACAATAGCATTCATTCTTGTATGATATGAATGACTTTGGTTGTGTCAAGGATTGACGAATACAGATTAAAAATGTCTAAAAAATCTTTATTACTTACGAATTGATACATTTAGAACACCAACATTTAAATCGGTCAGTCACATTTTCAAATTTCAAAAATACATTTTGAGCACGACCACTTTACATTACAATAAGGCAGGTAATCCAGTTCTTTTCAAACCGAAACATTTTAATGAGGAGAAGACATGACTTTATAATAATCGAAAATTGTTTATAATAAACAAGATGTTCAATTTTTTAATAAAATAACAATTAGAAATATTTTGAAGACTAAAGGAACAAACGGTACAAATGTATATATCGTTTTCAAGGAAAGGAAATATGATTATTTTATTGGTAGTTCTATAAAAAATCAAACCATGTGTCATTAAATAAATGCCATCCCAATTAGAGACGTTTATAGAATAGTCAGTAATTGACAGTGTCAATAAAACAAAGCCTTTGTAATTTTGAAAGACAACGAGTTTCTGGAACATGATAGATGTGAAAAAGATATAGCACATCGGATGACAAAATAGTTAAAAGATTAAAGGAGACTAGAAATCAAAATTTTCGTTCTACGTATGTAATTCTCTACAGATTTTAATTCGACTGTCATGTTTATAAATTAAATATCGTAAGCGGGTAGTGATTTTATTGCATGGAAGATACCACGATTCCGTAAATTGCCGAGTTTTTCCGAGTTTTAATGAGACGACTGATCACGTGGTACCGTGACGCAATACTAGCCAGTCCTCGAATACAAACATAAACATTGGCGAGCGAGGCAGACGGAAGGAGACCACATTTGGGTTGCACATTCAAAACTTGAATCTGCAGTCTGATATAATAGTTTATGTACTGTACTTGTCAGTGCTAAAAGAAATTTTTTAGGCACAGGCCCCGGGCTGGTGACTTAAATAAACTCAACCCCTGACTGAAATTCCACAAGCCCGGACAGTTCATACCTGTCAACTCTCAAGCCGGGAGAAAAACCTCCCGATTTTGGGGGTATTTCCTCATCTACATCCCGATCTCGTAATATCTCTAAATTTTTCGCAGACAAGTCCCGATTATTACATTATGTCTGTCAATTTTCATTTGTCAGAAGAAAAAAAACCCAACCCCAAACCATTTATAAATAGATATAACGTATGTAATCCACAGTCTAAACTGCCACACTGCAGACATCGTAGTGATATGCCTGAAAAATTGTTAAAGCTACGTTAAAAATTCAAATCACACGCACACACGTCTAAATCCGGTACTGGACAAAATAATTAATATCATACAACAGTTTTTTTCTTTTTTTCTTCTTTAGTAAATAGAACGTGAAAATTAAACATTATTCAAGTAAATTTCAGATGTTTTTAAACAACTACGACAGTACTATAGTATAAAAAAAATTAAAAGAATAAAATTGTCACCAATTAGCTTAAATGAATGATCACTGTGAAATTTTCTCTGCAAACAAAATCGCATCTCCATTTCCGCCAAAGAAACTCGGCCAGTTAACACCTGACATTCCTCTACCGTATATGTAAAGTTTAATTATCATGATTAAATTACAAGGAATAAAACAAAATATACCATGCAGTATATTGTTCAGCAAACAGTGTTACATGCATTAAGACTTAAACCTGAAGTCCATGGCATCGTAAGTAACAACAAAATAGGCATCGTTTATTTTGGCAATCAATTGCTGGTGCTTAAACATACACACACTGTCGAACATGGTTTCTTTGAAGTATGTCCGAAGGGCAATCCTTTTCACAAGATCAATGCAAGGATAAGGAGTTATGTTCATTAGTCACACCGGCTTTATTGTTTGCGTACTTAAATCAAAACTTTAGCTATTTTGCAATTTAGCCAGAGCTGACCAGAATATGCAAAATGGGCTTGTCCTGGGGGAATAATGAGGCGTATCACATGGAGAAAAGGTACGTCCCATGGGCGCTCGCACATCGGGTTGGGGGTTGGGTCAATAGTCCCCCCCCCCCAGTTTCTATTGTCAGCCATTTAATGAGACATTATTAATAATCACACAGATATTGGAAAAGGAAAAGTTCATTAAAAACTATTACAGATCAGCAAGAGAAAGATACTCTTGAAAATGTCATTAGATGATTTTAATATGGAGGATAAAAAGGAAGAAAAATTAAATAAACATTGTGAAGTAACAAAGGATTGTGACGACAACAGTCCTAGTGTCAGAATTGCGGACTCCATATATAACACATCTGCTAATGTGACTGTGCCTTTGGCATACGTGCAGAGCATGGTTCAAGTGACACATCAGTCACAAAGTGTGCATAAAATATAATGTACAAACGTCAAAACCAACATTCACCATAAAAAAGACATACATGTCGACATTATTATGTGTATTTAATTTAATTGTGTGTTTGTTAGCTTTTTAAAAATTATTTCATTACATGCTCTCGTAACGTAACATTGTATGCTGGGCCTAACCTTGTCCAAAATGGAGTTCATTTCTGCTTGACCTGATTGACTTTGTTTTTATTTTATTTGTGTCAACAACTAATACAAAGCTAAATTATTCTTACTGTGTGTGAGCTTAGTATCAGGATTACTAATAGAAAAAGGCAATGTGTTTATTTGGGCCTAAGGTTTGGAATTTGATAAGCATAATCCAGGTTTTAGCTTTGATTTTTATAAACATAAGGATCATTATAGAAGGTTATTTTCCATTACGTAATGGTTTATTAATATAAAATACTAATTGTGACCTAAAGTCAAGTAGATAACTATATAATCTTCTAATTGTGAGGACTTAGTCATTCGGACTTTAACATTTAGCACCTTCAAGCTGACTTTTGTTGTGACCACCTGGGCGGAATTTCATGTCTTCACATTTTTTTAATTCATGTGATTATTTTATGGGAAAATACAAAAATTTTCTCTGATACAATTCTTAGATAAAAACATTCACTGGAATTTATACTGAATTCAAACCTGGAATTATATTACTGTAAATGTTTACACAACAACACTCTATAAGCTATAACAAACACGTCATCGCCTTCAGTTTTTGGATTTCATTGGGATTTTTACTGAGTTTTATTCAGGACTTTAAATTACTTGGACTTGTGTGTGTAATTCTTGGATTATTTTGTGATTTAATTCACAATACCGTAAGTTTTTTTTGTCTTCTTCTCCTTTTAACTTAATATTACAAAGCTTGCTGTCTTTCATTCTTTTCTGTTATTTATCTTAAGAGCATAGACTCGTAACAGAAAATTAAGGCCTCGTCCGTAATACGAATTTCGCAAAAATATTTTAGAAAACATTGTTTTTGAAACTTTGATTCACCTAGTTTTGAATTTTTCTAAATCCCAGGTATTATTTCACATTTTAGAAATCATTAGTGAAACCAACAAGCTTTTTACAATGAAATCTAAAGTGGATATCTTTATTTCAAATGAAACCGAGGAACAATTAGACGTCTTGGAAAAAAATGAATTGCTTCAGCTTGCCAGAAAATATGATCTTTCTGAGGCAAAGGCTTCTTTCTCGAAGCTAGAAATAATAGACAATTTCACCTATATAGGTGGAAAATAATGTTTTGGATAAACGTGCTTTGGATTTGATTAGTAAGTCACTATCAGAACTCTAACATGAAAGTAAAGGAAATAAAATTAAAGTACAAGATGAAATTACAGTTAAGAAAGCTTGAACTTCAGAAAGAGAAAGATGAAAAACAATGAGCAATTGCAGAAATAGGAGAGGCAAATGCAATTACAGAAAGAAGAAAAAATAAAGCAATTGGAAAAAGAGGAAAGAGAGAGAGGGAAATAGAGTTGAGGAAGAGGAGAAAGAGACTAATACAATTACGGAAAGAAGACAAACAAATATAATTGGAGTTACAGAAAGATGAGAAACAAATGCAAATGCCAAAAGAAAAGAAACGAAAGAAAGAGAATTACAGAAAGAGAAAAATAAGAAAGAGAATATAAATTTAGATTAAAAGAATCAGACCTGACAGGCGAAAAGCAATCTTCCACTTTACATACAAATTCAAGTTGTAATGTTTCCAAGAATATTAGGTTAATGCCCCCTTTTATAGAGAAAAAGACGTAGATAAATATTATCCTCATTTTGAAATAATTGCTGAAAATTCAAAATGGCCGAGAGATCATTGGACTCTATTATTACAGACTGTACGTTTTGGCGACGCCCAAGATATCAATGTTTCCCTGTCAATACACAAAGCGGTGACTATGATCTGGTTAAAGAATGCATCGTAAGGAGGTTCGAGTTAGTCTCTGAGGCTTATCGGCAAACCTTCAGGAACTATAACAAAAAAAGTAGCTGGACAAACTCACGTTGAATTTGCAGTGAAAGCGTTATTCGATAGGTTGTGCTCAGCCAAGAAAGTTTATCAAGATTAGTAAAATCTCAGACAACTCATTAGTTGAAGAGTTCAAGAATTGCGTCCATAGTGACGTTACGATTTATCTTGATGAATATCAGGTAGAAACGTTAGAAAATGCTGCTCGTACTGCTGACGTGTATTCCTTAGCTCATGCAGTTTCTTTTTACAATAAGTATTCCACTCAGCAGTCTTATGGTAAAAACGTATTTCAGCCTAATTCGAACTCTTCCAAATTTCAATATGGCACAACGTTTAGAAACCAAGCTTCTGATAACATTGATCACCAATTCTTATCTCTTCCTACGTGCACCTATTGCAAAAGGAATGACGCGCTATTTCTGATTGCTACAAATTGAAAACATAAGCAACATAATCAAGATATACCTATTCCAAATACCCTTATTTCTAAGATGTCAAGGTCATAGTCATGTCTTGAAAGCAATACATTTGTTGGGTCTAATAAACCTCAGCCTGATTATATTATGGAGAATTATGAACCATTCACTTCAAAGGGTTATGTATCAGTCTTGGGTGATTCGGCCAATCATATCCCTATTTAAATTTTTAAGGGACACAGGAGCTTCTCAGAGTCTTTTCTTATCAGGTACTTTGCCTTTTTCTGAGAGGTATTCTTCTAATGAGAGTGTTCTTATTCAGGGAGTAGAACGTGGCTTGTTAATGTTCCTCTCCATTGTGTGCATTAGTCATCATATTTAGTCTTAGGACCTGTGACAGTCGGAACAGTGTACAATTTACCCATTGAGGTGATTTATTTATTACTAGGCAAGGACCTAGATGGACATAGGATTGTGTTCAGTACACTTGTAACTGACAAGCCTTGTTTGGATCAGAAGTTCGATCCTATTAAAAAAGTAATCCCTGATTAATTCCCATTTTGTGCAGTTACTAAGTTACTATAGCAATGGCAAAGAAAACTCTTTTAAATGATGTTGATCAGGAAAGTATTCCGTTAGCTGACGCATGTATTAGTCAGGATTTTGATGAGGTCATTTTCACTCCTTGTTTGAATCGATCAAAGGTTATTGATCACAGTGATTCTCTTTTAACTACTCATTCTATTTATTCTAATCAGGATGACAAACGACAAACGATTGTTTTATTTTAGAAAATGCTATATGTGACCTTAGCTCAAGTATATAACTATATAATCTTCTAAGTGTGAAGACGTATTCTTTCGTGCTTTAACATTTAGCACTTTCAAATTCTATATTGTTGTGACCAGTTGGGCTGAATTTTATTTCTTCAAATTACTGAATTCAAGTGAATCTTTTCTCTGGAAATACAAATGTGATCTGATACAATTCTTGATTAAAGATATTCATTGGAATTTTTATTGAATTCAAACCTGGAATTATATTAATGTGACTGTTCACACAACATTCTATAAGCTATAACAGACATGTCATCGCCTTCAGTCTTCGGATTTCATCTGAATGTTTACTGAGTTCAGGACTTTAAATTACTAGGACTTGTGAGTGTAATTCTTGGATTAGTTTGGGTTTTAATTCGCAATACCGTAAGTTCTTTTTTGTCTTCTCCTTTTAACTTAATTTTACAATGCTTGCTGTTTTTCATTCTACACAAGACTGTTGACACGTCAACACTCTATAAGCAAAGACATACACGACATCACCTTCAGGATTTGGAGTTCGTCGGGACTTGTACTGAATTCTATTCATGGCTTTACATTACTAGCACTTTTGACTATAATTCTTGGATTATCTTGGGCTTTAATTCACAATACCGTAAGTTCTTTTTTTCTTCATCTCATTTTCAATTTGTAGTCCAGGAAGACAAATTATTTGTTGAATTTTACAAAGCTTGTTGTCTTTCATTCATTTCTGTTATTTATTTTAAGAACATAGACTCCTTTATAGAAACATTTCACTCCTCTCATTGCATTAGCTGTAGCTCCAGTCAAAATGCCAATAAGATACGCTCTAATGCAACATAAATAAAGCTAACATAAACGACTATTAAAGAAACCTTGAGTCCAGTTATTTTTGAAAGTAAGTGTATTGTTATGCCAATTTGAAACAGATAATTACCAATATTTATGATGTTTTTTACTTTGTTAAAGAGCGAATTGTCTTTGAATCCTGCTGGACCACATTAAACACTCATATCAGCAAGAAAGTCGTCGGGAGAAGAACAGAACGACGATTAACACTGTAGCTTGTAATGAGAATCGTTGTGGAAGAAGTCTAGATCATGCAGAGAGAAAACAGAAAAATAACAACATACGAAACACCCAAGCTACTTTCATTTTCCATTGTCTCATTATTTGCAATGCTCAACATTCCAATATCTTGTAAAACTCTTAAGAGTATTTTAATTCATTCTGTTGATATTAGAATTAAGTTCATTTATCGCGTTTTGTAAATTGTTACTATGATGCAGATAGAAACAAGGGTTGTCATCATAATTAGTGTCGATGAAAACTGCTCCGTATAGCCTACCCAGTAAAATAAATATAATGCACAAAAGATCTATTGGTTCATCAAGTATCGAAGTCTTCTATTTGATTTATTAACTCATATAATATCTCAACATAGATTATCGACTTTTAATGTTATACATTTAACTATTGATCTGAAACGACAAGACTGGTCGCATTTTCATAGCAAAATGGAACAGTTTCTTGTATAGAATTAGCCACGACGTCGCTGACCCATTTCAGTTCCATCCTATCAGCCGATCTTATGACATACTTTTTTACTCAAGCCAGTCAACGCAATGATAATGTCATGAATAAATATGAATCGACGAATGATCACTTATATAGAAATAGATTTCATCGCTGGTAAGAACCGAACCGCAGACCTTTTGACATGTACATTCCCGCTCAATATGCATAGAAGAAACGGCATCAGTTACTAACAAAATGACAAATAAATTATATAAGCCATATATGTACATTGTTATTTTGGGTACTCTGCAGTAACTGCAGTAGAGCACGATCATTCGTTTAATATAATAAGGTTTGGTTATACTTTGGAGCCATAACTGAATAAATTTATCATATCCATTTATATTTCATGTTTCACATAACACGATATATATCTGTAACAACGAATACTGATTTTACGATCTAATGTTGCTGCTATGGTCAAGGTTTCCTATTTATATACTACAAATACTCCTGTGAAAAATCTTGAGTCCTATCCTATCCCGTTTGAGTGGATTGTTGTACTACATTCGCATAATTGAAATTGTTGATTCTTTAAGCGTTATTGTATTATTATATCCAAATGGCTTGATGTAAAATTTATCTTACTGATAGGAAGTTTTAAATTTTGTGACATACTTTCCCTATCAAATGTCTTGGCTAAAAAGTATTAGTTCGTAGCTCTTCCATTTCCTGTGTGTGTAGGGATGCCTTATATTTTACTAGCGTAACAAAAGCAATGTGAAAATCGTGAGAAAGGCTTACCTACCTGTATCTCTACAACAGATCACCCTCGGAATTTTAGTGGGAACAACAAATAGCGAAACTGAAATCAGGATGGCAGGTACGCAATCACTAATGTACCTGTTGATGAGGGGAAAACTGAGTTATCTCCTTTGATATCATTGACTCTGTGACATCATAAATGCTAAACGATACTGTGTCCATTTGAGTTTTTTTTTAATTTTCATAAACAATATACGTACAAGGACGGACACCGTCCTTTTAATTAATTTCAAAGGTATTAGGATAGTTTACGCTGTAAACAGTGGGAAACCTGGCGCCACAAACGCTAGATACAAAATGTATTATTTGTCATGTATGCCAAAATATCATTTGAAAATATTAAAAAACAAAGGCTTAAACTCTAAGGAATAATAGCTATATTCCTCCGAATTATATAGTTCTGGTGTCAGTGAAGCTTTCATGATAAAAACCATGATTCCATCAAGAGACAGTGTTACCCTTGTAGAAACTATGGTCATTTTCTTTTACATTCTTTGGTTTCATTTTGTTTAGTATTTAAGTAATAAAACATTTCGTTAAATTGAGACATGTAATGCAAATAATAAACAAATAAACAAGCACACAAACAAGCAATCTTTACCTGCATGAATTAATTTTGTGGTCAATGAAAAATCATTGATTCTCAATGTCAATCAACTTTGATTCTGTGTAGACCAACAAGCGGGACTACAAACGACAACTTTGCCCTATTATTGGCATTAGTGCCAGTATTCAATCAAAGAGTAATCATATAGCATCCCCAACAGCGCGATTCTTCGATGAACTGAACAACTGCAACCAAACAAGCAAAATTTTGAGGCTACTACCTCAATCACACCTCTACCACCTTCCAATGTATGTTTTCGTGTCATCTACCCTATCATCGCATAGATCGTAATTACAAGACCTTTGTATGCCTCTATCAACTACTCCATTTCATATCATAATCTAAAACTTCATCGGTTTGGATTGATCTGCATGGCATTCTTGAGGTATCAATACAAATAAAAATGAACGGGTGCGATCAAATATTTTCCAAGATAAGGAGTGCCTTCTTTTCCTCGTACTTTCAAATAAACTTATCTAAGACCCAAAGAAGAAGAATCGTTGTGCTTACTTTTTATTTAACCAGTTTCCCCACCCTGATACTCCTCCCAAGTCACGTGTTATCCACAGCACCACTAGAACAACAAAATGAACCATCACTGCGGCCTGAGCAAAACTGAAAGAAATGATAGAAGTATTTTCATTCTTCAAGTTGATAGTTATCAATTCAAAGTTCTTATCAAGACAATGCTGATAAGTATATTTCTTTTTATCTGTCTGAACTTATCTAGATTTTCGTATTCATATAATTTTACTGTTACGGTGGAAAAAAATGTATCTGGAATTTTTGTTTGATGCCAATTCTCACAGATTATACATAGGATGTATACATTTACAGAAGCTACTAATTCAAACTCCATACCATTCAAAGATGACGTAAAGATACTTGGCACGTGATGTCAGACTTTATCATTACTTCCCTTTAAATAACTATCAGCCATCATTTGGGTCATCTTTCGTAGTAAATGTATTGGAACCATTATCTCCAGTAAACATTTAACGATATTATGGCGTCTGTGTTATTGAGATAATTATTTTAATTTTTTAAGAATTATTATTATTATTAGTAGTAGTAGTAGTAGTATATGGCAGAATAAATCAATTATTTACAGTTCTATCTCACAAAAACCAGTCTGTGACAAATTCCGTTCCTTTAAGTAACGTCAAAGATTCAGGTAGACAAACGATTGCAGACACCTTGCACAAGGGAGGTAAATCTGACTGGACGTGAAAAAGGTCTATTCAACTTAAACCGATGACACCATCAAAATTAAATGACGAAGGACACTTACTACTTTTCAATGCATACCAATGCATATATAATGATAACATAATCTTTTCATTTCTTTCGCGAGCAAACATCGTATTACAATTTGATTGTTAGTCGTGCGTGTGCATAGGAAAGAGTTATCAACCGAGAAATAGACTGAGTACACAGATATTAAACTTGATTAAAAATGATTACTTGATGGGGCCCAGCTTTCTATACTCCTCTTGTATGGTAGCCTTCACATTGCTTTTCTTCTTGTTGCCCTTTTGACAACTGCAACATCCCCTATGGAAAACAATGATCACGGGTTATTGTGGTCTGTAATAATAACTGGACATCGCAAAAAGAATCGAATCTATTGTGACTATGATCGAACTTGGCATGGGTACTCTCTAACAAAATGGGACAAATGCTGTTCTAGAAACCAAATATGTTTGTGTGAGGAAAATTATCAGCCGTTGCATATGATAAATTTCCTTAATTTTAACACTTCATCTGACCTGATTAAAAAAGTGGACCAGAAATTCCAGAGGTCTTCAGAACACAGAATTTGACAGGTGAACAAGTCTTCATTCCTCGGAGATCTCCGTTTTCGTCAGATTTATATGGTTTTTCATACACGTGAAAATACAAACTTGCAAGGTGAATATTCCACCTGGGAGTTTATATAAGCTTTGTACAAAAACCTATCCTGATTTACACGTTTTGTTTACGTATTGAATCTTATTCAATGTCAAAATCTAGATTTCCGACAACATGGAGACTTACTGATAAGTAAATCCTGATTTTAATCCGATTGAAAGATTATTAGGATATGAATACTTTGTTACATTTGAAACAATGTTCGTTATGTACAGGCGGATTCAACTTAATTTAGTATTCTAAGCTAATGGAATTTAATACCTAAGAGAAGCGATTCATGTATAAAGATATTCCGAAACAGACTAGAGGTCATTGACATGTATTGTTATCATACATTCACGGCTGATCATACCTTGTTATCATACATTCACGGCTGATGATGCCTTGTTATCATACATTCACGGCTGATTACGCCTTGTTATCATACATTCATGGCTGATGATGCATTGTTATCATACATTCACGGCTGATGATGCCTTGTTATCATACATTCACGGCTGATCATGCATTGTTATCATGCATTCACGGCTGATCATGCCTTGTTATCATACATCCACGGCTGAGCATGCCTCGTCATACATTCAGGGCTGATCGTGCCTTTTGGACATTCTGCTGCTTTAAGCAAGACAATGATTTTGACCATCAACTTCCGTTGTCATTTTGAAAACGGGCAGATACGAGTATTGGATCTCCACGAAACCATTATGCAGGGTTAGTCCAACTCATTTGTACCTATGATAATTACTGAGCCTTAAACAGTATGAAGGGTCATTTAGTCTGATGTCTGATCGCGACATTTCGCGTAAATATTCATACCTAAGACAAGAGTTGTTTTTTAGGAATCACCGTTATCCCTTGCCTTATCCACGTAAGTACAATTACGTACAAGACCCCTGTGACAATACGTGCATGATGATACCATTATCGACCTTCCGGACATGTTTGCAAATTTCTTCCGTGACAAAGTACAAACCATTACAGATAAGCTTGACACCACAATTTCAATTGACTCGACGTCACCATACAGTTGGGATAAAGAATTTGAGCGGCAACCATTAGCAGCATTTGAACCTGTCTCTATGGATTTCGTACGTACAACCCTGACGAAGAGTGCACCAAAGTCATGTGAACTTGATCCAATTCCAACATCACTGCTGCTTGAGTGCTTAGAGCCAGTATTGCCTTCACTAACTGATGTTATTAATACCTCTCTCTCATCAGGGAAATTCCCATCATTTTTCCAAACTGCCATTCTAAAGCCTCTGCTGAAGAAACCAACACTAGACCATAACGATTTAAAGAACTACCGCCCAGTTTCTAATCTCCCATTCATATCAAAAATCTTAGAAAAGGTTGTTCTTTCCCAACTAGTATTACATCCGAATTCAAACAGTTCTTTTTTTAGCAATGTACAATCTACATATCGCCCTTGCCACAGTAATGAAAGTACTCTTCTAAAAGTAGTTAATGACATTCTCTCTGCGTTGGATAGCGGAAAGATTACAGTTCTCACCCTCCTTGATTTGTCTGCAGCATTTGACACAATAGACCATGATATATTACTTCACCATCTCCAGCATGTATTTGGCATTCATGATACAGCCTTACTGTGGTTCAAGTCCTACTTGGTCAACAGGACACAAATTGTATCTGCAAATCGAATACACTCCAGCCCAGTTGATTCATGTTGTGGTATTCCACAGGGGTCTGTTCTTGGACCTGTTCTCTTTATTCTATACACTCAGTCACTCTCTAGTGTCATAGATCATCATCCAGTGTCTCACCAATTGTACGCTGATGACACATATACAAATCTAGCCACCCAACTGAAGTTGATGCTACCATCCAAGGTGTAGAGAGGTGCATTTCTGATGTGAAATCATGGTAGACATGTAACAAGCTGCAGATGAATGATGATAAAACTGAAGCCATTCTAATCACAACACAAAGACCTTCTCATTCACATCCTTTACCTCAAACAATAAATATCAGCAACACTAACATTAAATTCACACAATCAGTACGAAATATAGGTGTTAATCTGGACAGTACTCTCACATTACACCAACATGTCATGAACATATGAAGGCTGCATATCTTGAGCTGAAACGCATCAGCTCAATTCGCAAATATCTTTCAGTTGATGCCACTAAAACACTTGTGTGTTCATTAGTACTTTCAAGACTGGACTGTTGTAACTCCAGAAACTTCAAAAGGTTCAAAACACAGCTGCTTGGATCATACTTAGAGTACCACGATCAGAGCACACCTCCCCGCTGCTGTGTAGCCTACACTGGCTATCTATTCGATCCAGAATCAAACACAAATTTTGTTCTCTGTGCTACGTTTCACTGTCGGACTCTAGTCCAACATACCTATCCGACCTCACCCATGTGTAAACACCAGCAAGATACTTACGCTCCTCTTCTGCCAATCGTATACTCATTATTTCCATTATGAAAACAAAGTCATATGGACAGCGTTCTTTTTGCATACCATGGCCCAGCAACGTGGAATGAATTGCCCACTGAACTTAGACACAAAGACACAGTGATCACATTCAAGAGTGCTCTCAAAACTCACTTATTTCGGCTGCAAGAACAAACTTAAAAACCTAATAATGTTTCCTACCTTAAATATTCTCAGCATGTTTTATATGTTTTCTAATTTCATGGTGTTTGTTTTTGTAATCATATCATTATATGTTTTTTAGCTTATAGGTGTTGTCTAATGTTGTAAAGCGCTTAGAGCTTCTAAAGATTAGGCGCTATACAAAGTCCTCATTTTTTAAAATTATTATTATTATTATTATTATTATTATTATTATTATTATTATCCCTGCCAAATGCAGACAAACGTCTTAAAGAAAAGTGTGAACATTGTCCAAGAACTCAAATATGTATTGTCCCATGGAATTAGTTTTAGTCAGGCGATCCTCTGTAATATTTGTATATCATACCACCTTACCGTCATCTCCTTTGTGTGATATGATTTCTGCAAAATCTAACTTACGGCTAATTAAAATGACAAAATCATCTGAATTTTTAGAGTTCTATTATCTGACAGAACTCAGCTTTTGATTGGCTGATCCAGGATAAATGGCAAAACGCAACTGGAGAGAATCCATACAATATCATAAGCTAACAGTAAATTCGTTTTGGGACAATTTTTAAAGTTGTACCAGACTGATTTGTGAATCTTAACACGATCTTCATCGATCAAAAATCATTACACTTAACTAAAGAAAATATCGCGAAAGACTTTCAAGAAAAAGCATCCTTTTCTGTTCTGGTGCTTGGTACATTCGTCATGTTTTGATTTTTATCACTGGATCGAGAGTTGTTTGTGTAATGATTTACAATCAGTCTCAGTAATTATTGATCTGACCGCTTCAAAAGAAAGAAGAGTGACACCTAACAAAGATAAACATGGTTCTTACCTGCACCGCAGAAAATGAATTTGAAGCCAAATCCACAAAATCACCAGAAGGATGAAAGAAGTGGGAACACAAAACGCCATCCAGTTCGCGAACGTGATAGGGGAATCAAGGCCATTCTTCTGATATACTCTGAAATTGTATTGTAATACATGTTATAATATTCTGCATCATTACATTTTTGCTAATTATAGGAAAAAGCATATTTGGAACGTAACATGTTAGCGACCTGCTCAATAGACCTGCTCAATAGATTTACGCATGCCAACCTCTTCCAAGTATATAACATAAATAGCCAAATGATGCTTGCACTAATTACACAATACAATGAGACATCAGTAATAATAAGGGACATTCGCGGTAAAAATAATGACCGTATGACAGTCACAGGAATTAAAATATTACGAAGCCATTTTTAAAATAAAACCCTGTGATAGTTATGGAAAATTACATGTTAAAACCATGGGACGGTACAGCGGTTATGACTAAAATTACGGTGGATTTCGTGGATACTTACCATTTCGGAGCTTACCTAGAGAATCAACTGACGTACAGAAAAGAAACCAAAAACACACACTTGAAATATTGTATGCTGTGAAAATCTGAGGCTTCGGGTATGTTCAACGACAAAGCCTTGGTTGATGGTGATCATGTGGACCACAAAGTAGGATATACAACCAAACAACTAAAATCAGACAAGCATGTATAATTGTTTAATGGAGTGGATTTAATAGATGATGTTTCTGTAATGCAACTCATGCGTGAACCATACAACAGTGACTTGGTTTAAATATGCCCGACTTACCTTTCTTGAGATTCATCTACATAGCTATTACTGAGTGCAGGCTAAATACATTCAGGGCGTAACGAAAGAGTAAACAAACATAGGAACCAACCGGCAAAATGCTATATCATCTCCCAGCTTCGTTGGCGATGGGATAAATAAATTCGCTCATGTCCACATCTATTATTAAGAACCTATGTTATCCAGCAAATTACGTATAGTTTCCTGAGCAAAGCCTTTGTAAATTTTATGATATAAATGAATGTATCGCAGATTGTCTCAATTTAAATAAAAAGATAAAACTCATATTACGAAAATGAAAGAGTTCTAAGACAGAATATTGCTCGTTAATCAATAAATACATTGTTGATGTATATGAAATGTAACATCATATTGTTGTTCTCAGATTAAATGTGCTACATGCCGACACATATGCAATTTTTTCTCTCCATATTTTGAAACGTGATTTCATTCTGATCCGCTACTAAGATTAGCTGCAATGCGAATAGGATATTAAAAGCATGACCTAACACAGATCTTTGCTTTTGCTGTACATTAATATATATATATATATATATATATATATATATATATATATATATATATATATATATATATATATATATATGCAAATAGAATACACACTTACATGTCAATCTGGCCCTTGAAGACAAGGTTGGGTCCTGTGCCAGTAAGACTTCCGGTGCCTCCAATATTGGCGGAATACGCAATACACAAAGACAGTGCTTTGCACAGGCCCAAATAATGTGGATCTTGTCGCATTTCCTTAGCCTCCTCCTCTTCGTTTTTCACTTCTACATCTTTGACGCTTGTAGGAAAAAAGAGAAAAAACAAGCGAGAAAATATCCAAAGTATCTAACGTCGGATCTTGTCATGTTATGTTTGTTTAATAAACTGCTAGTATTGTTAAGACGTACCTTCGCAAACAGTAGCGGGTTCATGATGTAAATTGTTAGGCATTGCTGTACAACAGTCGTAAAAATAGGTCAAGTTTACACATGAAATCCATAGTTTTCTACATCAGGAACAAAATCGTCGTTCTTTAAATTTTGTCAGTATTTCCTGACTTCCCCGTTAGTATTTCTCCTTTACCCTACTAATTGTATCCACGTCAATATAACTAGTATGATAAACTGGGGTTTTGAGAGAGGTTGCCCAGTTCCAGTTCATATTACCGGAATACCTATGGAACTCCCCATAACCTTTTTCCAACTGGACGCTTTGAACACACGCTCATTACGATTGTAAACCATGTAGGCATCCAAGCGAAATTTTCACGAGGTGCCCAAGCTGGTTGTTTTGTTCCCAGATCAATGCAGCCGCTGTACGCTCGCAGACAGATAATTGTATCACTGTTACAATCGATATGCGGCACTCTACCTGCAGTATATTGTCTTTTGTATAATCGAACAATTACTTTTCTGCGTCTCTATAATTATCAAAGAGGAATCAAGCATTTCCTGACATATACAAGAGAATGGCCACATCCATAAGAAAACGATTTAAATTATTGTTGCAGGAAGTGATAATTTAATAATTTGGGACAGAGAATTACCAAATTAGAGTATCAGCAACGATAATGCTGTGGGGCCACCTGTACGATCTTTAACAATGATAATGCGAGACATGTACACTATCGAAAATAATAGGTAATGTAATGGAAATTTTAAAATGTATTCGTTATGACATCGGTAAATAAAAGGAATGTATCACATGTTATGGCGTCATCGCTGATAAATTTATATATGAGTTCTTTTCTTTTACATTTTAAGAGTTATTGGTGGTTTAACCAGTAAGCGTATCACATTCTTGGTCGAGACATTTCAGATTAGAATCACAGTGGTTGACTATATTATTTTTCTTTATTATTTCTGGTTAGTTTATATTGCGTTTTCACAGGATTTGAAACTCAAGTCTGATAGTGCAAAGACAACGTTGATTACAACCACATACATATTTCTGATCTGAAACAACCTCTGATTTTTCTGGTATGTTGATTGATACCCAAGAGGCTCAGATGGGCTTGCAACATTGATATAATAAGAAAGTTTAATAGCATTGAGACGCAATCAATGCAAACGACTGTGCCTTGAAAATAGTTAACACTGCGGCAGAATGTGCTATTATGGATATTAAAAAGTGTATATGCTCACGTTAATGTTCGCCCTTGTGCCCGACAATGTGCCTTAATCGTGGTATTGCAGTAAAGTCACGTCATCCGTAAGACTGCAAGAAATGTATATGCAACAGTTTACGACAGCAGCGTGCTTATAATTCTCAAAGAAATACTGTCCACAAGCACTACCTGAGAGGAGACGACTTTTTCCATTTACATAACAATATTATATATCAGAGAATAGTAAAGACTCTCTATAAGCTAGATTCTGAAGTTCGGATTCAGATACCACTGTATGCATATGGAAGAAAACTCGATGGTGACTGGTAAAGGCAGCCAGTTAAATAACGCCTTGTGTATACAGAAAGTTCAATGGCACTGGGACGCAATCAATGCAAAGGACTGTGCCTTGAAAAATATTAACACTGCAGTAGAATGTGCTATTATGGATATTGAAAAGTGTATATGCTCACGTTAATGTTCGCCCTGGTGCCCGACAATGCGCCTTAATCGTGGTATTGCAGTAAAGTGACGTCATCAGTTTTGCCAATCATGCTGATCTAATGCCGAGTAATATCGCGAGCGGCGACAAAGACTTGCCAACACGAATGTGGAACCTGTTATCGAGGAAAAATCCAAAGATGTCATTGACGTAAAAGACCATGAAGTCCAATAAATAATATTCAGGATGAAAACAATTGCGGTTTCTGAGAACGTGGAACAAGGACACCAAAATGTGCTGCAAAAGCAAATACGCTCCCATTACTGTCACTTCCTCAACCGTGGAGCAACTTCGTAAAATAGCAGCCGTTTTCAGTGCTGAAGCTGCCACTTATGTGCATCAATGAGCCCAAGTTTTCGAGCTCGATGTTTACTAGACAATCACTCCACACTCATGCAAACCATGTAAAGACGCTGTGAAGCCTTTCTAAATAATGGTCGTGAGTGAACGTCTTCGTGGTAAAATTCGGCAGTATTCCTCAACCACTCATCATCTGTTTTATCGAACGTGGTGTCCACGATAGAATTTCTATGAATAGTCACCATTACAACTCAGCTCGATGACAGATAGGGATCAATCACGCTGATGTACGAGTACCACAGCAACAATGACAAGGGATACTTCTTTGAAGTTAAACTGTGGTAGCCAAACAAGCTGCACAACACCCACAAGGATTATTCGCTTCCCCCCACAGGAGTGCTTTGGATGCTGCGCATGTGCCTTTCACCATATCGGTGTGGAATCGTGGCCGACTCAAGTTTCAGGTTTGTATCGAACATGAGCAAGAAACTTAATTATGTACCCACGTGTACAATCTACAGTTGCATCTGATGTTGGGGAATTCATATATATAAAGTCCAGCTGATGCTTCGGTTTCAGCAGCGCCCCCGAAAGACGCAGCTCATAGAAATGTTCACCGACCTGAGAACTAATGAGTTTGAGAAAACATTTTTAAAGTCGTGAATAATGACGCGTTCGCCAGAAGAATTGATTAACCATGAAAGCAAATCCGCATTGGTCTTGCATCCCATATGATATTAGACGGTGAACTCCTTGTTATACACAGCAAGAAATCCGAGCAGAAGTAAACAAAGCCAATTTATCTTGGCGCGTCTGTGTTTGACTTATACAAATGACTAATGTACTTGTTTTACTATAATAAGTGTTATGTATATTTGATATAATTTAATTGTTTGTTTCTTAGGTTTTAATTTTTTATTCCATTAAATGCCATTGTAGTGCAATTTTATTTACTGGATTGGACATTCTTCAGAAATTTATTTTCCAGAAAGTCAGTTCAGTTTTTCGTACACAGAACTTTGTATCTAATGATGCCCTCATAAACTAAAATCGAGGCCTTACCTGACGCACGTGACAAATAACATGTAGCAATTATTTCGAAACTCTAGTTTCACCGGAAGGTTGACCCTCATCGGGGCATCTGTTTTGCGCAGTAGCTTGATTTAATATAGATGTAATGAGAAACACTTTTATTCTTGCGTTAACAATGGAGACGTTCAGGTGTTTTTAAAATGTGACCAGTTTGAATTCAATTTTCAATTTTTCTTCAGATTATTTGGGTTCTAAGAGATTATTTTTTCCTGGAAATATTTGTGCTTTAAATAAATTCTTGAACAAAGACTGTTATAAAAATTTACAGAATGCAAACACTGGAATGTTATTTTCTGTAATTCAATAAAGAAACGTTGACACATCAATATTACATTGACCACAACATACGTCATCTCCTTCCGTTTTGTATTTCATCGAGATTCAAACTCAATTTCATAAGAACATTTTATTACAAGGACTTTTATTTTTTAATGCTTGGATTATTCTTGGATTATTTTTTTTATTCGATTCGTAAAACCGTAAGTTCTTTTTCTCATTGTTACCTTATTGTTGTAAGGAAATAAATTATTTGTTAAATTTACGAAGTTTGTTGTTTTCACTATTTTATTGTTACTGTTTAAATGAGCCTAAAAGCGTAAGAAGACATTAGGGTGCTCGTACTTACGATATATGAATTTTGGCTAAAATATTTCAGAAAGGTTTGTTTTTTTAATTTGAATTCTAATAGTTGTTAAAATTTTTAAAATCCTAAGTATTGTGTTACAATTTTTAAATCTTTAGTGAATTTAGTAAGCTTTTTTTGCAATGTCATCATGTCATCAAAAGTGGAAATCTTTCTTTCAAATTCTACCCATGAACAATTAGAAAATGGAAGAATTGTTTCAACTTGCAAGAAAATATTAACTTTCTGAGGCAAAGACTTCCTTAACGAAGCAAGAAATAAAATATATTTTGGTCCAATATTTGGTATTGGTTGAAAAGAATGTTTTGGATAAAAGTGCTTTCGTTTCGATCAGTAGGTCTGTGTCAGAATCTGACATATAAGTAAAGGAATTACATTTAAAATACAAGCTGAAATTAGAGTTATGGAAGCTAGAACTTCAGAAAGATAAAGAAGAAAACCAAATGCAATTGCAATTGGAGAAAGAGAAAGAACGACGTTTATTGGGAAAAAACAGAGATAATAAATGTTATTACAGAAAGAAAATAAAAACAAATGCAAATGCAATTAGATAAGGAAGAAAGAGAGAAAGAAAGATATGCAGTTACAAAAGGAAGAAATGCAGTTACAGAAAGAGGAAATACAAAAGCAATTAGACTAGGAAGAAAAAGAGAGACAGACAGATTGCACATGCAATTGCAAATAGATAAGGAAGAAAAAGAGAGACAGATAGATTGCACATGCAATTGCAAATAGATAAGGAAGAAAAAGAGAGACAGACAGATTGCACATGCAATTGCAAATAGATAAGGAAGAAAAAGAGAGACAGACAGATTGCACATGCAATTGCAAATAGATAAGGAAGAAAAAGAGAGACAGAAAGATTGCACATGCAATTGCAAATAGATAAGGAAGAGAGGGAACTTAGAAAAGAAGAAATGGAACATGCAAGTGAAAAGCATATTCCCACTTTAGACACAAATTCAAGTTTTGATGTTACAGAGAATATTAGGTTAATGCCCCTTTTATAAAAAAAAGACAAATATTTCCATCGTTTTGAAAATATATTTGAAAATTTTAAATGGCCAAGGGAGAAATGGACTCTATTTTTACAATGTTTACTTACTGGAAAAGCTAGTGACACTTACCATTCACTGTCATTTCAACAAAGTTGCGAATATGATCTGGTTAAGGAGTGCATCTTAAAGGGTTTTGAGTTAGTTCCTGAGGCTTATCGGTAAAACTTAAGAAACTATTTTTTTTTTAAATAAGCTGGACAAACTCATGTTGAATTTCAAAGTAAGGAAAATAAAACATATTTGATAAATGGTGCTTAGCCAAGAAAATTTATTCAAGATTATAAAAGACTTTTAATATTCAAGCTTCAGATAAACTTGATCAAAGATCCTTGTCTCTTATTACGTGTACCTATTGCAAGAAGAAAGGACACGTTATTTCTAATTGCTACAAATTGAAAAATAAGTATCAGAATCAAGATAAACCTATTCCAGATGTTTTTATTTCTAAGAGGCCAAAGTTACGGTCATGTATTGAAAGCAATACAATTGTTGGGTCTAATAAACCCCAGTCTAAGTTTATCATGGAGGATTATGAACCATTAATGTCCAAGGGTTATGCATCACTCTTGGGTGATTCGGACAATCCTATCCCTATTCAAATTGTAAGGGACACAGGAGCTTCACAGATATTCTTATTGTCAGGCACTTTGCTTTTTTCTGAGAAGTCTTCTTCTAATGAGAGTGTTCTTATTCAGAGAGTAAAGTGCGACTTTGTTAATGTTCCTGTCCACTTTGTAAATTTGTCATCAGACTTAGTCTCAGGACCCGTGACAGTCAGAACATTGTGTATGCTTCACCAACTGAGGGCATTCATTTATTACCAGACAATGACTTATCTGGAAACAAAGGTTTTGGTTAATTCACTTGTAACTGACAAGCCTTGTTTGGACCAGAAAGTCGATCCTATTGGAAAAGAATTCCCAGATTTATACCCAGCTTGTGCAGTTACTAGAGCTATGGCAAAGAAAGCTTTTGAGAATGATGTTGATAAGGAAAGTATTCCTCTAGTTGACACATGTATTGGTCAGGCTTTTGAAGAAGTCACTTTCACTCCTTGTTTGGATCAATCAGAAGGTATTGGTCACAATAATCATTTTTTAACTACTCGTTCTCTTGATTCTAATCAGGGTGACAAACGAAAATCACTTGTCGCCGAACAGGAAACTGATCCAGAGATATGTTTGTTTCAAATGGATATTAGTGAAACTGAAGCTACTGAAGTACCTGTCTGTTATTTCATTGAAAATAAAATTCTTATGAGAAAATGGAGACCTCGTGAGGTACCTGCTGGTGACGAGTGGTCGGTGAACTATCAAACTGTAGTTCTGAAACCTTACAGACAGGAAATAGTCTGTCCCATGAAACTCCATTGACTGGCTATTTAGGGACTAATAAAACTTATCACAAGATCTTGACTCACTTTTACTGGCAAATACACTAAAAAGCACTCGTGTGAAGCCCATCCGCGCAAGCACTTGTTGAAAAAATTGTGACTGCGAAAAGCTTTTTAACTATTAAAGACCCGGAAGCGCTGTGACCCGAAATGGCGTTAATGTGGACCTGACCAGGTTTACCACCAAAGTGGACTTAATCAATCTTACCAACCGGGTAGTTACTGACATCCACCCGGGCTAGCTTGTGATGTCTCAAGATCAAATTGGAACACCGCAAACGTCCAGTGTGGACATCAACGATATTGATTTCGAAATGACGAGACGGCTTTACGAGAAACCCAGCCGAAATTACTGAAAATGAGGGATTCGGAGACCATGTAGTGTTTCTTGCCTCTATCAAGGCTTACGTCGGCAGTGCTTATCCCGTAACAATACAAGGCTGCTTAGGTGGTATTAGTCCTACCTTCACCAATCAGCCTGTCAACCATTTGTACTTCATGATGACAATATTAATAGAAGAACTGTGATGGACCCTTAAAGTTACCAACGCGTGAAAATAATCGAAGTGAAAGAAACATCTGCGAAATGAAATCACCAAGAAAACCGTTTAATACGCGAAATAATAATGCGTTGATGTTGTCGTGGATGCAATTTGTGCACTCGTTAAGGCAACCACCGTTAATATTGGTGTGGCTGAAATTATAACAACTCTCATAGGCATGCCAACTAGAATTGTTGTCGGGACTACATCGATTGTAACAAGTATCACAAGATACACCGGAAAAAAATAATTTCATTACTGTTATATTCGAGAATACGTGTCTATTCGGAAATTCTCGAAGCGTCACAAAGTAGAAGTTATCGAACATAAAACGATTAGTATGGCTGAGTTCTAAACGATGCTGGTACAAAACCACCGACGAGATCGTGCGCACATACGGAACCTGGGCGCTAGCGACCCAAAACAGGCAAATAATTTACAATGAAGTAACAAGGAGTAAATGTTTATCAGCGTATATTTATTTGTCTGCTTGCTCATTTTGGATGCATGGACCTGCGGTAAAATAATCCAGGGACACTCCTTGGAAAATTCGCTTGATGGCGCTACAATCGCATATGTACGCAGGTACAAAATTCCTCGGTGGAAACGTAATTAGGGAATCTAGAAGGGGTTTCGGGCCTGGGAACTGGAATTGACCAGCCGGTCTCAGTGCCCCATTATCATACATACTACAGATGATAGTCTGTTACCGAGGTAATGCTGGAGCTTTAAGCGAAAAAAGAAACGGGCTGGAGAGGAAATGTCATTAATTTCCACTACTAAATGTTCCCATGATCATTTCCATTACGTAATGTAATGATGATGAATCTGCTCGTGATGGTAGCACTAATTATAGTATTGTGTTTATAATGGTCATGGTAGTGGTAAAGCCATTAAAAATTATGAATGGAAATATTCAGTAATAGTATTAGTAATGTTGCATACTCGCTGCTCTTATCGTAGAGATCGATGCGTGAATCACTGTTTAGAATTGTTTCACAGCTGTCAGATAAGGATTTTAAGTCAATGTCTTTCACTTCTAATGCCGGATTATCCACACCTGAAAGAAGTATAAAAAATATGAAAATTGATTTTCTTAATCTATTCAAACACAATTCGCGTTTTACATGCAATGTCACGTAATATATACTGGTCGTAAAACCTGCACAGGTATATGGAATCAAACACATTGTGACAATTTTTATTGATTGTCTGGTGTGAGATTGGAGGTGGCAAGTGTAAACATATACTCTCATACAAGTAATCTACAGAAGTGACACGTTGAAACACATCTCGAACAAGCACTCTATCCAAGTGACGTGTGTAAATATACATTATCTTATAAGCACTGTTTTTAAGTGACACGTGTAAACACCTTCTATCATAAAAGCAGTCTATCCAGGTGGCGTGTACAAACATGCACGATAATGTACGCACTGTATCCAAGTGACTTGTGTAATTAACTACGATCATACAAGCGTTCTATCAAAGCGGCGTCTATAAGGTTTCATTATTCTACTAGCACTGTATCCAAGAGGCTTGTGTAAACGACATAACCATACTAGCACTGTATCCAAGAGGCTTGTGTAAACGACATAACCATACTAGCACTGTATCCAAGAGGCTTGTGTAAACGACATAACCATACTAGCACGACATCAAAGAGGCTTGTGTAAACGACATAACCATACTAGCACTGTATCCAAGAGGCTTGTGTAAACGACATAACCATACTAGCACTGTATCCAAGAGGCTTGTGTAAACGACATAACCATACTAGCACTGTATCCAAGAGGCTTGTGTAAACGACATAACCATACTAGCACGACATCAAAGTGGCGTGTGTAAATGTCCACTGTCATGCAAACAATGTATCCATGTGGCATGTGTAAATATCAACTATTATGCAAGTAAATGTGTGCAAGTGGTGTGTGTAAATATCAACTATCATGCAAGGAATGTATCCATTTGGCGTGTATAAATAATAACTATCATACAAGTACTGTATCCAAATGGCGTGCGTAAATATAAACTATCATGCGAGTAATGTATCCAAGTGGCGTGCTTATATTTCAGCTTTCATGCAATTACAGTATGCAAGTGGCGTGTGTAGATATCACCTATCACGCGAGTACTGTTTCCAACTGGCGTTTGTAAATATTAGCTATCATACACGTATTATATATAAGTGGCGTGTGTACGTATCAACCATCATACAAGTATTGTATCCAAGTAGCGTGTGTACGTATCAACCATCATACAAGTAATGTATCCAAGTGGCGTGTGTACGTATCAACCATCATACAAGTATTGTATCCAAGTGGCGTGTAGATTTTAGCTAAGAGATTAGTTAGAGTACATGCATTTGAACTCCAGATATTGTGTGTGTATATGTTTTTGATGTGCATTTTTTTCTTGTTTCCTCCTCCCTTTTTGGCTGTCTTGTACTTTTACTACCGTTTTGTATTTTTATATTTTTCTTGCATTTTTGTTTAATTAGAACCCATCATGTGATTTGCCACTATCAGATAACGGCTCGTCCAGTAATGCATTAATTGATCGAGACAATTAATGTACATAAATATTATCAGTATTGTATGCACCCTTTGCACATTAATAAAGTTGATCATCATATACATATTCAGAAATATCGTTTGGAAGGGTATAAACAAGTAATATATATATATATATATATATATATATATATATATATATATATATATATATATATATATATATATATATATATATGTATGGGATGGAAAGCCCTGGGAGGGGGGGCAGTGCAGTCGGGCCCCTGAAGCATCTGAACGTACTCTAGGAATCGCTTCAACTGTTCCGGGCTCGCTTGCTATTCGTGATACTGGGATGGGGATGCTCCGCCCCATCTACCCATCGCACCTAGATCCGATACTGGTGATATTCACTGTTACAGCTGTAGAAACTTCGAATCAGAATTACCCATATTATCAAACTCAGTAATACTAATACTCGACAAATTCTAATCACCTGGTCTGGAGGGCCATACAAGGTTTGAAACTGAGTTTGAGCTAGAGATAATGTGTGAATAAATCTCTCAAAGACTTAAATCTTTGTAAGGCCAATTTCGATTGGCTATGAGTCAATACTGAAACTAAAGTTCTCCATTCGGTGACATCATGCTTTCCTGAACCGTTTTCTTTCTCGAGAAAAACACAAATTTCGCGTCATTAATACAGTGACATGTCAATAAAATTGTCATTTTTATCTTTCAGAGATATCACAATAATTTCCGGTGTGCACAGGTCTCACGTATACTCAAACATGTGTAATATTTAACCTATAGTTTTACGTAAAGTTGACAAAGGAAAAATAATCATGTGTCTATATTTCCCCATTCTCATTAATAGAAAAACAGAAACATGTATGTCAAGTTTTCTAAATTGCCTCGTGAACCGATAGTTCGCGGAAAGCAACAAATAGAAAAGAAAATATAATACGATAATGATAATTTTTCCTAAAAATATTCGTCGATAGCCTTTCTGTTTAATCCTCGTAATTTTGCCAATAAAAATCGAGATTCTATCCAGCGTGGTAAATTCTTCCTACCCTCCACTTCCTTGGTGTCTACCGCCGTCTTTTTAATCTGCAC
This sequence comes from Sinohyriopsis cumingii, assembly GCA_028554795.2. Classification (NCBI taxonomy): domain Eukaryota; kingdom Metazoa; phylum Mollusca; class Bivalvia; order Unionida; family Unionidae; genus Sinohyriopsis; species Sinohyriopsis cumingii. Next base: position 63,860,997 of record CM068841.1, read on the forward strand.
AAGAATAGCGTTAGCGATTGGAATCATCATGGCTGTGGTGGCGGTGTTACTGATCCACATGGACAGGAACCACGTGGGCACCATCAGTCCCAAGAGTAACCTGTAGGATTCACACAAACTGATAGTATCAAAGTAGCATGCAAATGACTAAATAAAAGCTTCACGGATAATTGGTGTGTGAACTACATTGCTCTCACGGTTGACCCCTGATCCCAGGAGCAGCTAGGACATAACATGATTCAATCCGTCAAAGAAACAATTTCTGTAAGGTTTCAGAAGGATTGAATACGTCTTGAAAATGTTAGAGCATATAAAGGAAATATACATCTTAATGCGGTTGACCTTGAACTTTACCTTTTAAAAACTGGTGAAGAATACGTGAAAATGATGGTTAAAAATCTTCTTTGTGTTCAATACATAACAATCTGTTTAATGATACCCCTTATTCTCTTTTGTTGGTGTCTTAATTTTTCCATTTTCTTACGATATGTGAAACAAATTTCGCAGTACATTTACTTAACATACAAAGGTTACGCAGCGGCTGTTATCATAGTTATCCAGGTCGTGAGAAAGGATCGATGAAGGGATGCTAAAGGAAGTCAGAAGCTGTAAAACACAGTACAAAACTAGAAGAATGGTGAGCAATTTACCTGCACAAATGTATATCCACCTTGCCCGCATCCCACCCTTACCCCGACCCCATTATTGAGATAAATCTTTAATGAAAACGATCACAACGCTTCTGAGTAAAATGATTGGCTAAGACTTAGATATTCTGATGGTGACCAGCAGCTTAAGTTTAACAGCAATCAAATAATCGTTGTAGAAGTAGCTGATTTCAAAGACGTGTGTTACCGCAATGATCGTGGTCGCATCTCTGGCAAGTGAGAAAAAGAACTCAAATATCCCGGTATATCGCGTACAGCGGAAGCTGCAATAGAGCATAATGATTAATTTCTGCTTCTTCAACCATTTCAGTTCCCTTGCTTTGGTTTTCTTTTCAAGCCATTCCTACACTGAGGATATTAAAAATCTATATTCATTAGTCGACACAGATCGCCGCCATCTAACCTTCTCAGGACACATTATGTATAAGCGAGACAAAAACTGAATTATATCCAATACATATTTTCTATTGTGAAATAGCATTAAACAAATATCCTGAACAATGGAAGTCGGGAGAAAGATATCAGACTGTAGATAAAATACTTACCATCTTGGTTCTGATCCAACATACATCAGGATTTTTAAGGCGATACGTTTATGGATGTTCCAATGTTCTATTGCAGCAGCCATAATAAGACCCCCGATAAACAACGTAGATGTATCCTGATGAGAGAAAAGCATTTTGTCATCAGGAAGCATCATTTTTAGCAGAACAAAAGGGACAGTCAATAGTTATCTCTCACAATAAGGTATCGCAAAGCTATTTGGAAATCTATAGTGAATTTAGTTGCACTGTAATTAATGCATGCTGCTTTTATTAAATTCACTAGAGAGTGATAGAGGCAATTAAATAAATGAAATAACTCAATTGACCAATCCTATGCACTTTAAAAGAACGCTATGATGAATATATGCTATGCTCTGTCTTTAAAAAAAACTATAGATAAATAAAAAAGGCTCGAGAAAGCACAACAAATCATTTCTAAGTATCATAAATGTGTTTTCTAAATACAATACAATATGAATGAATTTGGATCTAATTTTCAATCTAAAATATGAAAAATATTACATTTATGTATTTTGCCGACACGTCCTTTGCTGTCATCAACCCCAAAACCGGAAACAGGAAAATGGGAAGTAATGATGTAACTGCAATCGGAAGTGCTTCTGTAAGCCAATAGACAGCCATAATTATTATTGCGTACGCACATAGCGCCTCCTGAAAGCAAGGATGAAATTAAATAGTTAGTTCAGAACTAAATGATACATGATGGTCCAGAACTTATGACCATCTCCATGGGATTTTTTTATACTTATTTTGAAAAGCTATTCATTCAAAATTCGTGTGTTGTTTTTTGAATTTATTTTTAGCGAGGGCCTTTCGAAAATACCGAAAAATAACTGCGAAAATTCGAAACCTATATAGAGGCATATTGAAGACGTGTTATGTGAATACCGTTCAAAATATATAGAGTTTATATTTTATTCTTTTTTCAAGGAAAAAATGAATCCGGAAGGAAAACAACTGATTATGTTGTTGAATTAGTAAATAGTCAATTTCATTTCTATTGATGTATGAATGTTTTTGACTACCAAGTGTTTTCTTGCTATAGGCATTTATGTACAGGTAAGTGTTACAAATAAATGATAACATCGCGGTACAGAATAGCTATTACGGAAAAAATAGATAAGCAGTTCAAAAGGTTGTGTGTTACGTAGAATAATTTGCATGCACACTGCATTCATGCAGAGAGAATCTTGACATACACAGCAATATTTTATACACTGTCTACATAGTTGCTTTAGCCATACCTGACACGTGTATTATATCAATATGCCGTACGAGCAGAGGAAGGAATCTTTGGTACCAAAAATTGTTTTAGAAATAAATAATTCAAGAACTGGCTGTTTTGCTTGAACAACAAGAATAGAGAGCATAACAAAAACAAACTGATAAAACTGTCATAGCCGTAGCCTCTTAGTAAGTTAGAATGGAAATGGGGCTGGCAATTACGATGTAGCACAATCGTAAAATCAATTTTAATAAATTCATTTTAAGAAAACATTTCAATACATTGTAAAAAAAATATGCGGTTTCTACAATTTGGACAATTAAAATAAAAATTATTATAGTGAAGAACAATAGCAGTGGCATACGACTGTGTGTGTGTGTGTGTGTGTGTGTGTGTGTGTGTGTGTGTGTGTGATTTATATTTTTTACGTAGCTTTAAAAAAAAATTAGTCATATCCCTACGATGTCTGCAGTGTGACAGTTCATAGTGATATCTAGCACTTGGGTATCATGCCGCAGACATGTAGCATGATGTCTCATCCAGTCACATTATCCTGACACCAGGCCGACCAGTCCTAACACTAACCTCCTAATGCTGAGCGCCAAGCAAGGCAGCTGTTAGTACCATTTTTGTATGACTCGGCCAGAGTTCGAACCCGCGACCTCCCGCATCAGAGGTGGACGCTCTAACAATAGTCACTAATAAAAATTATCTCCCAACATTCTTTCTTCCTGCAACATTTTACATGTAAAATACGTTTTGGCAAGCATAAATATATGGCACAAAAAGGCACAATGCAGACGACCGGTGAAGGTGCAAATTATTTCCTATATTAAGAAAATAATGATACTTATAGGTTTAAACTGTTTCATTTTAATTAACATAATTTACACTTGATAGAGACGATTCAACCAATAAAGATTGTTTTAGCTCAAAACGAGAAATCAGTGTGTTGTAAGATAGCCAGTCTCCGGTGTTTAAATCTTGCTTCAATGACTTTTAGACGGAAAGACCAACGCGATAATCATTGATGGACAAGTAACAGATTCCACGACTAATGCAAAGTCAACCATAGGCAAACACTTCAAATCTAAAAGAATAAAATGTGGATTTTACATGTGCTGATGGATAAACAAACGAAATATAATTGATGGATGACCACTGACGGACAGAGATGTGATCGACTATAAATAATGTTACAAGCCAAGTATCCTTACTTGATAGCGCGGTTGTCAAACCCTGGCGCGATTCTCGCTAGGAGTCATAAGTTTACCCCAACTTTCCAAAGACTTCAATACAACTTCAGTTGTAAATTAGAAAGCCCGACGTGTCCATTCTATACCTAAATTTTACTCTAATTAATGCAAGACCACATATAAAACAAACTGCCAAATATCTATCAACCGCACATCTGCATGGCTTCTCTTCATCGTGTTCCGTACCGCCAGCCGTTCATGCCTTAGAAAATGTACGAGTATCCCCAACACTGGGAACTATTTTAACTCCGCCACCTTAGGCCAGTCAATGTATGCTTTCCAGGCACATTTCGCCAATATAACTGCACCATATTTGCCCCCATGCCGACATAAACAGTATTTGCCAAGTCCCTCCTTATTTATTCCTTTGTGTAATTTACCGGATTCCTACCGTAAATACTGCCACTGCAGTCACACCACCAATGTACACCACTAGATGTTAATATGGGCTATCTTACGACTGGGACATTCGTGCGGTTTTGGCCTGAATTCAATACTAGTGAACCATGCCATCATGGAAACTCACTAACACTTCGCTCCGTGACGTTTGCTCCTAGCGATTGGCTCCTAGCGATTGGCTAATTATTTCGGGCTAAGGATATTTCCATTGCGCCGAATTCCAATAATCACGCAAGTAATCACATAAATCTAAGAATTCCTTAAAACGGGGTGCTATAACCAAAAGTACATACTCCATATTTATTACAATAATATACAAACAAATAATAATGAACTCATAAATGCGTGATCATTGATAGGTCAAAAGGACACAGAGAAGATAAGAAAAACACGCGACCAACAATAGGTATGATTTTCTGACCCTGACGCTGAACAGAGTTTAGTAATATTTAATGAGTAAAAAATGCTGGTGGAATATTTTATGGCTGTGATTATGTAGGACTAAGCTTGTGTGTGTGAGAGAGAGAGAGAGAGATAGAGTGAAAGATTGAGAGAGAAAGAGCGTACTTTGTGGAAAAGTGTTTACCTATGCAGCTTATTATTATTATTATTATTATTATTATTTCCTACATTATGATACACATTCTGTAGGAGATTGTTTTAGGTTAATATCGACTCCGAATCATTTGTGTACTTTTAACATCTGAACACCCCTTAACCAAGCTCGTCCTTAATGGGTTTTGACGATTTCATCTGATGGAGCTATTACATTTCCTAATAATGAATCATTGCACGTTTACGATCTTCTTGATGAAGATCGTCACGAGACGCATTTCCTGTTTTAAAAAAAAGGGCTGCTTCTGTTAGTTTCCTTTTGCGACATGCGGGAGGCGCATTGCGCCTATTCAACATCCCCCGAGACCTCAGGGAGACATAAAGGTCAAACCATATCAAGTTAAATGAATTCTACCTTTGTCGATTTTAGCATAGAATATTTTTTATGATTCTTTCAAAGCATGTGGGTCAGTTATATTCGCATTCATTCGCGGATGATGACTCACCTTATATTTGGAGAAATGTCCCGGTCCGAAAGTGTTCAAAAGTTTCATTTGGCGAGAAAAGTACATTTTAAATTTGGTTACTATATAACTAGACAAAAATACAATACACTGACAAAGAAATGTTATATTCCCCTCAGAGATATTTTGCATTGTTTTACGTCGTCAACTTAATTAAATATCGTCTAAATACTTTTGTGTAAAATTCGATTTGAAGTTTTAAAAGTTGGGGGGGGGGGCGGAAATAATCTTCGAACTTCGAGATCAGTTATCACACAGATGTTTCAGTGTACAATTCAAAAATGAATGCGAATGTTTTTGTTTTATCTTTGGTAAAGTTTAGAAGTTACACAAACTATTAAAACTGCCTTAGATAGTTTTACCTCTTTGTAATCACAATAACGTAATCTGGGTACTACCACTTGTTAGAATTCATCACAGTGTATAAGCTCAATTACTGTTGTGATCATCTGAAGTCACATGGCAATAATACATGTACATGGTATAATGACCAAAATAGGTGTATGAAACTTTAATAGTGATCAGTCTTTTCTTGCTGTTGTTGTGATTTGGATTTTTAACGTAGCTCTAAGTGTGTGTGTGTGTGTGTGTGTGTGTGTGTGTGTGTGTGTGATTTGGGGTTTAACGTAGCTTTATGTGTGTGTGTGTGAGTGTGATTTTAATTTTTAACGTAGCTTTAAGTTTAAGTGTGTGGGTGTAGGTGTGGGTGTGATTTTGGGGTTTTAACGTAGCTTTAAGTGTGTATGTGTGAGTGTGATTTGGATTTTTAACGTAGCTTTAACAATGTTTCAGTCATATTGCTACGATGTCTGCAGTGTGGCAGTTTATAGTGATGTCTAGCACTGGGGCATCATGCCGCAGACATGTAGCATGATTCCCACCCAGTCAAATTATCCTGACACCAGGCCGACCAGTCCTAACACTAACCTCTTAATGCTGATTGCCAAACGAGGCAGCTGTAAATACCATTTTTGAAAGTCTTTGATATGACTCGGTCGGGGATTGAACCCCCTACCTCCCGCACCCGAGGCGGACGTTCTAACCACTAGGCCACCGGAGCAGTACTCCTGGATTATGGAAATTCGATAGATGGCAACCTGATTATTCCTGGAGATTTCAACTTTCACTCTGACTGTCCCGGAAACTCAAATACATCAAAACTCATAGATTCCATTAATGTTTTCAACCTCAAACAGTCAGTTAACCAACCCACCCATAAACATGGTCTAATTTTAGACTGGATTCTTCAAAGACCTGATGATAACATTCTACGGTCCTCCCTGGTATCCCATGACCTTGTATCAGATCACCTCTGCATTATATGCCATCTGGACGTATCAGTCCCTAACCCTCCACTTTTATCTGCTACTAAGAGAAACCTCCGTATGATAAATAGAACCAAACTAATGCACGACATCCAAGCTAACCTAACAACTTGCTTACCTCCTACCGCAGAACAACTCGATAACTGTCTGCGTTCATTGCTTGACAAACATGCCCCAGCTACCAAGTGCAGAGTATCAATTCAAAAGTGTTCTCCATGGTATAGCAGTGTTAGGGACCAGCTTCGCACTGCTAAAAGAGACCGCCGTAAAGCTGAGAGTCTCTGGCTTTCCACCAGACTCACTATTCATAAGCAAATCTATGAAGTAGCTAAGAAGAATGTCACAAATATAGTCCATGCAGCGAAATCAGCCCACTACACTACTAAGATCATGGAAAGTTTCAGCTGCAAAGAGCTCTTCGAGATTACTAACAAGCTAATGTCAAGGAACAAATCAACACCACTTCCAACTATCTACTCTCCAGTCGTCCTTCCGGACATGTTTGCAAATTTCTTCCGTGACAAAGTACAAACCATTAGAGATAAGCTTGACACCACGATTTCAATTGACTCGTCGTCACCATACAGTTGGGATACAGAATTTGAGCGGCAACCATTAGCAGCATTTGAACCTGTCTCTATGGATTACGTACGAACAATCCTGATGAAGAGTGCACCAAAGTCATGTGAACTTGATCCAATTCTAACATCACTACTGCTTGAGTGCTTAGAGCCAGTATAGCCCATTTCATGCAGACTTCGGTGAACTTCGTAATTTGCTCGGAATTTTGATCACGTGGCGGGTGGTCAGCTGACCGTAATAGGTGGTGGGCAAAATATGGCTAACGCTTCAGCATCAGTATCAAGTTCTGTAACTACTTCAACATTGTTTATCGAGTTGAAAAATGCATATTAACAGCGATACTGCCGCAGATATTGACGAAATGTAATATTGGAACCATCCTGTCTTATTTTTTGGAAACTAGGGCGGATTTTAAACCCATACGAGAGAGTAGCTTTGAGCTGTTTACATCTGAACATGTACATGTAAGTTAGGAAACGGTGTCGAAGTAAATTTAATCCTGACAATCAAAGAGCAAGTTGTTCAAACTATTTCTGTGCATCTGAAACGTCACCATAATAAAATGCGTTTCATATGAGTTTATCAGATTTGTTTTTGAAAGTCTGTAGATAATTTACATATAAATTTCAATCATTTAATTAATTTTATTTCTGAAATATTTCTAAACAACAATGGACGTCATTTTGATATATACATGTGCCCACCAGCGTTTGATTGGCTGGACTATAAAGTAACTCGGGAGGTTATTCGGATAATTACGGAGCAACTCGGTTAAATTCGGTATCAAATGGGCTATTGCCTTCACTAACTGATGTTATTAATACCTCTCTCTCATCAGGGCAATTCCCATCATTTTTCAAAACTGCCATTGTAAAGCCTCTGCTGAAGAAACCAACACTAGACCATAATGGTTTAAGGAACTACCGCCCAGTTTCGAATCTCCCATTCATGTTAAAAATCTTAGAAAAGGTTGTTCTATCCCGGCTTCTATCTCATCTAAATTCAAACAGTCTTTTTAGCAATGTACAATCTGCATATCGCCCTTGCCACAGTACTGAAAGTACTCAAAAGTAGTTAATGACATTCTCTCTGCGTTGGATAGTGGAAAGATTACAGTCCTCACCCTCCTTGATTTGTCTGCAGCATTTGACACAATAGACCATGATATATTACTTCACCGTCTCAAGCATGTTTTTGGCATTCATGATACAGCCTTACTGTGGTTCAAGTCCTACTTGGTCAACAGGACATAAATTGTATGTGCAAATGGAATAAACTCCAGCCCAGTTGATCCATGTTGTGGTGTTCCACAGGGGTCTGTTCTTGGACCTGTTCTTTTCATTCTGTACACTCAGCCGCTCTCAAGTGTCATAGATCATCATCCTGTGTCTCACCAATTGTAAGCTGATGACACCCAAATATACAAATCTAGCCACCCAACTGAAGTTGATGCTACCATCCAAGGTGTAGAGAGGTGCATTTCTGATGTGAAATCATGGATGACATGTAACAAGCTGCAGATGAATGATGATAAAACTGAGGCCATTCTGATCACAACACAAAGACTTTCTCATTCACATCCTTTACCTCAAACAATAAATACCAGCAACGCCAACATTAAATTCACAGTCAGTACGAAACCTAGGTGTTACTCTGGACAGTACTCTCACATTGCACCAACATGTCATGAACATATGCAAGGCTGCATATCTTGAGCTGAGACGCATCAGCTCAATTCGCAAATATCTTTCAGCTGATTCCACTAAAACACTTTTGTGTTCATTAGTACTTTCAAGACTGGACTATTGTAACTCAGTTCTGTCTGGTTCATCTCAATATCTACTCCAGAAACTTCAAAAAGTTCAAAACACAGCTGTTTGTATCATACCACGGAGTACCACGATCGGAGCACACCTCCCAGCTGCTCTGTACCCTACACTGGCTATCTATTCGATCCAGAATCAAACACAAAATTTGTTCTGTGTGCTACGTTTCACTGTCGGACCCTAGTCCAACATACCTATCCGACCTCACCCATGTGTACACACCAGCAAGATACTTACGCTCCTCCTCTGACAATCGTATACTCATTATTCCCACTATGCAAACAAAGTCATATGGACAGCGTTCTTTTGCATACGAAGACCCAGCAACTTGGAATGAATTGCCCACTGAATTTAGACACAAAGACACAGTGATCCCATTCAAGATGGTTCTCAAAACTCACTTATTTCGACTGCATGAACTAACTTAAAGACCTAATAATGTTTCCTACCTGAAATATTCTCAGCATGTTTTTTACTTTTTAATGTTTTTCTAATTTCATGGTGTTTGTTTTTGTAATAATATTATTTATATGTTGCTTTTTTTTGTTTTGTTTGTTATTTTATTTATTATCTTATAATAGGTGTTGTCTAATGTTGTAAAGCGCTTAGAACTTCTAAAGATTAGGCGCTATACAAAGTCCTCATTATTATTATTATTATTATTATTCAATCTTTTGCGATGTAATTATGTTTTCGACATAATTTAATAGATTTTTGCGTGTGTTTGTCTCTGTTGTTGCTGTTCTACGTAGATTGCAAGAGCATTGTATGATATGGACAGTGCTAAGTTTGACACAACCTTAAATTCCACAACTCTCAACCCCCAAACATATAGCAAAGAAAACAATATCAGCAGTTAGTCTGTTTGTACTTTTGACAATATGGGTAAATCTGCATTTACAAGTTCAAACTGAGTCCATAAGCATGTCAATAGTGTGTTAACGCATTTGATTAAAATTGATCATTCCCAAAATTAAAGATACAAGCAACCATGAAATCCAGGAGAGAATTCAATTGAAAGTATGTGGTAAATAAAAGTGGAATATTGTAATCATGGGTACAGGGGGTATCATAGAAGAAAATCCAAGTATAATAACTAAAGTTTTGGAGTTCTAGGTGGACATCCTAAAACTAGAAAATAAGTCTAATCCTACAGTTTACTGGCAGCGCAATAGTTCCCCTCTGGAACTTAAGGTAGTTCTATTTGATAAAAAGATAGATCGGGAAGATGTTCTGGATTAGTCATCAAAATGGTAGCGAAATGCGTTGTGGTCGACCTGCCGCCCTAAATTGAGAGAGAGAGTCATCAGTTTTAATAAAGAAAAGCAAATTCGACAACATCTGTTATTTTCTTTGAAACCACAACAGGATGCAGTCTAAACCCCTGATTAGCTTAACAGGTGGCGTCATATTTTAAACGATTAACATTCCTTCAGTGCCTCGCAATACTAAAGTCACATGATACGGCTCCATATATCATATACAAACTGCTACTTAATCACACTGAGTTTATGCCTGTACGAGTATACCTACAGACGGTGAGTCACAAAAAAATTTGATTTAAAGGTTTTCTATTTTTACGTTGAAGAGTATGCTGGCCCTATAAAAAAAAAATATTCTTAAGCTACAGCCCTGACCAGAACATTTGCCCAAAAAGACTCAAGAAGCCAGAGATGATCCTAATATAAAAGTAAAACTAACCACATCATTGAGACAAACATCTATCATCATATCAGTTTTTTCAAACTGTATCAAAACTCTTTGCAATCAGGTCACAACTTATTTTGACAATGACATGAAAGCAAACCCCATTAAGTTCCAATCTACTGTACTTTGAAAGAAAACTAACAAACATGAGGCTTTCTACTCCAGTGACACTAACTTATAACCGGACAACGACTGCAGGTGTTCCATTCTTTCACTATGGTAAACTATACTACTGTCCCATAACCTGGCATTTCACAAATCTCGTTAACCTGAACAAACTTTGATAAGTTTGGTGAAAGAGCTCCGAGATGTATCTTAAATGATTACCAGAAACCTTACCCTGAATTCTTGGAATTAGCAAATTATCAATTCAACACATTTGACTGGTGGAGACCATGACACTTGAAGTTTTCAAAATTTCAAACAAGAACTGTCCAAATATTTAAATGATTTGGGTGTCTTAAAAATAATTTTAAAACTCTTTAAGGTATGCAACTGCCGTGAAGAACATCCAGGTATGGGCTACAATAATTTAAGTATGTAAACACCGTGGAGATTCCCTAAGTAAGATCATATAGGTATGGGCAACAATCTTTGAGGTATGTAAACACCGTGGAGATTCCCAGAGTAAGATCCTCCAGGTATGGACTACACTCTTTTAAGTATTAAACACCGTGGAGATTACCTAAGTAAGATCATGCAGGTATGGGCTACAATCTTTTAGGTATAAACACCATGGAGATTGTCTAAGTAAAAACATCAAGGTATGGACAACAATCTTTTAGGTATATAAACACCATAGAAATTCCCAGAGTAAGATCATCCAGGTATGGGCTACACTCTTTTAGGTATGTAAACACCGTGGAGATTCCCTAAGTAAGATCATACAGGTATGGGCAACAATCTTTTAGGTATGTAAACACTGTGGAGATTCCCGGAGTAAGATCGTCCAGGTATGGACTACACTCTTTTAAGTATTAAACACCGTGGAGATTCCCTAAATAAGATCATACAGGTATGGGCTACAATCTTTTAGGTATGTAAACACCGTGGAGATTCCCAGAGTAAGACCGTCCAGGTATGGGCTACACTATTTTAGGTATGTAAACACAGTGGATATTCCTAGAGTAAGATCATACATGTATGGGCTTCAATATTTTAGGCATGTAAACACCGTGGAGATTCCCTCAGTAAAATCATACAGGTATGGGCAACAATCTTTTCGGTATGTTAACACCATGGAGATTCTCTAAGTAAAGACATCAATGTATGGGCTACACTCTTTTAGGTATGTAAACACCGTGGAGATTCCTAGAGTAAGATCATACAGGTATGGGCTACAATCTTTTAGGTATGTAAACACCGTGTAGATTGCGTACACATAGTTTTGGACGGATTTTCCTCCATTTTAGATAATACATTTATTAGTTATTTCCTTCTGATGTATTAACACTTATAACACTTATCGTAGGAATGTGTTCCTTCTATATGTTTTATATGATGTGAATTGTGTGATTTAGATTTTTAACGTCGCTTGAACAACTAAAGTCATTATAGCCTTTTTCCAACTCCAGTATATTTAAACTCCGTATGCATGTAAAATTGTAGAGTAGAATCTATTCATGTATATTGGTTTCCCTGCATTGATTTTATTGTTTTACAAATTAGTAATTACAGATTGAGGGGTTTGCTTTTTTAGCATGAAAACATGATTTTGTACCCAGTTTTTTTTTTAAAATTATGCATCTTGCATTGTTTAAGTAAATTGTCATACATATATATAGTCGTACACATTATTATATTTAAAAAATGTATTGCTGGTATGTGTGCGAGCATAGCTGGCTGTGTGTAAGTTACATTTTATGCCGTAACATGTTACAGATCTTGAGAAGCAATGGCAAATGGGTCTCTCATGACAAAAAATATTATACTAGTTCAATAAAAATTATTATTATTATTATTATTATTATTACACATTTCGGCAGGGCATAATTCATACTTAGATAAATAGAATAAAACATTCGCATATACTTTCTGGATACAAGGACAATATTCTTTATTTTGAGACTTTATATATAATTCCATATATAATTCCAGCTGGGTAAGAAACAATAGTTGTATTGCTATATTATTGTTTATGGTCGGAGAGAGAGAGAGAGAGAGAGAGAGAGATAGAAAAACTCGCTAGGTGTCAACATGAACATGTATATAAGAAAACTGAAGCATCTGAGTATGTAGGATATTTTCATCACGATTCTTGATTCTTCTCTATAAACACTTAAGTTTGATAACATTTCCTATGCGCTAACAGAAGAAAGACTCCGATAACCCCTCGACATTCACGATCCACTTACATGTAGATGGTCAACATATTAACATGAAGTGATTTTACCTCACCAACTGTGCTTAAATATTCTCGACTCTTATAGATCTTTCTACTGCTTGCGGTTGAAATTATACAAATTTATAAAATTAATAGAATGATAGATAAGAAGTATGCATGTCGGAACCTAATTTATTTTTTTTTCTAAATTATGTCACAAATAACCTGCATGAGAAAGGTAAATTAATGATTTTAATCAAATTAGCAAGCTCTTTCTATTATTGTGAATTGTTTTATGTACTCTGGTGTTTTTTAAATTTTATTTTATACACATGCATTGGTCCCAAATGTTTGTAAATGTTAGATTTCCATACGAACTTGTTAAAGAAATGACCGGACATTTCCTCTCTACGTATCAAGTCATATATATTTCGTTGTCATTCCTGTTGTTCGCTCACAACTTTGCATGATTAAAATGTCACTATTTTAGTTAGTTACATAATGCATGTGCGTTATTAAATGCCACGAGTCATGGGGTTTGGTTGCCCAAGATTATCTGCCGTCATAGTGATACGAATTATAACTGAATGTAACAAATACGTAAATGATACAGATATCGCCTGTAAAACTGTGTACACATGATTTGACCTTTACAGATACAGGAGAACGGGGTTAAGGTCAATGTTCCAATGACCTGCATGCCACACCATTGCCTGGCAGAACCAAAATGTACGGTAAGGTCAAGTTGTATTTATAGGTACATACAAATCCTTAGTTTCCATCCAGATCTAAACCTGTACTGAAGAAGGTAGTTGTCGTATAAACGAGACATAAATGGGTCACATATAATGAACTAAACAGCATATGTGGTTGTTAGCAAGGTTCTGTGATCTCGCTTGTGATTCCCGCGAAAAAGACAAACAACATAAAGCCTTAAATTTGACCTATAAATTCCTTGGGAGCCATTAATAACCAAGTATCTAAAAGAGTAGTCGAACAATCTAACTTTCAGAGCTTTCTAACTGGGTTAAAACCATGAACTATGTATGGTTCAAGTATTTTGCTCACTTCAAATTATGGTTGCCACACGAATGAAGAATCTGAACCTGGGAGTGAAACCCTAATCCGCAGGTTACCTTATCGTTTTATTGGTATAAAGTTGTTGTTATTGTTGTTGTTGTTGTAGGGTTTAACGCCATTTCTCAGCACACTATAGGCTATGCATGGCGGCCAATATTAATGGTGGAGGAAGCACCTGGGAAAACTCCAGAAAGAATCATCGACCCACGAGAAGCTACTGGCAAGCTTTCTCACATACCCACATTGTTATAAAGTAATATCGATGTTAGAAAGAAAAATTCTATAGACCAAAGATAAACGCGGCTGTCCTTTTGATACTTAGAGCCTAATTTCCCAGTCGTGGATTCCCCAATATCACATCAAGCAACGTAAAGAAAAGCCATGTTTACTCCCCAGTCGTGGATTCCCCAATATCACATCAAGTATCCTTTAAGAAAGTCCATATTTACTCTTTACTCATAAACATTATTCTTTCATTCAATTGCACCACATGTCATTCCTCTTCAACATAACCGAAATCCAGTTTCAGGATCGATTCTCCTGACAACCTCACACTCGACTAGCCTCGCATATAATTCTCATAGTGCGCAGAGTGCAGATGGGTCTAACAACTCATCACTACCGAACGAACAATGTCTAACATCTGTGTGAGGCTGGCTTAAGGTCGACCTTTCCCCTATTTCCAAGAACCATAAGACAATAGTGGCTGACGGCAGAAGAGTTATTTACAGCGCTAATACCACAAATAATTTTTCTCTAAACAAAGTAACGATCACGCATTCACCAGACTTTAATTTCACACGTGCATTTTTTTTTTTACTAGCTTCTTATTTGTATGACTGATCAGTAAATCGTTCTTAGCTTAAATCGATGTATTGCGTCACGAACCACAAAGCATGATCTAAATACATAATACACACTTAAACCTAACAATATCAATAGAAGACATGTTAAGAATTGAGAAGGAGCCATTTTACGAAACTATGCAAAATTACCATTACCGTTAAGTCCTGTAAATAATGTACACTATGACTCCTGCTTGAAAAATATTTTCAAAATACCAATTGCCTATAATCAAACAAAAAATCACCATCATCTAACAAAGCTATAAATGGAGAAGTTATTATTATTTTTATTAGTATTATTAACATATATTAATTTCATTTACAGGTCTATCAAGCTTATTGCGCATGCGCTTTGCGCATTTCTTGTACATATATAGACGATTGTTCTGTTTTCACAACAAGAAAAAAATGATCTCAAAATAGGGTATATGTTATCGTGATGAGCAAAGGAAACGGAATGTACTTCTGATACTTATTAGTAAATAGCAGTGACATGGCTACTGTACGGAAATATGCAGTTGAATATAGTAGAGTATACGAGAAGAAAAAAAAACTACGAAAATTATTGTCCCGTAACATTTCTAATCCTTCAAAACTCACCAGAATGCACCATTTAACCTCTCGTGACTCAAACATTTTCTGGCTGGCCAAGTTCCCGACCAACGCCAGTAAGATGGAAACCCCACTCCTGCATCCTTTTCCCATCATTTCCCTCTTCGCGCATTGAAGTTTGACTGCATTTCAAAATACTCCGCCTACACCAATGAATTGGACTTTCTTTTATTGACACGCTCATATAAGCACGATCATCGTTCAGAAAAGTAGCAATAACAATAATTTCGAGCTAGTCTAACATGTCGGATGATATATATATATATATATATATATATATATATATATATATATATATATATATATATATATATATATATATATATATATATATAATTTAAGAACATCTTGACATGATGAAACCTTTAGTGAAATATCCAGGCCTTTACGCCAATCCATTCCAGAGGAGCTCTATCAAGATTTTCAATATGTCAAGCGTGATGATCGTACTGAACATCAGATAGCACCATTTTCTTTTATGACCAGCTTGACGTGAAGTTAAGTCTTTCAGTGAAGCTCCATGACCGATGAAATTCCTTTCTGGAGGAATAGTAAAAACAAGATTTTGAAGATAGCTGTAGTAGCGGCCATTATGGATTGTCATGAACCAACAAGTATTTATACGAGGTCGCATAGAGATAATCCATGATTATAGAATGGCTGCCATGTCGGCCATATTCAATGCAAAACTGACATTATGTTTATCTTGGACAAAATAGACAACTCTTTTAATCAAAACCCCAATTTTAATATGAACATGTGTTCAGAAGAAGGCAATGATAAAAGATTTTAAAGATGGCTTCCCAATCTCAGAAGTGCGCCATTTCTCATTTAGGAAAAGCGAGATATTGAAATGAATATATGTGTAAAATGTCACGACAATCCTTTCCGTAGTTTAAACAGAATAACAAAAAACAAACTTGTTTTATAGGAGAGCTAACGAAAGACAAGAGGTCGCTTACGCTCTTGTGGTCATTGACCAGTAGAGCTATTATTATGAGTATTAGTAGTAGTAGTAATAATAATAATAATAATACAATTACCAAAAACGTATAGCACCTTTGGTAATCCAAACATAGATTGTGACGGGAGCAAAGGTTAACAACAACAGTCACAACATAATAAGATGTCAACGACTGAAACAAATCCTCAGTACTACGATGTTATCCAGAGTAAAGTCATACTGACAACGCACATTCCAAACATATATCTTTTGGCATCTGCACAGTTGCAGACATGCATCAGAATTAGCAACCATTAACAGGATGATACCAATGCGAAGCAATAGAAACAAGATGGACTAACTGAAATAAAGTGATAGTGCCAAGTTATGTAATGGACACGGCATCATTATGAATGCCGCCTAAAACAGTTAGTATCCGACAAAAATAATGGGTGAAGACACCAGCGCAATATCTTAACTAAAAGTAACGATATCAAACACAAGAAATAACGATCGTTTGAAGATTTGGTAGTACAAGTGAGAGATGGATTATGGTCCATGAAGTTTCTCCTTTGGAAGCAGAAGAAACTCAATCTGTACTATCGTTCATACCTTTACTCTTTCTTAAAGGCTCTTGCATCTCTTCCAAATACGCAGTGTTAGAAGTATGCATGCACTGAACAAACGATAATATGGTTATTAACTGAAAGGTCGTCGTATATAAAGGAAGGAATTTCTGCATGCAAATTTTAATGAATTGTAAGCATTTGTTCTGCACTGAAGAAAAAAATCTCGTTTCCTTGGTGACAAAGTATATCATTACGGCTGTATGTTAAAGTTGTGACAAAGTACATAATCAAGGATGCCAGGTAAAAGTTGCCACAAAGTAAATAATGAACACAGTCTGTAAGAAGTTGTGTCAAAGTATGTAATTAACAGTCCTTGCAATATGTTGTGACATATTATGTAATGAACGCTGTCTGCACTACGCTGTGACAAAATATTTAATAAAGGCTGCCTGTAGGATGTTGAGACAAATTATATAATTAAGACAGTCTGTGTGAAGTTATAGAACATCACAGATGACATGATGCCTACAGAATATGCGAAGAAACCAAATCAAAGCAAGCAAGATCACATGAACAAATGCATCAAATTTTTCACTCATATTATTAAGTTGGAGCAAACAACTTCTGTGTAACTGTGACCTTTAATTTCCATATGATCGGAGAAAACCGTAAGTAAACATTTTATTTATGAACTAACAACCATTTAAAAGCGTTTTAGATAAATTGGAATGAGTTTCTAGGATCTGTCTTGCATTCTTCCATCGGATTTTACTGCAAAATGATAAATGAGTTAACCTTAGTGTTAATGTATTACGTTAAAGCAAATGAATAACTGAAGATAACTGCGTTAGCCTTGGTGTTGATATTTTGCCTTGAGGCAAATGAATTACCGCAACAAAACAAAGGAAATACTCAAACCTAATCGGTTTATTTTTACCACTGATCATACGTAAATTGCGTGATCCATTTTGACTTGTAAAACACGCTATTACAGCACAGAGTTTATAACATTTCAATGAATACATTTAGCTCGTATCAAAATAGTGCAGTTCAAAATATATTTCAACTGAAACTGTTGACTTGCAGTTTTCTCTTCATGTATTGCTGCAACAACATCCAATAGATACCTCCGCACCGTACTTATCTACAAAAATTACGTAAGTCTGCCTTGCAGTCTTTATTTTTTGTCTCAAAGTACTTCACAAGAAACTTTTCTTGGAGAAAGGAGCTCAAATATCTGACAATCAGTAACGTAACATGCAGATGTAAAGAAGGTGTTGTTTTTGTTCTTGTTTCAAATTATGGATATTGATAGTGTTGTCCTGAATAATATTGTACAATTTTAAGTGGAAAATTAGTATTCCCATTATTGCACCTCTGTAGAAATTGCGTAGTCTTTTATATGTGACTCGTGACTTATAAGCTAGTATCGGTTCAGTTTCTTGTCAGATAATGTATTCTAGTTTACATTGGTTTTACATCTGACTGCCAGATATAAATCCAAACAGCCAGATCAAGTGACATTTTGAATGAAACCCTTTCTTTACTAAAATAAAGTTTTATGGGGGACATCCGTAGTAGTCGGCATTTTTTTATCAGAATGGAATATAATTGGCTTTCTGCTTTTCTACATAGACAACATTCACTTTGGGGAGGACACAGCTTTATAATTAAATGAAGAAACCGCAGAAACAATACATCATTATTCGTCATGCAGTTCGTTAACCAGGAATGCATTCACCAACCAGGATGCAACTTGCTGATGTTGTTGTAATCCCGGATCTGATGGACTAACTGTACTAATTCAACTCCCATAGACAACATATAAAAAAGGCCTTATATTAAAAATTCAATAACTTTAAGTGTCTAAATGATCATGATCAAGCCTATAATCCTCGTTATAGACCCATCCTTCTTTCATACATTTTTGATTGGAGATTTGTTTAATCTCGACAGCCTACTTACAGCACGTTTTCACTCCCGCACCTAAAAAATCGGGTGATAATTTCAGTAATGAGTGTTCCAAAGTCAAGCCTTTATAAGAATGAAATTCCACCAATAATGAATTGCCTCTAATTATTGTCATTTACGAACAAGATGTGTTCTTTAATAAAACTGTTTTTCGCTACTTAACAATCATGTGCCACGAACCCAATAAATACTCTATTTTCCCCATTTTTTCCCTATATAAATAATTTATCGAGAGATCGATATACATTTCTGGTTATGAAACTATTCTGATAAGTCTATCATAATGCATAAACCCACCCACCCCCCTCTCTCTCTCAAGCGGATTAAAGATGCATAGCGCATGCTTCAATGGTGGTTCAGGCATTTTTCAATGACAGTTCACGCATGTTGCAGTAACAGTTTATGCATGCTTTAAAGACAGTTCACATATAGTCGACAGTTTACGCATTTTTCAGCAAAAGATTTCTTGTGAATGTCATTATCTTCATGTTCAAGTACTTAAATCTTTATGATTCAATGAAGATATTGTTTTATGTATCTTGCCACTAAATCCACCCAGACTCTCCGGTATGGGAGACAAAGTGCTAGCCCCATCTTCGATAGCTAAGGTTCCGATAACCCTATCTACACCTTAGCATATCGAGCAGATATTTCTGAGCTTCGGGCCACCACATCCAATCAAAATTAAGCTGTTCAAATTTGAACCCTGTTCCAAGGTGATCGAGACAAGGGGAGCACACAACTTAAATGGAATGATAAATAAGTACTTTTCCAGTGCCGGTTCGGGTTTGCACAAATACCTTTCACTCAAATAGACATGTAATGGCTTCCCTCTGGTACATAGTCATACTTTCAATGTTAAACATACAAAGTATCCTTTTTAGGTTAATTGCAACAACCGTTTCCGGCCGATGTACAATGCACCACGCTATTAATTAGTTGGCATTACATACTAAGGGAGGCAACACATGAAATCTAATAGATGTCGCTAGGACAAAGCACCGATATAGCTGTTCGATCCGCCAAAGTGTGGATAGTATTATCGGAACCTTGGCTAGCGACGATGTTCTGGCCCAAGTTTTGTGCATCTTACCATTAAATCCACCAAGACTCCATGGGAGTTATATACGCCGTTTATTGACTGTATATATGTAATAAATTTATTTAGTATCCTTGGTGCAGAGATATAGATAATAACCACCTTTCATTACACGCATTAAAAAAGATATGACGATTAGACTGCTTGCGCCTTTATTTGCCTATAATGGCTCAAAGGATAATAAATAGCTCGTCTTCTATAGACAAAGTGACTCTTTGCTAAGAGAGTGTGCGTTGTCGTACACTTTTTAGAGAATAAGGTTTGTACATATATCTTTCTTTGATCTGTTGATTTTTCGGGTACCTACTGAGTTAAATCACGCAAATGATGACCGAATCAGCCTTTTTAGTATTGTCGACTTGTATAGTAAAACAAAGTTTCTAACACTGCTGATACTAGTGAATATTGCTAAAAACTTAATAGCCCAAACTTATCGTATGTTAGCATTTTATTTAAAAACATTGGGGGATGTTTTAACTTTGTACTACGTTTACACTTTATTCTATGCTACATTTAGAATGTATTCATTAAAGGGGGATATTTTAAAGTTAGACTATGTTCTCACCTTATTCAGTAACAATGGGGGGTTATCATTGAACTACATTCACACGTTATTTATTAACAATTGTAGGTGTTTAATGTTCGATTAAGTTCACATGTTATTCATTAATAGACGGGGTTATTTAACGTTAGACTACGTTCACATTTTCAAATTCAAGAGCAAATTGTTACAATGGATTTTCAGCACGTCAAACATGAAAGAGTCAAGCAAACAGAAGAGTTAAATAAGCGTGGTACGAAATGCCTTTGAGTAAAATGTATGATTTATTTGAACAGTAAGTTCTCATTGCAAATACACCAGTACCACGATTCTTTCCATTTGCTGAGAATTTAAAAGTTTTCGTACGTGTCATGAATACCTATGTTTTATAGCGCATGGGCTTAATTAAATGATGTTAATGAGAAGAAAGAAAAAAACAACTTACCGAATGTGGTAGTAAAACTGGAAGCGGCAACAGAATTATCGGTGTCAAAACGACAATCAATATATCCTTTATGTCCCACAGATCACGAAGAAACCGCATTATAGATGTATCTGATATTCCCATCTTACATCAATTATTATTTGAAGATGGAAATCTTAATTGCCTTTTTCCTTTCTCTTGTTATCTGCACTTTATTTTAAAGCGTCACTTATCTATTGCTCTTTTTACCCGCCAGAAAATATACATCACTTCAAAATTATGTAAAGACTTGGCTTGGAAAACCAGTTTTACAAAAATTATCCTGAGTACATGTGCAAAGGAACCTGAAGCATGCAGTTGTCAGTTGTTAATCAAGGCTCATCAGTGCACACAACTACACTAAATTTATATCTATATGACCTACTCAGCAATGTGTTGTAAGTAGGCTGTCTCCGTGTAGTCATATCTCAAACGACGATGGCGAATTGCCAAATACTGTACCAGTCCCAGGTAAGATGTTGGCATTACTTGACCTTGTTTATCATCCTTCTCGTATGGAGGTTTGCGGCGTCCATGTAGAATATTTTGTATTTTCTTGGTTAACGGAAAGTCGGATGTGTACAAACATAGACTAGAAGGTCACTTGAACTCATACACACATTCATTTTCTTTGTTAAGCAGGAAGTGCAGCTTGATTGTTTTAGTTGATCCCAAGCTGTGACAGGTTGCCTTCTTTCCTGACGTGTTTCGCTGCCTTTTGCATCCTGTCCATCGCATACATCTTCCTATTGTTTACTTTCACTTGACATTTAAGTGAGTCATTAAGGGCCGACCTAAAGATTTTTGGAGCCAAAGGTGAACTATGGCGCCTACCCTACCCCCACCCCCGGGCCCAATTAAGGCTTTGGGAGGTAAAGGGGCACTTAAGGTAATGGAGCCCACATAGATCTACAAAGGCACCCTGTCCTGTATGTGTGTATAATTAGTATGACCTTGTTAGGCTTAGCAGTAAACGACTTAGACTTGTATATATTTTATTGAAACAGTAGTATGAGAGTATAGACATTCCAGCTCAACCCAGTCTATAAACAGTATTAGATCAAAATAGCTGCTTCTGTTGAGACTGAAAACCCATGAAAAAGGTACTAGGAAACATAATTATGGTTTTAACACAGCACATTACCACATATGTTTCGTGCAAAAGAAAACCATTTGAAATTAAACTAGTTTATAGAAATAACAAAATTGCGATCTAACTATGAATCATGCCTAGTGGAAAGATTTTAACGTGACGCGGATTTTTTAAAATCAGATTATATAATAGTTCTACAAAGATCAAAATAGTGGCCGGGTCGAATTGTAGAAACACCATACGACGACTTTCATGATACTAGCATAAAAAATGGTATGTTCTAATCTAACAAAGAAAAAGATTGCTATATTTATGTCTAAGAAGAAGAAAAAAAAAACACCGCAGTGCTTGGTGTTATCATATATAAAATTAATTGTTCAGGTGGTGGTAATAATTATTTTCAAATATTTTACGGCTCATTCTGGGTTGATTGTAGGGTTAATGATGAGAAATTAAGAGAGATATTAACTAATTCTTACGATTTATTTAAATGTATCGTAGAAAGCCTTCCAGAGAAAAAGAAACAACAACTACAACCAAAAATATCTGAACCAACTGAGAAGTTACTTAATGAAGTAAAGGAAATAGAAAAATATTATAGATCACTCAACTATATCAAGGAACAAGTACAAAAGATTTATATAAAATATTAAGTGGTATGAAAGTATAGTGTTATGAGAATTATGGCTCACCCATGTCTAGAAACCTTTTTTTTTTCATCAGATAACACCCACTAATAAGAAAATAAATTAGGAAAAAAAGAATTTTTACCACCACTTGAACAATTATATATATATATATATATATATATATATATATATATATATATATATATAGACATCGAGCACTGCGGTTTTTTTTCTTAGACATGAACATAGCAATCTTTTTCTTTGTTAGATTAGAACATACCATTTGTATGCTAGTATCATGAAAGTCGCCGTATGGTGTTTCTACAATTCGACCCGGCCAGTATTTTGATCTACTGCTGAAGTACATGTAATTTTGTCCACCGCAACCGGGGGGGGGGGGGGGGCTCAAAACGTGGGGATGGGGGGGGGGGCTG
Source organism: Sinohyriopsis cumingii (assembly GCA_028554795.2). Taxonomy (NCBI): domain Eukaryota; kingdom Metazoa; phylum Mollusca; class Bivalvia; order Unionida; family Unionidae; genus Sinohyriopsis; species Sinohyriopsis cumingii. The sequence continues at coordinate 63,884,232 of CM068841.1, forward strand.
AGGCATGTGCACCCTGTTTCCTTCCATAGTTAAGAAATAGCACTTATGTCTAATTTGGCGCTCCTTAAAGCATCTGATTATCTTTATCTCCTTTGAGTACTAACTACCATTGGTGGTCATTGAGTACTAACTACCATTGGAGGTCACTGAGTACTAACTACCATTGGAGGTCATTGAGTACTAACTACCATTGGAGGTCATTGAGTACTAACTACCATTGGAGGTCATTGAGTACTAACTACCATTGGAGGTCATTGAGTACTAACTACCATTGGAGGTCATTGAATACTAACTACCATTGGAGGTGAACCTCATAAGTAAATATGTCTTTGGCAAGTTTTAGGATGCGATAAATGTTAACCATCGATTTTATAGAATATTAAAGTTATACTCCAGAATTGTATTCTTGCTGTATGAATTCACAAAAATCACATCTGAAGATGAATTTTAAAATGCAATCCTAAATAAGTAATTTCTTTTAAAGAAACGTTTGGTAATAGTTGCAGAACATAAGGTGCAAAACAGTTCATTTTATATTGCTTAAATTCTATGTGAATATGAAGGAACATATTTTAAACTAGAATAGTTTTTTTTCCTAAAACCGCGAGAGTGATCATTCGGTAGAGGAGCAATACATTCTACCCCACATTCCCTTTCCTACAAAATTTTATTATGGGGCCCCCTCCCAATAAAATCAAATTGTTTGATAGGACATTTTGGCCCACACTGGGTCTGAGCCACTCTCCCGTATTTGCAGGGGTTGTTTGGGTAGTTGCTACATCACTGGGATCAATACATAGCGGACGTAATACGCTTGCATTCTTCGATATTTTTTTTTCTGCTCTTCAAAACTACCTTCAGAGATGCAACGAATAATCAGATAATTACATATATAGATATGTATATCTTCTGAAAATTGTATCGAAAGCTAAAATGGTATTTTATTGACAACACAGTTTAATTTGATTCGTCATCACCATACAGTTGGGATACAGAATTTCAGCGGCAACCATTATCAGCATTTGAACCTGTCTCTATGGATTTAAAACGTACAATCGTAATGAAGAGTGTACCAAAGTCACGTGAACTTGATCCAATTCCAACATCACTGCTGCTTGAGTGCTTAGATCCAGTATTGTCTTTCACTAACTGATGTTATTAATACTTATCTCTCATCCGGGGAATTCACATAATTTTTCAAAACAGCCATTGTAAAGCCTCTGCTGAAGAAACCAACACTCGACCATAACGATTTAAAGAACTACCGCCCAGTTTCTAATCTCCCATTCATATAAAAAAATCTTAGAAAAGGTTGTTCTATCCCAAATTGTATCTCATCTGAATTCAAACAGTCTTTTTAACAATGTACAATCTGCATATCTTCCTTGCCACAGTACTGAAAGTACTTTTCCAAAAATAATTAATGACATTCTCTCTGCTTTGGATAGCGGAAAGATTACAGCCCTCACATTCCTTGATTTGTCTGCAGCATTTGACAAAATGAACTATGGTATATTACTTCACCGCCTCCAGCATGTATTTGGCATTCGTGATACAGCCTTACTATGGGTCAAGTCCTACTTGGTCAACAGGACACTACTTGTGTCTGCAAATGAAATACACTCCAGCCCAGTTAATCTATGTTGTGGTGTTCCACAGGGGTCTGTTCATGGGCCTATTCTCTTCATTATATACACTCAGCCGCTCTCAAGTGTCATAGATCAGCATCCAGTGTTGCACCAATTGTACGCTGACGACACCCAAATATACAAATCTAGCCACCCAATTGAAGTTGATGCTACCATCCAACGTGTAGAGAGGTGCATTTCTGATGTGAAATCATGGATGACATGTAACAAGCTGCAGATGAATGATGATAAACTGAGGCCATTCTGATCACAACACAAAGACTTTCTCATTCACATCCTTTACCTCAAACAATAAATATCAGCAACACCAACATTAAATTCGCACAATCAGTACGAAACCTAGGTGTTACTCTGGACAGTACTCTCACATTGCACCAACATGTCATGAACATATGCAAGGCTGCATATCTTGAGCTGAGACGCATCAGCTCCATTTGCAAATATCTTTCAGTTGATGCCACTAAAATACTTGTATGTTCATTAGTACTTTCAAGACTGGACTATTGTAATTCAATTATGTCTGGTTCATCTCAATATCTAGTTTAGAAACTTCAAAAAGTTCAAAACACAGCTGCTCTGATCATACTTAGAGTACCACGATCAGAGCACACCTCCCCGCTGCTCTGTACCCTACGCTGGCTATCCATTCGATCCAGAATCAAACACAAAATTTGTTCTCTGCGCTATGTTTCACTGACGGACTCCAGTCCAACATACCTATCCGACCTCACCCATGTGTACACACCAGCAAGATACTTACGCTCCTCTTCTGACAATCGTATACTCTTTATTCCCACTTTGAAAAGAAAGTCATATGACAGCGTTCTTTTGCATACCAGGCCCCAGCAACGTGGAATGAATTGTCCACTGAACTTAGACACAAAGACATAGTGAGCCCATTAAAGAGTGCTCTTAAAACTCACTTATTTCGACTGCAAGAACAAACTTAAAGACCTAATAATGTTCCCTGCCTTAAATATTTACAGCATGTTTTTATGTTTTCTAATTTCATGGTGTTTGTTTTCTGTACTTATATCATCATATATGTTGTTTTTTTATGTTATAGGTGTTGTCTAATGTTGTAAAGCGCTTAGAACTTCTAAAGATTATACGCTATATAAAGTCCTCATTATTATTATTATTATTATTATTTATGCACCACATTTTTTTGTTAGAACCTTGCTGTTCTATGTACTTGCACTACCATTTTTACGATGTAATAGTTTGAAATGGAACACAAATCATTGAACAAGTTTCCCTTTAATAGTAGTTACATATACATTCATTCCATTCGAAAGGATGTCGGGCGAATTTAAATCGATAACTTTTCTTGTGAGCAATCGAATACGTTTCATTTGCATTGTTAACGTTCCGGATGGAACTACCCTGTATACCATTTCGAGTTCCCTCCTCGTGGCCAATCATATAACAAAAAGAAATGGGATTAAGAGCAGTTTCTAATTTGCTCGCTAGTTTATGGGGATAATACGGAAAGCAAATGTCATTATTTAGCAAACAATGCGGTTGTATGCGAAGTTTTTTTTTTTATTGTTTAGGTTAATCAAAAATAGATTCTCAGTTTGATAGTCTTTCAAGCTATTGGTCACGGGAGTGGTCATGGAGGCAGTGGTAATGGTGCTAGTGAATTTTTATATTGGGATGGTTGATAGATGATTGGTTAAAGTTTTTCTTTAATCGATTGGCTGGTTTCGTTGATTTCAAATGTGACTATGTTTTCCAAACTAAATGGTTAAATATATTTCATTTCCTCATTTTTTAGATAAAATTTCGCCTGTGCTTTCTTAAAGATTAGTAGACGTTTTAAACGCAACATTGTCACCCTCCTTCAGATGAACCATTGGCATCTATGCATACGTATCCACGTTGTCATTTTCAACGCATTGTGGAAAATAGAACTTTATTTAAAACGAACAATTATTAGGAGAAATATTACATACAGTGCTGTATCAAAAGTGAGTAGCCTCTGAGTAAAGTTTACGTCTCTAAGCAAAATCTGATTTAATATGGATATTCTGCAAGCCTTTTTTATGTGTGCACTAATGAACAGCTTGACTTTAGTATGAATTTCTAAATTTGTGGGGATTCCAATTTTTAGACCTCCCCGATGGTGTACATGAAACAATTGTTGTTGTTGTTGTTGTTGTTTAACGCCATTTTTCAGCATACGATAGGCTATACATCGCGGCCAGTATTAATGGTGGAGGAAGAACCCGGGAAATCCCCGTAAAGAACCACCGACCCTCGAGAAGCTATTAGCAAGCTTTCTCACATACCCACATTGGCCGAATCCGAGACTCGAACCGACGCAGACAGAGGTGAGATGGCAGTGATCCGTAACGGAGAGCGCTTTAGACCACTCGGCCACTCGGGGCACCGTACATAAAACAGCGTCTCTTGGTTTGGAGTTTACAGATGGTTAGAATCAGACGATAATTATGTTAACGGAGAGAGATTCTTGTGGTAGCAAATATGTCTGAAATAACTGGAATAGTATGTTCTAAAATTCAGAAACTTTTTAAAAGGTTTTAAGATGGGGATCCATAGAAAAGGAAATTAGCTGGTAGCTACAAAAGAAACAAACATTAAATAAACTACAGCGAACAACAAACAAAACAGTAATGAGCAAAGGGGGTGATCGGGAACTGCTTACCCTCTCATTCGTCCTGGTCATCGAGATGTTTTAAACAATCATTGCAGGACTTGCCGGTCAGTGTCATTGTGACCCAACTGGAGGGGACATTTTTACTTTGACAATTGTACTATCATATTTGATGAAAAGTTAATGTAAAGGAGTTTCCAAATATGGAATGGACCATCTAGGAGGAGATTTGTTGGGCTCATTTTTTAAAAATAGTGGATGGAGTTTAAATCTATTTACATTAGTGCTTTTCTTGACATTTAGGACACTTTCAATCGATCTTAACGAGAGGACATAACGAATCCATGCCCACAGCTGCAACGATAGACATAACGAATCAGTTACTAAGTATTAGATGTGCAAGTACCATTGTTTAATAATTTGTTTTATGAGATCCTGTTGAAATAACAATAACATCAGTTTTCCTCCTATTACGTCAAAAGCGGATGCTCACGTTTCTTTAGGTAATGTAGGTGGTGTGTTTAAAGTAACCACGTTTAAGTTGCCGAAAATAGATTGTCGGAGGAGAATAAGCATATGAAAAGTAATAAAATTATTTCGGACCTTGTGAACTACGAATTCTTGATGTATCTTTATACCATTTCCGCACGATATGATAGGTATAGCCTTCAAGTTTTCAGAAACAAATAATACTTCACCAAATTAAAAATGATGATTACAGACTTTAAAAGCACGAGAGATCAGTTAATTTAGTGTTGGTAAAATTCTAATTTTAATTTTATGTACAAAAAAGTGAAAGGCAATATTTATATTTTTTGGAAGGCATTTTAGGTATAGTCTGTGCTAGAATCATTCCTTGCAAAACGTTCCAATGCTTTAGTGAATTATACAATTATAATGTGTGTGTGTGTGTGTGTGTGTGTGTGTTTTCGTAATTTGGATTTTTAACGTAGCTTTAACAACTTTTCAGTCATATCGGTACGATGTCTACAGTGTAATAGTTTATAGTGACGTCTAGCACTGGGGCAGAAAACTGATAATTTGCAAGGAGGACAATACAAGATGGGGATAGGTTTGTACTAAAAGTGAAGATTTAAAAGAAATACTAATTAACAAAAATTATTTATTGAAGGTTTGGGACGTGTTAGAATTGTCAAAATGGTTCTTGCTTGAATTGTTCTGTAACAAAGTTATAATCTAAACAGGGTGATAACACTTCATTGTTAATCACACAAATAAATTCCTTATGCATTTGTGTTAAAACAGAAAACTTTTACAAAGACATGAAAGAGAACAAGGGACAACAACGAAGACAAAATTCGCAGCACGCTGCTAGAATACAGGTACGAATTTTATTGTACACAAATTTTAATTTAATGAAAGTATAAACTACCAGAAAATAAATGTAATGGATTCCTTACATACATGAGTTATATAACATTACTACAAATAAGCTTGGTTCAGTTATGTATGATGAAAAGCGATCTTAAGTAAACAAACAACATCTTACTATATGGTCATCACAAATGATCTTTAAGTCTGTAATCAGCACAAGGTCATTAAAAATGATCTTTAAGTTTGCAATCAGCACAAGGTCATTAAAATGCTCTTTAAGTATGTAATCAGCAAAAAGTCATTAAAAATGCTCTTCAAGTCTGTAATCAGCACAATGTCATTAAAAATGATCTTTAGGTCTGTAATCAGCACATGGTCATTACAAATGCTCTCTATGTCCGTAATCAAGCAGAATTAATACATTTACATGATGTTTGCTTTGTCTTAATTTGTCTACAGTTTCTACTTTATGAAATGATTTCCGTCAGAACTACTCTCTTGTTTTTTCTACAGTGTAACGCAACACGAAACCTGACGTTCTCCTAATTAACCTAATTCGAAATCTGATATTCTCAGAATTTAGCTAACACGAAACTTGATAGTCTCATAATTAACATAACACGAAACCTGATATTATCATCATTAACCTAATACGAAACCTGATATTTTCATTATTGTCACAAAATAGTTCATTACTTGTTTGTACAGTTACCCAAAATGTTGTTTGTTAATGTCAGCTTATGAAACTCATCCGAGTTAGGTTAGTTGTTCTCTTCTTAAGCACCATCATCTACTAGAAACATGGTATTACGCGTTGAAAAATATCATTAGGTATATTTAATTTTTTGTTTAATTTATTATCAAAATATGTAATAATTATTTTTTCATCTGTATGTAACCATTTTCTATTGAAAGTCTAGTTTACAAAAATGTCGGACAAACAAGTTTGGTTTTGAGGGTTTACTGACATTTTCAGCGCACGATATTTGGTGGAATAAGAACCCGGGATGAACCACAGACACAGAGGATGCTACTGCCAATCTTTCTCACATGCCCTTATGTGTGTGTGTGTGTGTGTGTGTGTGTGTGTGTGTGTGTGTGTGTGTGCAGAAATGATTGTTCTATAAAGGCGAGCGCCTCAGACAACTCTGCTAACCGGGGCAAAATTCAAGGAAGTACTTTGTTATATATATTTAATTTATATTTTGTACCTGACTTTTTTTCATGATTGTGAAGGGAGTTTTTGCCTACCTGACTTTAGTTTTGATTTTAAGTAGTAAACAAGATGTTGATCTCAAGAGTTAATGGACTTTTCCATTATAAATTTTAGTTTTCCAAACAGTCTTAAGTTCTAGGTCAAGTAGGTATCTCTTAAATTTTCACTTTGTAACTTAGAGATATAAAGTATATAAAATATTCGTTGATTTTACTAAACCTGTTGGCTTCGCTTCCATCTGTTATATAGTTTAAGACCAAAAGTGTGAAGAACTTATATTCGATTTGTGTAAAATTTTGCAAAAGAATATTTATTGTACAATGTCTGACACCGCTTACAGTCACGGTATGGGAGTCTTTTTAGTTCATTGTTTATTGCTAACGCTATTTGAAAATTAAAATATTATATATTTTTAGTTTGTTTCCTTTTAATATTATTTGTATGTCTGAAACAAAGTAACAACATTTTTATGCTTTTCTATTTATCTGCATGTTTCTATTGTTCGTCGAGCAGATACTTTGTTGTTTCTTTAAATAATTGCCTCATTTTGTGTCGTTAAGTTCAAAGAAAAATGTTGGGTAATACTTCTACAGTAATCACTATCCCACTATTGCTAGACTGATAAACGTGTCTGGACCATTTCCTTCATCATCCTTATCTAGTATCAATATTCATTTTAACTTGTTCTTTGTCATGCATTAGACCCACATAAAAAAAATTTCTCTCTTGTGACATAGTCGCAGAAGAAAGGATTTCCATTTATGTATGTACTATTAATGAACCGAGTCGTTGATTCTGAAGTAATCGTATCATACCGGACACATTTCTTTTTCTTCAAATTCGTAATCAGGCTTACAGCCCTCTATTACTCCAGAAGCATTTGCTAATATAATTGTAAATCTCAAATCCTGATGAAAATCAAAATGGTATGATGGACAGTTCTCTGCTAATATCTCAAAACTCAGATGGTAGTCTGCACTTTATCTTGTATAACATACACTGTAAAACTAGTGTCTGATATATTCTACACTGTAAGGCTTCTATACATGACGCGATCTTGATCTCAACGTTCTCATTTTTTCATTACTTTTTCACTAATGCTATCTTGCTCATTCTTGTGTTGTTGTACAGACATTAGTAGCTATAAATACTACTATAGTCATGTTTTTGGCGTTGTCGTTTAATTTGAAATATCGCTGCCACAAGAAACTATTACCTTTCTTTACAAATTTGAACTGAATTATTAACCACTGAGTTGATTGCATAGCCTTTCACCTTTAGATCAAATGTTCTGAAAGAATTACCTGGTACAAGCTAGGTATTAAGTACCGGCCTATGAATCACGTTTAACACCTTGTTTTATTGAATCTTGCTCTTGTAGACTTTGTATCTACCATACTCTGTCACATTTTATGCTAACCCTGTTTAATAATTATAAAACTACAAATCAATATAAACACTGATACCTATTAAAACTACAATACATATATCCGTAGAATTAGCTCGCTTATCATAGATCATCATCCAGTGTCTCACCAATTGTACACTGATGACACCCAAATATACAAATCTAGCCACCCAACTGAAGTTGATGCTACCATCCAAGGTGTAGAGAGATGCATTTCTGATGTGAAATCATGGATGACATGTAACAAGCTGCAGATGAATGATGATAAACTGAGGCCATTCTGATCACAACACTAAGACTTTCTCATTCACATCCTTTACCTCAAACAATAAATATCAGCAACACCAACATTAAATTCACACAATCAGTACGAAACCTAGGTGTTACTCTGGACAGTACTCTCACATTACACCAACATGTCATGAAAGGCTGCATATCTTGAGCTGAGACGCATGAGCTCCATTTGCAAATATCTTTCAGTTGATGCCACTAAAACACTTGTGTGTTCATTAGTACTTTCAAAACTGGTCTATTGTAACTCATTTATGTCTGGTTCATCTCAGTATCTGCTCCAGAAACTTCAAAAAGTTCAAAACACAGCTGCTCGGATCATACTTAGAGTACCACGATCAGAGCACACCTCCCCGCTGCTCTGTGCCCAACACTGGCTATCCATTCGATCCAGAATCAAACACAAAATTTGTTCTCTGTGCTACGTTTCACTGTCGGACCCTAGTCCAACATACCTATCCGACCTCACCCATGTGTACACACCAGCAAGATAATTACGCTCCTCTTCTGCCAATCGTACACTCATTATTCCCACTATGAAAACAAAGTCATATGGACAGCGTTCTTTTGCATACCAGGCCCCAGCAACGTGGAATGAATTGTCCACTGAACTTAGACACAAAGACACAGTGATCCCATTCAAGAGTGCTCTCAAAACTCACTTATTTCGACTGCAAGAACAAACTTAAAGACCTAATAATGTTTCCTACCTTAAATATTCTCAGCATGTTTTTTTTTCTTCTAGTTTCATGATGTTTGTTTCTGTAATCATATAATTATGCAAACTTACATCATGAACATACGAAGTATAAATGACTCCAAAAATCGGAATGAATCTGATTGCTTAATTCTCTTCTTGTATACATCGTATAATGTGACTGTATTTCGCAAAAGACCCGAAGTGACCGAATACACCACTCATTTTGCGTCGACTTGGCTTATTCATGTGACCTAGCCCAATTAACTGGAAATTACAGAATTATTCTAGAAACGTCGAAACCCCATCAGCTACTGAGAAATTGAGCCAGAAGTGCCATTTAAGTCTTACTGTTAAGATAATTCGTAAAAATTGTCAAGACATACATAAACATCTAGTATAGATCCTATGCATTATTACGCTCGTAACAGATTCAAATCACGTTGGGAAAATTAACTTAAGATATTCTGTAAACATTACAGCCATGAATACAAATTATAAAATATATACATAATTATGTACAAGGAGTTACAAAAATATAGATATACATAAAAAGAGTGTCATTAAAAATTATTAAACTATTTGTTAATTTTGTGCTTTGGCACTTTAACCGCTTTGCTTTGTTTCGTTTTCTCTTTTTCTTTAGTTTTTTTTTTTGTTGTTGTTTTTGTGTTTTTTTTTCTGGTGTATGTGTTGGAGGGGGGGTACTGTAGACCTTGTAGGATTTGCATTTTATAGTCAGCCATTTAGAAATATGCATATGATAGAAATGACATTATAATTCAGAGGGAACATTCGATTTAACATACATTTAAAGTCAAGTACTGGGGAGTAAACCTACTGCTTTTTAACAGAACAACTGTTCGGAACGTTTACTTCGGTATAATACTTTAGTTCCGATCTCAGCACGTGATTTTTAATATTATATACTTCATATAATATTTATTTTTTAAAGCTTTAATGCATGTGATTTTGCGATGAAACTGTTTTGGTGGTCTTTTTAAACAAATTTGGAAATGGGGCGGTATTTGTTTATTTTTATTTCTTCTTGTTATGGAGTTTAAACCATTTTGGCCTCTAGCGAGTCTATGTGGCGCTAGAGACTAGGTACGGTAGGTATTAAAGTCTCCGGTAGTGCCAAAATCGGAAAAGGGTTTGGAAGGATATAACTGGAGAGTCGGTTCAAAGGCTCAACCAATTTTTATGTTGATTGTTTTTGTTCTAGTGTCTAAAAATAAACTATAATTGACTTGATTGTAAGCGCCATTGCTTACAAATGGTAATGTTTGCTTCGTCTTTTCTTTTCTGCTTTTTAACTTTTACTTAAAATCAAACTTGGCTTTATAGAGCATGGTTTGCCGCGACACTGGAGGAATTGACAAAGATGAGGTCATAGACTTATAAAGCTATAATATCCTTGAACACCGTTACTAAACTTGGAAAACACTCAGCGCATGTACCATGTTGAGAAATTTAGTTAATTCGCTTTGAAATATCTGTCTTTTCTCAATTCTTATTTTACGTTGATTTATTTATTTTAGTTTCATTATTTCTTTTTTTTTAGTTTGAAGGAAGAAGATTGCATTAATTAATAACTTTATTGTACTGAAGTCTATTTACGAAGAATTTTATATCATTCAACAGGAACATGTTTTCGAGGGATAGGTGTGCTTTTTTTGTTGAAACTCAGGAAAACCTACACACATTTCAAGATGCAAAATTATCCGGATATTGTGTGAAGCCACCTGACATAATTGTTATTTTATTATGATTTACAATTTGTAATGTTATAAAGAACTATTAAGATCGCTCTTTATAGACACGGATATCCTGGAACGCTGCATTATGCGGTGTTTAATAAGTTATCGGTACATATTAAAACCATTTTGCTGCATGGTTAAAACTTGTAAAGTTTCTATGACTTCCCCTCCATGGATTCCTATATAACAAAATTTCTGTCCATCCGTAAATGTAAATAAAACTGCTTATGGCTGCTGACCCAGATTACCGTACCATGTGGGAACAATTCTATATTGCAGTATTTGCCTAACTTCATTATGGTCATACGCACATGTTATAATCAACATAAATTTTAACTTATCAATAAGATGGAATATCCATGCTTACACTGGCTGAAAATCCATGATAAGAGCAGTAGAAATTAAAAATTAAAAAATATATATAACTTTGTCTGAATTTTAAATGCAGTGTGGCTAAGAAATCTAAATATACAAATAAATATGTTATTATTATTATTATTATTATTATTGAAATATTACTGATTTTAAAAATAAGCTTAACTATTAATGCTTTCCTATTTACGTAAGATAAGTAGGATCATAACAATGTTTTGTCAATTTTGGTTCATATTGGCTACCATGGAATTAAATTCCAAGCGTAACCTTGTAAGGGCATGTATGTTGCCATCAGTAGATGACCTATAATCATCAAACATGAGATAATATACTGAGTGTATTTTGTAATCAAGACCAATGCAGATATAGTAAATTTGACAAGAGTTTTATATATGATGATCAATGGAATATCATGCACTTTACAACAAAAGTGATATTCATTGTTTTTCAATGTAGAATTGCCAGAAATGTTGATATTTTTTAGGTAATTGTGCTCTGACAGAGTTGCCTCCTTCCTGGCTACAGCTTTACATCTTTGAACAACTCAGGGGTCCCGAGTGGTCTAAAGTGCTCACCGTTACGGATCACTGCCATCTCACCTGTCTGCGTGAGTTTGAGTCTCAGCCTCAGCTAACGTTGGTACGTGAGAAGGCCTGCCAGTAGCTTCTCGTGGGTCGGTGGTTCTTCCCAGGGTTCTTCCTCCACTAATTACACTGGCCACCACTATAGCCTATCTTGTGCTGAAAAATGGCGTTAAACCCTACAACAACAACAACTTTAAATAACTGATAGATGGCGCGTGTACAAAATTATTTGGGAAATCTTGTTTGTCGCAATAATACAGTGCACACAATAATACATCACTGGAAGTATAAATGGAACACACAAATGTAATTAAAGTTGAGATCCATGAATAACAACAGTAGAAATAAACAAATTATTAATCAGCTTTATATGAATTTTAAATGCAATGTTTGCAAAGAAAGATATATATATATATTTATATACCATCATGTCAGCCAATTCTGCACAATGATGTGTCATTTCTGTAAACATTGGATTATATGTTATTTTTGTTCAAAAATCCATTTTGTATCAAGAAAGAATTGATTGTACTCAAAGGAAAGTAATATGCATAAAGTATACAAAAATATCCCACATTTTGACTTGAATTGCATATGAAAATGTGATTTATAAATGTTGGCATGAAGACCCACTTCATGACCTTAATAAACTGATAACCAAGAAAATCCGATTTACTATGTATCTTTTAGAATCATACAAAAAGTAAATTATATAAAAGATGGAAATGTATACCTTTAAACAATACTGCATTTTAATCCAAGTTTCCAATTTTGCAAGAAGTTGTCCCACGTGTACAAAATCGTCTGCTACCCAACTTGTCAACTTGCTGCTAGAATGTAAATTCTCAAGAAATTCCCTGGTGTATAGACTGTTTCTAAATTCTTTAGTAATTGTCCCCATCAGTAAGACATTGTAAACACATTGCATCCTATTCATTTTATAAAATGTTGAACTTTACTAACTTTTTTACAAGATACGTTTAGTTTGCTTAATATCCCTTGCCGTTTATTGTCATCATCACCATGTTTACAAGGTATGCTGTTCACTATTTATGTTATCGATAGTATAATTTCTCTCTAATTTTTTTTATTGAAAATCATGCTGGAATTAATTGGTACTTCTTAATTTTGATGTATCAGCTTTGTGATATATTATTATTTTTCAGATTTACATGGTTTTTGGATGTTGATTTAATAAAGCAAGATGTCAGGATCCAGCAGCAAAATTGATAACAAACTAATGAGAAATCTCACCTACCTTAAAAGTCGAGCTCTTGATGTTAAATTTGATCTTGATGGAACAGACTACATACCTAAAGAAAACATTGGCATTGGAGCCTATGGGGTTGTATGTTCAGCCATACACCAAAAATCCAACGACAGAGTTGCAATCAAGAAAATTCCATTCGTGTTTGATGTTAAAGATGTAGCTAAAAGAACTTACAGGGAAGTTAAAATTTTGAAGCATTTTAAACATGACAATATTATACGTATTCGTGAAATACTGAAACCTAAGGAAGACATGAAGGATTTCAGAGATATTTATGTTGTTTTTGACCTAATGGAGAGTGATCTACATAGAATTATTTATTCCAAGCAAGAATTATCAGAGGAACATGTGCGATATTTTCTCTATCAAATTCTGAGAGGTTTAAAATACATTCATTCCGCTAATGTTATTCATCGAGACCTTAAACCGAGCAATTTACTGGTGAATGAGGACTGTCAACTTCGGATTGGAGATTTTGGTAATTTTACATTTTCATCCTTTCACCATATTGAAATTTCAGACATAATAGAATGTATAGATTTTGGAGTAAAAGTATCTGGAAGATGATGCTTTTCGTTACAGTGAAACACAAGTCTCAAAAGACCACAAACTTTATTTCTTCACATGCTGGTAATTTTTATAGTGAGCAGAGCTTTAGTGTTCTGATCTCATTACATAACCAGCGAGTTTGATCATCTAACCAAGAAGTCTTTAGGGAATCAGATTTGATCAAACTCACTTGAGCTGGGTTTCCATGCTACCAGTTTTATCTATATTTAATTTGTATTGTTTGTTTGTTTGGATTTTTTTATTTCATTATATGCTGTGGATAATGTAAAATTGTATCCAGTTGCTGACCTTCTCCAAAATCAGTCACAGTTTTGTAAACAACATTGTTTACCTTTTTTCTGAGTGAAGTATACATATTAGGATCATTATCTTAAGCTGAGTCAATGACAGTTGTATTTTTTACCTAGCTAAACCTGGTCTACATGATGATTGTCATATGCTGTGTTGTGGTTATATTTAAACACCTTCTAATTATAACTTTAATTCTTCAAGAACAGTGAATATTTGACCCTCATCTGGGTTTTCATTTTGTCTTAGATTTTTATGTAAATCTTGTTTATCTTAAAATTAGACATTCCTGCAATAACCTGTACGCATTTATCATTTATATTCATTTTTATCCTTGTTAAAAAAAATGTATTCTTGTATTGAGATTTTGATTTGGGTGAAATTATTTATTATTCTCTGGATATACAGTGTGCTGTATAATATTCTTGGAAATTGTCCTTAAATGGAATTTTAGTGAATTTATACAAAGAAACTTCGAATTATATTACTGTGATTCAACAAAAAGCTGTTGGCACATCAATTCAGGCCATTGGTACATTAGAGACTACTGGCCACTAAAGGCACATCATCATCTTTAGTATTGCAAATTATTTTGGATAGCACTAAAGATTAATCCGGACTTTATTCATTTGGAATGGTGTAAGTAACTCTTGGATTTTTCGGGATTTAATTTGCAATATAGTGCTATTTTTTACATTTAGATTTTTTTTTCTGTGGAAAAAAATATTTGTTGAATTTTTCAGAGCTTGTTTCTTTGTCACTTGTTTCTATTATTTTAAGACCATAGAGTCATAGTACCAGGAAGTTGAGAAAAAGTTGGGAGAAAATAGGTTTGGGATAAGCCCTTTAATTTTGCAAATATTGATCAAAGTCAGGAGGTAAAACAGAAGTTTCAGCTGCTACTTGATGAAGAATAGATTTATAATTGAACTGATTGTGAGTTAAATTCTTTGAGATCTTACCAGAATATTTGGAGGTTACAGAACTCTTCATATGGGTGAGGTATAATTGCAGTATGTCCCATTTTCTACTAAACATATTTGTAGAAATTCTGCTCCACAGTTTATACTTTGTACAAGGTTTGAGTTTTAAAGGAATAGAATTTCCCAGGTTTTCCTTGCTGCTTATCTTGGCCTTTAACAAAGAACCCAGTACACTGTATGTCTTTGGTATTGTTAAAATAACTTTGATTCCATTTATTTTGGTGCACAATTGATGGGTGTAATTTGGGTTATAGAGTATACATCTTGGTCTTACTTCAGATGTGCATCTTTATATAGACTGCTAGCTCTACTTGGTAATGTTCACCTCCTGGACTTCAAAGGTTAGCTAAACTGCTAAAATTTGTTGCTTTTGACTAGATTAGTCTTATTTCTCAAGCATGTGCGAGCAGCCATATCAATCAGCTGTCTGCTTTAATGTGCTGCAGGACATTATTTCCTTAATACCACAAATAAAGAGATTTCAGTCACAGTACATGAAAGTAGCATAGAGGTGTGCCAACATTCTCGCCATTGTGCTTGTTTTAAGATGAAGACAGATTCACCTTACACATGCCCTGCTAAATACATACAAACTATGAAGTGAAACCAGTCAAGTGTGCATGTGATCAGATTGGTCCAGTAGAGTAGTTAGATCATCTAGTTAGCTCCATGTCAGTATTTTTTCTAAAAAGAAGGTATGAAGACCAGTTTAACATCACATTGTGCCCATAGATTGTCTGAAATATGTGATCTTATATAGCTTGATAAAAATAAAATAATTAAGTTTATTTTACCCAGTCTCCCTTTTGATCTGTAAAGTTAACAAATATGTATTGTTAGAAACTGTTGCTTTTTATTTGTTAGTTCCCACTGCTGGATAAGAAATTAACAAGGTTCTCATGTAATTATGACAGTCGACTTAAAATTTTCGCATCTGAATTAAAGAGGGCTTTACACATTTAAGGTGATTACACTGAAACTTAATTTTGTTTATAAAAAAAAATGCAAATTTCACTTTACAACTTCTTTAATCAATATTTATTTCTTAATGTTATTTACTGTTGGCATTTCCCAACAATTTCTTTGATTGACATTTCATTGGATAGCGTGTTATTTGTTGAGAAAATACTGCTGTTGAGGAAAGTTTTACAAAATAGATGCTTTCTTTTTGAAATGTGTAATTTCATGATGTCGATTCCAAGCTTCATTGTACTGCCACTCTCACGCTAAAATGAGGAACATAACAAGCTTTCATTTACCAGTAACAGTTGTGATTGCAATAATTTAACGTTAGATGAGTGAGACTAGTTTTTGTTGTGCAATTTTATATTGGAAAAAAACATGGGATCCATGCCTCCCTCTGCAGTGTAAGCAATTTTGCAAAGCATCGTGGCACATTAAAATGAGGGAACTGAGTGTATCATGATGACCATGAACTCTAATTTTAAGTAGGATGATCAAAATAATTAGTGCATAGAATTGCCAGAATACTTGCTTATACCTCAAGCATGTTATCAAAGAACTGTAACCAGACTGGAGATACATGTAAAAAAAAAAAAGGCTGACAGGGAGTGTTAGACTCCAATTCTGATGCTATAAGGAAATAATGAAAGTCAGAATTGTTACATGTCTTGATATAATTAGATGGTTTCTGCGTAGTTTGAATTTTATGTTTTAAAATATCTAATCTCTGTTAAGAGATAAAAGACATTGCTAACTGAGATTACATATATTTAAAGACTCTGCGGTCTTAAACTAATTACCTCTACAGAAAAAAGCAAAAGCAATAAGTTTTGTAAAACTTAACAAATAATTAAATTCTCTACGTTATAAAATGAAAATTTAAGAGGAACTTACAGTAATATGAATTAAATCCAAAATAATTCTATAAAGTTATACACATGTCCAAAGAAAGAATCAAGTGTTCTGATGAATTTCATGTCCTCAAATGTACTGATGTGCCAACAGTCTTCATGTATCATAATAGAATTGTTTAGAATTCCTTGAATAAATTCACAATAATCCCAGAATAATATTTTACTCCAGAACGAGTGAGCACTTTGTAATTCCAGTGAATAACCCAAACAAATTTTTCCTTGCAAATTATATCTGAACACAGTATTAAACACATCTGCAGACTGATATTAAAACAAGAACCTAGGAAATAGGAATTAATTGTCCATGACTTGGTTCTTATATACAGCCCCATAACCCGACATCATTATATTTTACTACTTGATTTGTGACTTATGTCACAATATCCCACATCACAAAAGAACCCACCTGACTGATATAAACATATTATAACATGAAAATGACTAAAACTCCCAAGACAAGAACAATAACAACAAGTAAAACTATGGGTATTGCTCTGATGATAGCAGGGGTGAGGGTGGAATCTGTATACAAGCGTGGATTAAATGAGAACTTACAGAAGTAAATAAACTCACCTTTGTTCACAGAAGAGTACAGATATAAATTGGTCTTCCCAACTGAAAGAACTTTATCCAACCACAGCATATTTATGCAGTAAATGTGCAATGCAAGCCTGACTCAAACAGAGATTTGTCTTCTGTACAGTCTTATGTTCCAAATCAAATACTGCAAATATCCGGCCACAAATACATTACAGTAAATATGTGTATTTCAGCATCCAGTAATCTTTTCACAGAAATATCGCAACAATGTAATGTTAAGATCTGATGTAGAATTTCAAGGTAAACGCTGACAACTGTGTTGTGTAGGCCAAATCAAACCAGTACAGGGCACGGAATCAAACAATGTGACATCACACGCAAACGATTTTGTCTTGTAAAATGTTCTGTTGATTTGTATGGATGCTTATTCCTTGATTTATAGTTTGCAAAAATGTATAATGTACTTTTGCTATTTCAGCTTTGTTTGAGACTTTATTTTATGCACAACAAATGAAAGGTACAGCGTCTGTCAGAATGAATGAAATTATTCATTCATCTTTCTATCCAAATAATTTCTACTGCAAAAAAACCCAAAAAAAACTATGTGATAAAAAGAATCTCAAATGGGTAATGATTTAATATGAACTTTATGAAACTCTTTAAATAATGTCCAGCTTTGAAGACGTTAATTAACAAGTTTCATAAATTCAGTATTAAATCATTACCTATTTGATATCCTCTATTAATATATTGAGCACTGCAGTTGGTTAGTGGAGTTTAAAGTGTAAATATATATCAGAACTTCTATCTTGTTTTATAAACATGCCTTTTTACAATCTGTTAATCCATTAATTTTGTCTAATGCTTACAGGAATGGCCAGAGGTATCTCCTCATCACCAGAAGAACCGAATTTTTTCATGACACAGTATGTAGCAACACGCTGGTATCGTGCCCCAGAGATCATGCTGTCCCTTATTGAGTATGGAGTTGCAGTAGACATGTGGTCGATTGGCTGCATCTTTGCAGAGATGCTGGGACGCAGACACCTGTTTCCTGGTATTTCCATGGGATTAATGTATTTCTTTGCATGACTGAACTATATACTGATAACTATCTACCTTGTTTTTAGCTCTACTGGTCATAAACCTGAAGCGCTTATGTGATGATCTGTTATCCATCATCCATCCATTGTCTTTTGTCCATCTTGCATCTGTCCATTGTATAAGTTGTTACTCCTACTTCTGCTTAACTACCTGGTGGATTGCCATGAAACTTTACACACATTCATCCCATGTTTCTGGTTGATCATGGATGAAAATGGTGCTACTCACTTATCCAGTGTGGCCACCACAGTGGCCATTCTTGAAAATCTTGTTATCGCTATTTCTACTGAATGGATGATCATATCAACATGGGGTTTCCAACCTGAATATCTTATCTCAACACCTCCTCAAAGTTATATTGACATGGGGTTTTCCCCAAAAAGATGTCTGATATCTGGTTCATCATAAATGAATAGAATGCCCATGTGACATCAAGTATGGTCACCACACAGCAGCCATCTTGAAAACCTTGTTGTCGCTACTCTCCTGGAATGGATGGTCGTTTCAGCATTAGGTTTTCACTAAAAGACTTCTCTTTATGTCTAGTTGGTCCTAAATGAAAATGGTGCCAACCTGATGTCCAATATGGGTACCACAGTAGCCTTCTAGGAAAATCATTTTATTACTTCACCTCTTGATCAGAAGGTCATATTAACATGGGGTTTCTCCAAAAGACTTAACATCATGTCTACTTGGTCCTAAATGAAAATAGTGCTGATTTAGAATTTCATATGGTTTCCACAATGGCCATTATTAAAATCATGTTATCACTATTTCTACTGAATGAATGGTTATATCATCATGGAGTTTAAAATGAAAGACTTTTTGTAATACTTTGGTGATCTTAAATTAAAATAATGCTGATTGTTACGTGTCTAGGCTCTTACAAAAAGTAACAGGAAGAAAGTGACGACAACAAACTTTGTAAAATTTAGCAAATAATTTGTTTCCCTAGAATATCAAGTGAAAAATGAGAAAAAAGAACTTACAGTTTTACTAATCAAACCCAAAAATAATCCAAGAATTAAAAAATTGAAGTCCTAGTTAAAAAAGTCCATAATGAAACTGAGTTCAAGTCCCAATGAAATCCAAAATGGAAGACAATGACATCTGTTGTAACCTACAAAGTGCTGCAGTATCAACATTCTTTTGTTGAATAACAGAAAATATTATTCCAGATTTTGAGTTCTGTATAAATTTCAATAAATGTCCTTGTCCAAGAATCTGTGATGTCAGGCTGGTTCTAATGCTGCCTTTTAGACAATATCAAAATGTTATCCCTACTCCTCCTCAATGGAAAGTTATGTTGACATTGAATTTTCGCCAGAGGACTTTTTTTTTATAGGTCTAATGAGCAATTAGACATCATAAGAAGTTGTGTAGTGAAAAGTCAACATCAATATGGCTTTCCATAAAACTAAATGAAATTGATGCTGATGTGATAGATGATATTGCTGCCAGAGCAGAGCATCATGAAATCTTGTTAATGCAACTCCCGAATGGATGGTTATATCAAATTGGGGATTTTCACTAAAAGACTTCCTTTGATATCAAGTTGGTCCTAAATGAAAATGGGGCCAGTCTGATGCCAAGTTTGGCCACTACAGTAGCTGTTCTGAAAATCTTATTCTCTCTACTTCTCTTGAATGAAACATAATATTACCATGGGGTTTTCACCAGATGACTTGTTATGATATCTAGTTGGTCATAAATGATAATTTTTGCTGACCTAAATGACTTTGTATGATGTAGTATGATTGTAAATGAGAATGACGCCAAATGGACTTCTAATATGACTGCCACAATGCCCATTTTGAAAGTCTTGTTATCACTACTTCTCCTTGATGACTGGGCATGTTGACATTGTGCTTTCAGCAAAACACTTCTTATAATTTCTAGTTGGTACTAAATTGAAATGGCATCAGTCTGATGTCAAATATGGCCACCATGGCACCCATCTTGAAAATCTTGTTTTCTTTGATCCTTAAAAATGAAAAGTCATATCATCATGGAGTTTCCACCAGAAGACTTTTTTTTTTATGTCTTCTTGATCTTAAAAGGAAATGGTACCAAGCTGACATCCATTAACAGCTGCTGATTTGAAAATTTTGTTATTACTGAAAAATATCAAAGATGGTTTCAACACTGTGCACTTAAAAGGAAGTAATAGTTTTACCTTCAATTCCTAGAAATTCTTTTAAGCCAGTAGAGCATCAGTTCTCTTCCATTTTGTCTGAGAGAGAGGCATTGTTTTATTTTGTAATTAATATAGAATGAAACTCACTGTAAAAGTGTCTGAAATTTTCTTTTAAAACCTGCTGAATAAATTATTTAGACAACTAAGGATTAAATTGGAACATATAGGTTTCTTTCCTATTTATAAGTGAATTGCCACCTGGCATGTGAAGGTAGTATCGTAAAACTTCCCCCAGCATGTCATAGGTTTGGGTTGTCTCTAGGGATGTGCTGCATGTAAAACTTCCCCTGTATGTCACAGATTCGGGTTGTCCATAAGGATGTATAGCACATAAAACTTCCTTTGTATGTCACAGATTCGGGTTGTCCATACGGATGTATAGCACATAAAACTTCCTTTGTATGTCACAGATTCGGGTTGTCCATAAGGATGTATAGCACATAAAACTTCCTTTGTATGTCATATATGTGGATTGTCTGAGGATGTGCTGCGTGTGAAACATTTTGTATGCCACATATTTGACTTTTCTCTTGGAATGTGCTGTACATAACTTTCCCTCTCTGTCTCGGATTTGGGTTGTCTCCTGGAATGTGCTATACATAAACATCCCCTGTCTGTCACAGATTTGGGTTGTCTTTTAGCATGTACAGAATATAAACTTCCCAATATGTCACAGATTTGGTTGACTCTTTGGCTGTGCTGCACATAAGAACTTCCATTTCTTGAGCTGTACGTAACAGATTTGGGTTGTCTCCACTTTACATCACATATTTGGGTTGTCTCCCCTCTACAACACATATTTGGGTTGCCATAGATGTGCTACACATACAGCTGCCCTTGTATGTTATATATCTGAGATGACCTTTGGGATGTTCTGCATGTAAAACTTCCCTTATATGTCACAGTTTTGAGTTATTTCATGGGATGTGCTATCATGCAAAGGTGGATTCATGAAGTTTCCTATGTTTTTCACAGACATGGGTTGTCTTTTGGGATGTGCTGCACATAGAACAAATTGTTTTAGATTCAAAACTTTCTCCCAGCTTTGTTCCTTACTCCTGTCAGTATCACGTTTGCTCATTTCAGTTTTTTTTAAAAGAAAGGATTACATTAGTTCTCAAACAACAGCCAACTTTAATTTTTTTAAAAGATTAATTGGCATAAAATCTCATTATTTGTTGATCATAAAAAATTTTAATCATAAGTCTTTAAAGAATACAGCATACTGATTAAAGCTGGGAACATTTTATACCCATTACTTGTAACATAGTCATAAAGAGTGTACATTGAAGGTATACTTATTGTGCCGAATTTTACTTGAGTCATATTATTGTGATTTACATCCAAATGATTTTGTTTTCTTCAGGCAAGGACTACATATCTCAGCTCAAGCTCATCATAGGTATTGTCGGCTCACCTGCCCCTGAGCTTCTAAACCTATGCCAGTCCAATATGATAAGAAACTACTGTACAGGTAAGCTAGGTCATTCCAGTATGATTCAAGAATTCTTTACATATATCCTGTGTCAGTCCAGTATGATTAAAGAATACTGTACATGTAACCTCTGTCATTCCAATATGATTCAAGGATTCTTTACATGTAGCCTGTGTCAGTCCACTATGATTAAAGAATGCTGTACAGATAAGCAATGTTTGTCCAATATGATTCAAGAATACTGTACATGTAAGCAGTGCAAGTCAGATATGATTCAAGAATACTGTACAGGTAAGCAATGTCAGTCCAGTATGATTAAAATTACTATATAGGTTAGCAGTGATAATCCAGTATGATTCAAGAATACTGTTCAGTTAAGTGATGTCTGTATAGTTGGATTAAAGAATACTGCACAAAAGTAAGCAGTGTCAGTCTAGTATGATTAAACAATGCTATTCAGATAAGCTGTCAGGCCAGTACAGTTACAGCTAAGCGATGTTAGTCCTGCAAACCATGAAATCTGATGCCCATGAAAATGATTGTCATTTCTTGCAAAACCTATGCATCTTGAAAATCTTTTTATCGTTACTCCACCAGAATATTTGGCTATATTGACATAAGAGTGTCACTAAAAGACTTTTTATGATGATGGTCATAACTGAAAATGGTGTTGATCAGACATCCAATATGGCTACAACAGGGGCCATCTTGAAAATATTGTTATTGCTTCTCCTGAATAGAAAGTTATATGAGCATGGAGTTTCCATGAGAAAGACTTCTTATAGTGTCTTGTTGGTCTTAAATAAAACATGTGCCACTCCACTATCCACATCTTGAAAATCTTGTACCTTCTCTTCCTAGATGGAAAGTCATAACAACACTAGGTTATCACCAGAAGGCTTCCTATGAGGTGTAGTTGGTACTCAGTTAAAATGGTACCAGTCTAAATTCTGAATCCAGTATGGCCACCATGGCAGCCATCTTGAAAATTTTGTAATTGTTACTTCTCCAATGGAAAGTTGTATCGACATGGGGTTTTCACCAGAAGGCTAATTATGACATCTAGTTAGTCCTGAATGAAAATTATGCTGATATGACATTAAATACAGCTGCCACAATGAACATATTGAAAAATCTTTACACTGATTCTTCTGAATCAAATCAACATGGTATTTTCATGAAAAGCATTCCAGTATTATCTAACTTGTCCTAGATGAAAATGGTACCAATCTTGCATCTAAAATGGCTAATTTTAAAATCTGATCATTCAAGAATATCAGAGTTGTTTTCAGTCTCAGCACTTAAAAAGAAGAAAAGGTCATATCTTGAATTCCTGTAAATTCTCTTTTTTCTTAGAGTATAGCATCATTTCTTTATAGGGACTCTTATTTGGGTAATACCATATTTACTATATATATTAGGACATAATAAAATATTTAAAACATTCCTGTCCCAGAACTTGCGGTGAAACTTTTTCCACCTAGGTCATATGTCCCTAGACTTATGAAACAAAATCAGTTTGTATTGAATTTGTCCCTCTCCCCCGCCACACATTGTATTAAAATAGATAAATAAAACACTCATTTGATAAGAAAAAGAAATATCTAACGTTGTATTGTTATCATTTATTCCATTTTTTTCATCTTGAGCATTAAAGAATAAAATAAATCCACAAACTCTGTATATGTAGCGTGGGCTTCCATTCTGTAGCTTGTATCTCTTATGTTCGACAACAGACGACACATTGTTCATTGACACGAACATTGAGAAACAAATTGTGTTTGGTTGTGCTCAAAGGTTTGAATATATTATCTGACTGAAAACAAGATTCAACAAAATCGAAAACAAGAGGGAAATAATCGATATCTTGAAGACAACTGTCATTCACACATGACATTTTAATTTGGCACATAATAACCAAGGTTTAATTTTATCCAGGTCATCTATACGACAGTATCTCGCAAATAAAAATAATTATTTGAAAACACATTCACTTGAGTTCAAGTGACAATCTTCTTGCTAACACAAGTAACAAAAGTATCATTAAAGCAAGTTATTTCTGTGTATACTATTTACCTGCAGACATTAATGCTCGTTTGTATTAATTATAACTATAGATGCCAAGCATATAGAAGCCCGGGTGGTGAATAAACACAACTGTCAGTGAGCAGCAAACTCATTCTTTGAACTTACCGACAGGACATCAAGGACAAATGTTATTTTTATTACAAAGCAAGGTGACCTTGGAAACCAACTTTGAATCTTCAAAGTGTGCCGATTATTTATTTTTTTAATTTTTTTAATGAATTATTATTATTATTATACACAGATGGCCGAGATATGGAAGCTAACTTTTCACTGGTATTCATGAAAATTTTGAATATAAATTGAAACAATGGAACAAATTTTAAAGTGACACGATCTAGTGTTTCGTGCATGGACATCAATGACTCAACATTGCCCAAAAGATTTAGAGAAAATAAAATCATTTGATGAATTTGTGAAAGCCAGAAGAGAAGCAGATGATTTTGCCAAAAATCTGATATGGATGAAATTCTAGTGTACTTTGACCTCATTCCTGGACAAACTGACGATAAGATGGGGATCAAAAGCGTGAGAATTAGCATGACTGGTGCAGATTTTTAAAAAACAGTTACTTTAGTCCTTTGAGTTTCCGGGTTATATGGGTGCAGGAGAAGGGTTGTGTTGATGAGATAATGCTGCAGTTAATTGAAGAGTTTCGTCTCAAGTACACAGTTTTATATTTTTTTAAATAAAATTTCAGTGTTTTAAATAAAATTTCAGTTGGAGTGCATTTTTCGACTTGTAATTTTCAAATGATTTAAAAGGTGTCCCACAACTTCTGACTCAAAAAAATCTATGTGTTCCAGAACATACAGTGTGCAAAAAAATTACTTTTAAAATTAATTTAAGGTGTCCCAACATATATGGTAAATACATTGAACACAATATACCTAAATAACACCAACTATTTAATCAATTCATCCTTGGAAAAGCTAGGCATAGTTGAACTACATGATGTTTTTTAACAGTATGTGAGAAAAACAATGATTACAAAATCACATCCATGCTGAATGAGTGTTCTGGTTGTACATGCTTTATGAAGTGTTCTTTGTCCCATGCCCCAATGGGACAACCCCTGCAACTCTCTGGCTACCAGTTTTTTTCCCCTGGAACTCCTTGCATGCCCTAATTGTTTTGCCTAATGGACTTAATCTAATTATGAATATGATCTCTCATAGCAGTTTTTATATTAGAAAGTACTCAAATTTAAAATTTATACAGTTTTTTTTCTCCAAACTTGAATCATGGTTTCTTCTTCATATATGTTATCCAATCATAATGCATTAGGAATATATAACCTGTCTCACACATTCAACTCTGCCAGGCATGTTTTTAGCAATGAAAATAGTAAAAATCATCTGCCTACCTAGTTGGAAGTAAGATTTGAGCTTTCTCCCATTAAATAGAGGGATTGGTGCTAAATGACTATTTTAGACATTTGTTTGATATTAGCATACTGTTTACATTTAGTGCTTGATTGGTTTCACCTATATTAGCCTTTGTTTTGCTCTCTATATTTATAGGTGTCATTACTCTGGTCAGGACAAAGTACACATAATGCAAGGATTATAAAAGTCATAGACAAAATTGGAATACTGCTATTCAAAGGAAACAGAGAAACAGACATAATATTGCAGTAAAAAAAATGTTGAAACCAGTCTATTTAGTTTGAAAAATAACCATAACTGCTACAGAACTTTATCTAATTTGAATGACATAACATAAAATTAACTCTAATTTTATTTGCTTGAAATATACTCAAATCAGATGAAAATTTCATAAGGGTAAATGTTGAAATTAGACAAGATTTTATAATTTATAGCTCTTGGACCAAAGCAGGCTGTACCCTGGTCAACACTTTACCCAAAGGCCAGTAAAAAAGCCCTTAGTCTGCTGAATAAGATGTTGGTCCTTCATCCAAAGGAGCGTATTACAGTGGAACAGGCCCTGGTCCACCCTTACCTGAATAAGTACCATGATCCTGATGATGAACCAATATGCGTACCTGCATTTAACTTCGACTTTGAGAAGAAAGTAAGCCCTTATATCTTATTCAAACTTTTTAAAAGCATTTGAAGAAACTGATTCCATTTCTTCTTTTTTAATTCATCACATTCATGATGAGACACATTTACTTAAAGCACAGTGCAGTGCAGAATACTACAGTACAATATATCAACCACTTATGTGTTGTAAATACATTGAATCATAGTTCATATCACCAGTAATTCCTCTGACATGCTTAGAGTTTTAAGAGGTAAATTGTAATCAAGAGCACTTTGTCAATTTATAAGATTTATCTAGTTCTTGAAGGTATTTTAATATAGACACTTCTGCAGTTGTTGCAAATTACAGAGAATTTATATAAACCATACCACAGATCACACAAAAGCTGCAATTTTTAAATTCCCAATACATGATAAAATTGTGTTTATACAAACACATTTCCAAAAATGTCATATTTTAGGGGCGAGATGTTTTTTCACACTGTGATATATGCCTGTAACCTGTATAAACAATAAAGACATGATTCACATAGCTTCAAGCTTATGGAATACTATCATCCTCGAGTAGTTAATAGTTAATTGTCTTTTGGGGCAGTTATAAGGTAAAGTAAGTTAAGCAACAACAGTTACATATGTTACTCATTTGACTGCCAGTAGCTATGATGATTTGTGTTTCTGGTCCATTGAGCATTGCTGTGGATGAACCCATTGCATAGGTTAAGTACATGAAGTAGAACAACCCAATTCAAAAAAGTAGGTAAGTTGGAGGTGTATGTTGAAGAAAATATAACTGTCGAACTTCATTGCCTTGCATGAGGTTGTTGAGGTCATCTCTATCAAAGATCATCGGCAAGTAGGTGATTAAGTGCAAAGATTGTTGTAAGTTAGATTTTACTCCATACAATGAATCATGAAAAAGAAAAGTATTTTGATTTGGTAGTTGCAATGGTAAAATTAGCAGTAGTACCAAAAGTGTGATTCCTTTTTGAAGGCGAAGTGTCAGAAAGTAGCTGTCATCTACCATCATGAATGCCAAAATTTGACATGAACACTAGTGTAGGCTTTGCATGTTTGACAATCCCTCCCAGCAATTCAGATCCCAAAAGATCATTGTAGTGCTCATAAAACTAAATTGCATCTTTTGGAAGGTTCGAACAACAGTATCATCTGGTATTAAATTATTGCATAAACACTATTGAAACTTGTATCAAACTTCGAACCCATGATGGGTGCTAGGTATCAGAGGTCTAAGTTGCTCATCTTTACAGATCACTAACATTTCACCTCCATCCACATGGGTTCAAGTCTCAATTCAATCAACATGGATATGTGAGAAAACTTTCCAGCAGCTTACCATGGGTTGGTGGTCATCTTCCTGCATTCTTCCTCCACCAAATATAGTGGCCACCATGTATAACCTATAAATAGTGTTAAATTCCACAAACCTAGCCAGTCAGACCCTCCAAAGAACAGTCTACAGATTAATGCTGTACTCCACTGTCTAACAGTGACAGTTAGGAGTTATTCTTGCTATACTCTAATGTCTTACTAACAGTGACAATCAAAAATAAATAATGCTGTACTCCATTGTCTAACAGATTGACAGGAGTAATTCATGCTATACTCTACTGTCTAACAGATAGTGACAATTAGGAGTAATTCATGCTTTTCTCCATTGTCTAACAAATAGTGACAATCAGGAGTAAGTCATGACTGCATATAAATGATGGAAGGTGGATGCTAACTAAATAAGTCTACTGATTGGTTTTGTTACGTTCTGCTTGCTGACCCTCCCCTTTTGGGACCACGAAACTCACAATTTTTTTCGTCTCAGAAACCAACAGTCAGTTCTGGATGGTTGGCAAATATACTAATGTTTGCCAATTTTGTTCTTGTTTTTTTAAATTGTTGTTGTAGTATGGTTTAACGCCATTTTTCAGCACATGATAGGCTATACATGGCGGCCAGTATTAATGATGGAGGAAGAAGCTGGGAAAACCCTGGAAAGAACCACCGACCCACGAGAAGCTACTGGCAAGCTTTCTCACATACCCACATTGGCTGAATCCAAGACTCAAACCCATGCAGACAGAGGAGATGGCAGTGATCCATAACGAAGAGCACTTTAGACCACTCAGCCACTCTGGGACTTTTTTAAACAAATCATTTCCAATGTAAACAATCATCAAACTTTGATATGTTCGAAGTAATGTTGATTTTCATTCATTTGAAGGTATTTTAGTGTATCAGATAGCAAGATTGTTTAATTGTTAAATGAAAGTTTATTATTTTGCATTTTTCCATTTATGTGACATGAGTGGAAAGTTTGGAAAATAACAATATTTTTTCCAGCCCAGCAACTTTTTGATTTTGATCTTGTCCTAGATTTTGAGGTAAAAGTGCTTTTTCCAGCTACATAGCCTTCAGCTCTGTGAGTCATACACCAGAAGAGCTTATTCGATCGCCTTTCATCTGTCATCCTTTATCATACATTTGTTGTCACTACACCTAACCTACAAAAGGGACAGACATCAAACTCTGCCATCATTCATTCCAAGGTTTGGTTGCTTATTAATGAAAATGATGCCTGTCAGACATCTGTTGAAAATGTTATTATCACTACTACAGTTTGAACAGATGGTACTATCAACATTGAGCTTTCACTGCATTAAATATTTGACATCTAGTTGGTCCTAAATGAAATTAGACATTTTGATTTCTTGTGACGTCTAGCTGCTCCTAAATGTAAATGGTGCCCATTGGACATGCCCTCAGACATCCAATATGGGCCACCATAGCAGCCATTTAAAACATCTTGTTGTGCAAGTCATCCTGAATGGATGGTATTATTGATATAAAGGTTTTCACTGAAAGACTTCTTATGTTATCTAGTTTGACCTAAAATGAAAATGGTATGAATAAGACATCAGTATTACCACCATTTGAAAATCTTATTTTCACCCTTCTGGAACATATGTTGTATTAAAACAGTCTACATGTATTTGGTCCAAAATGAAATGGTGTCACAACTCCTTCTAAATGGATGGCGGTATCTGCATGTTCTTTTCACTAAAAACTTGAATTGTCTGCTTGGTACTAACTGATAATGGTTCCAAAGCTGTATGGGGATTTCACCATAAGACTTTTAATCACATCTGATTGGTCCTAACAGAAAATGATGCCAGTCTAACATACAGTTTAGCCAGCATGGTGTCTATGTTGAAAATCTAGTTATGGCAACTTCTCCTAAAGGATGTTATAGCAACATTAGTATTTTACTATATATAAAAAAACATTTTTATAATGCTTCGCTGTCTTAAATTAGAAATGTGCCAATCTCACATTCACTATCATAAAACATTCCTGTAGCTGCTACTTTTGAAAGGGTTGTCATAGTGAAATGAGGTATTCACTAAAAGATGTTTTGATGATATTGGTCCTAATGAAAAGTTACCAATCAGACCTGCAATATGGCCACCATAGTATCATCTCGAAAATCTTTTTATAGCTGCTACCTCATAACATTATTACATTTACCAGTTTTGTGGCAGTGGTGACAACCTCACAAATCATGTTATTACTACTTCTGATGAATGGATAGCAACTTTGGTTTTTAACTAAATGGCTTCCTATGATATCTAGTTGTTTCTGAATGAAAATAGTGCTGATCAGTCTACAGTATGGCTGCTTTGCTAGCTATATTGAATATTTTGTTACAGCTTCTTCTGATGAACAGATAGTCATGCAGGCATAGTGTTATCACAAAGCATTCTTATGATAATTTAGTTGGTCTTAAACCAAACCTCCAGTATGATGGCCATAGTGGATATCTTGACCATCTTAATGTGGCTAATTATCCAGAATAGATGGTCATATTGAAATGGGTTTTCATTGAAACATTATACCAGACATGTCAACCCTTACAGTTTTAACATAACGCTTGCCAAAATGGCCCCTAAATATGAATTTATGGAACTTGAACAAAAAATAAGAAAATACATTCATAGTAGTCAAATAAGAACATTGGCTTCTTAAGGTTTGAGTGCAGGAGTCAGGTTGTCATATCAGACTGGTAGAGTTGGTCAGGGAACTAGACTAATTTTATATAGGGTACCTCACATGCTTTAATTTGTGTTTGCTTTTATGTTAGAGCATAATCTAGAAATATCCAAGGAACAAAACATTTTGTAGGCAAAAATGACAATCGCCTCTTAAAGTCCAAACAGTCAGCACAGACTTACAAAAGCATATTCATCTAC
The DNA here is from genome assembly GCA_028554795.2 of Sinohyriopsis cumingii. Lineage (NCBI taxonomy): Eukaryota > Metazoa > Mollusca > Bivalvia > Unionida > Unionidae > Sinohyriopsis > Sinohyriopsis cumingii. The sequence continues at coordinate 63,914,781 of CM068841.1, forward strand.
ATGGCAGATGCTTGGGTAAAAAAAAGCAGCAACGGTGACAATTTCTTTATTGAACATCATGTCATGACAGTTTGAATATTGCCCATGGTGGGAGAATAGATTGGCACAGCCACGTGAATTAGAAGATATTTGGATTAATACGAGCTTAGAGAATGAAGTAATTAACCTCCATGAGGCTTTTAAGCATTGGTTAGAAAGCCAGACCTAATTGACGTTCTGATCAAGCCTTTTTTTTAGTCTTAAAATCAATGTCAGGGGTACTATCAAATTCAATGGAATGCAACTAAATATAAAATCTGGATAAAATTCACTTGTACATGTACAAAGTCAAAAATGTAAGCAAAGACAGTTGACTTAATGATCAAGCCAGTTGTCTTTGATAGTCAGCACTGTGATGTTTATTTTAAGGTCAATAGTCTTGACTTAGGATATAAGCTGTACTGGCTTGTAAGCATGATTACACAAATGAATGGATTTTTATCATTTAACTTAGTATGTGGATATATCTGAAGAATACCTTGACTGATATCACGTCAGTAAAATGGGGAGGGTGTGTCCCAAAAATATCAATACAATAATTATGTATCTATAATATAGATATATAGATTTAATCAAATTTAACATGTGGTTATATCTTGACATTGTCTGAGGCAAGTTCATTGACCTTCTATCCTTGATATCAGGTTCATAGTCAAAGGCCATGACAAATATGCAGTTTTAGGTAGGTATCTTGTGAACCTGTTAACTCAGACTTAACAAAATAGTTTTATTACCAAATTTAGTACGTCAGAGTTTATAAAATAAAATATCAGATTGTTTCAATACTCCAAAGTTAAACAGGAGATAGATACTTGGATTCCTGTAAATTCTTTTGGGCCAGTTGAGCATCAGTCTTTTCAAGGGATTCTTGCTGATCTAGATAAAGCATAAAAATCTGTACATGCTTTGCTATCATTTTAGGATATGGATAAAGATGAACTAAGGGAGGCAGTATACAAGGAAATAATGGACTACCACACCCCCAAGACTCCAACCTTTAGTTTTAATGCAGTTTTGCGGCCTGTTGCCAAAACTCCAGATGGTTCTCAGCCCTCCCATCCCAACCACCCCCTATCTCAGGGACTGGCTGAACAATCCTGTGTCAATGTACAGTCCGCTACAGAAAGTAAGGGGCAGGTAACCCATAATGATGCTGGATCTATTAAGAAGATGCCTCATCATGACCAGAGCGAGAATGATGAAGTATTTAACAGACCACTTAGTGCTAAGGGAGATGACAGTAATGTTCGCATAGATACATCACCTAATGTGCTAAGTGTTGATCCTAATGATGTAGAAATGCTAAGCGCCAAATCATTGGAAAGGAAGGATGATACAGCACCGGCCAAAGTCCTGTTAAAGGAAAACCGAGAGCCAGAAAACATCTTGGCTTCAAAACCTGAGTCAAATAAAAACAAGTCGGATCAGAACAAGACGATATCACAAGACACCAAGGCAATTATCAAGGCTGCTTTGTTAAAAGCATCACAGGAGAAAGAGAGACGAAGTGAGTGCATTATCAGAAATAATCTATTGCCAGTTCGGATACCAGTTTGTGTATTTCCGTTTTTAATTGATCAGTCTTTCTGATTTTTTGTAACATGTCAGTTGGAAAAGCATTTTTTTTTTTTTTATTTTATTTTTATTTTTGAGAATTTCTATTTTTAACTAACTTTCCAACCTGTCAGCACATTATAAATAAGAATACATCTACACTGCATGTAGGGAGCTGCATTAGCTTGGTTCTTAGAACATTGGACATGTAAACCAAAGATCACCACTTTAGTACCCACCTAGGCCAGCCAGGTCAGCTGCCTCAGTGTGTTTCTGGGAAATTCATTTAGTTCCCATTTCCTTGCCATGCCATAGCAAATAATGTATTAAATGTGCTTTAGAAACAAATCAACCAAACTATATTGTGTAATATTGCATGATTAGACAAGAAGAGAAAAAACATGAACATATGCAAATGATACAGAATTTTTAATAATTTCTTTTCGTGGCATTGTTTCTGTTTGGTTGAATATGATTCTGTGTAAACATTCCTATGGGATCTGCAGTGGCTCAGTGGATAGCATGCCAGACTCACAACCAAAAGGGTGCAGGTTTGAATCCTACCATTGGGCCAGTCTGGATCAGCCACTGTGGTGAGTCCTAGGACAAGGTTCTTTACGCTGATGCATTACTCCAATTGCCTCGGCGCTAAATAACCTACTTGTGTTGCTCTGCCATAAAGTTCAAAACTGACAAGATTCCTGATGAATAACATGTTGTAAACCTTCAGGTTCTTTGTCTGAGGAGAATAAGCCCAGACCAGTCACTGCGGCTGCCAGACAGAGAGAAAGAGAAGAGAAAAGGAGACAGAAGAAAGAAAAACACATGGAAAGACTAAAGAAACAGAAGGAAAGAAAAGGTAAAGTTTTATTTCATGAACATTTTTTTTATACTTTTACTAAAACAAATTTTCTTTCTCCATTCTGTGGCCAAATCTTTGGACCAGTTTCCTGTATTAAAAGAAGTTTGAAATGGCTTGTAACAGGAAGTTTAAATCTTTGGAGCAAGTTCTTGCATTCAAGAAGCTAATTTATAATTGCTTTAAGATCTACTTATAAGGAAGTACAGATCTTTAGAGGAGGTTCCTGTATGGAAGAAGTGGCTTTGAGCAGTGCTTAACAGTGGTATATGTGTTCATCTTTTCTTATTCTCCTTTTGTAGTACTGGGAGTTTTGTAAATGTTTGAGTGCATGAGTAGATAGGTGATTAGTATTGGTTTGTTTTTGTGGGTTTAACACCATTTTTCAGCACACGATAGGCTATACATGGCAGCCAGTATTACTGGTGGAGGAAGAACCCACGAAAACCACCAACTCACGAATGCTACTGGCAAGCTTTCTCACATACCTACATTGGCCGAATCCAAGACTCGAACCTACGCAGACAGAGGTGAGATGGCAGTGATCTGTAACGGAAAGCACTTTAGATGAGTCTGCCACTCAGGGCCCTGATTAGTGTTGGAGTGTAGGGCAGATGTTAATCATTGGAGTGTTATGGGCAGATAGGCTTTAAGTATAGGAGTGTATGAGCAGAATGGTGTTCTGTATAAGATTGTATGAGTAGATAGTATTCAGTGTAGAAGTTTATGAGCATATAAGTGTTCATTATAGAAGTGTGTGAGCAAAAGAGTGATCAGCAGAGGAGTGTATGTTCAGTTGAGTTATCAGTAGCTGCTCTGAATGAGCAGATGGGTGATCAGTAGAGGAGTGTATAGTCAGGTGAGTGATGAGTATCTCATTGTTTGAGCAGATGAGTGATCGGTAGAGGAGTGTATGGTCAGGTGAGTGATCAGTATCTGCTCTGTATTATACATGTATAGCATCTGTGCATTGTCATTATCATAATAGCATACATTATGTATATTATACATGTATAGCATCTGTGCATGATCATTTTCATAATAGCAAGCTCTGTATATATTATACATGTATAGCATCTGTGCATGATCATTTTCATAATAGCAAGCATTATGTATGTTATACATGTATAGCATCTGTTCATGATCATTATCATAATAGCAAGCATTATGTGTATTATACATGACATATTGTATAGCATCTGTGCATGATCATTATTATTACATTATCAAGCAAGGGGGCCGAGTGGTCAAAAGTGCTCTCCGTTATGGATCACTGCCATCTCCACCTCTGTCTGTGGGTCCAAGTCTCAGATTTGGCCAAAGTCTCAGATTCGGCCAATGTAGGTATGTGAGACAGCTTGCCAGTAGCTTCTAAAGGGTCAGTGGTTCTTTCCGGGGAATGCCATTTTTCAGTACATGATTGGCTATACATGGTGGCCAGTATTAATGGTGGAGGAAGAACCCGGGAAAACCCCAGAAAGTACCACCAACCCACGAGAACTACTGGCAAGCTTTCTCGCATACCCAAATTGGTCGAAACCGAGACTCGAACCCATGCAGACAGAGGTGAGATGGCAGTGATCCATAATGGAGAGTGCTTTAGACCACTCAGCCACTCAGGGCCCCCATGTAGTTGTAAGAATCATACAGAAGAAGGTTATCCACTAATTTAAGATGCAAAACAGATTCCCATATGAGAGTCATGTGATCACTTCTAGATGCTTTACATCACATACTCCCAGTACAGCCTCGATTACACTCTATAAATCACACACTAAGAATGAATAAAAAAAGAAGTTGTTTACTGATTCTGAATCAAGGTCAGGAACTAGGTCAGCATTAAGATACAAAGTTCTAATATTAGGTGTTTATGATAAAACAGGCAGGTCAAACTGATTTCTGGAAAATGTCAAATTCCAGTAAATAAAATTACATTACAATAGCATGTATTGGAATAATAATAAAAATTAAAACTAACAAACAAACCAATTAAATCAAATTTAAATTAAATCAATTATACATAACAATTGCCTTTATATGATTATATTCTATAATTCAGGGTCTGAGAATGAAGGAATGCTGTTAACTAATGCCGACAAAGAACTGTTACAAAGATGGATGATCATGCAGAAAACAAATGCACCTGTGAAGATAGCTCCAAAACCTGCAATAGCTTCCTATCCAGTCTTTCACCCAAATGCTAATGTTAATATTTCAAACCCTTCAGGAAACAATGTTGCTGACCAAAAAGGCCCAAGTCAAACACATGGACAGGTGATTGTTGGTCAGAACTGGAATATGCCAACATCATACCAAAATCAGACACTGCCTAATCCCAGTGTTCAGGGTGAAGGTCCGAACACAAGTCAAGGTCATTGTCAAGGTCATGGACAGTTTCAACATACACAAATTCAGTCAGGTCATCAATCAGAATTGTTTCAACAAGTGAGTGTTCCAAAGCTCCCTTCTATCACAGTTACCCAAATGCAGTCGATTCAAGACAGAAATAATTTAGAGTTCAGTCATAATGTAAATGAAGTGGCTGGTCAGTCTTTTAGTCAGCAACAGGATGGTACTAACATACATTTAAAAGATCAAAGTTTTGGTGATGGACAATTTCATGTTGATTTTTCTACAGTGAATCTGCATAATTTAAACTTTACATCAGTTGGAGATTTTACAACTTGTCATGATCATAACACAGATAGAGTGACAATCTCCACAGTTCACAACTCTTCACAGAGCAACTCCTACATCACTTCATCAGTTACAAGTACTGACACTAATGAAGATTTTCTCCAGCAATTATGTAGCCACACTTCTCCACAATCTTACCACCAGGTGTCACCAGCATCTCAAGAACATGTGTCACCCCAATCACATCATCAGCTATCACCAGTCCACAACAGGTTTCCAGTTCATGGTGGGTCCCCATCATATCTTGGAGAACACTCGGACAGCAGTCTGAACTCTACATTCAACACATCAGATTCAGTGCACAGTGATATTAATGCCAGTCAGTTTTTCTCATCTGTGTACCAGAGCCCAAGGACAGACAGTCGAGATCATCACAGCTCTTCCAACTCTAATTCAAACTCTCCCCCGTTAACAATCAACACCAAACAGGAGTCAATTCAAACTGCCCTCCACCGAACATTTACCCAGCCACAACCTGGACCTTCACAACCCAATCAGGATGACCTCCTGGCCCAAGGGGGTTCCCCACATGATTTGATTGCCCTTCTGTCTCAGCAGCTATCCAGGTCAAATGTGATGGATGACTTTCCACCATCGTTGACCTTGACACCAAGAGGTACAGGTGGTGGTTATGGTGTTGGCCTTGACCTCGACAATATCATGTTAGATGCACAAGATCAACAGGAAATGGAGGGGTAAGTCTTAAAATCTTTTCTGCTCTTCTTGCTCTATCTCATACATGGAGGCATTGAAATCCTAAGTTATTTGTGGGTCATAACATTGAACTTAAAAATGTTGGGATAAGCAGTGATGGGCAATAACACTCATGTTAAGTAAAACAATACATTCATTTTAAGTTTGTTTTATAGTTGCAGGTGTATTTGCGGTGTCTGTATTACATCATCTTTAATTTCCATCACAATTTTAAGCTTAATGTGTGCTTGTGTGTGTGTATGTGGATTTGCACATTACTTAAGTTGATGTCAGCTGCAAAACAGCAGTAGCAATCAATACTGATAGAACTTGCTTCTTTAACAACTCCTTTGACCCTACTAAGAGCTGAACTGTTTACTGTAAAATTTCTTTTAGATAGTATTCCAGATTTGTTTGGGTCTCAGTTTTGAATTATATTTTATGGTCCTTTTTTAAACAATAATTTCCAGCTGGTAATGACTCTCTCATCTCTCTCTCTCTCTCTCTCTTACTCGATCTTGAATCCTAATGTTCATGTATTGTGTATACATGAAAACTACATTTATTACTGTAGGTACTTTCTTACAAGTCAATTGAAACAGCAAACAACAAAGACCCTGATCTTCCATTACATAATTTGCCAGCGGAGCAGGGTCTACATTTTTTGCTCTTCTGATTGCTCCTAACAAACTGCATCTGCGTTATGCACCAGCAGATCTGATTCTGTTAGTTTTTATTTGGACTCGTCTTAGAGGCAAGTATATACAATGTTTGTATTTTAGGTAGTGTTAGTCTTAAACTTGATACATGATGTTTTACTGTCCCAAACAATATTTAATTCTGGCCTATTAGTGGAGCTACAATACAACTCATACAATACTGACAACAGGTCAGTGGAGCTACAGTACACATCATGCAATACTGACCTGTTAATGGAGCTACAGTACACATCATGCAATACTGACCTGTTAATTACAGTACACATCATGCAATACTGACCTTTTAATGGAGCTACAGTACACATCATACAATATTGTGATTTCCCATGCATGCAATTTAGTGATTTCCTATGCATCATCATGCAGGTGGAAAAGTTGTAATCAGTCCTACTGATCACCACTGTGGTAATACCAGGATGATTCTCTCTCCCACACATTGCCATGGTATACCATGGTGGGAAATGCCTCATGGGGCTTTGATATTTTGTTTGAATTACTGCTACAAACTGCTTTTATTGAGACAGTCCTATCAGTGATTTTCCTGCCATAGCACAATGGGAAATGGGTTACTGCTTACTAAATAATATTTTACCCTATCTATATTTCTTAGTTTATCTTAATCAAGTTTATCAGTATATAGATAAATACATCTGTATATGGAGTACTGAGCAGCAAGCAAATTTGCTTATATCAAGCTTGTGTTAGGCTTATATCAGGCTTGCATTAGGCATATATCAGGCTTGTATTAGACTTATATCCATCTTCTATTAGGGTTATATCAGACTTCGATTAGCCTTATATCAGACTTGTGTTGGGCTTATATGAGGCCTGTATTTGGCTTATATCGGGCTTGTGTTAGGCTTATATCAGGCCTACATTAGGCTAATATTAGGCTTATATCCATCTTCTGTTAAGCCTATATCTGACTTCGATTAGCCTTATATCAGACTTATGTTTGTCTTATATTAGACTTGGGTTAGTGTTATATCAGGCTTGTATTAGGCTTATATCAGGCTTGTATTAAGCTTTTGTTAGGTTTATATCAGACTTCTATTAGCCTTATATCAGGCTTGTGTTGGGGTTATATCAGACTTGTATTAGGTTTATATCAGGCTTTTTAGTGAAATTTGACCGATTATGTATCGCTTATAGATGTGGAGTGTCACAAGCATTTATGCACTCCCTGCCTGAAGGTGAAGGTCACAAAAAAGAAAAATGTAACTCTGACTTGTGTCCTTGTCCAGAAGACAACTTTTGAACTACATAGATATTTAATGGCTTTTACCAGTTATAGGTCATGACAAGACAGTGTGTCAAATACTATAACAATGCCACCTGCCACAAGGTCACAGTCACAGCAGGTGAAAATATAAATCAGTGACCTCTATCCATATATGTGTGTAACTTTTGAACCAGTGAAGATAAATTCTTAAGTGGGATTTACTTTCTGGTAATCATGTAAGTCCAGTAAAGATTAATAAATTTATTCCAAAGTCACCTTTGAAGTGGTGATTTATTTGCTGCTTGTGATATAAGTCCTGTAAAGATGAATAAAATCCTGATAAGTCACATCTGAAGTGGTGATTTACTTGATGGTTGTCATAATCAGTCCTGTAATGGTGAATAAAATCCTTTTCATTGTAATTTGCAAGAATGGCCACATTTCTTCATTTTTACATTGAAAAATACACCTTTTTCCTGGGATAAGGGGGTTTGACTTAATAAGACATTGGATCTGCCATGGAAAAATGCAGTCAGTATGTACTAGGTCATCTTTACAGGCCAAGGGTTGTCCGCATCAGCCCATGGAATATGTAACTTAAACTAGCCAAAACAGCATCTACTGCTCTGATATCTGATTGGTTGCAGCTGAGAGGAACTTAACCACACAGATTACTCTTTTCATTTACTTGGTAAAATCGTTGGGATAACCATAATTTTGTCAGTTGATGATACTGTACATATTACATGTACATGTATGTTTCTCCAGAAGAACCTGAAGTGGCTGAGTGGCGAGAAGCACGTGCCCTTGCCGATCACTGCCATTTCACCTCTGTCCATGTGGGATCGAATCTTGGGATAGACCTATGTGGGTATGCAAGAAAACTTGCCATTAGTTTTCCATGGGTTGATGGTTCTTAAAAGGGGTTTTCTCCAGGTTCTTCCTCTACCACTTTTACTTGCTGTCATGTATGGCCCATCATGTGCTGAAAAATGGCTTTAAGCCCACAACAACACGTTTCTCTTTTGATTCTTTATTGCAGAAATCATGGAATTGGCCATATATAATATCAGAATAGACCATATCATGAGTTCTGTGCTTGGTTAGCTAATTTCTATTGCTATGGGAAGTAACTCATTTAGGCACAAGAGGACACTTGTTCAAAACCCAGTTTTGGCCAGTTACTTGACAAAGGATAAGGTGAATCAATAAAGTTAGCCTTTTGAAGATGTTAGCTAACCTATATATATGAGTGCTTTAGAGATGTTTCCACTGTGACAAGTGGATTTAGCACTTCAGTGTAATCAAGCATTTGTTTATTTTGTGGGAATTTGTGGGAATCCCACATGTAGGTGAACTAGGTTACCACAACTGCTGGAAGGTGCATGAGAGTCCACGTAGTATAATGGGAATTCACAATCTCACATGAGCTGTACTATAGTTAAACAGATATTGCACAAACTAAATAACAATACTGATGCCCTTAAATGCTCAAATACAAGTCTTGCATCCCCCTAATGCACATTTGATAAATTGTTGGCAAAAAATGAAAAATATATATATAAAGGTAAAACCTGTTATAATGCGATGCTCACAGTCCAAAGAATAACGTCGCAGTATAAGCAGGATTGCGTTAAGAAATTTTTTTGAAAAACTTTCCCATAGAAAATGTGCATTGAAATTTCAATGTCATCAGTTTTAACCAACCTCTTGATAATATATCGTTTGTTGTGTTCACCAGGTTTCATCAGACATCAGATATACTTCTGTTTTGAATTGTATACATGTCAATGTGGCGGAAACTGTGCACAGTGAAGTTAGGGCAACATTAAACATAGTGCTGGTATTAAAAATCTACTAGGCATACAAATAATTGGCTTTTCTGAGAGCATGTATTAGGATATTTAAAGGAGAGGTCACCTTAAATTAAAAAAATGGGAGCCATGCTGCCATCATGTTATAAGCAAAATCACTTATAACGGGTTTTACCTTAGCGTGTGTGTGTCTATATATATATATATATATATATATATATATATATATATATATATATATATATATATATATATATGTATGTATGTAATATGTATGTTGGCATTCAGAAGGTCATGATGTCACACTGCATGAACATTTCAGCCAATGAATCATGGACATCACTGCCTCAGGTTTTAACATTCATCTAATAAGAAAGTGTGTTTTATCTTTCAGTAACAATCCAGAGCCTTCCCCTTTATCATCCTCAATACTGGCAGACTGGATGGAGGTAACAAGCCACTTGAACATAGACCTGGAAGCCTTGGAACAAGAGCTGCAGTCACCAATGGCCCTGTCTTACAATGACCTCAACATGTATTCTTCATGAGAATCCATATGACTGTATAGCTTGATAATTGGAAGCTAACAACCTTCAGTGAAGTGATGTATCAACTGAACATAAAGTTGGGGATTCTAGAAACTTTAGACTTAATGACCTGTCATACAGTGGCCTCTGCATGCACCCTGTCTGACTGGATGTACATTAACTTTGCAAGTCTCATGCTGTTCCCTGTGGGAGACATGGATATTTGCAGATATGATTGAGATTACAAGTCACTTAAGCGTCAGACTTGAAGCCCTGGAAGATTAGAGGCAGTCTTCCATGGTTTGGTCTTTAAATGTCTGTCTAAACATGTGCTCCTCTTGACAATCTGATACAGCACTTCCTGTCTCACTGTAATACACCCTGTTTGTCAGACTAACTACAGACCCTATTCTTTGATAACCTCAATTTGTGCATTATGTGAGAAACACTTTTAATATGCCTTCCATCTGGGCAGTGTCCTGAATACACATTTCTTTAAAGGTAGGAGACATGGTTTCTTGTAGTTTGGAGGGACATAACAATCAAACTTATCTGGAACCCTTTGAACAGAAGTGGCATTTCTTCCTTAGCCTGTCCTACAAGAATTTCAGCATGTTATCCTTTTAAAAAAACACAAACATTCATTATTTTCACTTTCAAAACACACAAACATTCATCCATTTTCACTTTCTTGGTATACATTTACCTATATTGATTATTCGCTCTACCAGTCATAGACAAGAGGAGCTGTTGCCATCTTGAAAATATTGTTATCACTATTCCTCCTGAATGGATTGTCCTATCAGCATGAGGTTTTCACTAAAAGACTTCTTATGATGTATAGTTGGTCCTAAAGAAATGGTGTCTATCTGTTGCCCAATATGGCCACCATGGCATCCATCTTGAAACTCTTGTTATCATTACTCTTCCAAAAAAGATGGCTATATCAGCTTGGATTTTTTATTAAAAGACATTGTATAATGTCTAGTTTAGTTCAAAATGAAAATGGTGAAAATCTGACATTCAGTATGGCTACCATAGCAGCCCTCTTGAAAGTCTTGTTATTGGTATTTCCCCAGAATGGATGGTCTTATCAGTATGGAGTATTAACATATTCAGTTGGTCTTAATGAAAAGGATCCCAATCTGATATATAATTTGACCACCACAAAATCTTATTGCTTTTCATCCAGAATCAATGGTCATGTTATCATGCACTGTATATATATATATATATATATATATATATATATATATATATATATATATATATATATATATATATATATACATATAACCATGCCATTGAACACAAACACACACACACGCACACACATGCATACATAAATGCAGATATACCATATATACTGGCTTTTAAGTCAACCTTTTTCACCAAATATTTTATTAATGCAGAGATGGGGTCATCTTATAAGCGAGACATACAAAATTGTTTTAAATCTGACTTTTCTTCCTTAGCTGTAAAGGCGAACTAACATTGTTTTCCCAGTTCCCAGTGTCTTAATTTAGTTGCTAATTCAGTAAATCTGACATTTATCCCTTAGCTGTAAAGGCGAACTAACATTGTTTTCCCAGTTCACAGTGTCTTAATTTAGCTGCTAATTCAGTAAATCTGACATTTATCCCTTAGAATGTAAAAACAGCACTGCTTTGTTTTCATTGATTGTGCAGTGTATTTGATACCTGTTGAATGTCATGTCGAGTCCCTTTCATCATACCACACAATTGACATCTATTGGTTCAGCTAAACTTAGGTACTTTAACCAATATGGGGAAAATAAACTAATTCATATGATAGAATATTTAAGTAATAAGTTATAGACTGTGCAGAGAAGAATAACAGTAGCACTGCAGAATGTAAATTTGGTGTTTCTGAGAAACAGATTTTTGACTGGCACCAGGAAAGGTCAGTTCTAGTTGATAGTGCCAGGCATCTGAAGACAATTTGAGTAATGGAAAGCCCTTATGCAAACTGGGAGTTTGGTTTCAGCAAGTGGGTTCTAGAGGAAGGTCAGAATTGGCATGCATTCTCCAGAAACATCATTAGATTGAAGGCCCTTTCCACTGTCAAAGCTAATGGTGATGATTGTTTTAAGGCTTCAGCTGGATGGTGTACACGATTTATGTGACTTGCACATGCACACCATGCTTGCATAGCCCAGAAAAATTGCAGGTCGATGTTAGGCAGAAAGTGGAAAGTATTTTAAAATTTGTTATCAATGTGAGGAAATACTGACTTTTATCTGCCACACATAGGAAATATGTTTCTTTTTTTATATGCTAGGAAAGTCAACAGTGATAAATTGGAGACAAAACAGTATCTATAAAGACTGAAGCCACTACTTGTCTTTAAATGCCAAGAGAAAAGTGTAACCATTAACCCTAAGGATGACCAGATAACACAGTTTGTTTGGCCTGGATTGAAAAGTAGATCAGGTGCATTGAAACAGTGCATTGCTTGTGTGTGACATGTTTCAGAAGCATTTGATGCAGTGTATAAAAAAAGTTGGAGTGACATTAAACAAATGAAGATTTGATCCCTGTCAGTGCCATGCATCGGTACTGCAAACATTAGTTGTTGCCTAAACACGAAGTTCAAGATAAATACTTGTAAACAGTGCCAAGTGGATTGTAGATGGGCCCAAAGAATTGACAAAGACAGGAAATGTGAAGCATCCAGGAATTGAGTTAGTATTACAGTGGGTGTGTAATGCATGGGAGGAAATTCCAAATGAAATGGTGTTCAAATCATTTAAGAAATGTGGTATTTACAATGCAATGGATGCAGCAAAAGATGCAAACTCTTATTTGATTTCATTGGAGACAAGACCAACAATGAAGCATTCAAAGGTGTCATTAATGATAATGAATCATTGTTGAATGATGAATCAAACAAGGAATCAGTCTGATGATGTTTACAATGAACAGATGACAATTGAGGAATTCAGAACTTTATTTGGTAACTCCAATGATTAAGATGAATTCTTGGGCTTTGGAATTCTTTGACTTTGAAATAGATGACATTAGACATTGACATTTAATGGATACTGTGAATCACAAAAGTTGGGACTTTCAGTTAGTTGTTTATTAAAAGACTTTTAGAATTAATATAATACAAGATATTGCGAATCGCATCATTCTGGACTGCCATTTTTATACCTGTATGTGGCCTAGAAACCAATGCATGGATTTATTTATATAAAAGGATTCAAAATGCTAAACAATAAGGATTTCATTGCATGAAGATGGACAAAATGTAAGTTTTCAGTTTCATTTGTACATATTCATCTCATACAAATTTGTTTATTCCAGGTTGGATTTAGACTTTATTTGTCCTCACTCTGTCTATCTATCTATCCAGTTTGAGTTTTTCCAAAGTGCAACTCTGATTCACTGATGACATGTCACCCCTTGCAGACAGATTTTAATTGCAAGAACACATCGACTTACAGGAGATTTTGAAGTGATATTAGCTTCTCGCATCCCTACAAACCTGAGGTAAACTTATTCATTCATCACAAGATAAATTTGTGTCAAGTAAAACAAGGAATAGTCTCCTTTTCATGCAACAAATCAGAACAAAACAATTGTTTTCAAACATTTTTACCCCTGCCCCCTTTAGAAACTTAAATGTTATCTCCCTGATAAAGACTAGTCTTCAGTGGATATGCTGCAGAAATAAAGGCAGCGACCATTGTAAACACTACAGCTTGGAAAAGGTGTGTTTCTAACACATAGCCATCCAATTTGGCATGTTTTACTTAACAGCTCAAATTATTACCCCGTCATTGATAATGGAGGTTTGGTAATTGTTCCTAATTAATCTGACCTCAACATGTTGTTGAAATGAATAATACTGTGGAAAATTGTCAAGTCTTGGATGTTCAGAGATTTTAATTTCCAACAAATGTATGTCAGTGCATGGACATCTACACATGTATCATACATTATGTTAAGAACTCCTGCAGAGGGAAAGTATCGGAACTTGTGCAGTCTTGTTTCACTTCAGTCAGGTATGAATGTGATTTTGTTGTAAAAAAAATTTGACGTATCTTTTGTCATATTATATTTTTACTGCCTTCAGAGTGCAATATCACTGACTAATTAACAAAGTATAATGCGCGAACAGCAACAGAAGTAAGGAATTGAATGTGTCTGTACATTCCAATAACACAGTATTGAGAAACAAAAAGATTCATTGTGCAAAATATACTCGGAATAGATATACTAGCAGTTTCTTTAGTTTTTGTTTCATTTTTAGTAGAGGATACCATAGGTTGCAGTAGAAACCAATAAAGCAGTTCAAGATAAATGTAGAGACCAGACTTATTTTTATCAACTGATTGATAGTACTACATACAAAACATGATAAATTATATCCATAAAATTGTTACCTCTCACACTGGCTTATTATTGGATTGGATTGTATTGTGTTGTATTGTATTGTATTGTATTGTTTTGTATTGTATATGACAGGAATTCATGCACTTGCCGAAAAATAGAATTGTATTGTTCCTTGGTTAAAGGAAATGATAAAGAAAATGGCATTACTCTATTGATAAGTCTTTTATTTACGTAAAGTCATTACATCATATTAGAGAAATGAAAATTTACCATCCGTCATTCTATCCATGGGGCAGGGGGAGAGAAAAAGCAATGAAAGGCATCCACATTTTTGTGTAGGAAGAATTTTAGAATCACATAAAGCCATTAAAGAGAGAGAGGGAGATGAGAAATCAATCCGTTATCTGACTTGTATTGACTGCAGATGAGAAATGACTTTTTTATCTCATATTTTACTCGTATTGATTGCAGATGATAAATCTCTCTCTCTCTCTCACACACAAACACACACACACACACAAATTACTGTAATCAATTGCACTTATCAAAAGAAATATCTTTCTACACGCTTCAGTAACAGTTTAAGTACTTTCTGACTTCAAACTTTCTGCAGCTACGGGCCACATCTTGCACACCAAGCCAAAACGACGTTTCTGCCATGAAAGTTTTTCATGATTCTGAATATGTCTGAAGAATTTTTCACGTTTTAGTTTCAGACATAACGCTAAAAGGATTAGTATTGCTAACCAGTTGTTTCTTTTTCGATGCGAGACATTGACATTTTTAGGCATTCTTTAGAATTAAAACACGTTAATTTTTACCAAGTGTAAATCTACACGTACAAACAGTGAGATTTTGGAAAAGTTTAAAAGTGTATAGAATATTAATAATGTACTAGACATTATAGCATCATGGAGGAAAAATAAAGAATGAATATTTCCGTCTGTGGGTGCAAACTCGTGACCTCATGGTCTGAAGTCGTGTGTGTGTGTGGGGGGGGTCATACTTCATCCACTTGACAACAGTAGCACAGTAACAGCTGAAAAGCTGTGTACCACATATAGAAACACACCAAATAATATTCAAATGAATAAGTTTGCAATTTTTGTCGCAATAGTAAAATGCTCCAGCAGCCACAAACAGGAAACTGCATACTTAAATATTTGCATGGAAATTATTATAAGAATTAGATATATGTTACGATTTTGTTTTAAGGCGCCGATTGAACAAATATATCGCATTCTGTAACCTTCTCGGCCCCTACCTCCTCTATGAACACACTGTTGTTGTATAAAGTTGGCTATCACATCTTTCGTGTGACTTTAAAACTGTTATTTAAGATAGTGGTCATTTAACTGCCACTTGACCTTGGCTCTCAGACGATTTTGTCTGGCCAATTACCAGGATAGCTACATTCCTATGATGTTGTAAAATTTGGAGTTTTTCAATATACTAAATGAGCGAAATAAAAAGAGTATCATCGACATTCTATATTATGCATCACTTGATACAGCTTTCATTGTATCATACATTATGTTGTGAAACGAAATTCTAGGAATTAAGATTGGACCATAATAGAAACTATCTTTTTCAGAAATGTTCAAGGTAATTGTGACATTAGGTGTGGAATATTATTTATTTTCTCAGAAATTGCGATCATAGCATTCGTTATGTCTTTAATCCGCTGACAGACTAGACGAAAGTACATCGTTGCTGAAATTTGACCTGGATCTGGCTATTTGCATTCTTAGTCACGTGACTACACAACTCTCGCAACCTACATGTCAATGTGACATAAAAGGTCATACAGTCACGCGATATCAACAATAAACAATTTCTAATTTCTAGAGGTGCTGTAGGAAAACAAATCTAACATATAAATGAAAGTCACGTAATTTTTGTAGAAAAATGAAAAAACAAACTTCTCAAAATATTTATTGTGAAAACAACGACCGAAGATCTGTAAATGTTGCAGCAATTTGAAGAAAACCAGATTCACTACGCAGAGAGCACATGTCAATGTGGTAGTCACGTGACACCAACAAAAACATCGCTGCCACGTGCTCGGTACTTCTTGAAAATGGTTTTCTCCACTCTGCTGGGATACCGACAGGTTTCTGGTCGTTATTCTCAGAATAAATATGTTGAGAATTAAGTGTGCGTTATATTTATTTACAAACATTAAGTGACTTCTATACAATATGTCCAAATTCTATGTACAACAACTTTGGAAATTTATTGTCGATATCACATGACTGTATGACCTCTAATGTCATTGACATGTTGGTTGCGAGATTTGTATAGTCATGTGACTCGGGATGCAAATGGCCAGATCCAGGTCAAATTTCAGCACCAATGTACTTTCGTCTTGTCTGTCAGCAGATTAAAGACATGACGAATGCTATACTTACGATTTCTGAGAAAATAAATCATATTCCTATCAATTCATGCAGGTCTATCTCGATGAAAGGTCGTTCAAGTTTGCTGGGCCGGCTAGTAAGCGGCTACCCCATGCCGACACCAAATGGTGTCGGCGAATTCCAACTTTTCGATAGGGAATGGACTCTGACCATACACTCCAGCATAAATATCCAATATCAGAAATGGGGTGACAAGGGTCAGAGGAAACTCGGACTAGTCCTCGACCTTTTCCATTGCATGCTAGGGACAACCTCAGACGTAAATAATGACCGTCTTGAACTGACCTCAAGCCTCCAGTTATTATTACGTCATAACGACTTTTCTTTGGCAATACAATGAGTAAATGACGTATCATCACTGACAGCAACGTAGTCAACAGTTCCATCTTACTGAAGCTGAATTTCTTCAATTTTTCATTTTAAAGTTGAAGGAATTATATTAAAACTTAAAAGTGCAGGTATTTAATTGATTATTGAAACGTCATCGAGTGTTATTTTCAACACAGATTATTTTATAAGAATCTGTTCTTAGCACATCTAGCAGATATTCGTCCACCAAAAACTTACCAAAATTTGAAAATTATCGCTTCGATTACCTCCGAGTTTCTTTGAGAGAGTCGAAGTTGTTCGATTCGATTAAGAAGAGACCAGGATGTTCAGAATAACAAAATGTAATGTTTTGTAATGTTTGCATTTCGTGATTTTGCATATTGTTTTTTGTTATTAAATACCTCGACCTCTGAACTAAGTATTTAATTTCAAGAAATCCTATTAACAGCAAACAAGAAAGTATAACATTTGATACGTATGTGTCGGCATGCTTTTAGTAGATGGGCACGCACTTGTAAATTACTTTTTAAAAAAAATAAACAAATAGAGCAATTGCTGCGACATAAGCAGTCGAACAGAAAAGAAAGGTAAGTAATCGATACTATTTAATAAGATAATGTCCGTTCAAATCTGTATTTTGTATGAAGATTTATCCGTTCGTTCTTAGCACTTTCAGATAATTCCATGGTACCAAAGAACTATGTAACTCAATGTTATCTTGTTCGTTTATGTACCATATTTGTTTGTCACATGCACAGGAAAATATCTTTGAACATTAACTGCATATATTGCGACATTCAAACCCTTATCATTGACGTCTTCGGCAGTGGGGTTATCTTTGCTAGCTCAGTCACATGCATTGGCTTGACCTGGCTCGTGCTTCTGGGGGAAATAGCGGTAGCAGAATAATAGGTACCTAACAGTGATATTGCTTTTATTTACATCTGTTTTTCTTTCATATTAGGTATTTCACAGAAATTCAATACTTGTGTCTATGTCCACAAACTACTGTATGCTATAGACTACAGTTCTTTAAAATACGATACACTTTTTTGATCGAGGTTGCAGATGTCCATTGATTTGACTGGTACTTTGATGCATCTGACTGTGGCACTGTTTATCTAAATCAAAGACGTGATGACAAATATGACATCGTTTATGTCGTGGACAAATGTGTGAGGCTTTGAGATTGTATTCAAGATTCGATCCACGTGTTTGACAAACTCGTTTATTTTCTGTCAGTCGTAACAAGCTTGATAGGTAAATTTGCGGCCGCAAGCTAAGTCATTCTCTTTTGCTTGGGAACACAAAAGACTCGATGCCACGCAGCTACGACATATCTCTCCACAACGTTAATGAAGATCACTTTTCTTAGATCCCTTTGTCACGTTTCTAGTGATAGTATATGTATTTGAGAAATTCGTTGATTCTGGTCATAATATCAAAATGATATTGGTTATGGTACATGTGGATCTATTTTCAATCTGGAAAACTGGGTCCTCTAAACAGATTTCAACGTGTCATTTGTGGAATAACATTTAGGATAGAGCCAGCGGCAAACACTTTTTGAATTGCAGTCTGCACACAGTCTTATTAGAAATCCCAACTTATTGCAAAGGTGTCTCTGCTTTCCTTCCGTGGTTTGGGTTTTGTGTGAGATTTTAATGCTTACCCCTAATTGCTTCGATTTCGGTGCATCTGTTTTCTCTGCCTGAGCTCAACGCACAACAGTGGTGCCAGTCCGATAAATCACCCCTCAAATCTGTGTTGATACTAATGGACGATATGTTGTCTGATGTCACGTGTTCATTAAAATGTGCAATTTTGCTGTACACAAATCTTTACGGAATCAACCTGCGTACACTGGAGACATGTATAGGCAATTGGTAACAGCCATATCTAGCGCGAAATTCAAAATGACCACAGGACAAAGGGTTGTGCAATTTCACGTGGATTTACAAGTCAACAAACATAGAATTTGCTCTGGAAATATAATGTACATGCCACCAAAAGAACCATTCAGCCGACGGTAGCTCCAGAGCCGCGAAAAACTACCGTTAAATGTATAAAATGCACAATGATGTGTGCAGCCAAAACTGGCTGCAGAGTTTTGCATGTTTTAATGAATAGGTGATATCGGCCCCTAAACAGCCAATTAGTATTATCACGGGCGAGGGGGCGATTTATCGGCCTACAATGGTACGCCCTTAACACATGGTGCCTTTGTCAGTGTCCTTGCTATATTTCTTCTAAGGGTCTGAAGTTGATCTACAGGTATCACTTTGTAACGTTGTCCGTTACCCAAAAGGGATGAGAGATTAATCACAGACACGGTCGATTCTCCGTGTGAGATGTTCAACTCGTCGTTGATTGCTGAACATTTTGAATTTTGAAAGCCGTTAACTCATAATATCTTATAAATTTCATCCATATAGAAGATATAAAGCTGCTATTTGTAATAGAAAGTTGCAGACGATTTCGATCTTTAGCCTGACACTAGTTTCAACTCAGACAACATACATTCAGTAAAGTCAGTGGTAAACTCAGTCCATTTCTCTGCAGGGACTACTTACTTCCAGTCCCTAAATAGGACAGTGTAAACATATGTTCGCATGTTGCATATAAAATATTACTCTTGTTCTACAGTGCGACTTTCTTTACTCCCGAGATTTTTTTTTTACTCCTGAACGATCTTGACTTTCTAACTCGGATTGCTGGTTTGGGTGGCAATGCATATGGAGCCATAATCTTATCATCGATATATTTTAAGAGGAGGAGGGGATCGGTGATATGGTTACATCGTTCATGGTAACTAGTAACTTGGTGTGTTTCTCATCATACACTATCATACCCCGTCCTCTCGATAAGTTAGTTTGTACGTTCAGTGTTGGATTTTACCAGCAGGTGTCAGTTGCCATTGCCGTACCCATTCTCTGCCTTTCATTAGTTTCAGTTATACTTTCGTATTTGTTCGAATGCGTGTGCCCACTAAACTTCAAAAGACTATATCTAAAGCAGTGATTACACGAGGATAGTATCCTTCACTTATTCCCAGCTACAAATAAAATCATTCTTTCCTGTAAAATGTCATTCACTCTTCGCCTAGATTATCCTAATCTTTAAACATAACGTACTCGTGCTTGCTGCTAAAAAAACCTCCCGTTGGATAAAATAAAAACACGAAACATTCCGGTGAAATGTTGTTGTAACAAAGTGTAACAAAATCGCTGTCGCAATCCTCGACAGCTTAGTGTAGAAGCTAAACCAAATGGCTTATAACTGAAACATCTAGCATTAGATGTGTACTGCTTTCTGTTTCTTCACATGAATAAAATAATCTTAACCTGAATTCTAATTTGTAAATCATATATTTACATGAAAGCGCTTTTATTAAGCAAGGAGGATACAATCTAAGTTTTTATTATAAATTGTCGTTATTTATTAATTTAAATGCAAATAGGTTTTTAAAATAGAGAAGAAATTTCCGGGGTTTTCAGAATTTCAAGTTTAAAAAGCAAACTAAAAATAAAATCATTAGATATTAGGAGGTGGGTAAGTGTGTTGATCTCATAACTTTCCCCCTTCTCTCCTAGATATATTAATTTGTAAGCGTGGGTGGGTGTTTTAAAATAAGTAAGTTGGTCGGTAATGATGAGCGATAGTTATTATATTCTATCCTACTCCCTAAATAAGTGGAATTTCTAAGAGAAGCTGTAGTGATTTATCAATTTTATTTGTTGGCTCAATAACTTTTTCAATCGATGTCGAAAAAATTATGACCAAAGAATTCCATCCGCCATGTTGTCAGTCGCTCGGTTCAATAGTGTTATTTGAAATTTCCGACATAATTTGCCCAAGATTTGAATTTTGATGTTATAGACTGACTAGCACTTGTACAATGACATGCCCTATCATACCCTAAGTTATAGATATACCTACAGTCAAGCATTCTTCATAGTTAGTCTTGGAAACTATAAAGTCTCATTGGGAAGGTGGATCTTTGCCTTGTACACACTATCATGGGAACCTGTATGCCAACACAAACTAGATTTCTTGTTTATTGCAGTGTGGACAGTTTGCTTGAATATAATTGAACTGGCACCGCTCCGGTGGCCTGGTGGTTAGAGCGTCCGCCCCGGATGCGGGAGGTCGCGGGTTCAAACTACGGCCGAGTCATACCAAAGACTTATAAAAATGATACTAACAGCTCCCTCGCTAGGAGCTCAGCATTAAAAGGACAGTGTTTATCCTGGTCGTCCTGGTGTCAGGATAATGTGACTGGGTGGGTCATCATGCTACATGTCTGCGGCATGATACCCCAGTGCTATACATCACTATAAACTGCCACACTGCAAACATCGTAGCAATATGACTGAAAAATTGTTAAAGCTACGTTAAAAATCTAAATCACACACACACACACATATGAACTGGCCGCATGGGTAGTATTCTTCATTACATTTTGATTTAGGACAGTTTTCCTATCATCAGATTCCCCACATCCCGTACATTGAAGGGTATTGCCCTTGTCAGATTCCTCTTCCATCACCTCCTCTCTCCCTAATCCTCTGCCTAAATTGAGACATCCTAATTTCTCTTTCCTTATAAACTAAGTGCATCATTTAAATAATGAAGGATATGAAACTATATACCAGCCGATATTTGCACCAGACAATACTATATACATTATTTATCTTATATAATTTCATGCTAACTGCCTACCCGACATCTCTCCTCCACACTCTCCATACCCTGCCCCCCCCCCCTTCTTCATTGACGCGTCTACTCGTGCATGCAAAACTCGTGCTACTTTTATACCTGTATACCTTCGTGTTTACCTGCTACAGGACTGAAATTTGTGCCCAACACGCGAGCAGTATCTCCCAGAGGATACATTTAGTGTCACTCAAAACCAAGCAATATTCCGAACCCTTTCTGTTAATAACAATGTAATTAATGTATTAGCAGTCACCTCCATGTCGGCTAATTCTGCGCGTCGGCTAATTCTGCGCAACGATACGTCATTTCTGTAAACATTGAATCACGAGTTATTTTTGTTCAAAAATCCTTTCTGCATCAAGAAAGAACGATCGTACTTTAATTAAGGAAAGTGATATTCATAAACTGTACAAAAATATCCCGCATTTCGACTCGAAATGCAACTGAAAATGTGATTTCTAAATGTCAACATGAAAACCCGCTCCCTGACCTTCTTGAACTGGTAACCCATGAAAATCCGATTTAATATGCATCTTTTAGAATCATACAAATAAATATATTATATAAAAGATGGAAATATATACCTTAAAACAGCATTGGATCCAACTTGTCAACTTACCGCTAGAACATATTCTCAAGAAATTCCCCGGCGTATAGTCTGTTTCAGCAGCAGAGAGGGCGAACAGACCATATAATTCCGACAAACAAATAAAACAAACAAAACATAAAATCTGTAGAAAGGTCCAGATTTTCACAAATAAACGTTTCCTTGAGATGATTTTATTTTTTGTTGAAACCAACCCCATCAATAAAACCCTAGCTTGAAAAGGTAGCTGAAAAATAAAGTACTCTACGTGTTTATTTATTTTTTTGTTTAATTACTGGACGACCAACATTGGTAGGCGCCCTCTCTGCTACTATATTAATTAAAAAATTGTTATATTAAAAATAATGATACATCCAGAATCTCATACTGCAAGAATAGCACGAGAACGATTAGAAGCAATTAAAAAATTCCTTCCCGTGCGAGATTCATTTAGAAAAAATCTACCGCAGCAAGAAGCACGAGTTGAGTACGAAGAGGACACTAAAAACTGTTTAAGCCCGTCACTGCAGCTACTGAGAAAGTTACAACAGTCATCAAAGAGGATCTTCTTCCGGTATCAAAACAAACAGTAGAACAAACCGAAAAAATAGCAAGAACTAAACAAACAAAGAAGATTTTACGAGATCTTCCAGTTGATATAGCTGCGGCTCAACCTCCACCTGTTGGTGAGGAAATACTTGAAAGTATTGGAAAACGTCGTGCTGAAGTTGCCGACGTGCAAAAAGAGCATGCACATGAACCCGAACTAGTAGAAAAAAACGCAGATTTGATTGCAAAATTCAAAGAAGGAGTTGTTGAAGAAATTAGAAATACTAAAGAAGAACAATTACCCGAGGTAATATTAAATAGTATACTCAATAAATCTAGTATCTTAAAACCCCGTCATGAAAAAGTAAATGATGATAATCTTATTAAATATATATATCGCGTATATTACAACAAAAAACAAGCTAAAGGTCGAGAATATAAAATTATCAATGAAGAAGTAAAAAGACTTTACAGAGGGAGACTGAAACAACTAGAACAAGAACAACTCTCCTAGTATCAGCTTCCTCCACCACTGCAACAAACAGAACAAAAACAATCTTCTTATTCGCCGCTGGTGTCGAAACTTAAAGAAATGTTTAGATCGACACCATCTAAGAAATCAGACGAAGGAGCTACTGGTAGTGGTCTGGGAAATAATTTTATTTGTCCTGATAATATCATTAATGATGTGTCACGGTTAGAGGTTCTCATAGGAGGAAAACGTGCCGGAAATAATTCACCAGAAATAATTAATGAAGCATCTGATATTTGTCGGCGATTATTTCAAGGTGGTATCATGGATATCGGCGTTTACCGAGAACTTATCGATGAACTTGTTGATGACTAGTTGTTAAATAAATGGTAAATAACAATAAGATGATCATACATGATAATCATCGTAGACCCATGCAGGTCAGAGCGGTAAACTCACGATTACCAATCTACAGAGCTACTTACGGAGATGGACCTGGTGATGTTATTCAGGGATTATTTACAAGGATAGCTCCAAAAGCAATACCTGTTGCAAAACAATTATTGATGAAAGCTATTGATATTGTTCGTGATAAAGCTCCTGGAGCAATTGTCAATGTTGCTGGTAAGGCATTCTCGGCAATCAAAGAAAGACTAGCACGATTACTGCGACGAAAACAACAACCACCGGTGAAACTGGCAAGTACTGAGGTGATGCCAGCAGACGTAAGTAAAATAATAAATCAGGCTGCAAATCAAAAATTAGCGGCGATATCTGAAGAAGCAGAAAAAAATATAACAGCAAATTTAATAGCAGGAAGCGGTCTTCGTCGACGATGATCATCATTTGAAAAATGGTAACTATAATAAAATGTTCAAGCGCGAATCAGACCCAGCATTTGATATGGAGGCACCTGTCCTTAAGTATGAATCTATACGTGATTATCAGTTTTATTCTTATGACGCAAGACAACCAAATCAGCGGGGGAGAATCGAATTACAGGTTCATGATACAAGAAGATATTTCTTGCCCGCTGAGGCGTTTATTGAAGTAGAAGGTAGACTTGTAACGAATGTTGTAGCTAATACGCCATATGGTATCAATTTACGTGTTGGTTTTGTCAACAACGGGATTATGGCGTTGTTTGATAGCGCCACATACATGATTGATGGAAAAAATATTGAATCAATTCAGAAGGATGTTGATGTTGCCACAACAATAATTGGTCTAGCGAGATATTCTGACGACTTTACAAGATCAGCTGGTCCAACAATGATGTTTGCTAAGGATATTACCAACAACGCTGATCATGTTCAGTATACTAAATTACTGACACCTCGAGATACTGCATCTGATCCACAAACAGCTGATTTTGAGCACGCTGACGCAGACAGACCAGGTGCTGCTTTTGATATTATAAAAAATGTTAATACGACTCACAACTTAGGGTTTGCAACACGCCGAGCATCGTTGTCGGGAGATAGTAGAAATTTTTCATGTGCAATTCCACTGTCTCACATCTTTGGATTTTGCAGAAATGTTAGAAAGGTCATCTTTGGAGCTAAGTACACAATT
This sequence comes from Sinohyriopsis cumingii, assembly GCA_028554795.2. Lineage (NCBI taxonomy): Eukaryota > Metazoa > Mollusca > Bivalvia > Unionida > Unionidae > Sinohyriopsis > Sinohyriopsis cumingii. Next base: position 63,939,917 of record CM068841.1, read on the forward strand.
GTGCTCGTAAGAAAGGTGATGATAATGATGCAATCTGGCGAGGTGCTGGTGTTGCTGATGGTAAAGTGAATATATCAAAACTTTCACTGTGGATGCCAGTAATGACTCCATCAATCACTGAGGAACAAAAATTACTTTCTTTTATGGATCAAGGCGGTAAATCATTGCTATCATGGTTAACAGTAACCACAGATGCTATTCAAAGTTCTATTGTTGGTTTATTTACATGGCATATAGCATCACAGCAAGGTGTTTCTGCACCACGACATATTTTTATTGCGCTACAAGTTAATGCTAGGATAAATAATCAAGAACGTTCACATATGATATTTGACAATCTTGAAGTTAATGAAGTTTCCTTACGGATAAATGGACATCAAGAACCAGCTGAAGATATATTGTTAAATTTTGATCAAAATCATGTAGCGCGTGCATATCATCGTTTAATGTCATTCATGGGACGTGATCAAAATATAGATACTGGTTTGCAAATATCACAACCAGATTTTACAGGTTTATATCCGATTTATTATTTTTCGCCAGAACATCTTGATTTATCCAAACAATCTGTCGTTGATATACACTTTCGAGCTCGTGTTAATGCCCTGCCACAAATCGCGGTTGGTCCACCGGTTGTTCATGGTCCTTATAGAGCAATCGCGGTCATACTTAGCGATAAAGCCATGTTACTTGAAGGTGGTAGTGGTCGAATGAGGGTCGTTGATGCACCGGTGGAAAATATTTAATAATGTTATTTAGAAAAATATATTTTATATAAAAATGTCGTATGGTCATGTTAATGTTACTCTGACTCCTGGTCAGGTAAAAAAAGCTTCAATCAAAAACCGCCAACAAATGCGGAACTAAAATATCACTAAAACGAGATCAGATTAGTGGTGGTCCAAACAAATTATAGTTGACAAATAATCAGATTAAACATTTCAATAAAGCCCTAGAATCAAAAACCGGAGTTCAAATACATCTTTCTCCGAGCGCTATAAAATATATGATTAAAATAGGTGGATTTTTCCCACTATTAGCTGCAATACCAGCACTACTTGCAGCAAAAGCTGCTGCGTTACCTGCGATAGTCGCAGCTGCTGCACCGGCGTTAGCAAAAGCTGATGCGTTAGGTGTTGCTGGAGCGGCGGGTAAAAAAAGTTTTCGAAAAAATTACTGGTGGACGATATAACAAAAAAAAAAGGACGCGGCCTAAGATTACCCGGATCTCGCTGGGGAAGAGGTCTGAGGCTTCCACGTAAGATACTCCAGCATCAAATTTTGATTTACTTGATGCTGCTAAAAAATTAAAAATAAAAGCCTTTAGAGGTGTTTTTATGCGAGATCAATTACCAAAACAACCAAACAAACTCGAAACAGGTATTATTAATCTCGATGAACGTTCAGGACCCGGTACTCATTGGGTATCATACGCGGTTGATCCAAGTGGAATCGTTTATTTTGATTCGTACGGGTTAGCTCCACCCGTTGAATTTATCAAGTATGTCGCACCACTCCACGCAAGAACCAGAGGTTCCAAAGTTTGGTATTCAACGCTACCCACACAAATAATGACAGATCCGCCAATATGTGGCCGTGAAGTAATTAATGTACTCGACGCTATATCAAAATCATCCAAACACATAAAGTCGTGCATGATTATACAAGTAACCGATTCGTTGCGCGTAAAGCGTTTTAAACAACAGGTCTTATTATAATGGTTGATATTTACGGAAGATCTTCTACCAGTAAGAAAATAAAATCTGACGTTGATCTGTCGAAGTACGCACCTAAAGATGAACTTGTTGATATCATGAACCTGGCTGGAGTTGACCCAGATGAGGTTGTTATTTTTCAAGATCGATATGGTAAACTAAAAACGAGCAATATTAAATGGAATGATATAGTTCGACGAGTACTCGGTGCAGTTACAGATAATATTCCTGTGTTCACTGACAGCGGCAAAATCAGGGATTCAAGTATATCATTTACAACCATCAGAGATGAAATTGCAAGAAGCGTTGCTAATCATGTGAGAAACACCGGCGACACAATGACGGGTGAACTCAGCATGAACGGAAATAAAATAATAGTTTTAAGAGATCCAACATCCGGTGAAGATGCTGCAACGAAAAAGTATGTTGACATTAGCTATGGTACCGTAGATAATAAATTATCCACGTTACGGGCTGAGTATGATGTTCACGTGGGCGCTTTTGCAAGACTTCGCTGAAACCATCAAAGAACCGCAGAGGAATTCTTCGGCACTCCGTTTGTCGTTGACATGAAACTCGCTGATATCAAAACCAACATTGACACGATCAAACAAACACAGCAAGATATCAAAACTAACCTAGACACGATCGAACAAACACAGCAAACGTCGTAGCGGGGATTCCTGAGATCGTTAACAAAACCAACTTGATTAAAATTCCAACCGGAATAACTCCCGGACATATCACAAACATCGTGTACACGGTATCATCGGGATTTGCAACATGGTCGCAGCAAAATAATACTATCAAATATACCGCAACAGTCACTGGCGTGTACAGGTTGTCCGTGTTCAGTGCTGCGCGATTTGAAATATTTACAACGTTTCCATGGCGTCATTCCACCGACAGGTTTTCCGGGGTTGTGACTATCATATTAAATAGCGGAACCGAAGAAACATTTATTCTGGAAGCAGCTGATAAGAAATTAACCGCAACATCTTACTGGTGGTGTTTGGAATTTGTAGCTGAAACACCTCAATTGGTTACTGCATAAAAAAAATATGGACGGTGCACAATACAGGTACAATCAAGCGCGTGAATGGCAGGCGGCGCTGAAAGATCAAGTCGAACAATATACAGTAAAAGTAAAAAAATATCGACGACGATTAGTTATCGTGGACGTGATTGTTTATTCAGTATCCGCTGCTGTTGCTGGAACGGGTGTTATATTATCAGCGGTGACAATGATGGCACCAGTAGCTGTAACTATTTGTATTTCAGCAGCAACAACTACTGCAGGTGTGCTCAATATCATCGCAAAAAAATATGTACTTGCACGAACGAAAAATTATCCGATTACATAATAAAATTACACACAGCGACGGTAGCATACTCGAAATTATCCTCGTTGTTATCAGCGAGTCTCAGTGATGGAATTATATCTGATTTCGAGTTTTCAATGATGACTAAAATATACGACGAAGGTATCGGTATTAAAGATACAAGTATTAATAATGACAGAATTACTGCAGCAGATCGTGACTAACACAACTCCGCCAAAGATAACGATGATCTCGGTAAGTTCATCTAATCCTGAATTTAGTATTAATTTTCCTACTGCAATTCCAGTAAAAGAAATAGCGTTAGCTCAATTACGGGTATATTACAGCTGGCCAAATATCAGATCAAAATCATTTCATGGTACACCAGCAAATAATTCGCTCGTATTTGCTAACAAGAACAAACCAGATGGTACTCCTGACTGGATAGATGTTGGAATACCCACTGGTAGTTATGAGATTGAAGATATCAATGAGGAATTTCAGCGTAGAATAAAATCAATAACCGGAAAAGAAGCAAAAATATCAATTAACGTTCATGAACCGACGCTATCTTCGACGGTTGAGATACATTCTCCCGATTACGTCGTTGATATTTATCAATCCACGATAAGATCCGTACTAGGTTGGCCGGATGTTCCCCTCGTGTATGAAGGACCACCAGAACCGAAAAAATCTGATTATGTCACAGATGGACAATCATATCACGAAATTGATATAGTGTATAAAAAAACGTTAATCGATGTAAAAAAAATTCAAAGGCTGGTGATGATGCGGTTTTTTATTTACCTGATGGAGATATATTTTCTTGGACATTTTACTCTGAAAAAACAAAATCCAGAATAGTTGCCTTAATTGGTATTAGCACAATTGAACTTACTAAAATATTTACAGAAATTAATAAACATCATAAACAACAACTAGAACAACTACAACAGTACTTTCAAGAACATCTTTTTGATATAACAAGCTCACGTAAAGAAATCATTACGCGTATAGAAATATTACATCAACTTGTTTCCGACACGGAATATCTCAACCAGCGATTAATTAATGCAGTAATTAATGCTGAAGCAGACCACCATGGCAAAAAGCCTTTTTTAGATAAGTATAAAATAAACGAAACTGATCTACCAAATTTTAAATTCTCCGGATATAATGCGAATGAACTAAAAAAATCTGTCAGTGATGTCATTGATGAATATTTTCCTAAAATACTCGATGCGTGGAGAAAACTAGCACCACTTCCAACTGTTTTAAGATATAATAATGATCCACATGGCGGCGGCAGACACATATCTCCGGGAATCGTTAATTTAACCAGCACGATCGTGGTCAATCTGGTTTGTGACGTAGTCGATGGCAGCTATCAAATAGATCTCGGAAGATCAAATCAGGCTCAACAAGGATATATTTTATATACATTTACACCACAAGTTTCCCCCGGAAGTTTAATCGTGCAAGAACCAACTAATCCTGTTTATCTGCGGTGTCACAATAATATGTTAACACGAATAAATTTTAAGCTCACAGACCACCTCAAAGGCTTAATTGACATACGTGGAGAAGAACTTGTGATAAATCTGTATGTGAAATCTTAATTAATCAAGTAAATATTATATAATGTACCAACACGTGAGGGTTTTTATACATGACAAAGAAGTATTTGAAAACGCCATCAGAACAGCGTTTTCACAAAACATGGAGCAATTTAACGTTAATTTAGTTATTGATGAATATGGAAGTGAGGATTTCTTATTAACACAAGAACAGTTAGATGAGCTCCGTCAAAAACATATTATCGAGATCATTTGTAGCAGAGATCAGATTCTAAATTATGCACATTCCTGCATTAAAGTCGATCAACTTAAAAAAATAATATTCCAGAATGAATAAAATAAGGAGCGGATGAATAAATATTTTATTTTATTTTATTTTATCAGAAATATTTTATTTTATTTTATTTTATCAGAAATATTTTCTTTTATCAGAAATATTTTATTTTATCAGAAATATTTTATTTTTTTCTGAATTTCAGTGAAAAATCAACAAATTTCGTGTTTTTGATGGGTATTTTACCCATTTTGGGTGATTTTGTCCATTAGATCGTCGGGGTAAGTTGCTTGATTCTCTAATTGATTTCAATTGAATAAAATATCAAAACCAGTAAAAACCAGTAAATCGGTAAAAGTTACATATTTTTGAGATAATTTTACTGATATTTGAGCTAATTTTACTGATATTTGAGCTGATTTTACTGTTTTGTTTCTAATTTTTGTTGGTATTGGTATTGTATTCAATTGAAATCAATTAGAGAAGCAGGCAACTTACCCGACGATCTAATGGATAATTCAGAAAATAAAATAAATAATAAATCTAAGTACCAACTAACCCAAATTTGATCATTTTACATAAATCTGAGTACCAACTAACCCATCAAAATTACAAAATTGATTGGTTTGCATGATTCTGAGTACCAACTAGCCCATCAATCTCAGAAAAAATAAATAATAATTCAGAATAAATAATAATAATTCAGAAGAAATATAATAAATCTGAGTACCAACTAACCCGTCAAAATTGCAAATTTGATCATTTTACATAAATCTGACTACCAACTAACCCATCAAAATTGCAAATTTGATCATTTTACATAAATCTGACTACCAACTAACCCATCAAAGTTACGAAATTGATCATTTCACATAATTCTGACTACCAACTAACCCATCAAAATTGCAAATTTGATCATTTTACATAAATCTGAGTACCAACTAACCCATCAATTTCAGAATAAACATAATAATTCAGAATAAATATAATCTCAGAATAAATAAATAATAATTCAGAATAAATAAAATAATTCAGAAAAAATAAAATAAATAATAATTCTGAGTACCAACTAACCCATCAAATTTGCAATTTTGATCATTTTACATAGATCTGAGTACCAACTAACCCATCAAAATTGCAAATTTGATCATTTTACATAAATCTGAGTACCAACTAACCCATCAATTTCAGAAAAAAATAAAATATTTCAGAATAAATATAATATTTCAGAATATAATCTCAAAATAAATATAGTATTTCAGAATAAATATAATATTTCAGAATATAATCTCAGAATAAATATAATATTTCAGAATAAATATAATATTTCAGAATATAATCTCAGAATAAATATAATATTTCAGAATAAATATAATCTCAGAATAAATATAATATTTCAGAATAAATATAATATTTCAGAATAAATATAATCTCAGAATAAATATAATATTTCAGAATAAATATAATCTCAGAATATAATCTCAGAATAAATATAATATTTCAAAATATAATCTCAGAATAAATAAATAATAATTCAGAAATAAATTTAATATTTCAGAATAAATATAATCTCAGAATAAAAATAAATAATAATTCAGAATAAATATAATCTCAGAATAAATATAATCTCAGAATAAATATAATCCCAGAATAAATAAATAATAATTCAGACAGAGTTGCTTTGGTCGTTGCCCACTGACATAATTTTTCTTAAGTATCTTATGCGGGTACTGAATGTCTTTTTCGTTTGATACTCGCTGGATAATCCCGATCTGACCTTTTCTACTGCGACAGAAAGAGGAACAAATTTATTTACTTGATCATCGCTCACCATAGCCAGTGACTGAAACATAGCTGCCTGAATCCGCTTTATGAACTTATATTGAGATGATAGAACGTACTTATTTTCATTCTTAAGCTCTTCTAACGTTTCAAAATCAGATATTATTTTTTCGGGATTTAGTTCATCAGATATATTAATTTTGTTTTCTTCTAGTTTTTTGATAGCAGAAATAATGTCTTCGATATTTTCATGGTTCAATATATAATATATAAATCTTTAAAATAAAAAAAATTATCCCTACAGAACCCCTATCGAGTCTTTAGCGAGTTCGTCGGGAAGTTTCAAGGACAGTACAGCCAAGAACTCGCAGATTGCCATCGCATTCTACCAAGTTCACCAGGCACACAGAACATTTAATGAATGAAGAGCCCCTATCGAGTCTTTAGCGAGCTCAGATTATGCATGGACGGCACAAACATATATTATGAAATGGAACCTCTATTCGAGTCTTTTAGCAGGTTTAAGTATGCAATGAATGAATGAATGACGGCACAAACCTATATTATGAAATGGAACCTCTAGTCGAGTGTTTTAGCAGGTTAAAGTATGCAATGAATGAATGAATGACGGCACAAACATATATTATGAAATGGAACCTCTATTCGCGTCTTTTAGCAGGTTTAAGTATGCAATGAATGAATGAATGACGACACAAACATATATTATGAAATGGAACCTCTATTCGAGTCTTTTAGCAGGTTCATTAAGTATGCAATGAGATGTAATGAATGAAATATATGTAATGAGATGTAATGAATGAATGAATGTAATGAGATGTAATGAGATGTAATGAATGAATGAATGAAATGAGATGTAATGAATGAAATGAGGCCATTCTCTCCGCTCAACAGAACACACACCCACCAAATAATCAACCCGTGGGAAATACAAAAACATGTATCTACCACGTTTGACATGATAGGATGGTGTTCTGAGCGGAGAGGGGCTGGCGGAGCCCCAATTAATTATAAAAATCGCAATTATGCGTACACCACCGACAAGTTGTCAGCCATGGGGATTCGATCCTGGACAGCGAGCGTCACAGTCCAATACGATACTGACTGAGCCATCGAATCTTGTTAAAAACATATGTTTCGGAAGTTAATATATAACTAAGGAACTAATTTCAAATATATTTACACTGAAATAGCGGTTTCTGAATAATAACTATTTCTACACTTAAATAACTACTCCTGCATTAAAATAACGGTTTCTGAATTATAACAGCCGTTTCTGAATATATCTGTATTATGCAGACTGCAAAACCTGCGAAATCAATAACGGATTGTGAAATACACCTGTACACCATAACAACGGTTTCTAAGATGATTGTATACAGCTACCTGCGGATTAATAACAGCGGTTGTAAAATTGCCCTGATTTCTCGTAATGTTGTATGATGGGAAATATTTAAAAAATATAAATCTACTTCTACGAGTAATTAATTACGACGTAATTAGTTAAACTGACTAATTACGATCATAAAAAATCAAAAATCTACGAAGAAAACTACATATTACAAAGTAATCTCCCCCTTATATAATCAAAAATTCATTAGTGTATGGAGGACATACTGTGAAATAAATTAAAAAAATTAATTCAATGTGGTGATGATAGTTAATAATGTGGTGATAATAATTATTGATACTGAAAGATGATTTTCTGCTTATATTTCTTTGAGAAAGCGGTTTTATATATATTTTCTGCTACTTTTTGTACTGAATGCGGGTGAATATCAAAATATTTCGCAGCAGCACACATCGAACGAAATATAATTACTTTGCCAGTTTCTGTGTTTGTGGAATTTACCGCCCTTCTATAAACTGTCTTACATCTTCCAGTATTACCACGTGTATTATTCTCGCTGTGTGAGATAGCTTGTAAATTGGATAAATTATTGTTTTGAGTGTTCCCGTCAATGTGATCGATCACAAGACCGTCATTGATCACTCCGAAGAAACACTCGTACGTAAATCTATGACACAGATAATGTTTCTTTCCTCCATCGTATGTGAACATTAGATAACCATGATTATTAATATGACCAACTGGTTTTTTTAACCTGTAGTGTCTGATCACACCATTATGATCTGAGTCATAGTTTGTTATTGTGGGATGTGGGACAAATATAATTTGCTCCATTATAATAATATTATTTGTTTAAATCATTGTTTGTCTGAAATCTTGATATATAATACTCTACGGATTTTATAGCGTTTACACCATTATTATTTTTTTGTCATAATATCTTTTAAGCTCTCTGAACCGTTTTCCCCCGCACTTTCCACATAATTTTGTTTTGCCTCGCACCCCAATACCACACCGCAAACACGGTATTGGTCATAGACTTCATCGCCGTATGCCCTGTAAGTGCATCCAACAAAATTCACCTCTGCAGGATTTGTTGCATCGATTTACTGAACCGATCATCAACTATTTGCATTGAGACATTGTATATATAATATTTTTTATTTAAATATTTGTTTTAATTATATGAACGAGTTTGAGAAATTATCCCAAGCTAGGCCTGTTAAGTATAAATTCAACCTCGACAGATTATCTTCTGACTTACCAGTACGAGATCTAGTTGATCCGAAAAATAAAAGTCTGATCTCGAAAATTCACGACGCCAAGAAAGAATTTTACACAGATGGTGCATCTCACACATGGTCAACGTTCAAGATTATTCGCAATACTGTCAAGGACGCCACAATGAATGACAAGCGAGCGGCAACTATCATTAACTACATCACTGAATACGAGGGCAATCAAAAATATTTCTTCAAAGTAAAATTTATTGTATTAACAGAAACAGGCAGTTGGATTATCCGTGACAAATATGATCCTGTTCTTGGCAATAATAAAACTGTCATATTAAGTAAAAATTCCAGACCGGGTCTATTGACGGGTGTTGACAAACCGTATTATGAGCGAGCGTATCCTGTAACAGCGGTTATTTATGGAATTTATGAGATAAATAAAAAACCCAACGTTGATAAACTGGCACCCATGAAATTTTCAAGTTTAAATTGTGTAGCCGAACGAGTAATAGAACACTTTACAAACGCGATGCGTGGAAATGGATTAACTGATTTAAGACGTAAAAAAATAAACTCGTGGGCTGATTCAGTTAAGGATACCGGTGCTACAATAAAAGATGTTGCTGAACTAGGAAAAATATTAAAATTTCCAATAGGAGTATCAACAATAACGGGAGAGGTACTGTACGAATCGAAATATAAATCGAAAGGAGCTTCAATAAATATTATTGATCATAACGCGCACGCATGGACCAGCGCAGTAACAATATTTCCACGTGATCGAACTGTTAGATTTTACCCCTCAGACATGTTTGATTTTATTAACGAAATAAGTAAAAACGAGCCTGTATCGGTATGGTTATTTAAAAGTAATGAGGAAGGTGAATTTGATCAGTTTGTTAGACCAAATAGTGAAATATATCGAACAGAATCCCTCCGTGACGAGATGAAAAATCTCGCGAAAAAGTTTTTCGCGGAAAATACTGACAAATTACTAACTAATTGTTTTACCGTTCCATCTGTTGCGGCTCATTTCGCTAGAGAACGAAATTCATGGAAACCAACACGATTTGATTTACTTGAAGATGTGCGCGCAAGTTGTGTCGAATACGGACATGGCGGATTGTGGAATACCAAGTATAATTACAACGATGTTATTTCGGTTGATATGGTTGAATGTTATCCGGGAAGTTTTCTAGGATACGGAGATTGTTCTGTATACTTTAAAAGATTCGGTCACCCTACAAACGAGATGACGCGAGTGGCAATTAATGGACCATTACCTGATTTTGATCTGACTGGATTTGCTTGTATTGAATCATTCGAGTTTAACGAAAATCTTCACAAGATTTGTTATGTTTGGTTTGGCAGACATTTTTGTGAAAAACGTTTGGCGCCTATAGTTTTGTTACGATATATGCTAGATTGTGCGATACTGACATCGTTGGTGGTCAGTGAGGCGATTATATCATATCATGCGCAGACCGAAGTTTGGTTGCCCATGCCAGATTATATCAATCTCGATGAAGTTATTAGCGAGTTTAAGGAAAAATGTCCTGATGTTTCCGAAGATGATATTATCAAAGAAGCTCCTAAAATTCTCGAGACTAAACTCAAAACCGCAAAAGATCTCGGTAGAAAAATTATAGGTAAATTTACTCAAGGTGGTGCATATGATCATAAAAGACATCACGCACGATTAATTCTAGATGATGCCGAGTACGATTTTATAATCGCTGATACAACAGCGAGAAATATATTTGTAAATCGAGAAAGTGTTTATTTATCCGACGCAACAAAATTGGGCACGATCGTTAGTTACATAAATGACGTCTCCCCACAGTATACTCATCTAAGATCTTCCATGCTGGCTTATGTTTCTATAAATTTATTATCGATGATTAATAGATTTCCCAAGACCGCAGTCAGAGTCGCAACAGATTCGTTTTATATTTCGAGTAAATATTTAGAATCTGTTATGAAATTTACAAGTAATGATGAACGATGGGGTTCGTGGAGAATAAAAAAGGAAATATTACACAATTACACAGAATCAGCAGATGTTCCAATGAGAGATTTTTATCGTGAGGGTAATAAAATATCAGAAATGTCGAAAGCGCCGCCGGTGAGTGATCCAATAACCAGATATAAGACAGTATATCTCAATGGACCTGGTGGATGCGGCAAAACGACTCGAGCAATTAATGTTTTTAGAAATTCAGATATGATCGTGCTGACACCCACACACAGACTTGCACGGGAGATGAAACAACGGCAAGTACAATCGTGTACGTATCATAGTTTCTTTCGGTGGCGCGGGGATATATGGACTCCTGAACGAATGGGAGAAAAATATATACCTAAAATAATTATTTGGGATGAGATATGTACTGTGTCATTAGATACATTAAAAACGTTTCTTGATTGGTTGTTGACAAAAAATACCGCTATAATAATGTGTGGCGATCATGGTCAACCACAGCCTTTTGTTGGACCATCTCCACATGATTGGTTAAAAAATTTCGTTGACTATTACGAAGAAATAGATGATGATCATAGAGCTCTCGATGCAAATTTAAAGGAGTTTAAAAAATTAATCAGATTACAATCAAACAAAATTCAGTGTGAAATAATACGCGGAGTAATCTCAGAGACCTCAGTGGGTGATTTTTTGAATTTATGGAGACCCAACGATTTGATAGTAGCAAGCAGAAAAATAATCAGAGACGATTTACAACAGCAGTTATTTCAACTACATAAAGAAAAATATTCAGAATTACCCATACCGTTGTTTATAGACCATCAGATACACGAAAACAAAATATTAATGTTGATATTCCAGGGCAGACTGAAAAACAGAATCTCGTATTAAATAATATTGTCGCCGTTGATATCAGTGTGGTCGAAGATGCATTACGCGCTGACAAATCTCCATGGGTGTTGGGATACGCTATGACGATCCACTCGTCTCAGGGATTAACTATTTCTGACACACGAGTCTGGATTGTATCGAGTGGTCAAATTTAGTCTATTTAGCGGTATCGAGGGTCAGAAAGATATCTCAATTACGTAGAATTATAATTCCTGAAATCGTTGATAAATTTAACATCATCGATGATGATATAATAAGAAAAAAATTAATCGGATACAAACAATCTGATAAAAAAAATAAACGCGACTTTGATCTTGATGTTGAATTTATTATTGAGTTAAAACAGCAGCAGAATAATCATTGCACTAGTTGCAATTGTATAATGTTATGGCGGTATTCGAGTAATGATTCAAGACAATTTATCGTAGATAGAAAAGATAATAGTCGCGGTCATACGCGAGAAAATACCATGTTGACCTGTCTCGAATGTAATCGACGTCGGGGTGCTGGCACTCTTGGCGCAAGTTAAGTGATCGCGGTGGTAGTTGTGTATCCGTGGGGATTATTTGTAGTTGTTCACGTACAAATCCGCGTTGAGGAGCAGCCGAATCTAATCTGTAGATTGCAGGTCTACCTGAGGATCTTGTCACGGTGGATATTTTGTGTGTGGTAACACTCCAAATAGGATCAGTCGCTCTTTTTTTACCACCTTCAAGTTCACCAGGCTCATATAAATATCTGACTGTGACATCACCCAATATTTTTTGTTTTTCAATATCTTTTCGTTGTGTTGGTATATTTTTTTTTGTAATTGCATTAATAGGTTTCATGTTGGTTGTTCGTGTAATCTCGCTATTTAATGCAGCTATCACGCTTGGTAATCTTGCAACCCATTCGCGAGATCTTTTATCCTGAATAAATTCCCTCGCGTATTGATATCCAAATAACCGCTCAGCGAGTGTTCGATTAAATCGCTCAACAATTGCCTGATCACGGTGAATTGCAGTATGACCTCGTCGTATTTTGGTATTATGTTGTTTCATCAACGATGATACTGGACCAAGAAATTCCTTACCAGGATCAACCTGTAGTAGCTGTTTCCATCGTAATGGTCCTCGTTGATAAATTCGTTCAAACGCATCGGCTACTTCAGATGATGTTTTCGTCGATAACGGTTCTGCTTCTTTATATCTACTTGCAACATCAACTACGGTTAACGCGTACTTGTATGTTTTTCTACTCACAGTATCATGCGGTAAAAACAGAATATCAGCTTGATGAACTTCATTAGGAACACTGACATCGAAATACGCGTACTGAATTTGTTTAGGACGTGGTAGATAAATTTGCCATATTGCTTGTTTAGATAACCACGCGCTAGCAGTAGAATGTTTAACCGCTGCTGCAACAGCAAGTTTACCAATTGCTGCTTTGCCTCTCCAGTATCCTCTTGGTGAATAATAAATCGATTCCATTTATATATTACCAGCCCCAAGCGCTAATTTACTTTTCATCGCTGATCTTACTAACCAATTAGCTAATTTTTCTTTGATATTTTTATTTTTTATAGAATCTAGCGCGTGAATTAATTTCACATCCGCAATATGTCTATCTTGTAGATTTTTACTTTTATACGCAACATCATGAGCGTGACAAGCTCGATCAATAGCGTTTACTGGTTCCTCGCCTGGTTTTGGTTGATCTTGATTATCGAGCCTGATATCAAGTCTGGTACCGGGACCGCAATAATTATATCCTGGTAGATGTTTTTCTCCGCTGTATTTAGCCCATGGAGTACCTGGAAACTTTGACATCAAATTAGCAATATCACCACCGCGCTTATTAGGTAAAAATGAAAATTTCTTCCTACCGCACACAGAACATTTTCCACCATACGCTATTTTTTAATTTTTTGTTGTAACCGTAGCTAAATCAACAGTTGGAGTTTTAACTCTACAGCGTAAACAATATAAATTCATGATATAATATATATGGATATAATTGATTTCTCAGCGACAAGAAAACGAGAACCTGTTAAGCATCATCCTGCGCTACCGAATTCCATCAGAATGATTATCATAGGACCATCTGGATCGGGCAAGACGCAGTTATTACTTAATTTAATAATGAGATGGTTGAAATGGGATAAATTGTATTTAGTAGCACCATCCGCTGATGATCAACGATGTTATGATGTACTTAAAGATTTCAGTGAAAACGCGCGATTACTGGATGAAGGTAATGATGTTATAGAGTTTATAACCGATATTGATGAAGCACCGTCCGTAGATGTTTTAGACGGATTTATCAATAATTTAGTTGTATACGACGATGTGATGCTAGATAAACAATCAAATCCAGCCAGAATATTTTCCCGAGGTAGACATAAAAATACAGATGTGATCTATGTTACTCAACGATATACACAAATTCCGAAGGTGATTAGAGACAACTGCAATATTTTAGTTGTATTTAATGGTGTAGACACACACACGCTGCGAAATATTCATCAAACTTGGTGTGGTGGTGACATGGATATAATTAAATTCAGAAATTTCTTCTCACGAGCGCAAGCTACTCCGCATGGATTTATAACAATAAATTTACATGATCCAAGAACAAGATATCGTGTAGGTCTTGATAAAATTTTTTAATTAATATAGCAGCAGAGAGGGCGCCTACCAATGTTGGTCGTCCAGTAATTAAACAAAAAAATAAATAAACACGTAGAGTACTTTATTTTTCAGCTACGTTTTCGAACTAGGGTTTTATTGATGGGGTTGGTTTCAACAAAAAATAAAATCATCTCAAGGAAACGTTTATTTGTGAAAATCTGGACCTTTCTACAGATTTTATTTTTTGTTTGTTTTATTTGTTTGTCGGAATTATATGGTCTGTTCGCCCTCTCTGCTGCTGTTTCTAACTTCTTTAGTACTTTTCCCCCATATGTATGTATGTATGTATGTATGTATGTATATATATATATATATATATATATATATATATATATATATATATATATATATATATATATATATATATATATATATATATATATATATATATATATATATATATATATATATATATATTCACGCTGCAGCCATGTTTACTACTGAGATCTCTGTTGACCGTGTGTATGGTATATCATTACAACTTTGTGTGCGTCATCTTTGTCTCCAGTCAAATTATTTGTCAAGCCAGACATACATACATACATACATACATACATACATACATACATACATACATTTCAAAAGCGGAACCCCGATATTTACAATACACCGCTTATGTAATCGCTTTATTTTAGTCCCGCTAACGGTCGTAATAGCGAATGTTTACTTTATCTGGTACAATTGGTAGCTACGATGTCGTAGCCTCAACTTGATTTGTTGTGGTTGAGGCTACGAACTGATCCCATATCATGTAATGGAGCAAAAAATATCATCACTGAAGTCAGAAAAACAAACAGTGTAGAAATCAACTACATAAGTATAATCATGTTGTGAAAGAAGTTTGGCTTATTTTGAATTTATTAATCCCTTGCACGATAAAATAAATTGGCATGGTTACTCTAACTTCATACTGTCCGCCATGACAGATAACGCGAGACTCTCGCCGTGACCCCTTTTCTACGTAAGGCTTGCCAGATCATATTTTGGATATTCTACGCTATATTTTTATCAATCAAGTGCGAATAATCGCTTCTTGGTGAATTTCAAAGTTGCCGATAAACCGTATTTATTTTTAATGCGCAGAATTTCTGACCCAAACGGCGCCAAATTTTTACTACGACTTGTTTACATTTCCAAATAAGGCGTCAATGTCCTTATACGGCACACAAACAAACGAGGCTGAGAACGGAAGTAATCATTATTTGAAATAATATGGCTGACGATCTAAACGAAAATATCGGCTAAAAAAGGTAAACGAGATTTTACAACTATTTCTACAATAATTTTTGATACTTCCGGTATTAAATAAGAGGACTACTCAATTTATTGGATTATATGCAAGGAATATGTTTAAAGTGTTATTATTAGGCTAAAAGAGCGCCGGGTGTGATTCACACCCGGCTTGCTCCATTAACACGTATATGCTCATGTTAGTACCCTGTCCACGAGGTACGAGTAAGGGTACTAATATTAGTACTAGTACAATTGGGTGACAAATATGCATTACCTTTGAGCATCATATGTACGAAATACCTATCTTATTATGTCTGAAAATTGTGTTTCTGTAGCTAATTTTGAATGATTTATCATAAGAAAGACAATGGTCCATTTATTTTTGTTATTTCCAGAGTTGCTTGGGGTTACACCCAGCGGGATGCATACAAGTCATTCAAATGTCTTTTTCCCCCAAAATAATGACACATCCAGGCTCAAGTAAAAATATGATTAGGCATAACATACATTGCGTGCGAGCGCTGTAAAAAGAAATTAGTTCTAGGGTATCCAGCTGATGACTATTCAAATTTTAGGTAACGTTACCTAGGATCACCGACCTGCATACAGGTTTAAGGTTCATAAAAAGGATATTGAATGACCTAGTTTATGTCCTTAACAATTTTTGAGTTCATATATATTTAAACGTCCTTTAAAGTATACTGGTCCTTTGAAAGCCGGGACTCCAATACAAAAGCAGAAACTACCAAAGCTTGGTTAGAATTTAGCGTGATTGAAACATGACTGCAGCAGCAGGGGGGGGCGAATCGGACATTTTGTCCAATCGTTATTTTGCTTAATTATTACTTTCTGCACTCAACGATCTAGTGTCGTCAGCGCCTGGTAAAAAAAAAACGACGTCGGTCCATCCTACACGATGGTGACGTCATTTGGTTTAATTAACACCTTCTGCGCGCCGATCCCCAGCGTCGTCAGCGTCCGGTAAGCACATCGACGACCGCGTCGATGTCATCGCCCCCCCCTGCTGCTAAGAAGTTATTTACAGTGAAAATTATTTACAACTAACCGAATATTTGGTCAAGTCCGATACGATATCGTGTGCGAGGATCATGTAAATTTATCGTTACGAATCCATGTGGGGTCGACTGAGCATGACTAAAAAAGTTTCGAAAAACATTAAAGTCCATGTCACCGCCGCACCATGTCTGCCAAATATTTCGTAGCGTGTGTGTATCAACGCCGTTGAACACAGCAAGAATATTACAGTTGTCTCTAATTACTTTTGGAATCTGAGTGTATCGTTGAGTGACATATATCACGTCAGTGTTTTTATGCCTGCCTCTGGAAAATATCCTAGCTGGGTTTTTTTGATTGTCTAACATAACATCATCGTACACGACTAGATTGTTAACGTCGCCATCAATATCATCAATACCCGGTGCATCATTGATATCCGTAATAAACTCAATAACATTTTTTTTAGCGATCGCTGATGCATCTTTCAACACCTCGTAGCATCGATGGGGAAACTGTCCTAGTTCCTATATAATAATAATTATGACAGTTCCCCCATGTGTGGCGGGTCAGTTTTGCAATTGTCATGGGTTATTGTTGTTGTTGTTGTTGTTACAAAATAAAAAATTTTTTTATTAAATAATGCCCCATCGGCGGATTTTAACCGACGATGATACCAATGAAATAATAAGACTCCGTGGGAAAACACCAATATCGGAAATAGCAGATCGATACAAAATCAGTTACCAGCGTATTTATAAAATTTGGAAAAATGAACCCGACAATGATATCAGAGTGATTGACCTCAGCATCGACGATGAAATAAACCAGATTGTTGATGCACCCAGTGATGTGAATTCATCCATGGACACCATCGTGGATAAACAGACCATTCAGGACTTGCAATGGCGGCTAAATAATTTGATCAACGAGAATAAATCATTGCAACGACAACTCAAACACGTGTCAAGCACGGCCGATTATAATCGATTACAACGGCGTTATGATTATTTGCAACAGCGTTATGACGACTTGCAACAGCGACACGATGATATGCAACGGCGTCACGATGATGCTCAACGACGTCACGATGATGCTCAACGACGTCACGATGACATGCGACGCACCATTGGTGGGCTCCAGCATGAACTCGGGAGTGTTCGGAAGGAATTGGATGAATCACAACGCGATAATGCGCTACTGATTCAGCGAATCACCGAGATGGACACGCAGGAGCCAGTCATAACCGCCGCTGACAGCAGAAAAAAGAAAAGATTTCACGAGAAATCTCGTGAGGATAAATTTGTAATGAATGCGGTTCCTGGAGTAATATCTCCGGAAGATATCAAGTTTGTGAATCGCATGGACAAGGCGCTTCAAGATGGCGACTAAACCACTAACGCGGAGTTTCGTTCGGTAATTACGTTATGGTTTGGAAACATTTTTTCATATTCTCGTTGGTAATATTTGTCGCGGAGACGTAACCGAGCTTTCGCTGAACGACTTTCAAATATCATACAATCGTATTTATCCCCGCTGGGGGATTTCTGAACTGCATGATACTTTCCGTTCTTGAATTTCACATTGATCGGCATCATCGGGCAGGATTTTTTATATTCACTGATGACGCTGTCGAATTTCACCGGGTGATATTCCAACAACGACATTATAATTAAAGCCGTTATTTAATTAAATATTAAAATGATATCAGGTGGACGATCCTGGATGAACAATTGCGCCGAAAACTTTTCTAGACAAGCTAGTCATTTCGTTGACGATGTTGCCTCGGGGCGAATTAATCTAGCGCCACCAAAATTACCATTATTTCGGTATGACAAAACCAGAATGGTTTCTCCGACGAAACAACTTTACAAGGACACTAGAGTCAATACTATCTGTTTAAATATCAACGAGAAAAAGATCATCGAATTTGATTCCACCGCGGAGACGTGTAAATGGTTCGGCCTTAACCCGGACACAATTCAACAACCCTTTTTTCAGGCTCGAGATGGAATATTATGGATCGTGCTGCGCGGTGATATCGACGCGGAAAAGCGGGCTTGGTTCGATGACGTTGATACTCTATTCGATAACGCGATTAATAGTCTTCCAGAAAAACATCGGTTGCGGGTCAATTATTTACTCGAGTCCGGAGAAAACAAAACGAAATACGGCATCAACCCCAAAATACCCACTGTTGCCGTCAATTTAACTAAACGAACAGTTCTGCGATTCAGTTGTATCAACGAAACGAATAATTATTTCCGTGTCGGTACGTCACGAAAGCCGTTTTTTAAGTCAGCGGGGGATTACTGGATTGTAATTCGCGGTGATAAAAAACATTGTACCACCGAGGAGATAATTTCCGACGCGATGAAGAATTTAACGCCCGACCAGAAAAACGCGATGGAGGAACTGTCCTAGTTCATATAAATAATTATTATGACATTTCCTCCATCAACTGGAAAACCGACCAGCCCTTCCATGACAGAGTCATGGGTGGGGAAACTGTCCTAGTTCATATAAATAATTATTATGACACTTTCCCCACTATCGGGAAAACCATCCATTGACCGACCACACATGGAATCGTAACGCGCTGGTATGTTCGTCCGTTGCGGTAACATCTCCCCCGGCGAATCCAACATCATCGATGGTCTCGTTGATCCACGCTGGATCGCCTACAAAATCAGACTCGGGCCACTCAGGATAATACAGCACGTAGTCGGATCGATCAGCGTGTTTAGTATCATCGGATATCAATCGACCGCCGAATCCCTTGTATATCGATTTGATTTTTTCAATGATACTTTTTAGCGTCAATTTACCCCTTCGGAACCTCGTGTCCGGAAATATATCGCCGAAGTGTTTCAACAGCGCGTTATATTTGTCAAGTCGGTCTGGTTGCGCCAGCATTTCTGAGATGCTATTGATTAACCCGGCGCGACTCACGGAAATGCTCTTCACGTCAAGTCGATTCGGAACCACATCGGGGAGACTTAACGCGCTAAGAACATTTCTAACGATGTTAAGTTGTTGCCGGGGACTGATTTTATCGGATCGACATGGCGTCGTTGCCACGGCGTTACCGTTATTATACTCGTCAACGAGAACGCGCTGATATCGCTGCAGCCGCGAAACGTTTTTATTCAGATGTTCTATCCGGTATTTATCTAGTTTTCTTACGTCGGTCTGAAACACGTAATTGAGATACGTCAACTCCTTTTCGTATGGCTCTAGCCGCTGTTCGGGGTTGTATTGGTAGTATTTATCGCCGATTTCATCGCCAGTGATTTCATCACCATCACTATTAACCGCGGCAATTCTCTCTCCGACGGAGGATTTTAAAAAATCATCTACGCGTGGATCGCTGTTAAGTACAGCGTCGCTGACTCGTTTCTGCTTTTGTTGGTTTTTTTTCTTCCATATTTCGTATTCATCTGGTAATTCCCATTCAACTGAATAACCGGTTCGTTTCATCATTTCAACCAGTCTGCACGTGAAATAACGTTTTGAATTGTTCTCGTCGATGATCGTGCTAATAAACATGAATCCGTAACCGGTATGTACATCACAGCGATTTGGCGTTCTGAACAGCAACTCCGTCGACGATAAATCCCTTTCATGTGATTCGATTGCCGAAATAATATCATCGCGGGTCAGTGGAAGCTCTGTGCGGCTCCGTTTTGTTGCAGAGTAATGTATTTCAGAAATATTTCGGAAACGATGGATGGCTTGTTTGGTCGCCTCTACAGACCCTAATTCCTCGGAAAACACCGTCATGTACTTGAATCGCGGGTCCACAATGGATATCCCGGCCTCGACGGTGCAATTATAGATCACCACGTCGATGTTTTCAAACGCCGCAGTGGTATCAGCGAAATCTCGTTGTTTTTCGGCCGGGTCAGTGTCCGCGTGATAGTACTTTACTCGGTATCCTAATTGCTGTAATAATTTGGCAAGTGTTTCCACAGAATAATTTCCGCGTTGTTTATTGTGCGCGAATACAACTACACGATTTCCTCGTCGTAACATGTCCAGCAGTTTACTGTAGTTGTCTCGGTGAGATTGTTCCACAATAAATTTTTTACCATGATCGGGCCGATATTCGTTGGTGATGAATTTCATGTCCGGGCGATTCAAATATTTCCTGAATAATTCTAAGTCGTCATTGTTAGCGTCCGCGTCAAGTACAATTACCCGCGCCGCGGATGAAATCAGCCATGTCAGTGTCCCCCAAATCTGTTTACCGCGTCTTGATGAGACTATCTGTCGAAGGATTCCGTGCCACTCATCTAGTAAGAGAACATCGGGAATTCCCCCGACCCGTACAATTGATTCTACTTGTGAAATGACTTTACGAGGCTTTTTAACGTTGAATATAATATCCCCATGGACACTCTCGTACGATTCGAGATTGTAGTCGATGGCGGTCTTTCTGGTAAAGGTCTTTCTGTACGATACGCACAACACAGACTGATCATCTCGTATTGATTTCCACGCCGACTCTGACTTGCCGAGTCCACAGTGGGATCCATCCATGTAGTCGTCGTTGAGAATGATTTTGCATCCGCGTCCGCCTTCATGAACGGGTGACTCGTGATAAGTATAATCGGGAGTCCTCTTGGGAAACTCGCCACTGTAGTCCTTGCGGCGATAATTAAAACCCCTTACATACCTTTCGTAGAGGGTTTTATCGTTATCACCAGTGATTTTATCACCAGCGATTTTGTCACCATCACGCTGTATTATTATTTTTTGCGTGCTTCTGTAACAACCGATCACAAACTGATCGGAATAGACGCGAACAAATGCGTCAATGGCCTTTCCCTCAATGAATCCACCGATCTCATTGTACCCGTGACGTCGCTGACATATGCTGCAAAATGAGCCTGCAACTCGCCGTAGCGACACTATGTTGCCGAATCGATTTGTAGTCCCGGTGATTTGATCGGGTTGTCCGGACAACAACGTGGAAAATTGTCGAATTTGTTCAGCGGTGATTTCATCATCGGTGATTTCATCACCGATTTTATCGCCGATTTCAGGTTTTAGTTGTTCGTAACACGGCTGAATAGAGACCGGACAAGATATCAGCGTGCTAGTGAATCCAACAGGATAAATCAATCGCTTATCGACGCTATTTGGTCTTGCCGATCTGGTTCCGGACAATTTGATGCTATACAGTCCAGCTTGCGTATCAACATTCCATGTTGGTCTATCCGCGGCGACTTTCTTCAACAGCGATTGATGTTCCTCGAAATCTACCGGGATCGTTTTCAACATAATGTGATAACCGCCGCTGGTTTCAAAAACCAAAACATCGTTGACGGAGTCAACTAACTCATGGAAATACGACAACAACTCGGCCAGCGATGGCGTCTTGGAATCCACGTCGATGGTAGGATATCTGCACCGATGTTTCGGAATGATTTCATTAACAGCGGAATGTCCCCGAAATTCCTTTATATCCGGATCATCTACGAACACGTGGAATCTCCCCATTTGCTGGATGATTACTCCACGAATTTGATAGTCCGCAACGGTGAGAAGATCAATTGCGGATTTTTTACTGGAAACACTCCAGGATGGACCCAAACGCCTTCGATAGTATTCTCGCAAGTCGTGATACGTTTCCGGGGACGTAAAAAATTCATCCGGGGACTCCTCGTAGTAAGATGTTCCGCGCCCCAATGCGTCGATGAAGGTGTTATTGGAATAATGATTATCCATTATACTGTATGCTTTTTAATATTTAATTGAATGTTTAATAATGGTTAATAATAATGGTTAATCCGGCGCTTGCTGTCAATAAATGCAAATGGCTCCCCCAGGGATCAGTAGTCCCATGCGGAAAAAACTGTTACGGTGAGTTTTGCGGGGTGCATAACAGTAGATCAAAACAGGGGAGCAAGAACGGTCCCCAGCCCTGTCTCAGATGTGGAACGGGTGTCCGAGGAAAAATTAGAATTTGTATCGGCTGTGGAAGCCCCCAGTATCGGTCCGCGGTAGAATACTGCCAACGAAAGAATAAACCGATACCATCCCCGGAAGAATTCTTGAAAACACGATGGGGCGACCCGTCACTGTCAATATTGACCTGCCACACGTGGTTAAAAAGTCATACTCATGTCAATCAGTCCCCGATAATGGGGAAAGTGTCATAATAATTATTATATAGAACTAAGACAGTTTCCCCACCGATGACAGAGTCATGGAAGGAAATGTCAATAGTAATTCATCGGCGGAGACTGGTCAGAGTAAAAAAATTATAATAATAATAATTATTGTTCTTGTTAATTCTGACTGTTTTTTGACTGTTTTCGGTCATTTTTTGACTGTTTTCGGTCATTTTTTGACTGTTTTCGGTCATTTTTTGACTGTTTTTGAGGGCAAAAACCCAAGGAAATCATTTAGAGAAAATCGATGTTTTTCTGAAAAATCGAGAAAAAAACGACTATAGTCGGCAAAAAACGACCAAAAATCAAGAAAAAACCAGAAAAAATCAAGAAAAAACCGGATTTTTATCGAGGGCAAAAACCCAAGGAAATTTTGATAAATTCATTTCGGTTTTTAACAGGAGAAAATTTCCCATGGCCGACCCACCCCCGCGATGACGGACTTATTACACCGTGAAAATGACTCTATCATCGATGAAGGAATTGTCATATTTCCTTCCATGACTCTGTCATGAGACTGTAGCGTGTTAATGGGGTAATGATTTCACAAGTGAATTACCTATCGCGGCTATGAATTACAAAAAAAAAATCGCGGCAATAATTACAATTAATTTTATTCTCCGCGGTAGAAATATATCAGTTGTTTTTATTGTTGTTGTTATTGACCCCTAAGTAGTTGCTATTAGTAGTGACCTTGCTATAACAACAACAATAAAAACATCGGGGAGACTTAACGCGCTAAGAACATTTCTAACGATGTTAAGTTGTTGCCGGGGACTGATTTTATCGGATCGACATGGCGTCGTTGACGTGAAGAGCATTTCCGTGAGTCGCGCCGGGTTAATCAATAGCATCTCAGAAATGCTGGCGCAACCAGACCGACTTGACAAATATAACGCGCTGTTGAAACACTTCGGCGATATATTTCCGGACACGAGGTTCCGAAGGGGTAAATTGACGCTAAAAAGTATCATTGAAAAAATCAAATCGATATACAAGGGATTCGGCGGTCGATTGATATCCGATGATACTAAACACGCTGATCGATCCGACTACGTGCTGTATTATCCTGAGTGGCCCGAGTCTGATTTTGTAGGCGATCCAGCGTGGATCAACGAGACCATCGATGATGTTGGATTCGCCGGGGGAGATGTTACCGCAACGGACGAACATACCAGCGCGTTACGATTCCATGTGTGGTCGGTCAATGGATGGTTTTCCCGATAGTGGGGAAAGTGTCATAATAATTATTTATATGAACTAGGACAGTTTCCCCACCCATGACTCTGTCATGGAAGGGCTGGTCGGTTTTCCAGTTGATGGAGGAAATGTCATAATAATTATTTATATGAACTAGGACAGTTCCTCCATCGCGTTTTTCTGGTCGGGCGTTAAATTCTTCATCGCGTCGGAAATTATCTCCTCGGTGGTACAATGTTTTTTATCACCGCGAATTACAATCCAGTAATCCCCCGCTGACTTAAAAAACGGCTTTCGTGACGTACCGACACGGAAATAATTATTCGTTTCGTTGATACAACTGAATCGCAGAACTGTTCGTTTAGTTAAATTGACGGCAACAGTGGGTATTTTGGGGTTGATGCCGTATTTCGTTTTGTTTTCTCCGGACTCGAGTAAATAATTGACCCGCAACCGATGTTTTTCTGGAAGACTATTAATCGCGTTATCGAATAGAGTATCAACGTCATCGAACCAAGCCCGCTTTTCCGCGTCGATATCACCGCGCAGCACGATCCATAATATTCCATCTCGAGCCTGAAAAAAGGGTTGTTGAATTGTGTCCGGGTTAAGGCCGAACCATTTACACGTCTCCGCGGTGGAATCAAATTCGATGATCTTTTTCTCGTTGATATTTAAACAGATAGTATTGACTCTAGTGTCCTTGTAAAGTTGTTTCGTCGGAGAAACCATTCTGGTTTTGTCATACCGAAATAATGGTAATTTTGGTGGCGCTAGATTAATTCGCCCCGAGGCAACATCGTCAACGAAATGACTAGCTTGTCTAGAAAAGTTTTCGGCGCAATTGTTCATCCAGGATCGTCCACCTGATATCATTTTAATATTTAATTAAATAACGGCTTTAATTATAATGTCGTTGTTGGAATATCACCCGGTGAAATTCGACAGCGTCATCAGTGAATATAAAAAATCCTGCCCGATGATGCCGATCAATGTGAAATTCAAGAACGGAAAGTATCATGCAGTTCAGAAATCCCCCAGCGGGGATAAATACGATTGTATGATATTTGAAAGTCGTTCAGCGAAAGCTCGGTTACGTCTCCGCGACAAATATTACCAACGAGAATATGAAAAAATGTTTCCAAACCATAACGTAATTACCGAACGAAACTCCGCGTTAGTGGTTTAGTCGCCATCTTGAAGCGCCTTGTCCATGCGATTCACAAACTTGATATCTTCCGGAGATATTACTCCAGGAACCGCATTCATTACAAATTTATCCTCACGAGATTTCTCGTGAAATCTTTTCTTTTTTCTGCTGTCAGCGGCGGTTATGACTGGCTCCTGCGTGTCCATCTCGGTGATTCGCTGAATCAGTAGCGCATTATCGCGTTGTGATTCATCCAATTCCTTCCGAACACTCCCGAGTTCATGCTGGAGCCCACCAATGGTGCGTCGCATGTCATCGTGATGTCGTTGAGCATCATCGTGACGTCGTTGAGCATCATCGTGACGCCGTTGCATATCATCGTGTCGCTGTTGCAAGTCGTCATAACGCTGTTGCAAATAATCATAACGCCGTTGTAATCGATTATAATCGGCCGTGCTTGACACGTGTTTGAGTTGTCGTTGCAATGATTTATTCTCGTTGATCAAATTATTTAGCCGCCATTGCAAGTCCTGAATGGTCTGTTTATCCACGATGGTGTCCATGGATGAATTCACATCACTGGGTGCATCAACAATCTGGTTTATTTCATCGTCGATGCTGAGGTCAATCACTCTGATATCATTGTCGGGTTCATTTTTCCAAATTTTATAAATACGCTGGTAACTGATTTTGTATCGATCTGCTATTTCCGATATTGGTGTTTTCCCACGGAGTCTTATTATTTCATTGGTATCATCGTCGGTTAAAATCCGCCGATGGGGCATTATTTAATAAAAAATTTTTTTATTTTGTAACAACAACAACAACAACAATAACCCATGACAATTGCAAAACTGACCCGCCACACATGGGGGAACTGTCATAATTATTATTATATAGGAACTAGGACAGTTTCCCCATCGATGCTACGAGGTGTTGAAAGATGCATCAGCGATCGCTAAAAAAAATGTTATTGAGTTTATTACGGATATCAATGATGCACCGGGTATTGATGATATTGATGGCGACGTTAACAATCTAGTCGTGTACGATGATGTTATGTTAGACAATCAAAAAAACCCAGCTAGGATATTTTCCAGAGGCAGGCATAAAAACACTGACGTGATATATGTCACTCAACGATACACTCAGATTCCAAAAGTAATTAGAGACAACTGTAATATTCTTGCTGTGTTCAACGGCGTTGATACACACACGCTACGAAATATTTGGCAGACATGGTGCGGCGGTGACATGGACTTTAATGTTTTTCGAAACTTTTTTAGTCATGCTCAGTCGACCCCACATGGATTCGTAACGATAAATTTACATGATCCTCGCACACGATATCGTATCGGACTTGACCAAATATTCGGTTAGTTGTAAATAATTTTCACTGTAAATAACTTCTTAGCAGCAGGGGGGGCGATGACATCGACGCGGTCGTCGATGTGCTTACCGGACGCTGACGACGCTGGGGATCGGCGCGCAGAAGGTGTTAATTAAACCAAATGACGTCACCATCGTGTAGGATGGACCGACGTCGTTTTTTTTTTACCAGGCGCTGACGACACTAGATCGTTGAGTGCAGAAAGTAATAATTAAGCAAAATAACGATTGGACAAAATGTCCGATTCGCCCCCCCTGCTGCTACTGCATCTAATCTGGAGCTACCTTACTCGTTAGCCTAGGTCAGGCTGGTCCAACACCTTCAACATCGTGAGTCACATGGACCAAACATGTACAGTTCGTGGGCTGTACATGCTATTTATTACAGTAATTATTCTATAATTATAGAACTGTACTTTCTGTATGACCGCGAATGACAACAACAACAAAAAATAATGACCCGCTGGGCTGTAGTTGACCGCTCTGGCCTAGGTCATATCTGATGCAGTAATTGACAGTTGAGATTTGACACATGACTTTCACCTATCATTGTTGATCTGCTAATTAACCTCAGCTCCGTGCACCTCATAATCAACAAATACACGAGAGGATTTTCAGATTTATTTAATTTGGGTAAATAACGAAGTTCCATCTCCTGGACCAGTCATTTCACACGTGAAAGATATGACACTTATTCTTTCCAGCCCAACCTGTCGGTTTGAACCTTGGCCTTTAAAATCGAAAATGTTCGCTCATATTTAAGATAAAAATACTATTGACTTCAAGTTAAGTGTCTTAAGGCCCTCATTTTGCATTGGTGCAAACTTAAGGTTTATACACTTGCATAAGAAATAATCTTGTATGTCTAAATCTGCATGCATACGTCTTTTACAGCGCATCTATTAACCTATCGCTATATGTTTAATGAAGCGCATTTTATTGTCAATATAATAAAAAAATAGGAAATAATATCGATGGCGGCAGGAGGATTTCGCTACAAGGACAAAGTCACCCTAGTTACCGGTGGGAGCAAGGGTATTGGACGGGGCTGCGTGGAGGTTTTTGGTAAGTCATTCATCTGCACAATGAACCATGAATGGGTTGATGAGTGCATTGGTAAATAAGTTAGTGAATAGGTGAATCAGTGATCGAATGTTTGGTTGGTTCAGTGGATGTGATGATAAGTTGATGAACTTGTACGAGTCAGAAAATGAGCAAGAGTGCTAGTGGTGAGAGGGGCAAGCACTTGTGTAGGTTTCGAGTGATAGAGCGAGCGAAAATGCATTTTAGTAAACGATCGGCGAGCAAGAGTTAAAGTGAGTTTCGCGGGTGTGAGTTGAATTAGCGGGTAGCTCTGCAAGGAATAGTGAAAGTGAGTGAATAATTGAGCAAGGAGAAGTGTAATGGCTGAATAATAGGGGAGCGAGATAGCGCTTCAGTTGCAAACCAGTACCACGCGCCATTCAATGCGTGCAACAATTATTAACTTAATGAACAAAATTCCACGGTAAATGTCTCAACCTGAAAATACCAACTGATTTCTATAGAACTAATACGATATTTTCCTTTAATTTGATTTGAGAATGAAAGCAGAGAAGTTTGTGTTACAGAAGATTCATCCTAATATTTTATGAATACCTTTTATAGTTCGAAATGGTTCAACCGTTGTGTTCTGCTCTAGAGGAGGTAAGGATTATTTCTTCGCCTTGTTCTTCACATAATTCAATAAATAATTCTATCTAAGAACCGTCGTTAGAAGCACACAAAATTTAACGTGATTATCAGAACTCTTTAGAAAATAAGTTGGTTGTATTTTTGAAACATCACCCATGAAGTAGTTATGTCATGTTATAGGAGAAAATATGAAAAAAAGCTTTCTACTAATTTTGATATATATTTTTGAAGCTAAAATTTTGGCATGAAAACTTAAGTAAACAATACGTCACCTGGTAATTTTTCATTAGCTCGCTGTTAAAACATAAGCAAATATATTCATTATAATCAGGAATATCAAGTGCGGTTCTAAATACCGCGAAGGTAAAGCTCTCGCTTTGCGGTTCTGAATTCCACGACCGCTTCGGTAGCCTAGTGGTTAGAGCGTCCGCCTCGTATGCGTGAGGTCGTAGGTTCGATCCCCGGCCGAGTCATACCAAAGACTTACAAAAATGGTACTTACAGCTGCCTCGCTTGGCGCTCAGCATTTAGATGTTAGTGTTAGGACTGGTCGGCCTGGTGTCTGGATAATGTGACTGGGTGGGACATGATGCTACATGTGTGCTAGACATCACTATACACTGCCACACTGCAGACATCGTAGCGATATGACTGAAAATTGGATTTTAAAAATCCAAATCACACACACACACACACACACACACACACACACTGAATTCCACGACCATTTAAGAATTCCGGTATCTGAAAGGGAAAGTGGTTGACATTGAAGTTTGTTGATTTCCTCCGGTTCTCAAGTTGAGTCACGTAAAATCGCAAATCATGTGAACATGAATGGGATAAACTTGTTTGATAGACCAGCTTCTTAAAGGCTATCTAAACTATTATAAACCATTAAAAAGACCCGTGCAGAATATATTGTATCAATGTCTACTTAAGAGAGCGAAGGGAAAAAGTTGGAAGAAGAAATGAATGCTAAAGGTGCTGGGCAGGCGTTCTTCGTCCAGTGCGACATGGCCAAGGAAGAGGACTGTAAGGTTAGTAGCAACACCTAGACTCGTTTTCGTTTGATGGTTGTGATCATTGATGATGGCTATGATTCTCCTTAGATGATGCGCCTGAAGACTGCTGACGAGAGAACAGTTTAATAATCTCTTCTTGTACTTTCCAAGGTGACTTTTCCTATGGATCTTACTATTATGCATGTTTTCCATTCCTTTGTTATATATTTGCTGTTCCATATTGTCGGAAGAGTCTGCCACAAGGGATATTTTGGGTTCCCTTTTATACTTTTAGGACTTACGCACAAACTCTGTCTTCTCCGGGTACCTGGCAATTTTTCAGACTTTGATTGCCTTCCTCACATTTGTCGTACAAATATTCCATTACAATATGTAACACAATTTTTTTTCCTGGGCAGTAAGTATTATTTCGTAATTGCTTGTGTCTAAAATGTATAGAAAATGGGGATTTGTAAGGATGCAAATTTCTGTCGATCTATGAAGGGCACATTAATTTGGGCCAGAGAACAATTAATTAGATTTATGGGGACAGGTGCTTGTTAAATTTCTATACTGCAATGATGTCTAATGTCTGTGTCGGGAGTGGAAGTGATTGTTAACTTAGAATTCGTTTACTTAACCGTTTGACGACTAGAAAAGGGAAGGTTAACTTCGATTTTATATCGGAACTGTCAGAATCTGAGTTTTTCCAGATCTGTTGTTTGGAATACTATAAGTCATGCTGACCGCGATTTTGGCGCCTAGTTATAAAAGGCAGTAAATATATTTAATCCTAAATGGTTACGCTAAATAAGGGGCGTGGTTCCCACACGAAAATTCTTGGGGTTAAATTGCCCTCGTCGAAAAGTCTAATCAGTCTGCATCTTTCCTGCAAGAGTAAAAATTATGAGACTCCGAAAGTGAATTTTGAAGAAATTCTCTAGCAAAGCATTGGTCAAAGGGACCGGATGTCTGGAAAGTCAATGGACACAATTTTGGCGGTAGAAGCCAACAAAGCTTGAAAGCACAAGGTATTTGCGTCAATTTCATGTAATTCGTTCCAATATAATGCTTTGCTTGAATTTAATTGTTTATATTTGCATGAATTTATTTGTTTAAATCCGTAGACCAATAGTATTGATATGAGTATAAATGTGAGTTCACCTATCTGAATTCGTTCAATGATTCTCTTTATATAAGTTTGATGAATTGTTTGAATTTCTCGTCTTGATTGTTATAGGAATCTAAGAAATCATGTATTACTTTAGTTGATACGAGTTACGAGAGTCCATGTGAATTCTCCGATCTTAGATGATTTCACGTATGATAAAGACTTGAATGTGTGTATTCGCTGAAAATAACGTAGTTAATTCCATATAATGAATTTTAATCATTCATTTGTGTAATTGAGACGAGAACGGAACTGTTATGTCTCGTGTGATGTTAATGTGAGCAGGAGGGATTAGCCATTAGGAAGAACATTAATCGTGTGAAACTAGGTGTGTTAATGGTCTGCCATGCTTAGCTTGACCAGATAGCCTTTGGTCTGTTTGAATTCCGATGAACGATATCTGACATAACGAGAGGGGAGTAATGATCTGTTCCCAGTAGGACTTCTGACAGAAGATTTAGGTTGCTTTGTCTGTTTATTTGAAAAGGAAAATAGCTCCACGGACGTATCCACTGAAGTCTCTACTGACGTATATACGTACCTACTTATCCAAGTATCTACGTGTCTATGTACTTACGTATCCACCTACCCACACAAAGTTTGAGGGCCGAAAAGAGGCGAGACAGTAGGGAGATCGGAAAAGGGGAAAAGTGAATGGACCTAGAGGAACCACCATGGTAAAGTTGGAGTGGACCGGAATAAGCAGGTTATGAAATTGTACAAGGCAATTAGTTCGGTCGTTCACTCGATTATATAATGAACTAATTCTATCATTTAAAACAGATCGGCTATTTATATAAATATATTTGTGTTTTGAATTTCGGTGAAAAATTTATTTGCAAAAGAAGTGTATCTTCCTAATGTAATGAATTATCACAGTTGTTTATGTAATTGATTAAATTTTTGTTTTTCCGTGTACGTGTTATTCTTTTCTATTTACCTGCTCAGCTCTCTATTTGTTCCATCTATAAGTTTCACACTTCATTTTAATATTTATTTGATCCGGGCAACAATACCGAGGGCGATAACTCTCTAGATAATGATAGCCAAATAAAGCGGACACCTTGTAAGAAGGTACAATATCACAACACCACCACCAGTAGCAACCGCTACACTATTATTCCCCACAAACTTTGCTTTTGTGACCAGGACAGTGATATTTTGGAATTTACATATTTCCAATGACAAAACGGGCGAATTTGTGTCTTTTCGTTCACATAAAGTCAGACATAACAACATACGAATCAAAATTAACAGTAGTTTTTCGAGATTTACGATTATACTGTAAATCACTTTCACGAATCAGCCCCCAAATGCAGTCTCCCATCATGTTCTCATTATACCATCATTGGTAGCGGCGTTCAAAGTCCAGTATATCCTAGTGGAAAGCGCTCACTTAGCTTCTCCGAGTACGCTTCCATTGTTCGTCTTGAATTTATCAAGATGAGAATCAAGAATATGGACTTTGAGGGACATCCTGCAGCCCATAGTACAGTAATTCTTCACCTGAGTCTGAACCAGCTCCACAAAGTTTTCGGCCTTATGATTCCCCAGGAAGCCCCGAACCACTGTGAAAAAAGCTGTTCCAAGCCGCTTTCTCCTTACTAGTGAGCTACTTGGGGAATTCATTGCACTCCACTATCTTCTTTATCTGTGGTCCGACGAAGACATCGGTTTTGATCTTTGCCTCAGACAGCTTAGGGAAGAAGTCTTGAAGGTATTTAAAGGCTGCCGACTCCTTATCTGAAGCTCTGATAAATTGTTTCGTAAGGCCCAATTTGATGTGCAGCACCTTCCGGGGATCCACCAGTGACTCCGACTTGACGTTGTTCCTCCCCACACAGAACTCGGTCCGCTTTGGCCAGTCCCGCCTGTGGTAGTGCTCCTTGGTGTCCTTGCTGTCCCAAGATTGCAGGGAAATTTAGTAAAACCGACTTGGAGACCCATCAGGAATGTCATTATTTTGAAGTTTCCGACGACCTCCCAGCCGTACTCCTCATACTTCAAGGTGTCCAGCAAGGTCTTGATGCTGTTGTAATCCTCTTTGTGGTGCACCGAGTGAGGCAGGGGAAGAGACGGGTACTTGTTCCCATTATGGGGCAGCACGGCTTTGAGGCTCCTGGATGAACTGTCAGTGAAGAGGAACCACTCATTCTGTTTACAGGCGATTCCGATTGACCCGAACATATTAGTCACATTGTGGCAGAAGCAGAGCCCATCTTGACGAGCAAAGAAGCTGGAAAAAGCTTGGTGACGTTTCATCTGATCTGCGACTTGCTTGAGCCTAGACATCAAAAGCTCGGCATTGGACTTGGTGAGACTAAGATCTCTGATCAAGTCGTTGAGGTCTTTTTGGTTGGAGTAGTATGGGTTACTCTCCTTCGCTCTGCGTCTGAAATTGTCATCTGGATCTACAACGTATTCCTCGCTCTCTGACTTGCTGATCTCTTCTAAAGACGGCTACTCTCTTTTCCAGAGGAGTAGGTACGGAGAACTCAGGGCAGTGTGGCACTGGGGAGATGGATTAAGGAAGGTGCATTTTTGCCAGTCCGGCGTTTGGAAAGGTCCACCATGCAGAAGTAGCAGTTGCTTGAGTGGTCAGTGGGTTCCCGCCAAATTCTTGGGATAGCGAACTTAATGGCCCTCTTTTCCCCTCTGTACCATCCTACAAAAATACATTTATTTCACCCATGGCTAATGTGTAAGAGATTCTCGTAACATTTTTCATATATGGTGTGTTTGGTCAGTAACATTGAAAATTGTAAAACATTTTAAAATTAAAAACTTTTACAGTTTCAAAATTTTAACAAATTTTATAATTTCGGCGCAAAATTGTCCATATTACCTTCCAGAGTTTTTCGCAGTGCTCGCAGGTGAAATGAGGTGCCCATGGGTTGTCTTAATCCCCGACAGGTATGCCGAAATATCCCTTGTAGACCTCACACATCTTAGCAGATACTTCCACGGAGTTCCTTCGATCTTGTTTTGATAAATTGGGCGCAGACACAGCAAAGTGCGTCTGCCGGATGCTTGCAACCTCTTGATGCCATCTCAGAAAAATGCAGATATGTATCCACTTAGGCAGCTAGAACTAACTGAACTGGTGGGCTTAAGGCCCCTGTATTTATATTACTATTTATATTACTATTTATATTACTGGAAAGTTCTAGAAAGTTCTAGAAGTTACTCCAAGTTTACTCAGCACTGATTCTATCTGGAATGTTCTGGAAAATAGGTAAATTTCAAAATATCACTGTCCTGGTCACAAAAGCAAAGTTTGTGGGGAATAATATCCATTTTCTATACTTTTGAGGCATAAGCTATTAGGAAATAACACAACTTAGGAAAACAATAACAAAAATATTTGTAATACGGTGTTATCAACTCTGTCAAAGGATGTATAAGTTCTCGGTGGGGATAACATATAAGACATCTATGAAATAAAACGCGATCTGTGGGATGTCCAAATCCCAACCATTACGAATCTTCCTTTCGTTGCCATTTCTGACAAGTTCTATCTACTTGTCTTGACTTTAGCACAAGTTGTAACCAGCATCCTACATTCCAAACATTTTGGGCATTCAGTCAAAGGCATGGTCAAATAGCTCATGGTATCTGTAAATTGTATGTGCCCAACTTTCATGTAAATTAATTTGGATCAATGCATAGTGACTTTTGAAAATTCGGTTCCTTGTTCTGCAAAATGTTTTAAAAGAAACTGTCCACAGTAACACGAGAAAGTGTGAGCAGTGACGGTAAGGTATTGATGACAGCTGTCGTATATTACACCTCAATTTCGTTCCACGTTTCGTCCGTGGGGCCTAAAACCCACTAAGCTAAATCAGAAAAAGTATGGAAGCCATAAGTTATTTTTTTTAGTCTGCCTGGGAGCACACTACAATTCCGGCAATGATAAATACGGTTGTGACAATCGCGTTGAACCAAACAAACATAAGGAATGCAGATTCCGGTCTCTTGAGAACATTCAAATTAGAAAAGAGGAGAAGGTCTGTTTCTGGCAATTCCTTAATATCATTGTTATATCTCTTAATATAACAGTGATGATCCAACTCGACAACTTGACAACGAATACGGCGTCCTTTCTTTCTTGGGCAAACGTGTCTTTCTTTGGAATTGGTTGTAAATATTCGGTCCACATCTTTTAGACACGTTCAGTAATCTACAAATACGTGTCTTTTGTAGGAATTATTTCGTGACATGTCTCACAAGAATCACCAATGCTCATCTCTGCATATGAAGCTGAATCGATTTTGTCATTCAGGAACACAAGGGCTCGAAACTAGAGTCACGCCATCTCTCGCCACGATAAATGCGTTGCTCCCAATTGCTGAATTTCTCACAGTAGCAACTACATCTGATAATCACCACTGGAGGCAGGCTGAAATATGTTCCACGAGTTCTGATTGGTGGATCCTCAAAGTCAGTTTCAAAACGGCCCCAGATTATTTATAGTGGTGTGTTCGTCTATTGTGTCATCCGTTGTCTGACGGCACTTCTGGTATAAATGATGGCCAGTATGTGTGGGTACTGGTCAGCCAGTGTCGGTGTTTTTCACATACTGTTATCCATTTGTCTCCTCATTTTCATCTCCTTTTCAACCTTTGTACGTTTATAACATGACATTTTTTCTTGTACCCTATATGTCATTTTTGTAATTATGGGTACAAAGGGAAGCTTGGTATTTAAACTTGTGATATTTTTAACATTACATTTACCCTGGTACCAACTGCGCCGTACAAACGTTAAACCTATGGTCTAATCTTAAATTCCCCTTGTACTCTAGTGCCACGTTCAAAATGGAGGTTTAGTGTGAGTTTCCCTTTGTCATCTAAGTATCATTTTGCAACCGAAGTGTCATCATATACAAAAATCGTGATAGCAAGATGGTTAAACAGTACAATGCTTTCGTTCATAACGTATTAGTATTTGAAATTGAAACATCGCAAATAAATGGCGCAATCAGTATTGAATTTTGTGGGATAATTCCAGTTGTCTCAGAGACAATTTGAACTGAAGGTGCAGGAAATAGTAAGATGGTACAAATGCTACAGAGCGACACATTGATAGCGTGTATGAAGAAAAGAGAATACAAAATATAACGAAATTTAAAAGACATATGTATATGCCGTTAACGATATTGAAGCGCTATAATACTGGAGGAAAGGCAAAAGATAATGAGAGAAATAAAAATGTGGAGAAAATTAAAAGGAGGCTCATCGGATTTGCACAAGAAAACCAAATTTGACATCGTTTTATAAACTTGAGAAATGGACTGAAAATTTATACAATTATCACGTGCTGCGCCTAATGCTTGTCCTGTATAAATTGCACAAATATTTAAGTCACAATGGACTATTATTGTGCTGGAATGGACCTAATACTACCCATCCCAATACAAATATCATGTAATTTACTATACCTACTTATCTCAATACAAATGTCATGTAATTTACCATACCTACTCATCCCTATTACAATTGGCATGCAATTTACCAAATCTACTTATCCCTAGTACAATTGCCATGTAATTTATTATACCTATTTATCCCTAATACAACTGACATGTAATTTATAGTACCCACTAATGCCTAATACAATTGGCGTATAATGTACCATACCTACTCATGCTTAATGCAACTGAAATGTATATTACCATACCTACTCATCATTAATAGAAGTGGCATATAAATTTAATATAACTACTCATTCCCTAAAACAGTTAGCACGGAATCTACCATAACTGTTCATTGATTTACCGTAACTACTAATCCATAACACATGCAGATTGCAATTTACCGTAACTAAAATACAGTTAGCAAGTATTTTACCAAACTGATCATCCCTAATATACCTAGCAAGTAATATGCACAACTATTCATACATAATACAATTAGTATGTACTTTACCACAACTATGCATTCACAACACACCCAAACTATAATTAGCCATAACTACTCCTCCGTAATAATGTTAACAGATAATTACCATAACTCCTCATCCCTAACACACCTATCGTGTAATTTACACAACTACTCCTACCTAATATAATTAGCATGCACTTTACCATAACTACTCATCCCTAACACACCTAGCATGTAATTTACACAACTACTCGTACCTAATACAATTACTATGTTCTTTACCATAACTACTTTTCCGTAACACACCTAGCAAGTAATTTACATAACTCATGCCTAATACAATCATCATTTCAGAATTTGGTGGAGAAAACGGTTAAGATGTATGGTCGCATAGACTGTCTTATCAACAACGCAGGAACACGTATGTAGGAATCATGCAGAGATTTCTTGTCAATTTACGATTTTAAAAATAAACGCTGCAGTTTATAATTTCCACGGCTCCACCTCTATTTATGTAGAGGGAGACTGGTATCTTATAATTTTGTCTCGATAGTATGTCCTGCTGCTCTTAAATATATTTTAAAAAATCGCAACACATTAAGTGGGAGACATAGCTGATGAATGCGATTAAGACACCACAGATCCAAGGTCACAGTTAGCGTGGAAAGAAATAGGGTTAGCGTTTTCAATCGCTGATGCAAGCTGTAAATTAAAAGTCTGAAGTTTGAGAAGATCCAAAGGGTATTAATGTTACATGGACAACTGACCAAGATGTAAAATCCGTAAGTTAAATACACAAGTCAGTTTAGCAATACTACAGTATTAGGATATTTGTTTATAGCTTTTTCACACTGACTCCGGTCACAGTTATTTTCTCTATCGAATCTCTGCATTTTGTTTGTCAGTAATGAACTTTCCAGGATGCCCGAATCATAATAAATCATATGTTAATCTTGGTATCTGGAATCAGGCCACAATTAATAGTTCCGGTTCAGTACCACGAATGTAGTTCTAGTCTATTTTTAGAATAAAATTTCCTCCCTCATTTTGGTGGTGATAGAAGAATTAGATTTACGCATTTTTGTTAGGGGTTTAAAGGTAATTGCTTATTCTTGAGAATATGAGCTCAGGGTGTGTTTATCCTTGTGTATTTCGGCGACAGTGCATATTGAGTAATAAGGCCTTGATGATGATCCGGAAGTGAAATCTGTTTACATGCTGCTCTGTTGACAGTCCAGCCTCTCAAAAAAATGCAGTTCAACCTTTGACAAGAACTTCACCGTGAATTCATCTTTGAAGGTATTTTAGATTAGATTTGTATTGATTGTCACACAGTGGAGAAACATATAGTAAAATTAATTGTTTTATGTCTATCTTCAGAGAGGAAACACCGGTTAATTTCCTGCCATAGGCTTCACCGCAGAATTTACATGCTGAACCGTAAACAAACCAATAAACCAATGATCTCAGATTTCGCTTCTAATTCCACATCAGTTCCTGATTACTCACTTTGCACCGTCGCCAAAAAGACAATGACGACATAATGCTCATATTCTAAAGAATAAGCAGTTTCCTTTAAGTTAGTACCAAGAATGCCTAAATCTAAGCAAAGGATCCCACCAAAGAAGAGAGGAAAATACTTAAAAAAATAGACTGGGACTATATTGGACTAATCCGGAATTAATAATTATGATTCGAGTCTATAAACATTGTACATGGTCACGGAACCTGTCATTCGGATCCTTCGGTGTATCAAAATAATTTGAACTCAGTTTCATTTGATGGAAACCAGTAAATTTTATCCTACTTTTTTTTTAAAAGATTCTAAGCTTACACAATGTTTGCAGGTGTAGCGCCGTCTTCGTCAATTATAACTATCATAATAGTTAAATTCATAGGATATTTTTTTTTACCTCAAAAACTACCAGTCAGATTTTTATCTGAAGGTGTGGTCATATTTCTCAACATATAAAACAAAATTGTCTTCAGTCTTGGAACTACTGGTAGGATAGGAACCACAATACATAATATTCATTTACGTTTTTCGTGTAAAATGTATGCCTGCCCCCCCCCCCCAGCAAGTATACATGAGCCGTATCAAATACTTTGGTCTCGATTTTTAACTAATTGATCCTAATATTTAAAAATTTAAATATCAGCCAGCCTTAAAAAAAA
Organism: Sinohyriopsis cumingii; assembly: GCA_028554795.2. Lineage (NCBI taxonomy): Eukaryota > Metazoa > Mollusca > Bivalvia > Unionida > Unionidae > Sinohyriopsis > Sinohyriopsis cumingii. Next base: position 63,978,803 of record CM068841.1, read on the forward strand.
GCGTTGCAAGTCATGGTATAAGGTATACGTTCTAAATCATTTCACGATATAATTAGTCATGGTATACATGAAGAGATGTAAACTTAGAATGTTGCATAATATAGTATTTGTTTTTGGTTATTTTAGCGACTTTTTTTCAGACCCTCCTTACAAACCAATTGACCAATTTTCCGGGGACGACTTGAGAGAACTTTTAAATATAAATTTAGTCAGCTTCTTCGTAACTTCAAAGGTGAGGAATATACGCCAGGAAATTCATTTACTAGCAAGTTTTATGGACTAATTAAATGGACTAATTAACTCTAGCCTTAGACACGGAAAAATGGTGTTCGATTTCGAACGAATAAATGATGTAGATTTTTTAATGATCTCGAATCTTGCAATTGTACGATCTGTTTTTTGCATTCATGAGTATAATCCCACTGATTTTATCCTATAACGAATAACCCCACTGATTTTATCCTATAAGGAATAACCCCACTGATTTTATCCTATAACGAATACATAATAAAGATTTGCACACGTTTCACTATGATCTTCATCTTGTTTATTTTTCTCGCAAAAATACTTGTGAGATGACAGTGCGAAACTAACAGACTATGTCATCTCTTCAAATTGCAAATTTTTGAACGTCAAATTGAACAGGACCAAAATTAATAAATTAATAGCAATATATATAATATATATATATTCTCATTTAGTATGCACTTCCACATCTAAGGAAAACTCAAGGCAACATCATAAATGTTTCTAGTATGGCAAATACACTTGGACAACAATATGCTACCACTTACGTGTCAACAAAGGTAAACTCTCTCTCTCTCTCTCTCTCTCTGTTTCTCTCTCTCTCTCTCTCTCTCTCTGTTATATAGTTTTCAGAAATTAAGAGTGACTGGTATTTGATTGTATCACTGTTGATCGTTTCATATTTTTTTCCAAACAAGGAGAGAAGAGATAGCACTAAATAAATGTTACTTTGTTTACAAAACTCCGCGACGAATGTTCGTCTGAATTAACGATGACTTGCAGATGAAAGTAGTGAATAAAAAAAGAGCCAAGGGTGCTATTTATCGCTATTCCGATGACATACTTGGTGGAAACATCCATGATCTCTTTGTCCACAATTGATAAGATTTATATTTCCAATCAGATACTAAATAGCGTGATAGTCAAGCAGGAAAGATTCCCCTTATAAATCACCATCCATTTTGCAGGGTGGAATATCAGCGTTCACGAGAGGCTTAGCAATAGACGAAGCTAAATACGGTGTCCGTGTCAATACGTGAGTATTTCTAAATACAGATAATTGAAGTAATCATATATAAACAGCCCATTCCAATTACAAAAAAGGAGCATAAGTGTACATACGATTCTTTTTTCTGAAGTTGTAATGATAATTTTAAAAAAATGTTTAGTTTAGTCGCCATGATGGTCATTCAAAATTTTGGATGGCGTTGCCCTAGCTTTCCTTTTAAGGATGACGCTCATATCTGTCCTTAATTTCGCTGAGCAGGTGTGGCTCTGTGATAATGGTGCCGGGATCGCGTCCAAAAGGATCGGTCCAGTCGGCTACTGTGGTTTGTTCCTAGACTATGCACATTCGACACCAAATAACCTTCATATGTCTGTGCCATCAAGCACCAAACATTCGACACTAAATAATATTATTATGTTCTTCTGTCACCAAGCTCCATAACTTTCGAAACTAAATAACCTACTGTTCCATCAAGATCAAAACCTTATTTCCTATGGTTTTCACTGGCGCGAGATGGAGTTTCTTTAAAGCCGGGGAAAAATCATTTTTTTTTAAATATGAGAAAAAAAGAAACATTTGTACTTTTTGTTGTCATTGCTTTTGTTGGTGTTTCTATCACTCAAGCGATAATTTTAAACCTTCTTCTTGAACTTTTGCTGGGGAATCTTCACTGTTTCGTACATATTTTTCAAATTTCTGTACTCTGCCTCAAAACGGTCTTCCCGCACTCTTCGTGCCTCATCCGTCTATCCCCTATGTTGAAATCGGCCCCTTGGTGCAATATACCATGTCTTATATTACTTGTTTAGGCTGAAATAAACAGGAACAAAAGAAAGAGTGAAAAAATAAACAAGCTATGAAAAATTAATCAATTTATTTCCCTGGAAATTCTCTAAAAATGAAAAAATAAGAACTTACGGTTTTAAGAATCAAATAAAAAATATAATTCAAGAATAATCCACGAAGTAAATTTTAGAAGTCCTAATAAGGTAATGTTCTATTGAATTCAAGTTCGAGTTCCGACGAAAAATCCAAGATGGAAGGTGATAACGTGTGCTGTATCCTTTGTGGTGTTGGAATGTCTACAGTTCTATGTTATTCACAAACAATAATCTGGTGTTTGAATTAATGAAATGTCTTTGTCCAAGAATTCTGTATGAGCACTCATATATTTCCAGAAAAAAGAATTAATCCATTTGAATCCAAATAATTCGAATAAACATTAAAATAGCTCCAAACTGACACAACAAAAGAACACAGTAACTTGAACTTGAAACGCAAAACAAATTCCCGGATGAGCGTCAACATTTGAGAATCTTCGAGAAGTATTTACGTCTAAAAGCGCGTAGCCCCAGTATGACCTTGACAAAAGCAATCATTTTACTCTAAGAATAAGATAAAAAAAAAAAAGTTGTTTACTTGTCTCAGTGATTTTTGATATTAAGGTCGGGAACTAGATCAGCTTTAGGTATTTGCAACTGAAGAGTCTAAGTCAAATTATTTTCTTTTAAAAAATATTGAGTTCCTAGTAAATAAAACTGCATTATTTTGACATGTAAAAAAAGTATAAAAAATTTTAAAACTGACAGAGAATTAAATTAAATCAAATAGAAATTAAATTAAATATACATAATACACGAATATGTATAAGTTTTCTATTCTTTCTGCCTCAGACTATAGACTCAGTCTTGGTCCAATACACAATGTCAGCTGTATACCTGATGACTGAGACTACCTTTAGAGTGACTGTTTCGCCAGTACTTAGCTATGTACATGTACTGTCTTTACCCTCGGATGTGCACCTTCTTGATTTTATCCTTCATTGCATCCTACTTCGTTATTATCCGCTATTTCGAGAATTTCGGGTACTCTATCTCGCTTTGATCTCCGCTTGCTTTGGTCTGTGATCACCAGGAAGCTTTGCAATAAACCGTGGCTTCAGTGCTCTATCCAGTTTTCCATGACTCTGTTATAATTCGAAGTACTGTATAATCCCTGTGCCTGGTTTCTAGAACTCTCCAGGTAGCTTTACGTTGTTACTTTCTCTTGATTTTTTACCTTCGACACGAAATCCCTCAGGCACTGTTGTGTTCATTATTTATTTGGTCCCTTGCGCTTTATTATGTGGTCAACCTGGAGCTTGAAGTGGTACAAGATTTTTACCTTGGTGTTTTCAGCTACTTTGACTGCCATTATATTGTACCACTTGTCTGCGCACTTCGTGCCATATTTTGAGACATCTGCCAGTGTACCATTAGAGTTAGTTGGTCATTGTGATTTTCTTATCCTGACACTATGCTAGTTTGCTGCAGTCTGTAATTAGGTGATGGATTTCGTATTTACATATTATATACTTCACCATGATGAGACCCAATGATTTTGTACTTTCTTTTTTTCATCTAGAGCGCTGGGTCAAAGCTTACGTCATCTTCAGGCTATGTCACCACCTTGATGTTCTGTTTCTCTTTTAAATTACCCATACATTGTCTTTTTTCGACATCTGATGTTCGTTTTCAGCATCCTATGCTAGTACTAATTGTATCCCTTATTGTCTCGTGGAATGAACTCTTTATTCATCTGTGTTAGAGATCTTTCTTCAGTTTTGCAATTCATTTTCTTCAGATTTATATCGCTGCCTCAGTACATTACGCCTATTCTGCCGATCCTCCTGGAAGGTGCTCTCAGTTTGCATCAGCCTTTTGGTGCGGTGCATCATTGATGAAAATTAGCTTTCGAGTCATTTTTGTCCATTGCTTGCAATAACGTTCTAGTCAAGTTTTATTCTGACTGTGTACCTAGTGAATCAGATTCATAATCGGGCTGCTGTTCAAGACGTGTATCTGATAATTGACACTACCGAGTATTTGTGTCTGCGGCTGTGCAGTCTTCGTTTAGTTCCGGCCTAGAACTTTCTTCATCCTTCCCACTTAGTCTTTACCGATCTGAAACTTAATCTCGTCGTGTATTTGTATCATTAACTTTCCGAATCTCTGGTTCTCCAGGAGTTGATACAATCCGAGTTTACTAGTTTCCCACTCCTAATACTAAATGTCATATATTTATCGATTTCAAATTCCTTGATGCCATGTTATTTGTGTCAACTATCCTTTCTGTTTGAACCAGTGATTTTTTTCTGAAACTAGTTTCGCCTTTCGAACTTTAAGTTGTTCATGAATAGTTAAAGGTGAGTCTTATGGAGTTCTTCTTTGGCTGTCCTTGTACTTTCGCAACACTTTCATTAGATGTATCAGTGCAATTATGTGCACAGATGGTGACAAGGAACTTCCATGAGAGATGTCATTTCTATTCTGACATATCCGGTATATTGCTACAAATCTTAAGTAGCTCTTGCATATACGCCATGTTTGTTGTGACGACTCGTTTTATGTTTCTAGTTTAATATTTCTAAGACATTCAAATATCCAACAATATGATATTGTGTATTGTGTCTTTTTGTTCTCAATCCACGCCATACACAATATCTTTCTGTATTTTCTTTTATTATTATTATTATTATTATTATTATCTGGTAGGATTTCTCCAGGTAACATCTGGACTCCACTATGGGATCACATGGCCAAGACGACCGATAGCCCGAATGAAGAGATTGAAAAAGGGAAAAATTCACAGGTGATTTAAGTCATTTCTTCTTCTTTTTTTTTCTTTAAAAACTATTTTTGGATGTCACCCGTGTTCTTTGTGCATTTTTTAAAATTTAGTTTTCCGCAAAAATCATTTAAATCATCTTTTGCCATCAATATCGAATTTCAAGTACTGACTGATGTACAAATATAATTAAAATTCCATAATAAGTATTTGTACGACACATTACCTTGATTTGTAGATCATTAGGCCGTAATTTATTGAATCTTTTCAACTGTCTAAATCATTGCATTTAGATAAATTGTGCTTATAAATGTCTTATCACGTCTTTGTTGTTGTTGTTGTTGTTGTTGTTGAAAGTTTAACGCCATTTTTCAGCACACGATAGGCTATACATGGCGGCCAGTATTAATGGTGGAGGAAGAACCCGGGAAAACCCCGGAAAGAACCACTGACACACGAGAAGCTAATGGCAAGCATTCTCACATACGCACATTGGCTGAATCCGAGACTAGAACCCACGCGTACAGAGGTGAGATGGCAGTGATCCGTAACGGAGAGCGCTTTAGACCACTCGGCCACCCTAGCACTTTGAATATTTCTTCTAAATATGAGAAACCATACTTTAATTAATGGAACGTAACGCTTGATTGTATACCTCATAGAATCTGACGTAGTTCAGTGGCTTGCTTCTCGGACTTGCATTTGGAAGGATACGGTTTCGAGTCATGCCCAGACCAGAGTGACTTGGCTGCCCTTGGAATGGTCATGGGCAATTCACTTAACTCAGATTGCCTCATTATGTAAGCTTTCTTGTGCCGTTGAACAATAAACGAAACAAACCCAAATTACTTCGCTTCCTCATTCTCCATGTCAATCGCATGAGACACATAAATATTTTATTCTTGTTTCGAACACGTTTGTTCCAGCCATTTTGTCGTAGTGATGAGTCTATCGTCGTACAGAGAATACTTTCAGTTTCGGTTAAATATATAATTATTGCCAAAATTTTAATATACAAGGCAAAATAATTGGAAGCTAGTTGTTACAGCTTACATATTCTTCTCCATTATGCAAGTATATATCCAGCATGCAGGACAGATATATATGAAACCAAATTGAAATGGGTATGTGGATGAGAGAGAGAGAGAGAGAGAGAGAGAGAGAGAGAGAGTCTCAGTGCCTGAATGAGTCTGTGATTATAAATATGCAAATCTGTTTGTTTTTATTGCACATGTGTGCATTATTTTTGCATTTCAATATCTTATCCTGTTGCATATGTCATTTTGATATGAGAGAATTAACGTCCGGATCTGCATTCAGGAAAAAGTATGACTATTGTTAAAAGGAAATCCACAAGAGCAGAAAGGATCAGAAATGAATCATAATTGAGTATTGCATATATATGTATTAATCGGGCTAATATAATAGAAGCCCGCCAAATGCCTCACTCTCTATAGCCCGGGGATGAGCTCATATTTTTAGATATATATTTCCTAAAGATTCCGAGAGGTGGACAGTTTCATGTGAGGTAGTTCATCCCGTGTGTTAATCATAGGCTTTAGGTTGGAACGGTTAAGGAGACATTGAAATTACACAAAATTGAGTTTCCCAACTTGTAAGGTTACTGCATCTTATTCATATGATGGTAGAAAGTCCACTGTGTGATCTGGTATTGTTGTTTGTTAATGATTCTATAATTTTTAAATACAAAGGCTTTTGTATGTTTCGTCTCACTGCAAGGTTATGTCAGGATGTTTCGAACGAAAGTGCTTCTCTACTTGCATAATTTTGTTAAAACAGAAACTAATGTTGCAGCTTCGACTTCTTGTTTCTTCAAGTTTTGTTTCGGATTTGGCAATAGTACATGTTGATCATATTTCAATTCCTAGACTATGGTCCTGTGAATACAAGTAAAACAATTTTCGCTGATATTATCGTTAGACAAGATTAGCTTAAACTTCTTCGGGTGCTTACTACCCATAGACGTAGATTGAACTATTCGCTGAGTATGATTAGACCAAGATCCAGCTGATGCCATGGTAACTCCGAAATGACGAGAAGTAACAACTAATTTTGGTTTTACCTCACAATCCAAGATATGATAGATTTTATTTTTCGGTTAGTAAACAGGACACAATGATTTTGAGGAATTGTAAAGTACTAACCATATATTGGCCCATATGAAACGTTTCTGAAATGTACCAGCCATAACTTGGCCCAATCGGAACGTTTCTGAAATTTACTAGCCATACTTGGCCAAATCGGAAATTTCTGAAGATCATCATTTAATATGATTTAGATGAAAAATAGATCACCGATATACATGTACCTTGTGATAAAGAACCATGTACAAATAATCGGGATATATATTTTAGAATATCCGCTTCGTCATGAATAGAAACAAGAAATAGGAACGGAACTAGAACTGATCCCTGTGATACACCTACAGTTGGTTGCCTTATGTTTGAGAATTTATTACCGACGATAATTCTCTGGGTCCTATTTGTGATATTATCCTCCTCAATCGATGTCAATAAACTTCCGTCAATCCCACAACTTCTTAATTTCAGTGGAAATCATGCCTCCATTTAGAGAAGTTGTCTTCTCTGTCTTATATTTCTCTGATTATTTCTCAGATTTTCATGAATCAGTGAGAAGAACGAGTCAGCAAAATCAATTTACATTTCATGTCTCACATTATTGTACTTATTTTATGTTTTTAAATCTTAGACATATTGTACCACACTTTCTCAGTTGTATCTAGATATGAAGTGTTTACATAATATAGTAATAGTAACATCCCACGGAGGAATAACGTCACTGTAGAAAAGCACACATAAAGGAAATGTGCATTTTGTTACCAAGACATTAATGCCGGAATCCGAAGCTGAATGCCTGTATTCCGTTAAAAGATACCTCACTGAACACGTTTGCTTCCATCAGTTATCTAGCGGAACCTGAGTATTCTCTGATAATAAATGTCGTTTTAATACAAGTTGACAGAAATTAAGTTCTTTAACAATACAAGGCGGACAACTACTTAAGTTTCATTCTTTTGCAGTTGTTAGGAAGATTTGGTACAGCAGAAGAGTGCGGTTTGGCCTGTCTGTTCCTGGCCGCTGACGCCACCTTTTGTACGGGGATAGATCTTAATTTAACTGGAGGAGCTGAGCTGAATTATGGCGTCAAGAATCCAGCTGCTCTCATCAAATGATCTCACTTCGAAACAAACGGCAGCGGAGATATTCTTTATTTCTTTATTATTAAGGATGTATTTTTATAAGGACCACCAGTCAAGAGATTTTTTAACGCTTTCCATTAATAATGCAAATCGTGTAGTACTGGAATTTGTACACAAAATATATTATTTGAATAGGTATACTCTGTATTAATGCCACAGATTGTCTCGATCGTTGTATACTATTCTTCTGGAGCAGGATGAGGCCAAGCTTCCACACATGATTAGGTACTAACCATTATTTGTTGAGAATTCACAACTTGTAGATTGAAGGAAACACAAACAGTGGCATTAGCTTTTTTATTCACATCAAATCAAACTCTGAAATAACATAAAATAATATTCAGTATCCTTATTATTTAAACTGTGGCTAAATAATAATGTTCTATCCTGTATGTATGTATGAAAGATTTGTTCTTTCCTGACTCTAAGAAACAGCATTCAGCTGCTGAACTAAGTGACTAGTGATCATTCATTAATTACCTTGATAAATTACTTTCAGTATAAATAATAAATAATTACACTACTCATGAAAAATGGGTTGTAACTATACATTCTTGCAACCACATTCGTTCGACGTCTTAAAATTCTCTCTACGAAGATTATATATATATATATATATATATATATATATATATATATATATATATATATATATATAAAACAGTGAACGTATCATAGAACATGATTACAATGAGCAAATGCTTAGAAACAATCAGAGACTAACAGACAGAAAGACGTACAAACAAGGTGGCCAAGAGATAAGCATAATACCTTTAGTATACCAGTACTTATATATATACATGTCAGTCTTGTATTTTTTTTAGATATATATATGGATTACGTTAATTAGGACTTCAGAAAATAAAATTTTATAATGAGCTATGTCTTAAATTCCATTATTGCAAACAACAGTGCTATATATGTGTTAAATTCCATTACTGCAAACAACAGTGCTATATATGTGTTAAATTCCATTATTGCAAACAACAGTGCTATTTATGTGTTAAATTCCATTATTGCAAACAACAGTGCTATTTATGTGTTAAATTCCACTATTGCAAACAACAGTGCTATATATGTGTTAAATTCCATTATTGCAAACAACAGTGCTATTTATATGTTAAATTCCATTATTGCAAACAACAGTTATATATATATGTGTTAAATTCCATTATTACAAACAGCAGTGCTATTTATGTGTTAAATTCCATTATTGCAAACAACATTGCTATATATGTGTTAAATTCCATTATTGCAAACAACAGTGCTATATATGTGTTAAATTCCATTATTGCAAACAACAGTGCTATTTATGTGTTAAATTCCATTATTGCAAACAACAGTGCTATATATGTGTTAAATTCCATTATTGCAAACAACAGTGCTATATATGTGTTAAATTCCATTATTGCAAACAACAGTGCTATATATGTGTTAAATTCCATTATTGCAAACAACAGTGCTATTTATGTGTTAAATTCCATTATTGCAAACAACAGTGCTATATATATGTGTTAAATTCCATTATTACAAACAGCAGTGCTATTTATGTGTTAAATTCCATTATTACAAACAACAGTGCTATATATGTGTTAAATTCCATTATTGCAAACAACAGTGCTATATATGTGTTAAATTACAATTAACTTCAAGATTATATAGCACATACGTCTTAAAGTATATGGAATTTTATTGCTTTGATGGTTTGCAACAGTGTAATAAAATATCATGGAATTCTTTTCACCCGAGAAAAAAAAACACAGACATCCATTTAAAATCATGAACGTAATTACTTTCAATTAATATTTAAAACAGTTATCTATATAAACAAATTACTACATTTTGTATCTTCTAAATGTTTCCGTATATTTTACTTTTTCCTTGTCGGACTCGTTTATATCTCAGTACGCATGTGCAGTTCCAACTTCTTTTCTCAACACGAATTCATGATTTGATATATTTCTAAGCACATTATCAAGAGTATCTTCAACTATGCTTTGCATTAGTAACTGTAAACTGTTTTAAAGAACTAATTATCGCACAATATAGAGCAGGCTTGCATCCGCTTGTTGCTACAGTGAATAAATAGAAAATGAGAGTCACCTCCGCCATTCTAAGTTCAAGTGTATGACGAAAAGATTACTATATTAAAATAGGAAAAGATCTATCAGCCTTCAAAACAATCTAATCTTATATTGACTCAAAACTTATAACGCATGATGTTTTCAAGAAATTTGCATCAAAGCAGACTTCATGAGTTCGGTAAAGTAAATGAAGCCGACACAATTGGACCGTAGCAAGAATGGATTCAACCCTCTCGAACCTATCAATTAAAACGACCCAAATATTATCAAAGACAGAATTCAACACAAAAAGACAAAATCAATGAAGTGTCAAACTTAAAATTTCGTTATACCTGCAGATGGCAGGAGATCTCGAGCGCCGAACACCAGTAACACTGCCAAGAGCTTGCATCCCTTGAAGTAGAAAAGACTTCTGCGTGTGCATTGCTGTTTTGGTTATCCAGACTCTTCGTTAGCCAAGCTATTTCTAACAGGGAGAGATGCTATTAGAGAAGGAGAGAACATGACTTTATTGCCAACTCAGGCCTAACAATAAACACATGAAATTAAGTACAAATACAAAATTTTTGGTGGTGGTATTACGGATAGAAAAAGGAAAGGCAATAAAGAGATATATTCTGATCAATATGTTGAATATGCATGACAAAATGGACATACATATGTTGAGTTTAAATGGGAATATAATGATTTAATTATTCCAAATATTAATCTAAAAGGTATGTTAACGTTTGATTTATTTAGCAATTCACTAAAAAAAATGTATTGAAATCTTTAGATACTAGTATATGGTATACTTATTTCAGCAAAATGTGGACGTTGTAAAAGAAACATCCCTCGCCTATATCCCCTGAGGCGCATGATTCACGTTTCCTTCAAATATAGACAGATTTTACCACCTTTCAGTTTCTATGGGGTACCAAATGTTTGTTGTTGGGAAATTTTACAAAATTGTTTATAACTGGCATACGTTAAAAGTGGTTAAAAATTAAAGTATTTTGGTAATATATGAGAATCTATATTTTAGAGGAATGTAAAACAAATGAATGTCACGTTTTTATATATTGATCTTTTTCAATCTCGTTGTGACTGTTTTCTCTAACCAATCGTCAGAGGGGGAATGCCTGAGATAACCATAAATTATTCAGATCTAAATCAAATAAATATATGAGATAAAGGAAAGTCGTTTAAATCTGCATTTACCAGCAGTAATATCGTCATTCTTGCCCAGATAAACGTGGTAACGGAACGGACAAAAACAATATAAATAGTTCTCAAACAAAAGACAGCAACACTCGACGCAAGCAAATGCAAACCCATTAGAACCCAAAAAGCTAAAGGTTTGAAAGATTCGAAAGAAATTAGACGAATGTGGATCCGTCAAATCGTGATGGAGGGGATGAATAACTTGTACATTGGTATAGCATGAATAACTGTATATTGGTATAGCAAGGCACAAAACTGTTATATTTCTTTATAAACACTGATACGAGACCTTCACGGTCGAAAATAATATCGTACTTGGAAGAAAGGAACAACAATATGTCAAGTTCTGTACAATGAATGCCAGGCTAGAAGCATCATTGTAAGAGTAACACTCCTGCTGAGAAGTCGGGAATTACAGCGACTCGTATTGATTTTGGGCGCGCGGTGTAACCTGTGAGATGGTTTCGTTTTTTGGGGTTTAACGTCCTCTTTCAGCGCTTGATAGGCTATACATATCGGCTAGTACATTTGATTGGAGAAGAACTCTGGAAAACCCCAGGAAGCACCACCATCCCACGGGAAGCTGTTAGAAAACTTTTTTCTCATAGCTGTGTTGATCGAGCTGAGACAAGAACGCACGCGAACAGATGTGATATGTGTAAGTGATCTGTAAAGGCAAGCGCCATTGACAACTTGGCCTCCCCAAGCCCAAGTAAGCTGTAAGTAGATGACAACAAATCAGCTTCAGTCAAGATATGACAGACAACGTGTTAAAGGAAAGGGATCACCTTGCACGTAGCGTGTTAAGCGGACAGTGGTCACATGGTACAGAGACAACGTGTTACGAGGAAAGCGGTCACTGGCTCAGATGAGTGCAATGACTAGCATGACACAAATTTAACTATGGCGAAAGAAACAAAAATAAATAGCTATGATGACTTGACTGTCGATGGCTACGATTAGCTATGTTGACTTGAATGTCGATGGCTACGATTAATACAGTGACAATGAATCTGATGTCAAGTCTGATACAATGCATACCACACACCCCAGTCCAGAAGGCACGATGATGCGAATGGCGAGTTGTAGTGAGTTGTTACTGTGCTGCTCACTCAGATTTCAGCAGGTTGTGATTTTGCCCATTTTTCCCTTTTACATATAATGTTGGCTGATACTCGGAACCTAAGAGTCAATGTATACACTATGTGTATATAATTTACTTGAAATATTAGACGTGCAGTCATAATGTCATCCGCTCTGTGTATATACAATTTACTTTATATGCAACTAAAAGTTCAAAAAGCGGCGTGACAATAATGAATAAGTAAAATCTTGCGTATTCTATCAAACAACTAGACAGCGATAACGATTGAATCAGAATTGAAATAAGCATACCCTAAAAAAAAAAATCCGCTGGATGTATTTGGGGCCTAATTTCCTGCCAATGATCAGTTTTATTTCTACCAGTAATTATTTACATTCGAAAATCATTTTTTAATATTATGCTTGCTTTTGTAACGTAATGCTCGTGGGAGACTTGAATTGAGCATATAATTGGATCTTCCCATTGTTGGAGTTCACGGTACAAAAGCCAATTGTTCCAAACCTTACTGACAAAAACAACTTAGTGACTCTAAACAAAGTCAATCTGAACAAGAGATTGCACTATTAATTTGGACTTCTTAGAATATATTTTGAGGTTTACCTTCTTGACAAGAATTTGCTTGAATACGTAAATATCTGCGAGGGTTGTGCTATTCAGAATGCATACTTGGGGTGAGATCACTGTGCATTAAACAAGAACCTCTTTGTCCCAGTCAAAACGTAATCCAAGCATTGCTGTCTCTCTTCCTCTTTCTCTGCACGGCATGCAGCTGATGCAGAACGTTCATATCTGATCAACTTGAGGTTGTCATAATTAGATGAATTAAATATTGATATTCCTCTTGCTCTGAACCAAACAAAGGAATTACAATAATAAACTCCTAATTCTTGTAAACGTGGTTGCATTAAATACTATCCATAAAATGACAGATAATCCATATACAAAGCTTTATTGATAACATGGTGATGATGATGATACGCCCGACGCTTTATATGGATTCGGATTTAAACTGAAGCCCAGAATCCAAATGTGCGTCAGCTACAAATAATACAAGGATGCTACGAGAGAATTTTGGAACATTCGATTGCAAGCTCTTAATGCATACGAAGGAAGTATATTTAATTATTTGGATGAAGCAGCAGATTTAGATACATAGCATGTCTGGAAATGACATGGTACACAACTTAATAAGGTTACAAACTGCTTGGAACTAATGTTGGATGGAGAAATAGCAATCAACAAGAGACAGATCATTCATTTTCCAAATTCTATAAACACCTACACACCCCTGAGAATAAACCATTCGCGAGCTATGTAGAGAAATTAGAAAATGATATTGCAAACCCCATTTATAATGAAACATTTTACTGAAATATCAGCATTCATAAAACAACTCAACTTACATAAAGCGCCGGTAATGGCGTTTAAAATGAGCATGTACTATTGTGTTGCAGGAAATTGCTTGGAGTGATTACAATTCTATTCAACGTGACACTAAAAATGTTCTATATCTTGTGACTGCAGTGTCGGCCTAATTGTACCAATCAACAAAGACAGAGTACAGTGTAAAAATGATCGTTACAGCTGTGAGTCGGTATCTTTACTTTGAAATTGATAGCACATTTAGGCGATTCTAGCAATTCATACCATACTGAAAGTTATTTTTAAATATTTCACTTTGTGTTTACATTTTAGGGAAATATATTTATATTTTGGAATATAGAATGCTTGTTGGATTTTTTATTTTTTATTGTTACTTAGTTAAAGCCCCTATGAGGTAATACGATCCAAACACACACCTTTACAATCCAACACACACCTTTACAATCCAAACACACACCTTTACAACCCAACACATCACATATAGTATCTATTTTAACATAGGATTTCCCATACGACCACAAACCACCCAAGCACGTTAAACTATAGACTTATGTTAATTCCTGTATGAACCCCAACTCCTATATACAACAACTCACATATTATGGGCAAATGTGCTGTTAAAATTGGACCACAATGCCTTCTAAACTCATTGTGTTATTTGATTTGCTGGAATGTACTTAGTTTAACCAATTACACTAGAGTAGATGGCCAGCGATATTGCCTTTCTAGATACAAGGGAGTTCCAAATGATAGCTGAATAGCTGAAATCATTCTTCATCAGTTAATGCTAGAACGATACAACTCCACAAGATTATGCCAACCAATATAAAAATTGGTTCTTGTTTATATATGTACAAGTTGGTGAATGCTAGAGGTCATGTTTTCGTCATTGTCGTATCTGTATATTTTCTTCATGTTATGAACCTTCTAAAGGAGGACATAAAGATGAATGGCAGTCGTGAAATAAAAGAAAATGCTATAAAAATGTGCTCTAAATAAAAAAGAATACTGTCTGCAACTTTACACAGATCATATGGTACTTGTTATGCCTATTTTTGTTCTACACTATATTTCCAGACATGAAAGTTTATTTTTGTTAGCTTATCTCTATTCTAGCTTATTTATTTGTTGAACGCTTTTGTGCAGTTCCTAACACATCTATCTGAACATTAGATTTATCATGTCTTAATGTAGATTTTAAATTTAGCATTTTTCCCTTCAAAGACCCAGTTCGATCTCTTAGCTTAGCTTTGTTTATTTTGTTCTGGCTGGCCCTATTTTATTTGTTGTGTTTCTACTTTTGTGCTTTTTATTTGTATGTATATATGTACATTGATAACACATATATTCTAAATTTAGAGTTATATTTATGTACGTTCCCTGTTAAATATAGGATGGGATGGGTTGGTTGCGTGTACATTAAAATATTAAATGTATTTGTCAAATTGTGCATTGTATTTTGCATGCTGTAACTTATATACTCACTTATAAATCGAGTCCACCTGCAAACAACGATCTGATGTCACATAATGGATAGACCATGGTCTACGTCGTTTAACTTGTTACCTAACAATCCATATAGACCCAGATCTGTCTGCGTATTATGCTGATGACTGATCAGGTGTATGCAGTTTTCAGTTTGACTCAACTTCTGTGTATAAACCGTATGTGCATTTTAATCTTTGTATAGGTCTTAAACCTCCTGAACTAATCGATTTACTAACAGCTTTGAAAGTTTTAGGTGTGTGTGTGTGTGATTTGGATTTTGAATGTATTTTTGTAAAAATACAATTTCAGTCATATCGCTATGATGTCTGCAGTGTGGCAGTTTATAGTGATGTCTAGCACTGGGAATCATGCCGCAGACATGAAGCATGATTTACCACCCAGTCACATTAACCTGACACCAGGCCGACCAGTCCTAACACTAACCACTTAATGCATAGCGCCAAGTGAGACAGCTGTCAATACAGGTTATTTTGTTGCTTTATAGTCCAAATAGTAGCATGTAGTACTAATGTCAACTTTTATTTTCGTCAAATGCAGATTTGATATTTTAAAAATGTTATTTTCACATGTCTGTAGTGCATCGAATCCTCATATTGATGCTTCATGTGAATTTCTACTATAGGAAATAACTGTCTTTATCATGATTTAGTTGGTGTACCTTCTTTCGAAAATGAGTGTTCAATTACTATTGCTTCATCTTCATTTGTAGTTTCAAGTTGTGTATGCATGTAGATAATTATGTAAGAAAACAAGGAACAACTATTGCATGCTTAAAATGTGTTGCATGTAATTTAAATGACTGAGGAAAAGCAAACATGTAGTAAATATTATTTTCCACATTGGCGCAGTTTAAACAGATTCATACAGCTTGTTGCTCCAAAGCTAGTCAATGACATGATCTCTTCTGAGACACTAAAATTGCTTGAACACATATTTATAGGTTACTGCATTTGGATGGGAAAATATGAACGAGTTTTTCGGATGGAAATTCCACACGACCTTGGGGGTGTGGTTATCCATCCGACAAAACGAGTTCGTATTTTCCCATACAAATGCAGTAACCTTTTTATTATATGCTCATTTTTTATTATACCTAAGGCTTAGCTATGTAAACAAAAATACAGTACATGAAACAAAGTAACTGAATGTATGTCGTATTCCGAACTAAATACACAAGCGCAGATTCATTATTACACAACAACAACAGTATAAATCTGAACTTAGTCGAGCGCTAGACATAACTTTCAAAAGAAAATGGCGTTTTGGTCAACATAAAATTGAAATTTGGAGTCATACTGTGAATGAATTAACTGCAATTATCAAAAAGACGCTATGGAATATAATGTTTATTTCAGTTTGAGTGCAGTAAGGAGGATGTAATTGGACTTGGAATATAGTCGAAATTACAGTACATTCTCGAAATGTGTAATCACACTTGAGAACCCATGACATGGCTCATGTAATTCGGATTTGCAGAACTACGAAAATACATTTTGAGGATATTCAGAATGTAAAACTGTTAAGTGTATGTTTTGCCATTCTTATTACCAGTTAAGGAAGACAGTTTATGCCTTGTCACTTGCACGTTATTTGTAAGGACCCTGTCTGGCGTCTAATGTATACCTAGCCTAAATCCGAAACATTGTATCAAAACAGTTAACGCGGAATGTGCCAAAGTAGTGGAATGTGGCAGTCCACAAAACATCTGCTTTAGTTCATTCAGTTGGTTTACTTCATCCACAGACAAATACAATAAATCAAAAGTGATGGTGTCTAAGTCCATTGTTTGTTTACAATAGAAAGTTGTTCTTTTATTCACGTGAGTTCAATATGAATTGCGCGCGAGTTCAATATCGTAAAATACTGCAGGATTCTGACAATGTAAAGATAACGGAGAAAAAAATGAGCATATCATAATAGATATTACAACAAGCTCTTTAACCGTCCATGGATTGTTATTGGTGTGTATAATGGTTCCGTACGTTAAATACACCTAGGCTCATGATTTTTCAACGCATTATTTGTTTCTAAAACCTGTTCTACATTATACCCATTATCTTGCATATAGATTTACAACAACAGTACATAATAACCTGACAAAATCACATCTTCCATTTCCAGGACGCTGTGTGTGTTTGTGCATGTGTATGATTTGGAATTTTAACTTAGCTTTAACAATTATTAAGTCATATCACTACCATGTCAGCAGTTTGGCAGTTTATAGTTATGACTAGCACTGGGGCATTATGCCGCAGACATGTAGCATAATGTCCCACACAGTCACATTATCCTGACACCAGGTCGACCAGTCCTAACACTAACTTCATGCTGAGCGCCAAGCGAAGCAGCTATTAATACCATTTGTATAAGTCTTTGGTATGACTCGGCTGGGGTTTGAACCCGCGACCTCCCGCTTATAAGGCGGACACTCTAACCGCTAGGCCACCAGAGCGGTCCTTCAAGACACTGACCTAGAGGTAAGGTGTATGGCATATGTATGCAACACACCATTTAGTCATCATATATACTTGAGCAACGTTCTTGAAAGTAACTTTCGTGGCTCATGGCTCTAAAATTATACTCCAAAGATATATACAAAATACTATCTAGTCTTGAGATATACTTTTAGTTTCATTAAAATATTGTAAATAGTTCAAATGCTATACAATGAAATATGATACAAGTCACAGAATTACGTTCTCCCTTGCAGTGAACTTGACATTGAAGCTGGAGTGGTGAGTATGGCAGACAAAACACCAGCTTATATACTTGAACAAGGTTCTTTAAAGTAACATAGGATTGGGAAAAATTTCCATCAAAGTAGCTTAAGTAGCTCAAAAGTTGTATTCCAAAAGTCACATTCCATTATTTTGGCCTTTAGTTTGAAAAAATGATTATGGCTAAGATTACAATATACTATCTTGGCACGATAGTTACCTGGACAAAGCTTCAACACAAATGGCTGATGAGGGACATATAATACGTTTGTCATTTATTATTGTACTTCATGTTGATTCATACATATTGATGAATTTATTTATTTCAGTCTTAATTGTGCATGATGTGCTATGATACCAAATGAGACAACTACAATGATTTTCATATTGGTATAGATTATGAAAGTAAGAATAAATATCTTTCTGTAGCATAATAGGTTATGACTTCTTAGCCTTCGACCTTTACAAGGCCTTCTTCAGAGGAATGACTCCTGGACTGGAGTATAGTGATTAACTAAATGTTGATCACATGACAAAACACTTTTGTACAACGGTGAAAGTTCCAATCCAGAATCCGGTTCAACATTGGTTCCCCATCCATGATTTCAATAGCTTCTCTTAATTCCTCCTCTAGGTATTGTTCTCTGCTGTTCTTCTTCAGGATTGTACCTTATGGTAGCCTGCCAATTTCGTAGACTTACAAAATTTTCTTAACCGGAACATGTTTAGACATAATAGAAAAACTAAATCCCTTCCTAAGAACGCTGATTTTCGTTTCGGGTAAACTTATTCAAACTGAATTGTTCAGCTTTCTTTGCACCATGTTAAATTCCTTAAAATGTTTTTGGATTTAGTATTGCTGAAAATTGTGTTGTGTGCATGCGCCATGAACAGTTACATCTCCGTAACGAAATCTGATAATACATTTCCATCTCTGCGATAAAAGTTCCTGGTGTCTGTCCAAAAATCTTCTAATGGTGAAATCACACATTTAATCCTTTGATTAAGAAGTTTGAACTCAGCAGAATGAACTATTGTTCTCGCTATTATACCTTGTCTGGACCTGTAACACTGCATACTGAAAATACGATGAGTCCACTAGATAGGTTTCATCCAGTAGATTTCTAAACAATTCTAAAGAGACAAAGTGCATCTCACCCACGTTGACACAGGATTCTACAATGAATATTGTTACCTGCTACAGCCATTCAAACCCTATCAAACCATCTGCTCAATCTTGTTACATCCAAAACACCAAACTCCTGTTAATAATAAGTGCTCAGTCGTCTAAAAACTCCAGTGTGATAACTGTGGAAAAGATAATTTTGGGGAAACCGCCAGAAGCCTTGAAACAAGAGTTAAAGAACACTTAGTATACCAACAGAGAATCCCTGACACCAGTTGGTGAACACTGCAAAGGATCAAAGCATACCATTTCTAGGGAAAACATCAGAGTACTCAGTAGAAAGAACAATAATCTGTGGAGGAAATTAAGAGAAGCTATTAAAATCGGGGGTGGGGGGTGTTGGGGTGGGGGCAGTGTTGAACCGTGATTCTGGAATGGAACTTCCACTGTTGTACAGATGGGTTTTGTCACATGGTCAACATTAAGTTTATCACGTGATCCAGTCAAGTAGTGATTCCTGATAGAAGCTTTATGATAAGGTTGAAATCTATGAAGCAATAAGCTATTTTGCAGGTGTATAGGTAACAACGTTTTGCATCATCATGCTGTTCATACACGTTGTTTTTAAAGCAGAAATCACGAAAATGTTTGTTGTCCAATGAATCTGAAAATACATCAATTATCAAGCTCCTTTCTTATCTAGAAAAATCACCTCTACAGTTCTCTAAACCTCAGACATTTATTTTTTTTTGTATACCTACTTTATACACCAGTGTCAAAATGTCTTACTTACTATGCAACATTCATTTACCTCTAAAATCGCAAAACTTAGTTTAGTAATTTTTACATTTTAAATGTTCTTGAATCCTATAAAATATGACCACCACAAAAATATGACTGTGAATGATCAAAATGTGTACTGTTTGCATGCATGTATGTATCTATGAATCAGGAATCCTGAATTTGCTGTATTTGCCCGAGAATGACCCATTGATCAGAGGTTTTTACTAAAACATGCTGCTGGCAAATGGACACTGATCATAGGACATATATCTCAAATGCTCTTATATCATCTTTAATTTGTTTATCCATTAAGGAAACAACATCTTAATATTTGAACAAAGTAAAATTCAAAAGTGAATAGGTTTAAACGTTGTTTCTTTAGATGTCATTAAGTAAGTCAGCTGTTTAAAAGGTTTTTTAGAAGGGCAACTTTATTCTTTAGTAAGCCATACTGATGTAAATTTCAAAGATTGGCTTTCAGTAAAGATATTTCCTTGCTACTAACTATCAGTCCTGCAACAACAAAAAAAAACCCCACAAAAAATGGAAGCAAATAAACCACTGCAACTGAATGACAGCCCCCGGGTATATACTAGATATTTTAAAATAATCAATCTCACATCATGTACTTTTAAATATGTGGCAGTTTGTTAACATAGATCAGACTTGGCAGTTTGTTAACTATATATATATATATGTGTGTGTGTGTGTGTGTGTGTGTGAATATGACTCTAGTTAAACCAAAAAAAAAGATGCTAGTAACAACAACCAACTTTTATTATAATCACCCAAACTGAGAAAATAAAACTTTACTTTCAGTCTGTGCTGGTTATGCTCATCAACAATTAAATGTTGAGTTTTTCAATGTAATAAGACTGTTCAAGTAAAATGAAACAATTTAAAAATGGAAGACTGGCAAAAAATACTGTTTTTAGAAGAATATTTAAAAGGAATGATTTCTCATTTATAAATGATTTTATTGAAGATTAGTGTGTTATGAATGGGTGATACTAAAATAGAAGCAACAGATAATCTTTAACACTAAATGGCACATTTTCAAGTACATTTAATAATTAAGTATATCAATTATTTTTTATTTGCTACAACTTTTTACACCTTCTTTGCATGATTTTATGGTCATTTTCAAAAATATCCAACAATCACAGTAATTTCTGTGGAAAATATGTCCAATAAGAGCTACCAGAATTTCAGGATCCCTGATATATATCTGTATGTGTATCAATTTAAGATTATATTTCAACCAATACTTAAAAATAAAAAGTTCTTAGATTAAAAACCAAGTTGCTCCTGGTTTTAAAAAAGTGTTCAAATAAACTATAGATTTTATGGCAAATAAATTCTGGCAAAATTATACATATGAGAAGAAGCAGATGTCAAATTTGAGATCTAATTTATTGGTAAGATGAATTAAAATGGGCAACTTAGCACAAATGTGATGAATTTATGTGACTGGTACATAAAACCTGATAATTATTAGCACTATAGACCATGCAATGTGCGCGTATTCATAAAAATACAATGTACTGTCATCGTGCTGTACATATATACATTTCAATCTCATTTTACAATGGATGTAATTTACAGTAACAATTTTTCAATATTTATGCATGTTGATTATTAAATCAATCAATATACATGGGATTCTATTACGTTGCAAAACTATACAAAAGCTAAATGTTGGATGACAAGGTATCCCAACAGTTCCACAATATGATAATAATTTCTGACACCAGAGAAGACAATTTCAAAAGTATAAAAACAAAATGATGAAAAGTGAGCCATGGACAATATCTAACTAAATACAGTCAAACTAAAGTCAATGAGATAACTCTAGGAAAAGTCAAAATGTGTCTCAGAACACACACACACACACACACACACAGCTTGCAAGAATTTTATTTTTAATATAATAATTGATGCAACTTAGTGGGATTCCAAATAAACAGTTGTAAATAGTTGATGGCTATAATGGGCTTATTTTCCATGTGAGCTCCACCGCACAACAAAATACAGCAATATCCATAATCACGTTTTCTTAATTCAGCACATTATGTAAAGATAGATCTTTGTGTAAAAACTTGTTATTATAAACAAAAATATTAACTATGTAAGCTACATAAAACAAGACTACCAGTGAACACAAGTACCCCAACATAGTGATCAAAAGGCAAGGCTTAAATGGACAGACATATATGCAATGGTAGCTCTACATGGTGCTTTATGGAGGGGCATAAACTCTCCATCCTTACTTAATGTCTCTTTAAAAAAAAAAAAAAAAAAAATGGACATTAATTTAGAATTTGTACTCTTTAAGCGGAGTAATAACAGAGGATGACACGCTGATGAGAAATAGGCATGAGCTTTGTAAAAGTCAGGTTGACCATTACTTGGTTCACCCATAAGCACCAAGCTCAGTTGACTAATTGGTTTTGTGGTGTACATGGGTTTGGTATGCTTCCTACAGACCAACTAGGTAAAGGTCAAACATGAAATTCATGCACACAAATTTTACCTGTATTATCATAGATTAAGTTTTTAAGAATATTCTGCACATATGTCAAACTGATAAATAAATTACTTTGATCCATACCTTTGATTTTCCCCATTTAAATACCATTAAGCATTAATGAGGTAACTGGACAAAGACTGAACAGGATAAACTGACCACATTGTCAACATGCACACAATTCACCTATAACGTTTGCAAGAAGAAAATTCATATAAAAGTCTAGAAAACCTAAGTATTTCTTATGAGAATATTTCAACTTTAAAAATCATGTTAAAATCTTTTAAGTCAAACAATTATTCCATTCCATAGTCATTAATTTTAGAAAATATAAAAAAATTATAAAATTATAACAAGAATTTACCATTCCACCATATTTGAAGTTTATCACAATCCTGATCAAAAGTCTGAACTTGACCTTAAATTTCTTTAAAATTATAAATTTCTTATTCAAAGAGCTTCAGCAATGAAATCAAAAGGAGTTGTATCTATGCACATTCCTCTGTATGAATATTAAATCCTGAGGAAAATAATCATCTCTAATATTACATTTCAACAAATTTTATTCAAAGTCCTAGTTATAATCAAAATGTGTTATGACCCCAGAATTATTCAATTTCATTACCTTTTTAATTGTCCTAAAAATAATTCATCTTTCATCATTCAATCATAAATGTCTGTTGGTTAATGCATTTTACTGCCAAAAAAATTTCCTGAGAAGAAAATGGTTTTCATTTTACTTAAAATGCATTAAAACTGCATGTTCAAGTTTTTGCATTATTAAAATAAAGGTACCAAAACTGCAATTTAAACTTTCATTGTATATATTTATTATTCCCCCAATATATAACTACAGCTTTACCCCTGATTGTACCTTTAAACTACTAAGACTTCACATATTTGTCATGAGGAATACATCACATGTGCACCACACAGTCGTCCAAGGGCCAGATCCGGCCCACAACCTGGTTTTGTATACTTATTTATAATGTAGGGTATGGTTTTTAAAAATTGCTTGTACAGACCATGAAGGAAGTTACACATGCCTGGTATACATTTTCATGGATTTCATTGTTGCTATAACCCAAAAATACCATGATGCCAACTCCTGAACATGCTAATCAGGATTCCAATTTTGGCAGAATCTAGGCTGACCATCCCTAGGAGATAGTATACAAACCATTTGTTAGAAGTAATAAACCCAGTGGCAACAAGAGGGGAGAGGCAACCGGGAATATATATTAATTTTATACAAGAAAGATTCTGTTTGAACAAGAACTAGGAGAGGCCAGGGTGTTTCTTACCCCAGGGTGTGTGATTGCTCTCTATGGCCTTGAACCTATGCAATCACACTGCATCTTCATCTTGTATACACCTGTACACAAAAACAATGAAGAGTCTGTGATAATATATGGTAAATCCATTCTTCCAATTCAAGAACCTTGAATTTCTTAAACATTTTGGCCAGCACAAAACCATGAACATTGCTATTTAAGAATTATCTGCATCTTTTCTTTTATTGCATAATTGCTGCAATTTTTTTCCAATTTAATGTGATCAGCTGGTTTCTTGTTAAACATATACTGTATTTTACATGCAGAAGCTACACTGTATGTACCAGTCTACCACACTGGTGCTGCAATACTTTGGTCCCCATCTGTGTCAACAAAGAAAATTCCTATTCACAATGTATCCCGTAAAATCTCATTTTCCAGAATTCAATAAGTCATGACAATCTGCAATAGATAACTGATATATCTGCAAATAAGCCCCAACAAAAATAATACATGTTCAAAATAGGAATTCTTCCCCAATATATGAGTTTAAATATCAATAAAAATGTTAATTTTGCAAAACTGTCAAAATAAATGAATTGACAATATTATGTCAAGAGTGCTCCAGAACTTAAAGTAATTTTCTGACTCTAACCAATTTTTCCTAGTAAAATACCTTTTTTCGAGAATGCTTACCCAATCATAATACCTTAGGAGAACTACTTCTACCTCTCACATCCAGCACTCCCAGATAATACTTTTAGCTAAAGGGAGTTAAAAGATGTCTTCTGGCCTATGTGGCAGTCAGGTAGAGTGATTTCCCCTAAGGTATAAGACTTGGTGGCGTAGATTAAGAACCTATTAGTTACAAATGGAACAGAAGGTAAGCTCTCTTATAGATGTAACTGTGGGTAGGCTGGGAGGGTGTATGTATATTATTATTGGATCAGTATTCTCAAAGAAACATAATATACTAGGAAAAATTGGTTTCTTTTTCAAACAAGTTACCCAATCATAATACCTTAGGTAAGAGGTGGAGGGAGATACATCCCCTTAACCTGGATATATCATTTCTGGTCCCCTAGGGTACTGAAACAGCTTCTAGATAAACCAACTAGAAGGTACTCCATCTGTGGGGGCGCAGCTTCAAAAAGGAATTATTTGCTCCCTCAAATTCAGCATAGAGTCATGAAGATGCTTCTTGAGAAGCTGTCAATTGATCTGGAAGGGTGATCTGTTGAGCAGTGGATGTAGGTCCTACAAAATTGAATTGGGCCCTCTGGGATGATAGACTGTGGAGACAAAAGCTAGAGAACGTGGACTCTGATCACCATCCCACAGCGTGAATGATGTCAGTAAGTGAACAGTTCCGGTCTGATGCTAGGTTGGTGGCAACTGCTCAAGCCCTGTGAGCCGAAGTGTATAATATGCTCAATGAGCTGGGTTATTTCCCTATATGCTGAGTGAATAACCCCCTTACTCCAGGATGTGATAGTTCTGATAGGTCCTCCTGTCCTTTTATGAGGACAAGAAAGAGGTGTGATCTCCCTTGACACAATAGCTCTATTCTTATCAAAGTATCACTCTGAAAGGGGCGGTATGGGTCTTGTTAAAGAGTTGATGTGTCCAGATGAGACAGAGGGTTCATGACAAAAGTTTAGTTACCAGTGGGAGGAGAGATGGTTCTCAGCGATGAAAGAGGATGTTGTCATGAATAAGACTGACTGATCTTATTGGAATTTGCATGTAATTTCAGGTTTGATGATAGGACAAGTATTCCACAAATTCTGCATGCAGTCGCGAATGCCATGAAGAAGCTGGTCTTGTAGGAAAAGGAGACCCAGAGATGCCCTTGAAACTGGTTCAAAAGGTCTTATCCAGCCAGGTTAATACCCAAGATAGGTTTGGCTTTGGGCACACGATTATAGTTGGAGAGAAGGTTGATTGATATCTTCTCTCCCATGATGATGAAAGTTGTCAGCAATCATGGAGCATTAACCATTGATCATACTCGGCACTAACTTGCTCTCTTTGAAGTGCCAGAGAAGGAAATTAGCTATCTGTGTTATTTATGCTTGGAGAGGCAAGATATGTTTGTTTGCGCATCAATGGGTGAAAATGCGCCATTTGACTTCATATGCCTTCAGAGTGGAGGGCTGTCACACCTGAGCGATTCTCTCCACAACTGGTTGCAAGATTTTTTTAAGTCTGAGGGTCTGTTTGAGATGATCTAGACATGCAGGTTCAGGAGCTCCAGATAAGGATGAAACAACTGCCATTGTAGTTGTCTGATTAGATGATGGAAAACCAGAATTTTCCCTGAGTACCCGATGCAAGATTGATGAGGTTGTTGATCCTCAACTCCTCCCACTGGAGTGATGTGATAAGGGTGAAGTGACAAGCTGATTCCCTTGCCTTCTGTATCACTTTTTGAATCAGAGGTGTTGGAGGGTAGATGTATGTGTTCAGGTTGGTCCAATCCAAAGATAGGGTGTCGACTGCCCAATCTGTTGGGTAAAGGCTGTGAGAGACAATAGATGGGAGACTGGCATTTCACAATGTTGCAAACAGGCCCACCAACTACAAGTCCCATTGGGTACAGATCTGTACTAGTTGAATGTTCCATGACAAAGAGTCAGCCAGTATATTGAGTCATCCCGAGATATGGTGAAACATGTGGCTTGGTTGATGACAATACCACTTCAGAAAGTCCCAATCCATGATCCAAAGGTTTGGGGACTGGTGTCCTCCTTGCTGTTGGAGATAACCCTCATGGTAGGATTGGGTTCCTCCTTGTTGTTTCAGATAAGTCAGCACTGTAGAGCTGTTGGACAGAATGAGAACTCCCTTGCCAAGCAAATATGCCTATCATCAGTTCAACACTTTCACAATGGCTGTACTCTCCAGATTTATTGATATAAAGATATTGTTCCTGAGGAAAGCATGCACAGCTGGCATTCTGAAAAGGATGGTAGTAGGCAGGCTCCTCAGCCTTCTGTACTTGCATCGGTACAGACTGTAATCTCAAGTGGGTGGACATGTAGCTGCATATCCGCCTTGAGCCAAGTTAGATTGTTCCCAATTCTGCAGATGGTGCCTCAATTGGGTGTCTATGAAGAGAAGATGATCCACTGGGTAAACTTGAGAACTCCATTCATGCAGAAGAAGCAGTAGCAATGCGGTATAAGGCAACTTAGGTCTGCTGTGCAAGCCTAGTAGGTGAAGGGATTCCAGTGCAGATAGACTTCCTTGAAAGTAAGGTGCTACCATGCGTCATTTCAATGCCCGAGCCTAAGGGAGACAAAATATGTTGCCTGTGTATCGAACTCCATACCTACGTAAACAAATTGTTCAGATGGTATTAGGTCAGATCTTTCCTTGTTGATGAGAAGTCCAGATTGGTAACAAGGGTTATCATGTTTTGTTAGAGCTAACTCACTGATGCTGCTGAAGGATGACGTCCAGGATACTTGATGTTGCCACCGTAGAAATGATCCACACATGCACCATTACTTGAGTCATCAGACAACTAAAGACACAGAGGCCAATGCTGAGCCCCAATGGGAGTGCCCTGAAATGGAATACAATGTTGTAGGAAAACAGCAGGAAAGTCCTGGGAGCCTTATGAATAGAGATGAAAGTATGTGCCATCTAAGTCCACAGTGATGGCCAAATCTCCCTCATGGATGGCATTCAAAATGCGCTGTTGTGTTCCCAGTGGAACCAAGTGGTGTGGATGAATGGATTGAGGGTGCTTAGGCTGATGACCAGACGTAAAAAGTCATTTGTCGTTGGGACCAAGAAAACATGTGGAAGAAAAGATAGAACCCTCTCAGTGCTATATCCACTTGGTATGCAAAAAAACTGATTTTCAATGGGTGAAGCTTTGAAATGACAGCTTTCAGAGGTTCACGTTCTATGAGTGGCCCATACTATCCCTATACTGACACCATGTTTGTGGGAGGGAGGGAAATATGTCTCCTTGGCTTGTCTGTAGACATCATCCTTCGGGACATTAAACAGAAGGTTAGAGGATAACAGCTGTGCTCTTAGCTTGGCCATATAGTAGTCCTTCAGGTAAGTGCAGGCAGAGGGCACCAAATTACGTTCCACCAATTGGACTGGCAACTGTGTTTATGTCATTGGCCAAAGTGTGTCGAGCAGCTCCACTCAGTACTCGGGCTACTCTTGAGAATGACTCCCATGCATGCCCTAAGGTAATCAGAGTAGAAGATAAGCTATGTTCTGTCGGTTGGAAGGTAGCCAGAGAGAATGAAAGTCCAACAACAAAGTCATCGCAACGATAGAGCTCACTAACTGGAGTGTCAACAAAGGCCATCCAATCCATATGTATGGAGTGTGGCTGTGTCATCCCCAAAGCTGTGATATCACTGTCAACTGCTGGGGTTCTGAATGAAAGAATGGTTGGCGGGGAAAGGAAGAGCCGCTGATGAACTGATGATGAAGGTGGGTCAGAACATCTGCAACTCTCCCAGAATGTGAAAGTAACTGGTCAAATTCTTCCATTCCATCGTAAGATCAACAGATGCTGGAATGATGTAGTTCTGGTCCTGGTTGTTGATGTAACGGGAGGAGGAAGACAAAACTCTGGGGATAATAAAATGTCCTCAATGGAGGCTGAATCTTCCCATGCCATTAGATATTGTATAAGAGATGACAGTACTGGAGAACAAGCAACATCATCTTGGTTGTGTGAGGTGAGGCTAAGGTCCCCTGTAATGCTTGAGACTTAGCTCGTAATGAGTGACGAGGTCTGTCGCTCACCAAACTCTTTGATTGTCCTGAATTAGATACTTGTGGCTTCAGGACAGTTGCTGGGTAAAGAGTCTCTTGTCATGTCATCTTGTAGAGAAACTGCGAAGCAACATCAGTTGATGTGCAAGGAAGTATTCATTGTATCGTGCCAATAAGTGTCTCGAGGGGGTATGAGGGTTAGACTGGTCCTTGTACATGTCTGGAAACGTTGGGTTCGATGTACTGGAAGTCAGACTGTCTTGATTGAGCCTGTAATAATGTTTGGTCCTTCAGGATACCTAGTATATGGCCTAGGCCGGTCGCAATGGAAATCCATGTGTTGAGGATATTGTTAGGATCATCAGTTGGGATAGGTTATGGTATATTTTATCCATGTAACCTGTCTGTAGGTCTGTTGAATTTGAGGGAACTTGCTATTTCTTAGCTCTGTTCCTCACTATTCCGCATGACGAATCAAGTCAAATCCCGAGAAGGCAAGGAAGAGGGAGTTCCAAAAATGCTGAGCCCTTTGGTGGTGATGTGGGTGCTGGAGCTGTTTCAAATAGTCAATGTCTAGTGCTTTGTGGCTGAAGGGAAAGTTGAATTATCTTGCTTCTCGCCATAATTCACACTGAGGAAATGTCAGCATGCAGAATGGTGACGTCTTCCTCCTGAGCTTTGTGTTGTTTGCACTTTGCCCATAGTTCTAATCTGTAAGACAAAATAGAGCAAAACATATAAAACTGCAGCCCTGCACCTGTCTTAGAATGCAATGTCTTTGCTAACCTAAATCATTAAAAGGGTGACCCAGAAACTGATAACAGACAGTCTAATAAAGCAAGGAAGAACACAAGTAAAATTTAATGACAATACCACATGTTTATAAACCTATGAGCCTGCACGTGTGATGTTTGAATAATGTGTGGGAGGAGAGCTATACCAAATTAAAGTTACCTGGAAAAAGTTATATCAGACAATCTCAATTATAATGCTACCTGTAGGGAAGGTCAAGGACAGCCTGTACAGGTAGAATCACTGAGGCATTGAGTTCCAAGTTAAAGATATTGTGGTAATTGAAACACACCCGTATATAAAAGAAAAGAAGGAATGATACATATAAGGAGTTTCATAAGAGCATAAAGACATGCACACATCAACATAATGTATCCCAAATCTAAGTTGCATAGGCTATATGTGCGAGCGACTAAGTGCTAGATAAATATGATTTAAAGTTTATACAGATAAACATGACTCAAGTGTCACCTTTAGAAACATGCATGCGCAGGAGACTGAATAAACCATGCATAGAGTGCTGACCTGTATTTGTCTGACCAGAGCAGAAGAAATACAGCAATGTACACAAGTGTCTACATTACACACAAATAACCCTCAAGTAAAAGAGAACTGAGGTAATGTTAAAGAGACGTACACAGTAGGTGCAACAATATCCATTATGAAGCAATACTTGTAGGGAAAAAGGCCCAGAGACTGCCTGTAAAAGTAAGTACATTAAAGTTTGCATCCAGATGCTATGAATGCCTTGGATAGAAACTCACCGATATGTACCTGTTCGTAATGGAATTACACATATACAGGAGTTTTTTAAGTGCTAGAGACTTGTATGTATAAAATAATTACATCCTGTACTGAAAGCGAAGTCGCTTAGGTTCCCAGTGCAAGTACCTATATGTGTGACAACGACAAAGTTTTAGCAACTTGTAAAGTCAGAACTTTGTCGTGATCAAAAGAGAAAAAAGTTGGAAATATAAATATAGTATACTTTCCTTCGAAGTGAAAAACTTCTAGTGGTATATCTTCCATTTAGTTTCTGGCTTTTGCGAGGTCTCTCCTGAGGAGATCATGCTCCTTGGCACTAGTGGAAAGTAGTGACTGATAGGTTCTTAGGCTTTGCCGCTAAGTCACCTATAGGGAGATCACTATGACTGACCGCCACATAGGCCAGCAAACAACTTTTAGCTCCCTTTAGCTAAAAGTATTATCTGGGAGGGCTGGATTTGTGAGGTAGTAATAGTTCTCCTAAGGTATTATGATTGGGTAACATATTTGAAGAAGAAAATACAGTTAAGACATATAATAAAAAGGGCACACAACTCTACTGACATTAGCAATTCCTGTTCTGATTTTGTCATTGTATGATTTGTTGAAATAGTACATTTTTGTTGACTTGAGAGGACCAGCTTCCATCTTGGCATTTACAAAACTAAATTAATGACCAAATTAGCTAAAAACTGTCTGCTAGTGACTTTAAATGGTCTACAGGGCAAGATAAACATAAAGAAAAAATACCATAGGCCTCCTGACCACTGGAACACAAGATCTGCATATAGAAAGTGATTAAATTACAAAATGGATGTAGATAGAATAATTTAATTTAAAAATTGATTCATTTGTTTGGCCTCTTAAATCTCTTGAGCTCCTAAATATTGATGCACAATACTGACCATCAGACTCAATTCAATGACCAAAGTTTACTCTGGAATAAAAACTGTAACAATTTTATTCCAAGAAAATTATTAAATGTAAGCATATTACAATGAAGATTTATTTTAACTTTGCAAAAAGAATACTGCACATCTGTTCAAAATAAATATGTACAAAGTTTTAGAGAAAAAACCCAGAGTGATTTCAAATATTTCAGGTGGAATCACAAACATACACACACAGATACAGACACACACACACACAAAGAGAGGCACACAACTGCAAGGTATTATGGAACTCAAATACACATACTGTTTCAGTTTTAAAATTAACTGAAGTCAAATGTTCTTTTGCTGTACAGCAATAATGTCACTATCTGATTATGAAAAACACTTTCAAAACAGAAAATCTATATATCATCCAACATTCTATGAGCACAAAAAATAACCTCATGTAACATACTTGCATTTGCAGTTGAGACACAG
This sequence comes from Sinohyriopsis cumingii, assembly GCA_028554795.2. Classification (NCBI taxonomy): domain Eukaryota; kingdom Metazoa; phylum Mollusca; class Bivalvia; order Unionida; family Unionidae; genus Sinohyriopsis; species Sinohyriopsis cumingii. Next base: position 64,010,298 of record CM068841.1, read on the forward strand.
TTATAATCTCTTTTTTTTCAGCAGACCGAATATACAATTACAGAAAATGAAAAGAGCAGCCTAAAAAAAAACAAAAAAAAACCCCCAAACATCTGTTGCCATTTACACAGGATGATGACTAAAAAATGCAGACTTGATATTCCCCAGCAAATAAATGCAAATGCAGTTGACACTGAGATGGGATGACAGGCAATACTGGTTCTGATGAAGAATATGTGTGATCGATAACACCAGATCTAGTTAAGTGTTCCACGGCAACTTGGAGCTCCACAAAGACAAGGAATTTTATTGTCCTCAAGAGGAAACTTGTAATCGTATGTGATTTCCTCATTAACATCAATGTCTCTCTTGCTATAAATTACTATCTTCTTTAGGGACTCTACAGTAATGACTTTGGCATAACAATTAGGCTGTAAAATAAAACAAAATTTGGTATTAAAGTGAGAAATTTCATTAAATTTGCTGCTTATCTTTTAAAATCCTATTCTTGAGCATATAAAAACTTTTGAACTAAAATCCACATATATTCACATAAGTATGTCTTAAATTCTTCAAATCTATTTATCTAACTACAAGCCTGTATATTTAATTATAAGTCTGTATTTCTAACTACATGTCTAAGTATCTAACTACAAGTCTGTATATCTAATTACAAATCTGTATATCTAATTACAAGTCTGTATATCTAATTAAAAGTCTGCATATCTAACTACAAGTCTGCATATCTAATTACAAGTGTATATCTAATTACAAGTCTGTGTATCTAGTTACAAGTCTGTATATCAAATTACAAGTCTGTATCTAATTACAAGTCTGTGTATCTAATTAAAAGTCTGTGTATCTAATTACAAGTCTGTATATCTAATTACAAGTCTGTGTATCTAACTACAAGTCTGTATATCTAATTACAAGTCTGTGTATCTAATTACAAGTCTGTGTATCCAATTAAAAGTCTGTGTATCTAATTACAAGTCTGTATATCTAATTACAAGTCTGTATATCTAATTACAAGTCTGTGTATCCAACTACAAGTCTGTGTATCTAATTACAAGTCTGTATGTCTAAGCACAAGTTGGCGTGTCTAACTACAAGTCTGTATATCTTATTACAAGTCTGTATATCTAATTGCAAGTATGTATATCTAACTACAAGTCTGTATATCTAATTACAAGTCTGTGTATCTAATTACAAGTCTGTGTATCCAATTAAAAGTCTGTGTATCTAATTACAAGTCTGTATATCTAATTACAAGTCTGTATATCTAATTACAAGTCTGTATATCTAATTACAAGTCTGTATATCCAACTACAAGTCTGTGTATCTAATTACAAGTCTGTATGTCTAAGTGCAAGTTGGCGTGTCTAACTACAAGTCTGTATATCTTATTACAAGTCTGTATATCTAATTGCAAGTATGTATATCTAACTGCAAGTCTGTATATCTAATTAAAAAGTTTGTATATCTAATTACAAGTCTGTATATCTTACTACAAGTCTGTGTATCTAATTACAAGTCTGTGTATCTAATTACAAGTCTGTGTATCTAATTACAAGTCTGTGTATCTAATTACAAGTCTGTATATCTAACTACAAGTCTGTGTATCTAACTACAAGTCCATATATTTAATTACAAGTCTGCATATCTAACTACAAAATATCTAATTACAAATCTGTATCTAACTACATGTCTGTATATCTAATTACAAGTTTGTATATCTAATTATAGGTTTGTATATTTAAGTGTAAGTTTGTATATCTAATCACGAGTATCTCTGCCAGTATCTAAATACAAATCTTCACTACCTTTCAGATATGGAAATCAGATTTTGCAAAGAAATTTAACTTGATGCCATTCACATCTCTACAAAGTCATTTCCCCTGTTCTACCTTGCCAACAATTTTAAAAACCAAGAGTGATGCATTTGATGAATTGGACTTGCTTTGTGGTCACTGAGGATAAAATAGTTAATTATATGATGAAAAAATAATTTTTTGCAACATAGTATACCATCTCAAGATTACTGCTCTCTTAAATCGGCAATAATTATATTAATAAGATTGAAAGTGAGGCGAACCTATGAAGGGGGGGGAGGGTGTGCTAAAGAGTGAGTTTATCTTCTGATCTTCAATTCTGGAGCAATTTTGGGATATAATTTTAAAAAATTTTATCACTGGCACTCATTAAAATATCATATTTGTATTCTTAATGCCAAAGTTCAACAAGATTGATATTTTTTAATGTCAAATTTGGTCAAATTCTGTTATCTGGGGGTTGGGTTTTTTAAAGTTGTTTAAAGTTTGTTTTTTTTTAAAAATTTGGTAATGGTGGCCATAAGAGATTTTGTATCAGCATCATTTGTATAAATCTTAAAGACTTTATATAAGAATACCTTTGGTCAAATTCTTCTTTGCTTTTGACAAATATGAAAGCCTTCAAGTTCATTCTAAGATGCTTTCTGTTAAATTTGGTCAAATGATGTTCATCAGTTTGGAGAAAGAAAATTGGTTTAAAGATGTTGCTTTTTATAGTAAAAGTATATGATGACAGATTAATAATATTTGTACAAAATTAAAATGACAATATGATTGATGCCAAATATGGTCCAAAGTTTTGTTTGGTTTATGTGAAGAAACTGAAAAAAGCAATGATGACAGAAGGCTGATGGACAATGCATGGTTTCATAGTCATACCATTAGCTCACCTGGCCATAAGGCCAGGTGACTAAATATATAGCCAGGTGACTCAATATATGACCAGGTGATTTAATATAACAATTTCGTAATTACATCTATTTGCCAGCTATTGCTACTGAGAAATTCTGATGAACCAGCTACATGAACATGAAGGTACCTTAGTAATTGTTCAGCTGACCAGCTTTAACAGATGAAGAAGACTGAGGGATGAATTTACTAATCCAGGATGTCAATAGAAAAGATGCCACTTTCACACTCTACTTTTTTTTATATCTCACATATCTGACACCTGTTGCATTGGAGAAAGGAGGTCAGAAAGAACTTACATTACAACTGTGGTTGATGAATCTAGCCAGGTTCCCAGTCTTTGTTGCATCAATTATAATCTCGTTATCCACACGGAAAAGATAGCTGCTGCCTATACCCTTAGCCTCGTACTGTTTCTCTCTAAGGTCTGCCACAGACTGGCGTATTGTTGATCCTGTGTACTCTATAACCATTTCATCTGCTGCGATAGGTTCCAGCGCAAATAGTCCCCAGTCATGAATGGAGCTTTTTGCAAACTTTAGAGCCTTCTTTCGGAACTATAATGACAACAACAAAAATTCATTTACACAACAAATAGATCTTTTTAAAAAAAGATTTATTTTCCTTCTTTTTTGGTCATTCACCCTTGGAATAATGCCTCCCATGTTAGAAAAGAACTGCAAATACTTGGTAACTATTGATCCTAAGAGGTTATTCTAAAGTGCCAAAAACAGGGTGGATCACAATTTTATTTCTTGTGCTCATCAAAAGACCCAATCCCATCTATGCACCAGCCCCAACCCCCAGTAAGGAAACTGCGAGGAGCTGGCTAACAGTAACACTGATCAACAAATGCACTTAAGTATAAAGGCAGCACTTAAGCTTTCACTTCTAAAAATTATATGGTTATCTGCAACTAGTGATAAATGAATACATCAAATTTATAAAATAATCCACCAACATCTCTACATTATACTGTATTTCACTATAATGCAATTCCTGATACAATGCAGTCTTACATTAGATCCCATAAGAAAATGTCTAAATAAGCAATTTTCCAAAACACATTAACTAGAAGACTCAAAATGGTTTTTGGGGCATTGCAGAAAGTCACTGCAATGATCTGTATTTGTTTATAATTAGCCACTATTTAATTCAGCCATAATAATAGTCTACTGTTTTATGAAACAAGTTATAGGAAACCCAAAACTGCTGACAGTGTATATTAAATGTGCTATAGTGGCTTATTCAGCTGTGCCTTTATACTATTCTGATCATATAGCTGTATTTCTGTGCAGTAGTATAATGCTGTAACAAAGAAGAGCTGCAAAAAAGACCACTAGTTGACTATTGCTACTGAGCAATGTTTGCAGTGAAGCTTAAATCATTTTCATGCTGTTTGCATCTAAGCATCTTCCCACAAGACCCCTGCTGGATCCCCAGAGAAACGGGAAAAAACACACAAGAGTCCCTTGAAAGGACTAATGCTCTACTGTCCAATGCTCCAGGAATCCAGGATAAAAGCACATCTTCATTTTAACTGTAGAGTACTGAACCATCTCTGATATCCTTCAGAACTTCATCAGTCCAATGTAGTAAGAAAAATATTTTCTTGCATGTCTCAGTTAACATATATACAAGATACCTTAAATGCAGGAAAACATTTCTGGTCATGGTCTTGGACCATGAACCTGATATCATGGGCAAAAAATTATACAACTTGTCACAGTCAATGGTAAGATAAATCCATGTGCCAACTTTATTGATATAAAAAATTCATTTTTTTTATTTAAAAAAGGGCAAAAGCAAGAGTTATTTAAGTAGCATCTTTTCATCCATTACAGCTCTATGGTCAAGAACGAACAGAAAAGTTGAAAACACTAAGAAGCTGTGTAAAATTCAACAAGTAATTTATTTCCCCAAGAATATAATGTGAAAATTTAAAAAGAACATTAGCATTGTGAAATAAAGTCCTAAAAGCTCTATCAAAAGTCCAAATTGATATCCAGTGGCACTGAGTCTGAATAGGTTGATGTGCCTGTAGTCTGAAATGTGCTAATGTAGCAATGGCCTGGAGTATGGTGATGTGCCCAGAGTTATTTGATTTATCACAACAAATTAATCTAAAACTATTCATGTCTGAATTCACAATAATTCCAAATTAATGTTCCAGTCCAAGAATATTACTGATGAGCACCTTGTTATTTCAGTCAATAATAATTTGAATTAATAAATCCACCCAAAAGAAAAACTGAACACAACAAAAAAAACTGATTCTGCTTCAGATGTTAAAGCAAGAATGAGTAATTTTTAAAGTACACAACATTATTCAAAAGAGACAATAATAGAGCCAGGATGCAGATCTGTCTCCTTCACAAGATATTCAGCAATAAGAAATTTCCATGTGGAAATCTGATGTCATAGACCCAGACCCAAATAAACATGTTAACCTTCATTGATAATGATCTGAACATTTAATCCACACTCAGTGAGAAAAATTGTATCATGCTGTTTACAAACTGTTACTGGTGAGGTACACAATAACCTGACTTTCGACAAGGTCAGGTATAAAATACTTACGTATGTTACATATAATCATTAAGAAAAGCCAACAAATGATACAAATTAAATATACATAACACTTCTGATATAAAAGCTGGATTTGGATTCATTCATACTTGTTTGCTAAAACCCTGATTTCAAGAACTTTGACTTAAATATCAATCTCAAATATTTAAGAAGTCTGTTCAATATATATATAAAGAAGTACAAAAATGCTGGCTTTCAAAACCTTTTCAGAAAGGTACAGATTATGTTGGTGGTGAAGTCTGCACCATTTTCATTTAGAACCATTATTACAAAAGGTATTGTCACAAAAAGTAGTGAAAACCCATGGTCTACTCTAGATAATGGCACTGCATGCTAATCACTGAAATGTTCACAGAATGTGCACCACATTTTCAAACCTTACCTTTGCTAACTAAATCCTTCTAATTTTCTGAAAACTGTCCATTATTTTCTGAGAAATGGGCAGTTGCAATACAACATGTGACACTTATTTCTGTCAGCTAACGTTTAGCTAAAGGAATATGGCAAGCATAAAGAATCAAACCAATCACAATTGTTGTTGCATACTATACTGGCTAGTATTCCAATAAAGATCATGTAAACAGTAATGATATAAACTTAAAAACACCATAAAAGATAAATATATTTTTGGTCAGGGTTGGCCAACAACTACAAAGCTGATGGACAATAAGTCACAAAGTCTGGATACCCATCAACAATATTACATATCTGGGGACTGGTTTACTGGACAGAAATTGTTAAATTATCCTTTACTTGCTGATATCAGACAGATTAAGTGTGTCAACATGTGTGACTTTCCTTTGGATTGATAGTGAGTTATAAATACTAAATGCTCTCTATCACTCTAACACAACAGCAGCAATATTTTATGTCCACAAGGCACCATTTTATTTTACTAGATGTCATTAGTCATTTAAGTGTAAATCCCATGCCAACAATGCCATTCATTACATGTAGCATTTCATATGACTAACTTAGTGGTCATACTGGGATTTGGATCAGCACCATTTTCACTTAGGTTTAACAAGACATTATAAGAAGTATTTCTGTAAAAATTCCAAGTTAATACCACCATCCTTTCAGGATGAGCAGCAGTAACAGATTTTTCAAGATGGCCATCATAGTGTTCATATTGGGTGCGACCTTGGCAGAATTTTCATCTAGGACCAACTGGACAACATAAGAAATCTTTCAGTGAAAACTCCATGTCAATATGACCATCCACATAGGAGTAGCAATACCAATATTGTCAAGAGGGCCATCAATGCTGCTCACATTGTATGTCACAACAGCATCATTTTCTTTGAGGACCAACTAGACAGCGTAAAAAGTCTTCTGGCCCAACACAGTTAGACTAAGACTTTTGTATTCAAGGGGAGTAGTGAAAACAAGGATTTCAAAATGGCTGACATATTGTAATCCATATTGACAATATTTTCATTTAGGATCAACTAGACATCACAAGTCTTCTACAAAAACCCATTTTAATATGACCAGCAACCCAAGAGCAGCAGCTATAAGATTTTCAAGAAGGCAAAACATTTAAAACATCTGCAACAAAAAACCACACACATGAATTGGATCATAATCCCCAAATATTTCTTTTAAAAAGCATGGAAACATATAATTTCTACAACAAACTAGTTATCCAGCAATCCTAAGAATAACCATGCACGTGTAAGGTGTAGTAATATATATGAATTCAAAATTTTGGATTGTGATAAGACAGCCGTACTGGGCATCATTACACAAACACAACAATTAGGCATTTTCAGTCAAACTGATTTGCATAAAGAGATATACACAAAAGTTACAAGTGGCCACTTTCCTAGACTACTGTCAATTCTCCATAATGGTTCCATCATTCATATATATTTGGTTGTAAAATGCCCAAAGTTGCAACTGTTTCCAAATTAAAAGGTTGTGATGGATCAGATGGTAAGCAATGTAGTTAGCACCTAGTTAAGGCATAATATTGAGAACCGAATAATGCAAATAAGACTGGCACAAAGAAATCAAACATATGGTAATTAGTTGCAAACACGGAAAGATAAGGATGAACAGATGAAACCTGCGACATCAAAACACTTCAGACAATATTCAAAGCTCAAGCAGATTTTTAAATATAAAACACAAAACATACAAGAGTTCCTCAAAAGGACTGATGCCCAAAGTTGCAACTGTTTCCAAATTAAAAGGTGACCGATCAGATGGCAAGCAATGTAGTATGCACATAGTTAAGAAATAAGAATAAGAACCGAATAATGCAAAAAAGGCAGGCACAAAGAAATCAAACATTTGGTGATAAAGTACAAACATAGGACGACAAAGGTGAATAGGTGAATGGCCAAACAGAATTTACAGGAATCCAAGACCATTTCATCTTTTAACAGCTGAGTGTTGAAACCATCAATGACATTCTTAAACTATAACAAGTATTTCAAGATAGCCATTATGCCAGCTATGCTAGCTGTGAATGAAACCGTTTTCAATTAGAATCAACTCGACATCATAAGAATTCTTTTGGTGAAAGCACCACATCAATATTCAAGACATTTGTGGCCATATAGGCATCATTTCTGTTCAAGTTTGTTTCCTTTTGACACATTACTGACTCTATCATGCCAACTAAATGGCAGCTATGTGCCTTTCCTAAGCACAAGGTGGGGCAGCTTAATGGGTGGGCATTGAACTTGCGACCCTTGAATTATCAGCCTGATGATCTACCAACTGTACTATCAATGCTCTAATTTTATTCAGTGCCAATCTGACAACATAGTTAGTCTTTTGCTAAAAATCCCATGTCAATATTATGTTTAGGGTAAGTATCAAAAATAATATTTTAAAGACGGCATCCAAGGCATTGTTATTGCACGTCACATTGGCACCATTTTGATTCAGGGCCAACTACACATCATAATAAGTCTTTTGGTGAAAACCCCTTGTTGATATGACCATCCACCTAAGAAAAAACAGTGGAAAGATTTTGACAGACAACAAAGAACTGGCCATCCCAAAGGACCTTCTGGTCTACGACCAGTATAGCCAAAAATGACCATTATAGGAACATATACACCACTCCTTGCAACAACATTTAATTTCATTCTCTGACACTGGTTCTTGACAGAAAGAAAAGAAAAATCTAGCAAGGTGAATAAAATGGAATTTGGTTAAGAGTGTGATATAGCATGTTAGATTTTTTAAGGTAAGGATCATATTATTTCAGTGACATTCACATCAGACCCTTTAAACCCCAAATTATAGGCTTCTTCTTTATGACAAGGGCAAACCATCAATAGCTTTAGTTATTATGCAGAAACCATTTTCTTGTTTCATTAACAGTGATCTTCATATCTGATCTTTTAAACCAGAAAACAATCATAATGAATTACATTTCAATTTTTTTTAACAAATGCACAGAAAGTTTCTTTCAAAGAGCTATAAAATGTGTATTTAAAAAAATAAAAGTAAACATAAGACCACAATAACCAGAACCTTATTAGGTTGGGGACTTACTCAATGTATCTTAATTTCAAGTTTGTTTTGATTTAGCTTAATAGTTTTGTCTCAACTATCTTGCTGAGAAGTGTGGAAGACAAACAGATGAAGGATGGACAATATAAAATCCAAGATATCTCTCATCTGTGGGCAGAGAGAGAGAGAGAGAAAGAAAGAGAGAGAGAGAGTGCAATCAAAGTACCTTGAGCTGGTTGAATTTGATTAAGTCACTGATTTCACCTATTTCAGCAAATGATGTCTGTAACCGTCTATTTTCATGGCGAGCTTCACGAGAAGACTGCACCATCTTCTTTGATGCATCCTGTTATCAAATACAGAAATGTCACAAAATTAGACAAACTGCACCTCACTTCACTCCAGTATCAAGGATGTGAAAGTTTTTTTACACAGGGCAAGTACAAGGCTAAACAATAATGGCACAGGGCAAGAAAAAAGCTGAACAAGGATGCAATCAATGTCATTTGCTTCATGGAATATATTTGCATAATGAATTTTTTGAATCAATAAATACCTTTATTAACCATAATACCTGACTTTTTAACCCTCTCCATATTAAGTGAAATAATGGCATGCATATTTTCTTGCTCTTCCAGCAATAAAATAAGGGCTTTATTGCATCAACAAGAAAGAAATGTTAAAAACTACAAGTTTTTCATACCTATTAGGGATAGATGGGTAATGGGCCCAGCCACCTGGATCCGGTCATATTTTGCACTAACAAATAAAAACTGACCTGGCCAGGTACACAAACCAGGTAACTGGCAACATTTTTTCCCTATTCATCCATCCCTAATGCCTATAAGATTACAGAATAATTATTTGTTTCAGTACAGTATAAGTATCACTTAATAAATTGTTTATTTCATAATTCCAAGGTTTATCTTTAAAAACAATGCAAAAAAAGTGAGATACAATATCATTTACTTACCAAATCTTTCATATTTTCTGCTGCCCTTTCCATATTGTAAGCATGAGTGAGGTATCTGGCTTTTTCCTTCATGCTGAGTTTGTAATACCCTTCTGTTCTGGCTGAACCTAGAGGTTTGGATAAAACAGATCCATTAGATTTACATTTAACACCTTCAGTAAATCTCTTGTAAATTCACACCTTTGCATTTTAACATGACATCATATATTCATTAGTACTGAGTTGAAGATAGTCATAACATTCTCTACATTTACATGTCGTGAGTTTTTTATTTCAACTTAGATGTTTTGCACATTAAGGCAAAGAAACCTGAGAAATTATCTCAGTTAATTTCCAAATTTCATTTGAAATAAGCATTTGTATAAAATCCTGTCACTAGAGTATATGTGTGACAATGGAAATGAGCTCTTATGTAAGATCCTGTATGTAGGCTGCCTGTATGATATTTGAACTGAGCACATGTTTATGATCCTGAATGTAGGATATGTGTTACATTTAAAATGAACTCTAGTGTAAGTTCCTGTATGTAGGCCATGTGTTACATTGAAAATGAACTCTTGTGTAAGATCCTGTATGTAGGCTGTTGTGTTACATTTAAAATGAACTATCGTGTAAGATCCTGTATATAGGCTATGTATTACATTTAAAATGAACTCTTATGTAATATCATGTGTGTATGCTGTTGTGTTAAATTTAAAATGAACTCTTGTGTAAGATCCTGTATGTAGGCTATGTGTTACATTTAAAATGAACTCTTGTGAAAGATCATGTGTGTATGTTGTTGTTACATTTAAAATGAACTCTTGTGTAAGATCCTGTATGTAGGCTATGTGTTACATTTAAAATGAACTCTTGTGTAAGATCCTGTATGTTAGCTATATGTGACATTTAAAATGAGCATTTGTATAAAATCCCTTATGTAGGCTATGTGAGAAATTTGAAATGAGCACTTGTATAAAATCCAGTATGTCGGCCACGTGTGACATTTATAATGAGCACTTGTATAAAATCCAGTATGAAGGCTACATGTGACATTCAAAATGAGCACTTGTACAAAATCTGTATCTAGGCTATGCAGGATATTTAAAATGAGCACTTGTGTAAGAACATGTATGAAGGGTTATGTGTGTCATTTATTTATATTTATGACAAAAGCACTGTATTTACTTTCAGGAACTGTTCCATCTTGAACAGATACATAAACGTGAAAGCAACAACAGTGTCAGATTCAAACATTAGTCATTTCATTAATAAAAATTCAGTTTCACTATATTTTTTATTATGTTTATCACAAGTACTATTCAAGATTCCACTGTGCAAACTCAACAAAGTTACAGTACACACATCATATATTTTGGGAGAAAAAAACTGTTGCAGTGGACATTTAATCGGTACATGCTGTGTCCACTATGGACCTGATATTGTGGTTGTTGCCACTGTCCACAGGGCACATTGTGAGCAGATTAAGTTTCATTGCCCATACTGGAAAGTAACAGCTATTTAATTATCTAATAATGCCTGTCCACTATTATCATGTGGTACTTATCTGTCTGCTAACTACAGTTGCCAGAGCAGAAAGCAATTTAATGTGTGTGTGTGTGTGTGTGTGTGTGTGTGTGATGCAGACATATATCATCATGTCCCACTCAGTGACATTATCCTGACAATGGGCCAACCAGTCCTAACACTAACCTATTAATGCTGAGCGCCAAGCAAGGCAGCTGCTTGTACCATTTTTATAAGTCTTTGGTATGACTCGGCCAGGGTTCAAACCCACAACCTCTCACATCCAAGGTGGATGCTCTAACCAATTAGGCCACTGGAGTGGTTGTATTTTAATCTGTACATGCTTTCTAAATTCAATGACTCGCCTGCTAAATGCAATAACATACATGTATTACCTTGTACATGCTGTTGTTGTTGTTGTGGGGTTTAATGCCATTTTTCAGCACATGATAGGCTATACATGGCAGCCAGTATTACTGGTGGAGGAAGAACCCGGGAAAGAACCACCGACCCACAAGAAGCTACTGGCAAGCTTTCTCACATACCCACAATGGCTGAATCCAAGACTCGAACCCACGCAGACAGAGGTGAGATGGCAATGATCCGTAACGGACAGCGCTTTAGACAACTCGGCCACTCGGGGCCCCCCTTGTACATGTATAGTTGCTCACAAGCTGAGTGCAACTGCAAAATGGACAGACCCAAATCTGCCATCACATAATGCACTAGAAGATCTGGGTCTATGCAGTCTATCTGGAGTAATCAGCAGAACAAATAACATGGATCCTGATCTGCTAGAATAGTATGCAACAGCAAATCAGGGTCAATGTTGTTTTGCAGTTGGATTCTACTTTAAATACAAGTATATATGGCATAAAGTTTTTGAAGCAAAAATCCTATGAGAATATTTTGGTACCTCCCAAGACATAAATATAATGGCTTAATGATTTAAATTACCATGCCTATGTGGGAATATGAGAAGAGAGATCTAGCCATTATGATTATTAAAAAGGAAAGCACATGTAAAGACCATGAAGCAAACTGGAACTTGATTACATAAACTACTCAATAAATAAAGAACTACAAAAAAATCTTTTCTCATTCCACAAGCCATCTTACAATTTCTTGCTTAACATTTTACTGAATAAATACGCATACCAATATCCAAAAAAATGTCTTCTAGTCCAGCCTCTGGTAGCAGTTCTGTACTAAATATTCATGTCCTTGCCAAAATGTCACAACTACTGAGGAACCAGAGTAGTATAAGACAGGTGTTTAGATCAGTGGTTCCCACCCTCTTTACCATAGTGGGCCACACTTGCAGCTTTACATGTCTTATGCAAGTTACACTCAAATCCATTTAAAAAAATTGATCTGAGTCTGTCACATAGGCTGCAGACATGTGATGATTAGGGTGCATGGTCACAGGCAGAAAACCACTAGCTTAGATTAACACTCCTAAGCACATTCTGCTGTTATTTTGTTAACACTAAAATATACTAATAACTGTTGTTTTGGACAGCCTACGAGTTTAATATTACTGAATTTAAGGCTGAAAGTGATAAAAAAAAGCTTTTTCTGGACAAGTCATATATGTATATTATATTTTTCCAGTTCCTATGGCACATATTGCAACACATGTTTGCTGGATGTCAAGCAAACATTGTTTTAATATCAGAGAAGTTAAGAATCAGTAGAACAATCACTTGTATAAAATATAATTTACTTGGAAAGAGCACCCAAAGAAAAGCTTGATCACAACAGAATGTAGATTTCTACAAGTATGCATATAGGTATGATGTCATTTTGGCACAATGCTTACATATGGTGTACAATACTTACATATGGTGTAAAATAATTACATATTATGTACAATAATTATGTATGGTGTACAATACTTACATATGGTGTACAATACTTATATATGGTGTACAATACTTTCATTTGGTGTACAATACTTACATATGGTGTACAATACTTACATATGGTGTACAAAAGTTACATTTAAGGAGCTTATACTGCTGACCATTTTGTTTTGACCCAAGGACAATACTGTGGTACTTTGACCTTTGCTGTTAATTATAGATGGTGTAAAACTCAAATTATTGTATGTACACTATATTTCTTCATTCATTCAACCACAGTGACACTGACCTATCAACCCCATAAATTAATATGATTCTTCCTTCTCCTAACTGTAAGCTATCGACAAAGTTTGATAACTAAACTGTGGAGTACTAGAGTTGTTGTGCAGAAACTTTCCCTCTTTCAGTCACAATGACATTGATCTTTGAGTCTGAAATCGCTAGGGTTCCTCATTACTGCATGTATAAGTAGAGTTTGGTAACTACAGATGGTGGTCAACAAAAATTACTGTACAGAAACTAAATTTGTAACAGACACGGATGAACAGACAACATAAAATAATACTCTCTACATTTTTGCCAGTGTATTAAACATCTGTGTCTAAAGTTGTAAATCACCCATGTATTGACAGTGTTACACTATTTCAACCAGTGTACATGAATACGAGTAACATGTTCATATAGCTTAGCTTCTGTACATTCCCTGGTGATCATTATAAACAGGTATGATATTATAAAGCACACACAAATCCTTTTGTATTGACAGAAAAAGCAATCTGGAGCAAAATTCCCACCAAGGAAAATATGTATGGGTTCCAAATTTATAATGGAAAATATCTGTTTGGACAAACTATTTTCTCAGTTGTCACAAAATAGTACAAAAGAGTAACAAAGTCAATAACTTATTTAGTATATAAACCAAATGAAGACATAACTAACATTGTGCTGAATAGCATTATTGAAATACAAAAACGTACCTTAAAAACGCATTTTTGTATCTACGATTCTCAATGAGTGAATTCCATTTATACTAACTTCTTTGGAATGTCACTTAATTGCAGTGCAAAGTTGTTTTGCCAGTAAAGTTTTCATGGTGGCAAAAATCTTGTACTTCTTCTCAGAGGAAAACATATAAGTTTCTCAAAGTAATTATGCATTAATGTTATTCAACATATTTTTTAGGGATTCCTGGATTGTGATAAATTAATTAAGTCAAAATTGAACAACATAAGTAGGCCTGTCCTTTCAAGCAGCAATTCTATTGATTTTTGGGATTACATGTTCTTGTAAGCAAAACTGAAACTGCGATGAAAATTTGATTAATAACCACTACCCTATCTACTGACTATATTAGCCACTATACTGCCATTATTGGCACTCTGTTTAAAAATTTGTTCAGATGCATCACTTATCATGATTCTGATTTTAAGTGCCAAAACAAAATAAATGACCAAATATTTAACAGAAGATGCATTTTTATAATTATTCAAATAGTAAACTGGTATTCAAATATCTGATTGTTTACCTAGCAAATTTGGCAGAATTTTATAAAAGAGATAACAGGACAAAAGGAAAACTATGCAAGATTGAATTTGTTACAGGGAAACAGCTTCGAACTTGCTAAATAAATTGAAATTCAGACTATAATTCACAAGGTAATCATAGTATCAGGCAGTCATGGAAAAATATATAACACATAATATGGTAGGTCATATCAAAGTCAACAAATCTTTTACATACCAATCCCAAAAAAAGCTAAACAAATTTGTGAATTCTTGTTGTGTCATTTATGACTAGTTGTAGTCAATGCTGCATACTATTATAACCCCATCCCCCAATCATCTTTGTTTGGAAAGTTAACTCGAATATATTGCTGTGTATATTCAATTTATACTGAATATGTGACCTTTGTTCCTGGTCGATGGTTGTGCCTACCTGATTTTTTTCATGTATATAAGTGATAAACAAGAGTTCAAAGCCAAACCTTATTTACAAACTGAAAATGATCTGGAAGTGAACTTGTTGATAATTTGATTGAATTTTTTTTACAAGAAATGAGAATTCAGGATATTCCATTACAAAAAAGTCAGCTGACATTTGTATATAAATAGGTTTTATAAACAAAATCTTCATTCCTGTTTCACATCAGTCTTTGGGAATCTATGCTCAGAGTTTATAGTTGTGTTCAGATATAATTCTAAAGGAATTATTTAAATCATTCAGTGGAATTACTAAAGTGCCCACTGACTGGATTAACAGACTATTTAGGTATTTTTGTAAATTCATTCAAAGACATTTTGGATTATATCACTGGTACATCGGCATAATCAAGACTGCTGGCACTTCAGCATATTCAAGACTATTGCAATTCATTTGGAACATTCTGTACTTTGGACTTAGGATTATTTGAAATTTAATTTAAAATACTCTGTCTTTTGAATTTTCAATTTGTATTTAAAAAAATTATTTGCTGAATTTTGCTCAAACATGTTGGCTTCTCTTCTTGCTGTTACATAGTTTAATCCTGTAGAGTCATAACAATATTACCACAGCTGGTCTTTTATTCAAGTTCTAAGGTCATCTCACTGATACAGAATTACCAATATGCTCAAAATTGGACACTTTCATTATGTTTATTTTCTTATTACTAAGATATACATAGGCCAGCTGACATGACCTTAACATGATCCATTTAAGGTGTTCATGAGTTTGCCATTACAATAAATGTTGATACTCTTTGTTCATGCTCTTCATTAGGACAAAACCATAGTTAACAGCATATATTTTATTTTTAAAATAGTCACCACATTTAACGAAACAAGTAATAAAGTTTCTGCTCTTTCTTACCATCCATCTTCAGCAGTAAAGTAACATTAAACAGATTAAGAGGAATGAGTTCACAGTGTTTTCAGGAGTGATGGAGGAGGTGTTAATAAATACCAATGTTGAGGATGGAGTCGATACTTTTATTAGCATCCACTAACATCTGAATCCAAGCCAAATACATTCAACAAATATTTGAACTGGAAAATTTGGTATTTGTTTCAGCTCTTAGCCTCTAATTTACCACGCCTTCAACATCCATGTAAACAAAAATAGTCCTATGTCACATTGTTGGGAATGGTACATGCAAAAGACTGGCTATGATCCAACTTTGCATTCTATATGGGGACAAATAATGAATAGTCACACATAATCCTAAATAAATGAGATTTCATTTAAGGCATGCCATAAGTGCATACACTTTATATGAAGACGGAAATAAAATTACCTGTGGCATGTTTTGGAGGCACAATGTCGGTCTCTGTTTTTCGTTTCTTCTTATGGGGACTTGGGTCTGGAATATTTGTGTACGGATGATCCACCCAAAGAATGTCATTTAACCAATAGAACATTGGATCATCTGTAGACAAGAGATGTTCATAAGTTTTCTTTAGATAATTTACATCCTCTTGGTCAATTCCCTGATTGAAAAGACTGAAGAAAATTTGCCTTTCCTCCTCAAACGTCCTTGATTTCAATTTCACTATTGGTTTTGGAGGGGGCAAAAGGTTTATAAGTTCCCTGCTACCTTTAAATCGATTGAGAGTGTCTGTAATATCAACAAGATAGTCAAGTTTCTTTCGTTTACGACCACCCTTTTGGGTTTTTTCTTCCTCCTCCTTAGCTGCCTTTTCTATTTTCTTTGCTTCTTCTTCTGCATCCTTTTGCTCAGTTTCCAGTGCTTTTTGTTCCTCAAATTCCTTCTGCATCACCTGCAAAACTCGAGGTGGAGGTTTGAGACAGTAGTTGTGATCTAACCACACCTTGTGATGACCACCATAGTCTATCCAATCCACTACTTCCTCCTCTGCTGATAAAGTCTCATTAGACTCCACATCATTTTCACGCTGTGACGGAATAGCATAATAAGCATGTTCAGACAAAAAGCTGGGTATATTTGGATCATCTCTGTTTAACAAATCACCTTCTATCTGACTCTCTTCCGAGTGTCTCTCTACTCCCTCCTGTTTAACAGAATCCAACTGTCTTAGTACTGAAGGTTTCTGAATAAGTTCCTTCAGTGACAAGGAAACTGCTTCACTTAGTAATGATAACCCATCTGGGAACTGATTTGAAGGATCTTTTTTAGCCACACTTTCAAACAAGTTTCTGTCCTGAGTCCCTGATTTGGAAGATTTCTCTGTGGAACTGACAGATGATTTACTGACAAGTGGGGGACTATCCTTCCTAATCTTTTCAGGAATGCTTTTCACTGTTTTCATTTCACTGGATGATTCTGAAGATGATGCTGTAGAGTCTTCAGTATCCATATCTATTTCCCCATCCTCTATATCTGACCTGAAAACAAAGAAACTATTTTAAACCCAAGGAAAAAAACACACTCACACATTCAACTGACAGTATCATCACTGTAGGATACTTCACCATACTTAATAGGTTTATACTTGTATCTCTATCAATCAAGTTGGCTGACCAAACACAATTCTGTCCACCAAGACAATTTCACAGATAGCAAAAGTGACTATGTATGATATGGACTAGTCTGCACATATCCAAGTCAAGTTGTCTCCAGATCAGGTTCTGGTGTAACAAGTAAACATCTCATTTTTTGTTTGTTCTTGTAGGCAAAGTAGGCATTCCAAACTGGGACACTATGGTAACAATCAACTAATATTTCTAGTATAAGAAACAAAAGCAGTTTTATTTTAGTATGATGAATTTTTAATGTGAATTGTTTTCTTCATTATGTTTTTGTATGCAAATTATAATTACCTCAGCTTCTACCTAATTTACACACTCAAAATGCTATATTCCACATGCAAGTCTAAATAACTTTACCTGGAATACTAAAAGTTTTAAATCTAAATCATACAAATAGTTTTGCAAGAAAGAAACTGTAATACCACATGAATGGAACAGCAAAATATCTGCTGTTACCTAAAAAATATTTCTTCATTGCATCTTTGCAAAATGTACAGCTTTGAAATAAATCTACCTGCATTTTGTTTTAGGGCTTAAAAAGTTCACTCACCCACATATATTTATGAGTAATGGATGAAGAAGGGCAGGTGACTTTTTAAAGTCACTGCCTGACTGAATGAGTGCAATTTTAAGCCATTTAAGGAATAAATTTGAGAAAAAAGTGTGTTCTCGAATCAATGGCATCCTTTATTCTGACATAATTGATACAAATAATATTTTTGCTGTTTGCTTACAAACATAATGAGTGTGTCAGCCAGTTGCAATTCAATCTATTATTAAAGCTTAACCAACTGACACAATAAATTAGATAAGCATCCCATACACTAGAAACACATCATCATTTTATACATTTAGAGAAGAGGTTTCCAGATTTTGCAATTTGTAACCAACAATATTGCTTTTCATCTAGAAGTTCATTGAAGGTAATATACAATATGAACTAATTTGCAGAAGTGGTTATTTATATGGTCTGCAACAGGCACATGGTACATTCACAAGTTTATCACCAGTGGGCAAGGACACAAATATAATAAGAAAGATACTTTAAAAAAAACAAAAAAAACAGCATCAATAAATCTACATAAGCCATACTAGAAGTCTGACTGGCATCATTTGCATACATTGGAAAGGTCTTCATGCCAGAATACTTTGTGTCAAATTTGGTGAAATTTTGTTCTGCAGTATTTAAGAAAAGGTTATTTTAAGGTTCTTCTATTTTCAGTAACAGCAACCATATTTGAAAACACACAAGCATCATTTGTAAAAAATTGAAAGGTCTTCATACTAAAATGATTTCTGTATAATTTTGTTGAATTCCATGCAGCAGTTTTTGAAAAAAAGATATTTAAAGGTATGTCTACTCATAGAAATGGTAGCCATATCTGACTGCAAATCAGTCTCATTTATGTAAACTTAAATGGCATTCAGCAGAGGATGCTTTCTGCAACATTTCATAAAATTATGCTCCACACTTTGTGAAAAGATGTGGTTTAAGATTTTTCTATTTTCTAGAGATGATGGCAATATTTTGATGGCAAATTGGCATAATCTTTCTGTCAAATTTCACAGTTTTTGAGGGTTGAAGGGTTTTCTATCTTTAGTAACATCAGAGATGTCTGAGGTCAAAATAGCATTATTTTTAACACAACATGAAAGGCCTTTGCTTTTTGTCAAATTTGGTCAAAAAATTCTGTTCAGCAGTTTTTCTGCAGAAGTGGTTTAAAGCTATTTCTATTTTAGCCCATTATTCCAAGATAATATGTCAAATTTGTTCAAATTCTGTTCAGTAGTGTTTCTTAAGGTTTGTCTATTATTTTTTTTCAGTAGCCATATTTGATATTGGATTGGCATCAAACATGAACTTTAAAGGTCTTTAGGCCAAATTCTGTTCAGCATGTTTTGTTAAGTCATTTGAAGGTTACCTATGTTTTTAACATAAGTGGCCATATCTGATGACAGATTATCTTCATTTGTAAAAATTTTGAAGGCCTTTATGCCAAAAATCTTTCTGCCAAATGAGGTCAAATTCTTTTCAGTAATTTATTCGTTTGAAGATTTTTCTATTGCTAGTAATATTGGCAATATCTGATGTAAGATTAGCATCATTTTAAAAAAGAAAAATCTATCTTATGCCAAGATGTCAAATCTGGTCAAATTCTGTCCAGCGGCTTTATAGTTTGCTCTGGATAGCAAAAATGTGAAGCCACTCCAATATCCCTAAATCATTCCCTTCTGCCAAGACCTGTCAGGGTTTATGAAAACCCATCCAATGTTTGTGCTTTTCTGCAGACTCTGATTTTCTCCACCTAACAATAGCATCAAGAGTACATATACTTCATGCGTAAATTTACACTTGATTTTCAAATCTCTAGCTTATCGCACCCTCAAAACTGACAAAAAGCTAATGAAGAACAAGAGTATCATAAACAGTACATTAAATGACTGCCCAGTGTTTCAATAGTAATGTATCTAGGTACTAGCTGGACAAGGTTGATGCTGGACTGTACAGGCCAATGGGTCTCCATGACCATTACCTTTCAACCATACTATCAACAGGTTCCTTCCTTGCCAAAGGGCAAAAGGTTTTGAATTTTATTTTAAAAAAATGGTGTAGAAAACCATATATTTATCTGGGTCATTGCGACCCAGGCCATTCAGCTGCGTAACCCAGATATCTAGCACATTTACATCCCATATCCGAAAGCCCTCTTCAAAGTTTGGTACCATCATGTGCTTCATAATTAAATGAACTGGACAGGGCCTAATTTTTAATTGTGTAGTTCTTACCTGTTATTATTATGTTTCTTTCACTTTTCCTGGCAATAGTAGTGAATTACCTTATCCAATTAGTAAATGTAGGTCTTAGAACAAAATTAGGCAAAGTCCAAGACTGATGCATTAAGTCCAAATAATGTCCTTCTCTGACTTCGATAGAACATCAGAATTTGGAGGAAGGAGGGGAAATTTGCTAATAACAATGTATGGCATAATTAAAATTACTTTTAACCCTGACACTACATTTTATGAGAAGTAATACAGCACATGTCATTATTCTGTTGCAGACTTTTCCAGCCTGGAGGGAGGATGATGGCCCCATAACTAGCTGTCAGATGAACATATGATCTGCAGTCAGTCACATGCTCTACTGCAAACTGGAGGATCATCTGACAACTTACTGGCCTGATACAATTAGGCATAAGGTGTATACGTCTTTGCTCTGGTGCAACAATGAACAAAGGTAGAACAATAAGATGGTGTAGTGAGACTGCCAAACAAGTGTGTTCCATAACATTATCCAGAGATGAATGATTAATAAAGGCCCCAGACACAGCAATGGCCCTAGCTTTGTGGGCATTAATTCTCATTATGGGATGATCACTTTCAGTAAGACTGAAAACCTCATTTAATAGAATAATCTACCTCAAGATGGTGGCTGATGATGAATCAGAGGTATCTTTGAGAAGGACAGAGACTGCAACCATTTTTTTTCCCTTCTGATTTAACCAAAGATACACATAAGACTCCAACTGGGCAAATGAGACTATCTTGATCAATCACAGCACAGATGTAACTAAGACTAGGGATTTCCACTGGTTCAAGGGCTACCAAAGATAGCTGATCCTTCACCAGAGAGCTGGACAGGCAAATAAGAGAGACTGCATCATAGATGCAATTGAATCATAGACAACCCCCTTCCATAGAAAAGGTGTCAAGTTCACTCTTTCCCCTTGGTGGTAAGTTTCTCAAATAAAGCCTCACTCAATGGTTCATAAGGTTGTTTAGACAAAGATGACAAAAAAAACCCAAGAAAAATTCCACATACACTTTTAAGGAGAAATACACCAAAAATACTTTAGCAGTTTTGACAGATGAAGGACCAACGCTGCAGTCAAGCCCTAAGACAACCTAGTGGAGATCATTCTGTGGACTTCCTGATCTTACAATCCCAGCATCTCTTTAAATGTAAGAGGGTCAAGGAGATTTAAAAGGTATCTGGTGGTTCTGCTTTGGACCAGCTTAAAATGTTTAAGTAGGGAACCCTTTGCCCTCCTAGACTATGGGCACTTCTGAACAAGTTTATCTGAATATGGAACCATGGACAACAACCAGTGTTGCTGAGATCTTGTGAGACCATTGCAGTGATTAAACTGCTGAATAAAGACTACTTTTCCATCAATCACCTTGGTGAAGGGTGAAAAGGACTGGCATTCCTCTCTGAATGCAGGAGGAGAGGAATGTGGCCTGCATGGTTCACTGTTATGGGGAATAAGAGACATGCCATACTCACCAATAGGTTATGATAATCCCCATTTCCCACTGGGAATTAACGGAAACAAAGGGAATCTGGGGAGGATGGTGCTGACCTAGCAATAAAATTAAAACCTAATGCTTGAGTCAGGGACAGGTGACAAATGTCTAATGCCTACTGCCTAGCCACTAAACAGTGACCAGTCAGGCAAATGAGACCTGCTTATGGTGTCCCACTCCTGGAAACACAATTTCTGTGAATGAGAACCCCTCAACTTATGCACATGTCTACTCAAAATGAAATCTCAAGCACTGATTCAAAATCCAAATGCTCAGAAGGGACATAATTTTATTGCTGATATCTTTCAACTAACTACTGCTACAATTTAAGAATTACACATTGTATTGATTCTTGTTCATTTGTTCCGTTTATTTGTCTCTTAAATTAATTTATAATTTAACATTTTCCTTTAAATAATTATGTGCAACTTTGTTCACTTAAATTTTAATTCCATTTCACTTAGAGCAATCATTTCATTTTTTGGGGTTAAGTTTTGTAATTAGTGCATATCATAGTACAATGGACATGCCATATATCAATGGAGTTAGTGGACAACAAGTCTGTGAACTAACAGATTGAAATGTTGATATACTGTTCAATAAAAGTGAAAAAATATTATTAGGGGCATTGTGATAAGTCACTAATTCCCTTCCTTACCGTAACAGTCAAACAATTACTTGGGTACCATTCAATTAGTTTAAACATTGATGCATTATTTGGTTATCATGAGACTGAAGCTCATTATTCATGAAGGACAAGTGAGTTCTCATTGTACATAACCAACAGAGAAGAGAAATAGTATTTTTCATCATTCAAATGTCACATGTTTTGCTTTGTACACAATGTTTGCAACTTTATAAGCAAACATGGACAGAGTCTTCATATGGGTGAGAGACCTGCTCTACAACCAGAGTTGTCTATGACATAGGCTATCTTATGTATGTAGCAGTCATTCATCGGACCATCTTCACCCACAAACACTGAACTTTCAACTTCTCTCGATATGACTAGGCTCTGTAAAGGAGTGAAATACATGCAGGAAGTTTCACTGTAATGGAATTGAAGAGAAAATTAAATTCTGATCTAAAATCTAAAATAAAACGCCGAAGCAAAATCTATTTATAATATTAATGACTTTCACCTTGAAGGTCTTCACTTCCAAATCAATAGAGTTCTTTTTATACATGTACTAATGCGCTGTGAAGTGCTGTTTGGAAGTGAATGGGAATGGATGAACCTAATTTAAGTCACATTAACCTTGATTTCAGCCCAAATCAATAAGAAATGAAATAATTAGGTAAAATCTTATTTTAGCAACAGTAAGCTTGACTTTGGGGCTACTGGATCAATAGGCTTCTTCTTCCTTGGAGTAAGGAAAGCACCACATTCACATTGTGCTGAAATCTGATCAGTAGAACCTTAAGTTATTAAATGAAAACCAAAATCGATGCCCAGCAATCTAGACAGACAGGGGTAAATTATAATGTTCTCCAACTTTTACTGACATGGTACATATAATGAATTGAATCAACTGTAAAGATTATTATATGACATACTCATTTTGTCTTTCTAGTTCTGTTCTTCCCACTGCATGTCTCACTTCATTCTTCTCCCCTTTTAATGCTTCGTTGTCTTCTTTTGCCTTTTCCTTCTCTTCCTCTTCCTCATCTTCCTCTTCTTCTTCTTCCTCATCTTCTTCCTCCTCCTCTTCATCTTCTTCATCAGATTCTGTAGTTTCTACATCAATACTCACGTCCTCACTGTATGCACAAAAAAATCAAAGTTTAAAAATGCTTAATTTAGGGCTGGAAAATTCCTTCTCAAGCACTCAAAGATACGCCAAGAATTTAAAAAGGCAAATATAATTTGGATCAACTGTCTATGGTCTCTAATTGCAAATGATGGCAAAACAGTTCCAATTTTTCTGTATGGTTTTCTGAAACCATTCATTTTGGAAAAGTAGCTGTTACAAGATATGTAAAATTATAGGTAGTCACATTATCATCATTTCCATTTAGGACAAACTACATACAGTGAGAACTGTTCGAATGAAAGCTACATGTCAATATGACCATCCCTTAAAAAGGACTAGTGAAAATAAGATTTTCAAGAAGTCTACCATAGTAATCATCTTGGAGACCAAATATGGGTATCAGTCCTTTAGTGCAAAACCTCTTGTCACTACAACTATACATTCAACAGAAATTGCTATAATATGATTTTCATGATGGCCACCATAGTGGTCACAATGAATGTCAACACATCTTTTCCATTTAGGATTAACTGACATCAGTTCAGGAGAAGCAGCCATAACAAGAGTTTTAAAGTGTTGCCATGCCAACTATATTATATGTCAGGTTGGAATCATTTTCATTTATAACCAACCAAACAAGACCGTCCATTCAGAAGCAACAACACGATTTAGAGGTCATGCTGGAGGTCAGAATTACACAATTTTCATTTACTACCAAGAAGTCTTTATTGAAAACCTCATGTAGATATGACCATCCACTGAGGAGTAGTGATAATAAGATTTTCAAGACTACTACATTCCAGGCTATGCTGAATGTCTAATTGGGACCAACCAGAGACTGTACGAAGTCTTTAGTGAAAGAAAAAAAAACATGAAAAAAAATGTCAATATGACTATTCTATTCAGAAGTATCAGAGATAAAAAGAAATCAAGATGGATGTCATGGTAGTCACATTGGCCATTAAATAGTCACCATTTTCATTCAAGCCAAACTTGACAACATACAAAGTCTTTTTCTGAAAAACCACATGTCAATATGACCATCCATTCCTATGGAGTAGCAAAATCAAGATTTCATTTTGGCAGCTATATTGCAGACCTGCCAACCCTGATGAGTCCATCTCAGTAAGGCATTTGATCTTTTTCTGTAAGATTGACCAGTTTTCATTAAGGGTGTAACAAAATATCATTAACTGCTATTGTAAAGCTGAAAAACATAATTAAAAATTTGATGCATCGACAATAAACATTATGTTCAACTGAAATGTTTGTAATGTACCCGTAGACTTTATTTACCACTAATACAGTTGCACAAACTCTAGTTCCAAACCCTATGCAGCTCAATGGCTTGTTGCTGTCTCTCAGCTTGACACAATTCTTGGAAATACTTTTTCCATTTCACATGATGACGGCAATCATATCTCCTGCCATGAGTCATACTCAAATTGGCAATGTGATGTCTAATAAATGTAACTGTGTCCCTTCCGGCTTTTATTCACAAGAACCCGAACATTTTTATTCTTCTGTGTTGATTATTAATATTTTCAAGAGGCTTATTTTCCCTTCCGTCTTAAACATGCATCGCTTGCTGGAAACCATTAAAATTCTTTTATATAATCAACAGTTTGATCATGCAGATGATTCACATGAACAAATAGATGCAGTTTAAAGAGTCTGAGGAACTGCTGTAAAGTTAGTCTGGTACCCTAATTAAACTAATTATAATATGAAACCCAGATCTAAATCAAACAAGGATGAACAAATTTTCTGGATTTTTCAGCAATGATCAGCTCTTTGTAGTTTTTGCTTTTTTGCATAAGTCCATATTTTAAAGGTAATCTTCGTAAGACTTACAGCAAAATATAAAGGGTTGGCAGGTCTCAGTCTGGCAAAACAATGTTCCCATATAATAACTTTGAAAAAGAAGGTTAAATTTTAAGGCAACAACAACTTGATTATCAATGTTACAACATGTATGGTGGCAAAGCACTCCAATGCAGCATCTGACAAATGTGGTGTAGCTGTTAATGATATGATTCATAAAAATAAATTATTAAGAAACAGCCATTACAGAGAAAAATTATGTCATAGTGATCTTTAGTTTTCATGTTACTGTAAAAAGTATAATAATTCTCAAGAAGCATAAGATACAGCTTAGAGTAAACTTGACATAATTCATATAGAATGAAAAGTAGGTCACAGTTACTTTCCTTTCTTAATGAGGCACAAGAATGGGTATAGTTTAACTACAGGTTAACTAGAAGAATTAATGATGGGTTAATCACAATTTGCTCAGGAAAACTTCAGATGGAAGTTTTTTTTGAAGATGAATGTTCATGGGCCATAACTCTTCCAAATTATGACATGAAACACTGGAATTCCAACTCAATCAGGGTCTCACCAACACAAATTCTGCTGACATGCAATATTCCTTAGTGAAGTAATGTTGAATCTGAAACTACCTGTCAAATTTGGTTGAAATCCAAAATATTTTGGTGAAATTATCTTGCAGATATCAAAGTTAATGGGACTTAAAATTCTTAAGAGGCCTAATTCTTTCAAATGGGACTAAACCCATAAAAGGAGCATGTAATTCTGTCAGACAGTGTTTATAAGAAATGGCACTAAAACATGATAAATGGTGCTTAAGGTATGCTGGTTACAAGCAACATTTCATGTCAACAAATAAGGTTAATTGCCAAGGGCCATTACTCTATCCAAAATGGTGTAAAAGAGATAAAACTATAAAAGACACATTTATGTCTTCAGACAATGTGCACAACAAATAGCATCATAATATGTTCAATGGTTCCTAAGATATGCTGGCAAAAAGGATCTGCAGTAGTGGAGATGTAAGAGTGATGGAAAAAGGACAGTCACTATACAAAACTTGAACTAGAAAAGTTGAAACAATTAAAAGGCACAAGCACAATAGGCAATTCACCACCAAATGTTTTCCAATTATATGTAAGGATTACACAAATGAGCTGGCTACATCCCATGTGAATATATTAATTGTCAAGTGCCATAATGCTGAACCAAACACTGACATAAGTTAAAATCTGACTAATAACTTTTTTTCCCCTCATGTATCAGATTCACTTACTCATCATCTTTAACACTGGTGACTTTTTCCTGGGATGTCTTTTCTGCCTTCCTTTTCATCTCTTTTTCAATTTCATGCTTCTTTGCCATGTGGCCTGTTTTGTCTTCCTCCTCTTCATCATCTTCTTCACTAGATGACTCCTCTTCCTCCTCCTCATCTTCTTCCTCTGAAGACTCTTCACTTTCCTCCTCCTCCTCTTCCTCCTCCTCTTCACTATCAACTGTTTCCTCCTCCTCTTCTTCATCTTCATCCTCCCCCTCTTCATCCTCATCTGAAGTTAAAAACAGTTTCTAAAGTATGTCTATCCAGAATTAATGTATTTCTTGTTTCTCCTTGCAAATCATACTCTTAGATGAAAACTTTTTCTGTGTGCACTGTGACCCATATACCTTCATTCCATCAAGCCCCTTCGTACCTCTATCACTTCCTAAAGTGTGGCTCAAAGCTTGGAAAATATTTAGCAAATATAAATGTGTTTCAATTATATTCCAAATTTGGAATCCACATTCTGAACACTTCATGTGCAATAACCTACATTAGAAAAGAACATGTAAACACACAAGTGCTTGCCATATCCTGCAGTAGGATCCCCCAACCAGACACACATGCACACAAACAAACACATATTTTTCTTCTAATTTCTTTCAAAGTCAGTTAAGTTCATAAACATGGGCTACTCAGAAAATAGCCTCTCACTTGCATACCACAATTACTTGCACAATCTTTACAGCACATGCATAGCATGGTATTTTTATGCTGTCAAATACAAACATTAGACCAATCCCTAAATATACTATAAAACCTCCACACTTAAATTTACATTTTTGTCCTTCTGAGGTAGAACTTCTGAATTAAAATGGCGTTCTGATATTCAATACAAAACAAATTATCATACCACAGATTTGAAAGTTGGTATTTATCTTGTTTCCAAATGCTGCTAAGTATAGTTGGTTGTTTAATAAAATCAATGAATGTTATAAACTGCAAGAAAGCTATTTTTGTATAAAGAGTGAAGTGAGGTATTTACAGAATATGAAACACCCCAGCCTGAGTGCATACTGTTTATCCAGACTCAATACACTGTTTATTGAGACTCATTAAATACATTGTTAATTTAGAGTTCTGTCAACTACAGTTTAAATCAACTCAAAATACACTGCTTATTCTGCGCTGTCAAGCATGAGTGCATACTATTTATCCAGTCATCAAATATGCTGCTCTAATACACTGGTTATCTAGTTGTTGTAGGGTTTAACATCATTTTTCAGCACATGAAAGGCTATACATGGTGGCCAGTATTAATGGTGGAAGAAGAACCCAGGAAAACCCAGGGACCCACGAGAAGCTACTGGAAGCTTTCTCACATACCCACATTAGCTGAATCCGAGACTCAAACCAACGCAGACAGAGGTGAGATGGCAGTGATCTGTAATGGAGAGTGCTTTAGACCACTTGGCCACTTGGGGCCCCCTGGTATCTAGAGCTGTCAACCCAAGCACATATTATTTATACAGAATCTGCAAATACACTGCGTATTTGGAGCTGTCAACTTGAATGTAATGTTTATCTAATCCGACTAACAAAAAACATCAATTATCTACAGCTCTGTCAACTTGAATGCACTGTTTGTCTAATCCGACTAACAAAAAACATCAATTATCTACAGCTCTGTCAACCTGAGTGCACTGTTTGTCTAATCCAGATTAACAAAAAACATCAATTATCTACAGCTCTGTCAACCTGAGTGCACTGTTTGTCTAATCTGACTAACAAAAAACATCAATTATCTACAGCTCTGTCAACTTGAATGCACTGTTTGTCTAATCTGACTAACAAAACACATCAATTTTTATCTACAGCTCTGTCAACTTGAGTGCATGCTGTAAAAACACTGCTAACTCATAGCTGTCAACTTCAGTGTACAATGTTTCTCCATACTCATCACATAAACTGCTAATATAGAGCTGTCAACTTGATTGCACAATGTTTATTCAGACTCATCAAACACTAATTTAGTGCTGTCAGCTTGAGTGCACACTCTTTACCCAGACCCAGCAGGTGTCCTGAATTCTGTCCTGATTATTGCTTCTCTGGATAACAGATAAATATAAACCTAACAAATTAGGGATCTGTGGTGGCTCAGTGGTTACCATGATGGAACTTGTGACCAAACTGATGTGGTTTGAATCCTACTACCAGACCAACCTGAATCAGCAGCCACGGTGTCCTTTTGGCAAGGCACTTTGCTCCAATTGCCTCACCACTAAATAACATACTTAATTTGATGCGCTGTAAAGCACAAAACCAAACCAAAACTTAAAAAATTATGTATCTGTTGGTTAGTGCACATGATCAAAAGTCCAGAGAAGAGCCATCTGCATAATCAACATTTTCCAGTAACTCATATTTACATTAAAAAATTTGAAAGATCTTCTGAATCCTAGGTATGTAGTGTAGTGGCGGTGTACACATTTGGAAAATGAAACTTCTCAATCATGAAATTCCTTGACCTGGGTAAACACTCAAACTCCATTTTAGTACAATATTTTGTAACAAGAGTATCATGAACAATAGATTATATCAGTCAAACTTAATAATATTCCAAGATTTTTGTGTCTGCAGATGGATCACAAAATTCACAGCCTTCACAAATTCATTCACCAATGCAAAATTTCCAATGGCCACTGTCACAAGTTAACAAATGGATTTCATTGTTACCAGATCTGTTGTGTTAACTTGAGTACCTGCCAAGACCCTGCACTTGACCAGATACAATTATCACTAGTAGTGGAAATGACCATGTGTGCTTCCACACATCAAATAAAAGAAGGGTACTTACTTTGAAACCAGCACGCATGCTTAAGTTGCCTTGTATCCTGAACCAGTAATTTCAATAATGTTGATATAAAATGTTTTAGGGTATCAAACTAGTGTCAAAAAAATTTGGTTTGGCCGATCTGTAAATGTCATTTTTGCCAATCAATGAATAATGCAGAATTATATAGAATAACTGGTTTGATTTTTCTATCATTGTAGATATAAAACATTCACTGCACTGTGAGGTGAGAAGTGGAAAGATTTGGAAGTTCTTGTGCAGTGTGCAGCTGCCATCAAAATAGAAAAATTAGATGAGGACAACACATATCACAATTATGCATTTTATCTAAACTGAGTGAGAAAATACATGAAATCCTAAGAAAAATAATGCCTGAAATATGACTGAGGAAAGGATAAAAACATGCAATTTGACAATTAAGAGAAATATGAAAGTCCTATCATCACCCGATGTTTGTGCTTTGATGTGATGAAACAAGTTCTTCTTTCTGTTAGAAGTTTGCAGGAAAAACAGCATGCAAATGACGCTCCAAAAAACTGTGTCAAGTATTTAGTCCTTAACTGAAATTAATATGAATACAGAATTGTATGTTTTCTGAAATACTGGGACGATAACCATATTTCAAGTTATGGTGACCTATCTGCAAAGAAAGTATGCAAATGGCCAAGTAATGCAAGACTAAAGCTTTTGAGTGAAAATGATCAATCTTTTATATGGGTTGTAGTGACCTTAATCCTTGACCTTTTGATCGAAAAAACCACAGACATCTATCAAGTCTTAAGAATGATTCTTCCACTCTGTTTGGCTGAGGAATCTTTTATAAAGCAAACGTTTTTCAGTCACTTTGACTCTGACCTATTCAGTCCAAACATGATAAGTGTCAATTATATGGTGCAGAACTCCAGCTATTGTGCTGAAACTAGTTTTCTAATTTGGGTCACTCTGACCTTGACCTTTGATTTCAAACTCTATAGGTGTCTTTCATATCTTAAATACAAGCAATATATGAAGTTTGGTTAAAATATTCAGTGTAGAACTCAAGTTATTAAGCAGAATCAATTTTTATTTTTGTGATGCCTGTGAATTTGGCCTTTGATCTACTGAACCCAAAATAAATAGGTAACTTCCTTGCAGTTAAAAAAAAAAAAAAACACACACACACAGAGCCCATTTTTAACAATGACCCAAACAGTACTTGTACTTGTGAATGACACAATATTGTAGTTTAAGTGTGCAATCAATATGATGAGTTGGGGATCACACTGTGTTTGGCAGATTGTGGGGATCTGTACAATCAATATGAGAAGATTTGTGAATATGGGTATCATGCCGTATTGACAGATTGTGGAGGATTATACAATTGATATGAGGAGATTTGTGAATATGGGTATCATGCTGTATTGACAGATTGTGGAGGATTATACAATTGATATGAGGAGATTTGTGAATATGGGGATCATGCTGTATTGACAGATTGTGTGAGTTAAAATCAATATGATGAGTTTTATGAATATGGGGATCAAGCTGTATTTGACAGAATGTTGGGAGGGTGGATGAGTGTGATTTGGATTTTTCAGTTGGCTTTAACAATTTTTCAGTCATATGAATAAGATCTCTGAATGTTGGAAGTTTATTGTGATGTCTAGCACAGGGGCATCATGCTGCAGACATTTAGCATGATGTCCCACCCAGTCATATTATCCTGACACCAGGTTGACCAGTCCTAACACCTAACAGTCCTAACACTAACCTCTTAATGCTGAGCGCCAAGTGAGGCAGCTGTTAGTACCCGTTTTAAAAGTCTTTGGTATGACTCGGCCAGGGGATCGATAGATTGACAGATTGTTGGGATTATACAATCAGTATGATGAGTTTTGTGAATGTGGGGATCATGATGTATTTGAAAATTGTGGAGTTTCTTATAAACCTTCGGACTCCTCTTCTTCAGACTCCTCCTCTTCACTCTCACTGATCATAGGTTTCCTCCTCGCTTTAGAACTGGACACACTCATCTCTTTGTCTGCAATAAATGTTATACATGTACATGCATTAATTAGAAGTCACTTTCAACAAAAACTAACAACATGAGTCCCTCAAGGAGACTGATGCTTTAGGCTGAAAGGAATTTCATTGAATCCAAATTCATTTATTTTGTTATATTGTTATCAACAGGCCTGGTCTAAGAAATCTCAGTTACTTTGAGGAGATCCTCACTAGAGGGCACTACTAGTTACACTTAATTTCTTTCACTAGTATTAGTATTATGTATGAAAACATCCCTTTACAGTTAACAATTAGTTACAGATACAATCCTTCAAAAGCATTGGCCAAACAGGATGAAACTATTGTATCTGGTATTTATTTTCATTTAAAATAATCAAATAGGTTCTCTATCACCATCTTCCTGTTGCCAGTGTCAGGAGAACATTAATTAATGGCACCTGAAGCGAAATTAGTATTACATATGAAAATGTCCCTTTACAGATAGCATAGTAAAATCACTGCATGTGCAGTTTTTCTACAACTAATAAGAAAAAGAAAAATTAATAAAGAGATTTTAACAAGCAAAAATGTAGAATGATGTATATGTGACCAAATCTGTCAGATTATTGTTATGAATTCTGAGAAAATGGCTACATGGATGTATATAAATATCAAGGTCTTGTGTCAATCTTTTTACTAAAGGATCAGAATTATTTTTTTAAATAACATCAGCACACGATACAATTTACCTGATTCATCCTCTTCATCTTCCTCCTTTTCATCCTTTTTCTCTGACTCCTCTTCTTCCTTATCACCTTTTTCTTTCAATGGTGACTGGAATTTTTTCTGAAATTTGATCAAAGACCATTAAACAGAGTTGACCTTTAGGCCATGCTCTTCCTTTTGTCTGCACAGTAGAGTATATAAGAGTATATAAGCTGAAATTTTGAAAAAAATGGGAGAAAAAATTGGGCCATTTTATATCACTATAAAAGATTACATAAAATAACTCGTTTTTGTAAGTGGTTGTGGATCTAGGAGTTTATTTAATTTGAGAATATTTTAAATCAAGAGTGGTCCAACTACAGGCCAGCATGACAAATGTGGCCTGTGGATCATATTTTTGTAGCCCACACATACAAAAAAGTCAGTTCTTTAATTATTGCATAATTACTATAATATATATCATGTATGGCCCATGAGCATTACAATTTTGCTCCATTTAACCCACAGTGTTGAAGATGTTGGACCACCCTGTTGTATATAATAATGGGATTGTCAGCCAACCGTAAACATATTTTTGGGGGGCTTTTTAGTTCTGAAATAAAACTCTGAGATAAGTGAGTATTCATTCACATTCAGAAATGATTAACTGATTGTAACAGAATGGCTGAATGTCATTTCAAGCAACAATATATAACTATTTTTAATAACCTAGTGAAAGAATGACATTTTTCACAATACTGGGACAATAGGGACAAAATTTGTTTACTCCTTTACAAAACATTATGAATGTTTGCACTCCTGTGTCTGAAGTGGAAAAGTTTTCGGGGGGGGGGGGGGAACCTTTGTGCACAGGCATATCATCAAAACTTGATTCTGAATGATCACTTACGTTGTGGAGTTTGATGAATATGGGACAAGGTCTAATTAGCTAGACTTTCACAAAGTAAAATGCAACTAATGACAATGATTCACATGTGAACAACACTATGAATGCTCACTAATCCACCAACATCTACCAGAAAATTCCTCAACAGTTGTGACAAGTCATCTCCAAGAGAATTTGAAAATCCTGAGACTGGTTTTGAATTCTTTTGGAAATGCATATAAATATAAGTGTTCTGTTAAATCTGTGTAACAACCATTTACAGGATATCCATAATCCAGAAAACATAAGCATGTTGGCTCTTTATAAAGGTGAACATGTAATGATATATTTATCAATGAAATCTATGGAACTTTACCCTGTCTATTCAGGTTGTCCTAATAAATCCACTTTCCTCTGCTAGGAAAGTACTGAAAACTTTTTCTCACCCAAAATAAACTCTTACTCAACAAGTTATTATAAAAATACAAACGCTGAAGATGTTAACAATCTATATTTTTGATCACGTAAAAGGGTGATTCTGTGATTCTCATAACACCAGTTATAAGTAATTACTGACAGAAACCAGTCTATTCTCCCTCTGGTAAGCATTTATTAATATTGAAAACTGAGAGCAAAGAGCTAAAAGTCGGTACGAGTTTCATCAAAACAAATAGAAAAAGAACAAGTATGAACTCTGAACAAACTTGATAATATTCTCAACTGAACCAGTACTGGCCCAATTGGGAGAATGATCGAAAAATTCATTCGACCACTAGTAATTTTCACTTCCCATTTCCAGTTGGCGAAGTGCATATTCAATCCCAGCTGCAACAGATTTTGACTTGTAAAGTAAGAAAAGAAAACATCTGTTGTAGAGCACAAGTGACAGTCTACAAATGCAGGGTTCATACAGAATTCTGAATGATAAATTCAGAGTTTTCCCAAACTTTCAAAGACCACAAACTTAGATTTCTAATACCTATTTTCGCTAAAATTTTGTATACAAGTTATGTTATATGAGAAAACAATGAATGCAAAATACTATAATATTGTTTAATGATGAAATTCAATCTATAATTAATCAAAAGAAAGAAACCAGGAAAGCTCGACTACATCTGAATCTAACAACCTTGGACAATTTTATTAGTGATCATGGAAAGAAATTAAAATGTTTGGGTTTATTTAAATTTTCAAAGACTTTTAAAGACCTCAGGGTATTCTGCTCGATTTTCCCAAACTTTCAAGGCCGTGAAAATGCTACCTCATTTTCCCAAACTGTCAAAGACCTTCAAAGACTGTAAAACCCTGAAATGGTATCACTGAAATGATGCTGACAACAGGGATTCTGGCATGACACAAGCATTGTGTTGTTGAACTAACAAATTAGTTAACAAGTTTATAAAAATGTTGACAGTATAAACATTTGTTTCTCAGCGCTATAAATATCTGTGATACTCTCTGGCTATGAGAGTTATCTACTCAAAAGGGGTGCACTCCATGACACCATGCGTCATTATGCTTTTATCACCACTGATATCTGCTATTTTCATACCGTTGCAATTTTTAATCTAAAATACATTTCCCTAGCAAATAAGCAAAAATCTGAATTTCAAATTTACTTTTTAAAAAATTTTTCCTCCCTAGAAATGACAGAAGAAAAAGTCATACACAGGTGTGAAATCTCATACCTACATGTATGCCTAGGACCAATTCTATTATTCATTTCTATTCAATGATTTACTGAGCACAGTTCCATAAATCTCTTGTCTTGATTTTCTTCCTCACCTTGAATGAAGGCATCCTTGGCATTCCACCTCGAATACCGAGAAAGCCACCACCACCCATCCCACCAAATCCAGCCAAAATATTAATCTCTCCCTCTCGGCTCCATGGATGCTGGGGGCGTTCAAACAATGATGCTAAGGCTGGGCTGATGTCAGTCTTGTTATCAACAGAAATCTTTTTACCATTGTCAGGTTTTGACTGTTGTATTAACTGTGTTGACTTCTGAGGCTGAAAAAACAAATCCAATAATAATATGTAAAAAAAATTCCATGCAATAATGTGTTGTGCTGACTTTCTACCAGTCATGGTACAGCTTGATTCTATTATCCAACATTTCCTGAGACAGTCCTTAACTTGTATCTGAATAAATGGCCAAGAATGTCAATTTCTAATACCTTGCTCAAATTTAAATATGGCATATATATATATATATATATGACAAGAACAGCAAGAAAAAATACTATTATTTCAACAAACCTCACTGCTGATGACAACTAATGTGCAGGTAATATTATAATGGTGGCATATGACACATGGACTGAGTTCCATCCACAGCTTCCTAAGCTGACTGACATCAGTATTTACATCATAATCCACCAAGTTTTGGATGTAAGATATCAATTTATCATAATCTGTTGGACAATTTGCAACTTTTACAACTCAAAATAACCATAACAAAAAGAGTTGATTATTAAAGGCTGAGACAATGATCATAGCATGTTTATATCTCTAAGTAGTGAATTTAATCAGTGATTCTAAGTAGTGAATCTAAGTGGTCCATAATTTAAAAAATATAATAATAAAATTGCAAGAAGAAATTTCACTGAAACATATCCGTATCTTTGAATGCTGGCATGAAGAATATTTATAAACCTGAATGATATCCAAAATAATAAATGCTAACCAACAGGATATCCATAACATTGAATGCTGACATAAAGAATATCAACAACCTTGAATGCTGACATAAAGAATATCAACAACCTTGAATGCTGACATAAAGGATATCAACAACCTTGAATGCTGACATAAAGGATATCAACAACCTTGAATGCTGACATAAAGAATATCAACAACCTTGAATGCTGACATAAAGAATATCAACAACCTTGAATGCTGACATAAAGGATATCAACAACTTTGAATGCTGACATAAAGAATATCTAAAAATGTGAATGCTGACATGATGGATGTTAATAACCTTGAATACATGTAATGACATTAAGGATAGACATAACCATTAGAATTCAGCAACATGAAAACTATTGTACAGCAGTGTTTCTCAATGAACTGCAACATGAAAACTTTTGTACAGCAGTGTTTCTCAATGAACTGTGATATATACCAATGTATACCACAATAATGTTAGTGTTACGTATATCTAAATATTTTTAAACTCCTAATACTTGATTTTATCTAATGTTTTTAATATTTATTCATGGCCATAAATTGTACTGATTATATTTAGATTTTGCCTACACGACTATGGTTTGTTTTAGGGATATTAAAGAATGCAATGAACATTTTGACAGTTACTAATAACAGAATTATCAGTAAATATGTTTACTAGATTAGGCCTTTTTCATACTGGACAGATCAGTCAGGTCATATCTTAGAAGAATTAAGTTAACTCTTATTGGATGGCTTAAGTCAAGGAATAGGTATTTTGAAACGTTAGAATGAGTAAGATCTGACATCAGGAGGTATGTTGTGAAATATAGTCATAATAGAAGGCGTAAATAAGGCGTGAACTCAGCAATCAATATTTATTCCTATTTTTGGAGTTATTCTTATCTGTTGTGTTCTTGTTGTAACATCAAGTCTACAGACATGTTTTATGCTGTACTTAGATATTATTTGAGATGGAAAACATTTGTTTAGACTGTTCAGTGGAAAAATAAAGTGCTCATTTTTTGGAATATAATATTATTCTGGAATGATTGTTAATTATTCAAAGACATTCTGGGCAATGCCATCTTGACAACATCATGATTCTTACAATCTTCACTAGCCAAGGTTCCGATAACCCTATCTAAACCATGGCAGATTGAATAGTGACCAATAATTCAATGTTCTGGGGCAAAGGCCCCCACACTATTTTGTTTAATTTCCATCTGTCAATAACTAGAAAAAAAATATTTTGATCTGATTTAGAGCAAAAAAACATAATATTATATTCATTATATTATTAGGACAAATATTATTGAATCAAAAAGAAATACATGACCTCAAAAGAAAATCACAGCCCAAAGCCCATCACCTCATTATTAAATGGCTAGTACCTTAGAGTAGATGAATTTGCTATGTGTATGTTAATTGTTGTATAAGTTGCAATCTAAAAGTTGTAACGACAGTGGGATGATTAAGATTATACTATAACTAATAATGTGAAAGACAACATGCTGACATTAGAGAGCCCATTAATAAAAATAGGAAGTGTTGATACTGTAGCCTACATTTATCTAGCTACACTACTGATATAACAGACAGGGAAACTTTGAGTGGGATGTCAGGCAAGATATTTATTAGAGAGGGCCAATAAACATTAAGCACACTTATTCAGCAAACGAAAAAATATTTAGTGGATTTTAGAAAGTATGCACAGTTCAAACAGAAAACAAGTCTGCTCCTGATAATTGTAGCTTGATCTGAAGGATATCCATAACATCAAAATGCCTACATGAAGGATATCCATAACATCAAAATGCCTACATGAAGGATATCCATAACATCAAATGCCTACATGAAGGATATCCATAACATCAAAATGCCTACATGAAGGATATCCATAACGTCAAAATGCCTACATGAAGGATATCCATAACATCAAAATGCCTACATGAAGGATATCCATAACATTAAATGCCTACATGAAGGATATTAATTGCATCAAAATGCCTACATGAAGGATATCCATAACATCAAAATGCCTACATGATGGATATCCATAACATCAAAATGCCTACATGAAGGATATCCATTACATCATTATGCCTACATGATGGATATCCATAACATCAAAATGCATACATGATGGATATCGATAACATCAAATGCCTACATGAAGGATATCCATAACATCAAAATGCCTACATGATGGATATCCATAATATCAAATGCCTACATGAAGGATATCCATAATATCAAATGCCTACATGAAGGATATCCATAGTATCAAATGCCTACATGATGGAAAATTAATCACAGCTGTGTAAGAACATTATGATCTTTAAGTCATAGGGTTCTCGAACTTAATTGAACTTTTATCTATTTGTTAGCATGGCTGATGTTTTAAGTAGTGTCAGGGAACAAACAGCATGTAAGACAAATCAGGAGGCATGATTTAACTAAGTTATAACTATAATTATCATGCTATAAAAATGTGTGTTACAGCAGGATTCTCTGTACCAAGTTCGACTTCTTTTGCAAAGAGTAAACATGCATAAAGTGCTAATTTTATTACACCTGTTGGATAAAAGGAGTTTACTTTCACCAATATTAGAAAATCTTCTCCCCATCAGAAAATCTCAATGAGTTGTGATCTTTACTTTTGTCTTGGTCTGGTTGTCTCGGTTCCATTATTGACATCCTTAAATGAAACATTCACTATTTCCTAATGACTTACGATGCACTTTGATGTCATGATGTTCAAAAATAGCTTCCATGTTTGTATTAAAATCGAGTTAATGAAGAAATAATTTTGAAATAAAATAATTACAATTCTGCTTTCTTTAAAAAAGAAATAATCAACTGAAGAACACCTCACCCCCTGTCTCATCCCATGGGGATGTATATCTCACTATCCTATTAGTTCTCCTGGCTAGTGATAATTTTGGTATACATCTCCATTGTAACTAATGATCTCTGAAGCAGCTCACCTTTCCGACAACTTGTAAATTTTATTACTTAAGCAGTCCTTCTGGCTAGTTATCATTTCATTATACATCTTCATAATAGCTAATGATCTTAACATTAGTCCAATATCACAAGGACTATTCAATTTTATTACTTTAGTAGTCCTCCTGGCTTGTTATAATTTCAGCATATATCCATGTAATAACAAATAATATCAGTAGTCCAATATGCCAAGGACTAGTCAATTTTAGTACTTTAGTAGTCCTCTTGGCTAGTTGTAATTTCATCATACATCATCACTATAACTAATGATCTTAGCAGTAGTCCAATATGCCAAGGACTAGTCAATTTTTTTACTTTAGTAGTCCTCCTGGCTAGTTATAATTTCAGCATTTATCCAAGTAATAATAATTTTAGCAGCAGTCCAATATGCCAAGGACTAGTCAATTGTGTTGTGTAGAAGTATTCCTGGCTAGCTATAATTTCAACATGTATCCATGTATTAACAAAAAACTTTACTAGTAGTCAAATATGCAAAGGACTAGTAATTTAAATTTTACTATTATATTAGTCTTCCTGGCTAATTATAATTTTTGTAATATCCCGGTAATAACAAATGATCTTAGCATTAGTCTAATATCCCAAGGACTAGTAAATTTTATTATTTTAGTAGACTTCCTGACTAGTTTGTTTTTTTGGCATGCATGATCTGGAATTACAGCTAACAGGCTTTTAAGTTTCCACGATGCAAATGGATGATCTTATTTTGTCTGAAAGAGATACATTTTATGAAATATTTTTTTGGTAAGAACCAGTTTCACTGTTCCATCAATCCAAGCCAACCTCTAAAGAGGAAATAATAAAAACACAAAGTGCATTCTGAAACCTGCTAGTACATATGTCTTACAAACATATAATGTAAAATTCAAGCCCTGTAATTCCTTGGCATGGTGTCAAGCCCAACATAGATTTTACTGAAATTAATTTTGTTACCTTTGTCCTGTGTTCTTCACTATCCCACCATCCTTCGTAAGTCTTGAATGCTGAATTCTCAACCATTTTCTTACATAGGTCCCTATGAATGATATGCTTGAGCTCTTTCACAAAGTTATCAAGCACAGACACAAATGTTCCACAGTAAGGATCAGTCTCCCCTTGTTGCTGGACATTACTAATACCCTGCTGAAAATTAGCACTGCTACCTAAGCTTTGGTTAGCGATAAAGTTACTATATTGATCACAAAAATTTTGGTTAAAACTACTTCCCAGGAAATTACTAAAATTGTTGACATTATTTCCCTGGCTCATTTGGTTCTGATAGTTATTCAGAAAAGCATTTTGTGGGGTGGGCTGCTGCCATTGATTGCCAAAATGGTTGGAAACATTCATCAGTCTAGAATCAGACATATTTCCCATCGGTCCCATAGGGGGATTAACTTCAATTGTAGTTTCCTCCACACCACTTCCTGTTGAGTCTAAACTCATATGATCATCTTCATCTTCCTGTCCAATGGATGACTGTAAGTTCTGTATCTCATTTTGGGCAGGCCATGTGTGTACAGAATTCCTGCCAAAGTCAAAATTATTGGTCGGTTCCATCTGGAAATTGCCTGAAGAGTTAGTCTGATATGCCCTATCTTGAGCAACGCTACCATAAATTGGAGTTGGATGAAAATTATCAGGAATTTGGGGCTCAGCCTTGATGTGCATAGTCTTCATATTGTAGCCTGGAGTGCCTGTGGACTTGCGTGAATCCTCATCACTATCTGAGGGAAGAGAGGGTATTGATGAAGGATGACTCGTCTGACGTTTTATTGGAGGTGGGGATACTTTAGGCTCATGTTTGGCTGGTTTGGAAACTGGGGGGCTCCCTAGATCTTCCACTAATCCTGAGCCCTGTAATAAGCTCTGAATTCTGGATTCCAAACTCATGCTCCGTGGTTCATCATCAGT
The DNA here is from genome assembly GCA_028554795.2 of Sinohyriopsis cumingii. Classification (NCBI taxonomy): domain Eukaryota; kingdom Metazoa; phylum Mollusca; class Bivalvia; order Unionida; family Unionidae; genus Sinohyriopsis; species Sinohyriopsis cumingii. Next base: position 64,051,081 of record CM068841.1, read on the forward strand.
TGACAATGGGGTGGGTGGTTTCTCCTTCTTACTCTTCTCTACATCCAAGATTTTGTCCCTGGTTTGAATCTTTTCTTGTTTTTCTCTGGGCCTACCTAACTCTCTATCCATATCTCTTTCCTTTTCTTTCTCCCTGTCCCTATTTCGGTCTCCCCTCTCCCAATCTCTGCTAGTTCTGAACTTGTCCTTATCTTTGTGTCGATTCCTGTCCCCTCTTTCATAACCACAATCCTGACTGTAGGATCGATTAGAATCAGAATCCTGTGACCTCCTCCATTCTGAATCCCTCTGTTTATTCCACCCTGAATCATGGCTATTGCCTCGCTGATAATCTCTATTCCTATTCCAATCTGAATTTCTGGATTTCCAATCTCTATCCCTATATCTACTGTTATCTCTCTCCTCATTTCTGTTCCTGCCCAATCGATCCCTGTCACGTCCATCGGAGGGTCGGAAAAAGGACGGTGTGTGATCTTGTGTCTCTGGTGGCAGAGGTGGAGGCTGGGAGGTTTGTGGTGTCAGGTTTCCACTACTGCTAAAAGGTGATGGTGTTAAAGGATTAAAACTTCCAGGGGTTCCTGGTGGATGATTTGGAGTCTGATTTCGCCCAATTTGGTGAGTCGAAGAGCCAAACTGGAATTTTCCCCTGTTATTATAGCTCATATCAAACTGATTACTATTGTTCTGATGCTGATTTTGTCCAAAGGTTTCAGATACGGGTGTGCCACTAAAATAGCCACTTTCAGTGTAATCTGAAGGAGTCTGACCAAAGTTATGCGGTGGAAACAAAGTATTTTCCTGTTTTGTAAAATCTAATTCATTCATTGCTGGTTCATAGGCTTCAGGGTCATATGCATCCATTTCAAACTCCGCTGATGTGTTGTTAGCACCCAAGTCAAAACTGGAACTAGTGCTGGCAAATGACAAACTCCTCCCACGTGGATCAAAAGAAGGAGAGGGAGGCCTTGGCATTTTGGGCTTTCCTTCCAAAACTTCATCGATTAGCCGCTGTCTCTCTTTCCCTATCAAATAAAGTACAAGCACTTAAAATAATCTATTCCATACTAAGTATATCTGGTTTAAAACTGTCATAAATCTTTTGCAGTGAATAACTTTAAACAGCCTAGGTCAAAAAGAACTGTCCAAGGGATCAACCACCAAACTTACCAGTATGTTGGCATTTGACACTGGAAATAAACTACATATACATCCAATAAAGTAATTAGCATATGATAAGTAAGTCACTGTAATCTACTTCCACTGGTGGAGGGGAACAATGTTGCAATGGAAACCCTCACCAAATTCAATGTAAATACCATGTCTACAGCTTGAGATTTTCCATAAGGACTAAACTTGTACAGTGGAATTAATCCATAAATCATAAAGCAACTAATTTAAGAAAAGTTGCTCATTGTGACCAACTTGCACCTCAGGTGGTTTAAACTGATGCAAGAAACACCATGAACAAGTTCCATAGCAAAACATACATACAGCTGTATATGTGCTAGTAACACCACGCTTATAAACTGGGGTTAAACTTGAATCAAATTCGTTATTGTAAGAAAAGTAGGTCATTGCTACCTGCATTTTCCAATCGTGGTTAAAAATAATCATAATAATGCAAGTTACACTCTGAAATAGTTCCAAAACATATCATCTCTACAGCATGAGATTTGCCTGGAATTCAAGGGTTAACGAACAGTAAGAAAGTCATTTTATGGGGGGAAAAAAGCAGGTGTCTGGGATCTGATTTCTCCCAGGGTAGCTCAGAACGATGCAAGAAATATATTAAATGAGACAACAATATGATGCTCAAAAGCTACCAGAAATTGCAGGTAAATAAAACTAATTATTAAACTGAATATGAACAATGCTGTTGACACCAAGGGTACAGCACAAGCTTGGCATAATTCAGAAGAAGGGTGAACTGTTAAATCAAATTAATGGGAAAAAAAACACCATAATATTAAGTAACAACTTTCCAAAATCAAAGGAGATATATTTAACTTTATAAATACTTTATCAAACATAAATATTAACAATGAAAAACATGCATGAAATTTGCATCATACTTTACCTGCAATGTCTCAATTTTCCCACTCAATTAAGAAAATATGTATGATGTCATCATAAAATGGAGGGAAAATAAAACAGGTGCTCCAAGTGGGTCTGAAAGCACTCAACTGACTGATATTTCCCAAACATCCAACTGCAAGAACAACTGAACAAGATACAGTTGACCATTTCACTAAGCAAGCCTCTGTAGTACTGTAAGAACACAAACTAGTCAATTATCTTCCAAACTTGATATCATGTTGATTTTACCTGTTTAACTATATCCTTATACAAATATGTTCTGAACATAATGGCATTATTAATACGCAGTCTTAATCAAATTTATCCAAGCTCATGATGATATAAACCCTTTTACAAAGATTAAAGAAACTGTATGAGAATCATGGTCTTTAGATCTACTGAGGTAACAAACACAGTCAATCACATGCATTGTATCTCCAAATGTAATTTGTTTGTTTTTTAATAGTAAAAGTTCAGTCATGTGGTTACCTCATTAATATGCATAAATCTTGCTCATTATCAAACATGTACAAGATCAATATAATATATACTATAACAAGTCAGTCCAAAATCTGATGAGACATATAGTTGCCAAATTGCCAACAAGCTCAGCCAATCTGACAGAAGTTCACATCAAATGATATGCATGAATTTCAATCATAATCATATTCAACCAAGAGCTTGATGGCAAAGGCCTGTTTTCCAAGTCTGATTAAATTCCATCTACAAATACAGTCTCCAGAGTGATGAAAGAATCTCCATATTAGATGCAAGACCACCTAAAATATATATGTATAGGCCGAAGAAATAATAAAAATCGTATAACATGTTTACAATATTAGTCTATTTACCAAATCTGATTAAACTTGGGTCATAAATACAGTCTCTCAGATGGTAAGATCACAGGCAAGATCACCTCATTAATATCTTGCTCATAACAGAAGATGGTATAGATTTTGATATAAGCCAAAACTGGATAAGGCTTTTTGCTTTCAGAATGGCATTAAGTTCAGCCAATCAGTTACAAGATATTCTTATTAGTTTGAGATATAAGATAACCACATTAGTATAAATGGCTCTTACTCATCAAATTTGTCAGAGATATTAATGATATAAACATATATTCCAGTGCACTTACAAATATGGCCTGTACAGTGATTACATGCTTGGTCAATTCAATGCAAGATCACCTCAACAGTATGCATGGTTGTCACTCATTATTCAATTTGTCAGAAAAATTAATAAGAATATATATTAAAATTTTGATAAAAAATACATCAGAAATATACCCTCCAGAATGGTTAACAACGTTAACTAATCTGAGGCAAGATCATCTAATTATCTGATATAGATCTCACTGATTATCTAACTCATTCAAGATTTTGATGACATACACACAGATGAGGCATATGGAAGGGAAGCTAAAAAAAACATTAAACAACTTATTACAAACTGCTCAACAAAATTTGACCAAATTTACAGAAAATATGGCATAATGGTCTTTTAAATTTGCACAAACAATGTCAATCTGCCATCAAATATGGCCTCACTCAACATAAATAGAAAAGCCTTTAAGAGACAAACCATATCAAAATTGGTCAAATTTTATTCAGCCACTTTAATTTTTTTAAAAATTAAAATTGTTTTTTAAATGTTAAGTTTTGGTTGTGATAGATTAGCATCAATTGTACAAAAACAGAAGGCTATTCATGCCAGTATATGTCAAATTTGGTTGTTAAAATCAGTCAGAATGGCTATTCATGCCAGTATACATCAAATTTGGTTGTCAAAATCAGTCAGAATGGCTATTCATGCCAGTATACATCAAATTTGGTTAAAATCAGTCAGAATGGCTATTCATGCCAATATATGTAAAATTTGGTTAAAATCAGTCAGAATGGCTATTCATGCCAGTATACATCAAATCTGGTTAAAAATTGTCAGAATGGCTATTTATGCCAGTATAAATCAGTCTGATACTTTTCAGTAAGTTTAAAAAAGCAAACTTTGGCAGATAATGCATGAGGGACCATACCATAAACTTACTTGACCTCATGGCCATGTGAGCTGTGTGGAAAAGTGTACTTGCTTGTAATAAAAGCATTACAGATCTTGAGGATTTAAAATAAAGCCAAAATTGGATTAGAATTATAGCAGCATAAGTGACAGTAAGTTCAGCCAATCAGATGCAAGATTACCCATATAATATGCATACATGTCACTCATCATCAAACTTGTTCAAGATCTTTTTGATATAAGCATATATGCCATACTGAACCCTCAGGAGTGGCAACAAGGACAGCCAGTCAAACAAAAGATCACCTAATTAGTACGCATGGATCTCAATTATTACTAAATCGGCCCAAGATCTTGATGATATAAGCATATATTCCAAGTCTGATCAAAATTAAACAAAAAGTATGGTCTCCAGAGTGGCAATATGGTCAGCCAATTTCATGCAAGATTAACTGATTAATATGCATGGACTGCATCCAAGATCTTGATAATATAAACCTGAATTTCATCAAAATCAGATCAGAAATAGGGCTTCCTGAGTGGTAAGACATAGAGCCATTCAGATACAAGATCACCCGATTTCTATTTTTAGATCTTGCTAATTATTGTGATATCCATATTAAAAACAGATTGGCATCATTTGTATATAACTTAAAGGCCTTCAGTGCCAGAATGCTTCCTGTCAAATTTGCTAAAAGTATGTTCAGTACTTTGTAAGAAGTCATTTAAAAATGTGTCTAATTTCTGTAATATCAACCGTATTTTAGTATGGATTGGCATCTTTTAAACAAATTTATAATACCATTGTGCATGAATGCTTTCTATCAAAGTTGGTAAATTTCTCTGCAGCACATTTTTAAAATAAGGTGTTTGAAGCTTTTTTCTATTTTAATCAGAGCAAGCACATTCCATGGAAGATCATCAGTGAAAAATTTGAAAATACTGATGCAAGGATGCAATCAAAATAATAAAATCCCATCATACCTAAAACAAATTCATGCTACAGTACGAGTCACACATGTCATGTATGCATATTTACTCATTTTAAATTTAATATAAATTGTTCTTTCAAATTTTAACACTAATTTTCTCTAACCAATGTCTGTTCAATCCTGATTACTGAATACCTCACACCATAACTGTCCTCAAGAAACTTCCAGATGAAAATTATAGATCTCTATGGTTTTTCACAATAGTGACCATGTGCTAAATATGGGTTAAGAAAAGGGCAATTTTTAGTGGAAATGTCACAATATAGGGTAGTATGAATACGTTTATTAATATGCATAGCTTTCTGAATTGTACTGGATCACACACCTTTAGGTTCATTTTGTCCAAAAATGTCTACATACTTTAACATTGATTTTCTGGTATGCACTTCTCAGGCATCTAAATAAAGACCTTCCAAAGGAATTGAAATGAAGCAAATACTTAGCCACTTAAAGGTAAGTAGAATCAAATTATAAAAAATTACACCCATTACTGAAATACTTGGTGTTGAATGCTTACATGACCTGTGTGACTTTTACTATAGAATGCTCTCTACATACATGCCAACCCCTGTCAAGGAAAAAGTATAATCCAAATGGACAAAAAGAGTAGTCCGAGCAGAAAAAGAGTAATCCACATATAAAATGATAAAGATTCAATGAGCATATGTACAAAATGATTTTTTTATCCCTCTGGACTTTTAACAGCAATTACTGCTTCAAGTTTTCATATATAACACTTTGAGCTTAACAGACTCTCATACTGCATTTCAAAACACTTTGTACCAGCTGAGACTATGAATGTTTTGCACACCAGTAGACCACTAGGTGCTGGTTTACAGAGCCTGGATCTGAATTCAGTTTACTTCTGTTAACAATACTAAACAATCTCTCATGGTCAGCATTAGAATGGTAAAGAACCAATATTCCTTTCATAACCTGACAAAGAAGAGGAAATCTATATCTTCCAGTTATTGGGTCTTTTAGCTGGAAAATAAGATGAAAACAATCAATTCTGTCCGCATGAAGTACATGGTCAGATAGAGTGCCAACTTGATACTTCAGGAGTTCTCCTTCTAATTTATCAGCAGCATGGTGCATCATATGAGAGAGACAACCTGATATCAACAATGTTTCAAAATAAAGAATGCAACTCCTTTATGAATTTCAGTCATCACTGATGCAGTATCAGCTGAAAACCCCAAACAGTTCTGCCAACTTATATTTACTCAAAGCATTATCAAGCAAATAAAAAAATGTTTTCTCCAGTGTAATCTACTATTAATTCTGGTAATGAAAGAAGAGCACTCTGACTTTGCCCTTTTCACTGTCAAAGTCTCTTACACAGACTGGGTACAACTTTTTGTCATCATAATCACTACTCCTGTCTGTTGCAATACTAAATGAACCAATTTTCATGGCTTCTACAATTTTAAGTGAAGTATCTTCTGCTAAACACCTAACAATATTAAATGGTTTTGTTCTTGCACATTCATATTTTCTGCAATTTTGGAGTCAGGAAACATCCATTTGTTCAAAGGACCAATATAGTCTTCTACAGCTAGGGGTAGTCCGTGTTCTATTAAGAACTTGGTACATAACGCCTCTGCATTTATAAAACGTGTGTCCACAATTTAGTTCTGCTGTAAAAGATATTGGAGTTAGTAAAAATGAGCTAATTCAAGGTTTCTTTGTTTTACCACCATGACCAATATTAAAATCTTTTCCAAACAGCCTGCAAGAGGTGTGAAGCTGCTCTAGAATGGAATGCTGTATTGTGTAATTCATGTATTCATCTCTGAATCGATTTTTAGTCTTTTCCTGTGTATCTGAAAAACATTTTTGCTCTAACACGCGCATCAACTAGAATAAATCTGACTTGACTTTTAGCGCCAGATACCTACAGACTGGTTCTGTACCAGTTATGAATTTAAACAAAGAATCTGTGAGCAAAGACTGCAAGTTAAAAAACCAGTCTGTTCTCTCCTAACTAAGCCATACATTTGTTATAAATAGAAACCGAGGTCAAAAGTTTAAAAGTAGAACCAGCATGTTTCTTGGGGGGAGAATACATATGTATGTATCATGTCAAATACTGTACAATATTTGTCCTACCTCCCTTATGAGTAACAAAGGAGTTGTAACAATATCAAACCATGCCCAGATGGTTTGATGACTGCTGGATGCTCTATCACTGACTATGACTGAAACCCCACTTGGACTCGCCTAAGGTCAGTAAGCTAAAAATCAGTCAAATTAATCCCAAGCTTAAAAAGTTTAACCTTTAAGATGTTTCTTTCAACCTATTTAAAATGGCATGCATGTGTCTATGCAGTATTTATATTTATTATATTGGAATACCAGCAATATGAACCAAGTCGGATATTTATTTGTGTTTCCAATTTACATTGTTTTTAATTTGATTCCAAAACAATCCATATGAATATGACCAATCCATCAATTTATAACATGGGGGGGGGGGGATGTGGACCTAGAGATAATGTTATCGAACCTCTAATATTACGGTGCCTATGAAAAATTTCTTACAGTAACATACATATTGCACACCACAGGGTTGATTTGTTGTGCAACATTCTGTATTTATGCTCTGAAATAATCATACAAAACTTTTTTTAAAGTACCACAAGCATCATAAAAAAGACAGTTTCACAACCTTTTCCTTACTAAAGACACCGACTCTTGACCTAGGGATTATACAATTGTATAAGGTGTGACCATGGTAAACTTTGATCTATTAATGGGGGTTAAAAAAGTGACAACCCATATAAGGAAACAGGCCACTAACTTACATTATCCCTGGTGAGACCTTGACTTTGAAGCAGGTGTAACGACATGACATGTGAGATATCGACAAGTCAAGATATACTGTACTGGTTAAAGCTTTGCTTAAAGAAAACAATTTTAAAAAAAACGTCATTATAGCCATCCATTCAGGAGGAGTAGCAATACCAGATACAAGATTGGTACCATTTCATTCAGGGTCAATTAGTTATCATAATAAGTCCCTTGGTGATGTCCTCATGCATGGCCAACCATTCACAAGGAGTAGCAGTTGAAAAAGAATTTCAAGACTGTGGCCATATTGTATGTCAGATCTACACTATTTTCATTTCAGACCAACTAGAGTTCATAAAAGGTCTTCTGGTGAAAGCCCTATATCAAGATGCTTTTCCATTTAGAAGGACCAGTGATATTATGATTTCCAAGACAGCTGTTGTAGCAACCATATTGGATGTCAGATTGCCACCATTTTCATTTAAAAAGAACTAGAGACCATAAGAACTCTTTTAGTGAAAATCCAATGCAACTATGATCATACATTCATGAGTAGCAATAACATTTTTTATGACCAAACAGAACCTAGATAAATCTGTGTGAAAATGTCATGGTAATCCATTAATTAATTTATGAACAGTTTCTGTTGTTGATGTTGTAGGGTTTAACGCCATTTTTCAGCACACGATAGGCTATGCATGACGGCCAGTATTAGTGGTGGAGAAAGAACCTGGGAAAACCCCGGAAAGAACCCCCAACCCACGAGAAGCTACTGTCAAGCTTTCTCACATACATTAGCCGAATCTGAGATTCAAACCCACACAGACAGAGGTGAGATGGCAGTGATCCATAACGGAGAGCGCTTTAGACGACTCGGGGCCCCAATTTATGAACAGCAAACATAATATGTGCTAATGGACCAAATGGACAACAGGCCATCCCATATGCTAATGGACCAAATGGACAACAGGCATCCCATATGCTCATGGACCAAATGGACAACAGGCCATCCCATATGTTAATAGAACAAATGGACAACAGGCCATCCCATATGATAATGGATCAAATGGACAACAGGCCATCCCATATGATAATTGACCAAATGGACAACAGGCCATCACATATGCTAATGGACCAATGGACAACAGGCCATCCCTCCTGGTACATGACAAGTCGAGCTAACAAGCATGATCTTCGATTTATCTTACCCAAAGTGTCTATGAAGACAGTTATGATGTTCCCCATCTTGGAGGTACTATTCAGCTTATCCACACACTGTCTGGCTGCTTTGGAAGAAGTGAAGAGGACCTGAAAGTAAAGGATTTAACATCTGGATTCTCCAGTAATAAAACCTGTCAATCTACATAGCGATGCAAAATGTTTTGCCAATCAGTACAGGAAAATTTGCTGAACATGAAGCATGTTCATTAGAAAATCAAGAAGTACAAAGAGAATGCTTGTCCACGGTTTATTTCTGGATGTGTGATTGTAGGATTCAAACAAATTTCTAACAGAAATTGTGCCAAAGAATCATCCAAAATGTGAGAAAACTGTACATCACATTTATAAAACCAACCTTTGTTTACTTCTTTAATCTCTTGCACACAGAAATTCTCCCATTCTTTCATCCCTAAATTCTAGAACAACTCTCCCAAGTAGGCATGCATGCTGCAATATGTACTCCTTTTTACTGTCAAGGAAGGAGACTTACACAGCAGGAGTATATTAGCACAACAATAATTTGACAAAATCTAAAGATGGTAGCTAGAATGGTAAAAATGAGGACAAAGAATAATGTGACAAAGCTAAACTTGAAAACTGAAAATAATGTCCAGATATACTTGTCACTATTAGAAATCTGCCATTAGACCTTTTTAGAACATTAAATAGGTTCCCATTAAAGAGTTTTCCAGCATTAACCAAATCTACATTGATAATTTTTCTAGATATTGTTAGTAATTGCAACTCACGTCTCTTTTCAATACAGGCAAAGAACATTAATTATCCAGGAATACTAGTAGCCAATGGCTATTCTGACTACCACTAGCCAATGGCTATTATGACTACCACTAATGGGAACACAGCATTAGGACCGACTACTTTAAACATTTACACCAAGAAATCATTCACATTGAACAATTCAACATGGTAAGTACATCACACTGAATTTTACAAGGAAATAAATGGGATATTTGCCTGGACAAGATGTTAAGTTTCTCTATTATTGAATCATCTAAAGTTCTTAAAAACTATTTGGCTGAGATGCTTAAATTTTATCAACTTTGAAGGGAAAAAAACACCTTTTAATCTGCATTTCAATACTACTTGCCCAATCATAATGTTAAGATAACATCCACAATCTCACAAACCTGCCTTTCCAAACTAAAACTAATGTTCACTATGTCTCTTGTTTGAATGGCCATGTTGTGTACACAAGCCCTGCATGAAATGACTCCAATACAGATATATCGCTAGGAGTTTACAACCAAGAGTCCAGGACTCTTATTTTGGTAATTAAAAGTACAAAATGTGTATACTTACCATTACCAATACATACATTCAACTATCCAAACAGAGACAAAAACAATTAATATAGGATTATATATATGTCATTACAAAAAGGGAAAGTTGTCTGCTCTTGTCAGCTTTTAGACACTGCAATCCAAATACTTACAGGAACCACAACCAGGGGGCTATTTGGACAAAACAGTCACCTTACAGTGTGTTATTTCACCTACATAGGTCCAAAAGATGAAATTCTATTTGCCTTGCATGAATTTCATGACATTACCCCAAACCACTTTGCTTCAGCACAATGCATTAATGATCAAAGAGTGTGTGTGTGTGTGATTTAGATTTTTAACGTAACTTTTAACAATTTTTCAGACATATCGCTACAATATCTGCAGTGTGACAGTTTATAGTGATGTCTAGCACTGGGGCATCATGCCACAGACATGTAGCATAATGTCCCACCCTGTCACATTATCCTGACACCAGGCTGACCTGTCCTAACACTAACCTCTTAATGCTGAGCGCCAAGCGAGGCAGCTGTTAGTATCATTTTTGTAAGTCTTTGGTATGACTCGGTCGGGGATCAAACCCACAACCTACCATATCCGATATGAATGCTCTAACCACTAGGCCACTGGAGCGGACATGATCAAAATAAAACATTGTCTTTCATGTCCATTTAACCTTAAGGAGGAAGGTAAAAAGAAAAGAAAAGAAATTGTGTCAATTTGGTGCTGATTTGATGATCATAAATTCACAAAATTACACTGCTATCTATGGAGTTCATGAAATGAAAGTACGCAGAATCATTAATTTCAAGTGAATATTTTAAACTTTCTGCACTTGCTTCTCCCTGCTTTCGCCATCTACACCCTATTCTAGGTTGGGAGGTAATTTCTTCCAATATTAAAGGTCCAGCTTAGGCACTTGTTTATTATGATTAAATGAACATAAATGCAATGCTAAGTTAATATGTAACTTTATGTAATATTATGGTACAGATCTATTACAGATTTGATTGGATTGAGGCAAATAGTTCTGGCCAGCAAACTTTTCTCACTTTCAAAAGGCATATTGAAAAATATATCTGGGGCTGTCAGTGGAGATTGGGGCCACCAGGCAACCCTAATTAATATAGCAAAATCCTCCCTGCATCATGATCATTGAGTTTATGGAAGGCTGGGTCTGGACATCATATTTTGAAAGAAACATTGTCGTTGAAAGGGTGTGTCTTTCATATATCAGGCATGATTCAGGTCTTCCAATAACAAAAAGCTGAAAATGTTTAAAGGTGGGGAGGGGGTCCTCCCCCAATGGGGTCTCAAGGGGAAGCACCCATAATCCAGGGGTCAAGGGGGCCTTTAATGCATACTACTTTCATAAAAGAACTGCTTCTAGTGCAACTTATGATCATAAAATAAACCAAAATAATCAATTGAAAAACTAATAAACTTACCATAAATGTTCAACCTAACTTCAATAATTTCACAATATTTATTGTTACATGAATTTGTTCTCCATTACTACTTACGCTGAAGTCATTTCATATACATGTCAGTGTTCATATCATAATCAAGTCATTTTTTGCAGTAAATATATTATAATTCTCTCTTTTCATAACAAATCCTTAAAATAAACACCCAATGACATGAACTATATACAAATAATCCCATACATTCACTTGTCTTTTTCTCCACTGGACACAACCTGTTGATATGCCAGTCAAGCTCTTTTTTCGACTTTGGAAAAGATTTCTTTAACCTTCTTTTTTGTCACCACTGACTTTTTTGTGCAATTGTTTCTTTTCCTTCCCAATGAGAGCCCTTTTCCTTTCAAGTTGGTGCTTGTATTGGCGACATATTCTGACAGAGGGTTACATCTGTTCTCTCATGCAAGAAATCTTTCTTCTTATAGTAATTAACTGCACTTCATCCAGAAGCCTCCTGAGCTTCAATTTTCCCAAATGCAGCTTCTTTTCTAGGTGCTGTTCCAAACTCTTCCAACCGCATTGACCGTAATTCAGATATTTCTCGCTGACGTCACAAATGCCAGTCATCTAGTGTTCAGTTTTCTTACAAAATTTCTGTCAACTTTTCGCTCCAGTCCTTCCCATTTCACACGTTTTTTAAACCTTTATCTAAACTTTTTGTGTCATGGTCTCTTTCAACAACTCAGGATGCCATGTTTTGCAAGCATGCTTCTTTTTTCCACTGCCATCAGTTTCCATTAGATGAAGATTCATTGGATGAATTTTAATTTTTTTGACCAATCAGAATACTCTTTACAGGAGTCACATGTTAACTAATATATGGAACAAATGCTTTACAAGCATTGTTGCAGAAGCAGAATAGGACCAGACAGATAGTTTTTAAAAACCTGGATCAGAGATGATATAAAAAAATGGACTATATCAAGAAAAATCTAATTCAAGTCAGAAGAAAAGCAGAATTCTGCTTTTTAAAGGAGAATAATCATGTTTGATATATGGAATGTGGCATGGCGTGGAAGCCTCCTGTGAAGGCAGTAACAACTGAGCTGGCAAAGCAAAGTGTCAGGGACATCGAATGAAGCCAAGAACCTGCAAATAAGTTATTATGTGGAAGAGAAACAACAATGAACAGGATGTAATGTGTTTACAATGTCCTGCTTATGGGGTAAAATTACTAAAGAAACAGATCATATGCCAGTAAATTTCTTGAGAATCTCGTTCTAGAGACAAGCTGACACATTGGGTAACAGATGATTTTGTACGTGTGGGACAACTTGCAAAATTGGAAACTTGGATTAAGATGCAGATTTTTTTAAAGGTATCTACTTCCATATTTTAAATAATGTATTTATTTGTAAGATTCTAAAAGATACATGACATAGTAAATAGGATTTTCTGGGTTACAGGTTCAAGAAGGTCATGGAGTGGGTCTTCATGTTGATATTTAGAAATCAAATTTTTTTTGCATATCAAGTCGGAATGTGGGATATTTTGGTACACTTTATGAATATGACTTTTCTTAATTAAAGTATGATCGCTCTTTCTTGATACAAAATGGATTTTTGACCCAAAATAACATCTGATCCAATGTTTACAGAAATGACGCATCATTGCGCAGAATTAGCCGACATGGTGGTATTCATCTATAATGAAGATAGAGTAAGGCTGTAATAAAATTTAAAAAAATAGAAAAACAAACACTGGGATTTGTTAAACCGATGTAATGACACAAAGTGGATTGGTATTTGCCCAAATAACAGCATGCTGACCTGGCTCAAGAGGAATTAGTACACTGCACCAGTTCTTCTACTCATGGAAAGACCACTCTTACTTGACTTTCATGTAGGCAAGCAAATGACCTCTTGTTGCTAAAACCAATCAAAGACTTGATCATTTTGTTTCTTCTTATTTTGGAGAGCTGGATTGGCAATGTAGTGGATGTACTCCTAATATATAGGGATTGAGTAGTGTATCTGAATTAGATAAGCTTCACATTGTTACCAAAATGAAACAAACAAACAAAATATCAATGACAGATGCTGAGCCATATCATCAGTTCACCTGGTCTTTCAGACAGGGAAATTTTAAAAAAATAAAAATAATAATATATGTAGTTACCTTTCCGATTCCCATGTGCTTTTTAGTTTTAGGATTGAAGTAAACCTTGACTTCATCAATCTTTCCAAAACTTTTGCACATATTTTCCAGGAAGTCATTGTTGATGTTATCATTCAGATTAGTAAACGTCACTTCCAAAGGGGGTGGGGTGCCCACATAATACTGATCAACCTGAAAAAGTTCCAAAAAATACATGACAAAATTTCTATTTTAAAAAGTACTTTAACTGATTTTAAGCTATTTCCCAACATAATACATTGGTCATATCATAACAGTGGCCTTGGTCATCTCGCTGATTGTCCTGGTTCTGCTATGTGACACACACACACATATATATACATATATATATATATACACACACACACACATACTATAGGCTGGAGAATATCTATATAATGTCCAAAATTAGTTGCAACATTATCAAAGGACAAGTTGGATCCAAATAAAGGTCATTTTAAGTAGGATTGGGTAAGAGCTATCTACATTAATGTGCAAATCTTAACAGTTACTTATATTTCTGTTGTCTTGCTCATTAAATATGCATGTGCTTGAAAACCTAAGCCTGGCAGGGAACCTTGCACAAAAGGTTCATTTTTATATATGCAAACATGATCTTCCAAAGTACTACCCAAAGAAATTTTTATATTTTTATTTGTTTGTACCAGCCAAGTTTCAAGAAAACTGAGCAATCCTAAGTACAATTTTTAATCATAAAGTTTTTAGTAGAGTTAAACTTTCATGCTCAGACTGTATTGTGACAACATGACCCAATATGTCTGGGATCATGCTGCTAAATGATAATATTAAATATACATATCTGACTATATTATCAGAAATACTGATAGGCATCAAAAATATTGAAATAATTAACTAGGTAAAGCCATATTATTTCTTAAAGTAAAAGTGAGCAAAATATAATTTCCACCACAAATTCTAGGATGGAAAATAACTTTTGTTTTCACACCACTGATAGATAATGCTATACAGTACAGACAGTATAGATTCAAGTATAGAAGACAGCAAACAATTTGTACTTGTTAATAAATAACTATAGACAATTAGGACACATAGCCAATATGCTAATACATGTAAAATTAATGATACAAACAATATTTTTTCTATCTGGGATTTTAGAAACTGCTCTTCCAATGCAGGAGGTCATGGGTTCGATCCCCGGCTAAGTCATACCAAAGACTTACAAAAATGGTACTAACAGCTGCCTCGTTTGGCACTCAGCATTAAGATGTTAGTGTTAGGACTGGTCGTCCTCGTGTCAGGATAATGTGACTGGGTGGGACATCATGCTGCATGTCTGCGGCATGATGTCCCGGTGCTAGACATCATGATAAACTGCCACACTGCAGACATCATAGCGATATGACTGGAAGATTGTTAAAGCTATGTTAAAAATCCAAATCACATCAAATCACAGAAACTGCTCTTTCTAAAATAATTCAGATGTTCCAATTTATCAATTATTGGAAATGAGTACATCTGTTATGTATATTTGATTTAATTTATATTTAATTTAATTTAATTGTTTATAAGTTTTAAAATTGTTTTATTTTTAATTTCATTGTATGTCAAAGTAATGTAATTTTGTTAACTAGGAATTTGATATTTTCAGAAAATTCAGTTTGACCTGACTCTTTTCATGAAAGCCTAATAATAGAAACACTGCTTTTATCTTTGACCTAGCTCCTGGCCTTGACTGAGGGTCAAGTAAACAACTTTTCTTTTTAATTCATTTTTAATGTGTGAATGATCGAGGCTGTACTGGACTATGTGCCATTAGACTTGTAGATACCTTCTCAATCATTCTTGAATGTGATTATGTAACCCTCATCCGGGAATCTGTTTTGCGTCTCAAGTTACTGTATAACCTTTGTTTACAGATTTTTCTCAGGCAGGCTTCTAAACACTGGGACGTAAAGATGTTCCTTTTGTTGTGACAGTTAAGAGTTATATTTTAATTTTTATTCAAATTATTTGGAATATAAAAAAATACATTTTTTTTCCTGGAAATATTTGAGTCCTCATACATAATTCTTGGACAAAGACATTTCTTTAAATTTTATTTGGAAATTCAAACACCGGAATATTGTTTGTGAATTAGCAAAAGAGCTGTAGACACTTCAACACCATACTGACTACAGTATATGTCATCACCTTCCATTTTGGATTTTTCATCAGGACTCAAACATATCATTACTAGGACTTCTAAAATTTAATTCATAGATTATTCTTGGCTTATTTTTGGATTTGATTTCATAAAACCATTAAGTTCTTATTTTTTCATTTTTACATTGGTTTTTTCCAGGAAAAAAAATAATTGTTATTTTTTTCAAAGTTTCTTGTTTTCGCTCTTTCTTTTGTTACTGTTTTTTAGAGCCTAAACACGTAACATAAAACATCATGATTGTTAAAATTCTCCATTTAAAAAAAACTCGAAGAAAATATAATTTTTTTTATCTGACCCCAATAATAAATAAATCTAGGTATTCATGATACTGAATATTTGTCAAAAAACAATAGCAAAAAGAATTATAAAAATGGAAGAGTAATATTCAATACTGATCTAAAGCTTTTACTACACAATACTCTAAAGTTAACTAAGCTTACCATTAATAAAAAATTAAACACACTAAAAGTGATTACACTATTAAAAAATATATATACACAGACAAATTAACAAACAGTGTCACACTAACTTTGACAAAATCTGAGATAATGATTTAGCCCTATGTGCATTACAATGGAACCAACTTACTATAATTTATTCTAAATGGCCTTAAAGAGAAATTGCAGATCAAAGGTGTATCCAACAATAATGGGCCATAACTCTATAAAAAAAAATGAAGTAAAATGCTGGCAATCAATTAATACAAAGTAACATAAGACACTTTCTTGAAATTGGAATTATTACTAATATTGCATGGGTGCTTAAAAATCGGTTTCAGAAAATGAGCCATAACTCAATCGGAGATTCCTTTAATTTTTAATTTTTGGATGTCCTGAGTTTGAAATTGAGAGTACCCACCACTGCACTTGCATGAAAGCTTAGATAATTTTATTAAAACTTTAGTCATCACTCTCTGTAAATATCAGAGGTCCTGCAACACCAATGGCTCTTGCCAGGCATTTGTCTCCAAAAGTAACGTGGTGGCAATATATTAATATTTCATATAAAAATATTCAAAAGAGATAGAGGAAGTTGTGACAAAATAGAAAACTTTGATAATCTAATTATTAAATGTGCATGAAATTCTGTCAGTTTGAGCTCTGAAATTGCTGTTGCTTTAGTATTAGTATTATCATTTCATGACTCACTAGTTTCCTTTCAAAACTGAATATTTATAAAATGCAACTTTTTATTTCAGAAAACTTTGCTATAGAATTTCACCTAACAGCAGTATATTATTCCAATCTTCCAGTCTACTCTTTTTCAACAATTAATTAATAACTGGCTAAAGCTGAAACACTACCTAGAAAATATGTTATGCATAATTAACTGGCATTTTCAATAGTCAGATGGTGTAGTTTTATTTGATCAGGTCCACAAATAAGTCTTGGCGGATGAAAATAAAAGTTAGTTTTTGTTGCGAGTATTTTTTTCTTACTTCAGGCAAAAAACCTTAACATATTTTGTTCTAAAATTATCATGTGCTTGCACTCTGTGACACATACTATGTAGTGTGCGAGACTGATGTAATGTGTGTAGTACCAACCTGAAAGCAGTCAGTTAATTATACAGCTTTAACAAAATCTTTGAGATAGTTTTCACAATCCATTCTTTCTTGTCCTTAGAGGCTACAGAGTTTTTAAACAACTACTGATCCCTCTTTATAATGAGGATAAGCTGTAATGTACATTTTGATTAGTTCTGGTATTCTAAAAAATTCATGCCCATAAACAGGATACCCTAATGAAATTCCTTATTATTAGGCCTGCAGTAATGTTTCCACATAAATATTCTTCATTCAAGTTTCATGATAACATTCTAAGTTCTATTTTATCTATCCATCATAAGTCTCTGCAGTTTTGTAAATTTTCATGCTCACCAACACAGTGTTGCACAGCTGCAATCTACTAATTGTTAAAACTGACGAGGGTGTCTTACATGGATGTGAATGGCAATCAGGCAGGCTTAACAGTGCCAGTCTCATTAGATATAACAATGATAAAAGTTAATATTTAATCAAGATGATAGCACTGATACTTTTAAGCACTAGAGGCAGAAGATTGGTTGTCTGTAAATAAACAATTTTGAAAGACACTTTATGGAAATATGCCTAAATCAACTGAAAATATGTTACTCTCAATGAAACCCTTATCAGTGTCAATACCTAGTTTACATGGCGTGGTGACTAGGCAGGAAATGACGCACAAGGCTTCACCGTCTTCTTTGATGGATTTTGTAAATCTACTAATAGATAGCAGTGAAAAGTTGCATTTCAGAATAGGTGAGATGAAGGGATTTATTATCTGGATCAATAAGTAAAAGAAAAGGGGGAGAATTATATATTTTCTTCATTAAATCAATCTATATACAATGTACCAATACTGTAAACTGGAGACAAAATGTAAGGCAGTAGAAAAGTCAAATCTAGAATGAATCCCACTGTAAAAAATAATTAGGTAAGACCAGATAAAGATCTTTACCTTGAACTTAGGAACTGGTAAGTCAGCTGGATTTCTCTTGCTCCAAAATCTCAGGTATCTTGGCCTGGGATCTTTCACATGGACCAGAGTATTATCCTAGAAAAAAAGTTATAGTATTGTGACTTTAATGTATGACATCCTTTCTTTCCCCCAAAATCTACTTATAGCAAGGGACTCTGTTCTCTTCAACATCTGTGTGCAATGACCAACTTACTACAGCAGCCACAACAGCTTGCCATGGCAAATCTCCCATTTTTCACTGCATAACCCAATTGACTTCTCCATGCACCCACTTTTTACTCTACTTCACCCGTAGATTGAGACCCACTGATCATAACATAGTATCCATCAGAAATACAAGGTGTACTCCTGCAATGACTATATAGAAGAAGTAGAAGAGAGGGAGAGAGACATGCATACACACACCACACATTTGACCTTTAATCTCTTCTGAGATATTAAAAACGAATAAGAACTCTCTTGTGTAAGTTTAACACTTAGGCAACATAACTACTAAGTTTCTTGAATTTCCATCAAATTAAACAAACCTCATACCAAAGGATAATACCATATATATAAATTATGTTATGACCACTGGATCTTTACTTGTGAAATACACAGCACATGAAAATTAAGTACAAATTCAGATCTATGTAACATAACAATCAGAAGACCAAATGCACAGGTGGTCTCTATATTCTCGTAAATATGAAGTGTTCTGTGTATATTGTTATGGATATTTAATTTGCTTTGTTAGTTAATTTTATTTTATTTCAATACATGATATTTTAATGTAACATTGTATACTGGATTTAAGTTAGAGTTCATTTCTGCTTGACCTAAATTGACTTTTATATTTTATTCATTTTAAACGACGCCATTTTTTCAGCACAAGATAGGCTATACATGGTGGCCAGTATAAATGGTGGAGGAAGAACCCAGGAAAGAACCAGTGACCTATGAGAAGCTACTGGCAAGCTTTCTTACATAACCACATTGGCCAAGCCCAAGACTCAAACCCACACAGAGAGAGATGAGACAGCAGTGATCCGTAATGGTGAACACTTTAGACCACTCGGCCACTTGAGGCCCACATGGAAATGTAATATGGCCAACAATCTATATACATACAAATATTGGATAACATATTCCAACTTTATCAAGTTTCCTTAACTGTGATAACAAGGTTATCATCAAACAAGTCTAAAACTCAAAACCTGAAATATGTAACAAAAGTTAAACTTTGCTGTAATGGCCTCAAAATAGAATCAGGTTATCTATATATGAATACAACATTTATCTGGAAGCATGGTTTTTGTATAATCTTGCAGGTAATCTTGTTAGGATTATTTTCAGTTCTGTGGATTTAATGTCATATACATGCTATACATGACAGCCAGTATATCTAATAAAAGAAGAACCCAGGAAAGCCCCAGGAAGAACCATCTACCCATGGGAAACTATTAGCTTGTTTTATCTCAAACCCACACTGACTGCGCTGAGACTCGAACCCAACAAGGACAGTCAAAATGCATGTGATCTATACAGACAAACAGCTTGGACATTTTGCCCACTGGGAGCTCCAATCTTTAAGTCAAAAGGCCTGACAGACAAAGGCAACACTACATCTTGATTGTTGAGGTCTGGCACAAAATGGCCTCCTAATGATTTTAATACTTACATATTAAAGGAATTTACTAATATGACCAATTCAGTTGAAAAAAATTTGTTACCCTTAACCGTTTACCTCATGCAAGCACTTTTGGACACCTCTATTCCATTCGCATGGAAGCGCCCTTTGACGTCTCTACTCCATTCGCATGGAAGCGTCTTTTGACGTCTGCTGTAAACATCAGCCAATTTAAGCCGGTTTTTGTAGTGAAACCTTCGGGGAAAACCCCTTATTAAATACTACATTCATTTCTGCGAAGGACAATTACATCAGATCACATGGTCACTGTTTATGCTCTGGTTGATATCTGCTATTTAAAGTAACTGGTTCGTAATCTCCACTCTCCAAAATGGAGGTCACTGATTTCATTCAGTACTTACGAAGTTTTCACGATTAGAATCACAGCTATGAAAGATTCAATAACTTAGGTAAAGGCTCTGATATTGATGTAGGCAGCATTTAGTTTTCATAAATTATCAAATTCAGATGACTTAGTGATTTAGACGTGGACAAAAACATTTTGAGTATGAGAAATGGCAGCTACGGTTGGTCACACGGTCTCACGGACTTGACGGTGAACGAGTTCTCTAAAGATTTTAAAGTGCATAAAAATTCTTCCGTGAAAAATAATTACACAGCTATAACAATCAGACTTTACTCTTAAATTTTTCCACACATAAAAGATGTGTAACGAAAATGTAAAATGGTTAAAATTGCTGTTAAATGTAACATACACTACACTGCTTAACAGTTAACAAGCAGGCCTATGCGTATGAGTTGAATAGGTTGTTGTTGTAGCGTTTAACGCCATTTTTCAGCACATGATAGGCTATACATGGCGGCCAGTATTAATGATGGAGGAAGAACCCAGGAAAACCCCGGAAAGAACAACCGTCCCACGAGAAGCTACTGGCAAGCTTTCTCACATACCCACATTAGCTGAATCCGAGACTCGAATCCAAGCAGACAGAGGTGAGATGGCAGTGATCCACTTTAGCGCTTTAGACCACTCGAGGCCCCAACTCGAATAGGTAACAGGTGTTCTATTTATAGCGTGCTGCACTGGATAACTTTGCTCTATGAGGTAAAGGGTTAATATTCACTCTACTGATGGCACAAGTCTTATTTATTATTTTATAAAATTACAATAACTACCTATTGTGGCTAGTTAAATGACTATTAGCTCATAAGAGATAGTTTACAAAAATGGTCTGAAGCAAATTCTCCTGTCTTACAATGAAATGAATAATCAAAACAACTATGAAGAGCTTCTTAGAAAACTGAGTTGGATTGTGACCAATCTCATTCCCTGCTACTTGTATATCAATGCATAATTACTCTAGTGTAATTTTGTTAGGTTTCATCAAAAGAATAGCTAAATATCCATGTAATTAAAATCACTGTAAAGGTATGCAGGAAAAATTTTAAATTCATATTTAAGTGGATTCAGTATCATCTGCCATGTGCTACAAGCCAGGAAAGGGTAACTTTCCTGTTACTCAGTAGGACCTGATATTGTTTTCTCTTAGGTAATGATACAGTAATCTATGTTACAAACTGCAAAATAATTCAACCCCTATCCCAAAATTAAAGAATCAATAAAGAACAGTTTATGACCATAAAAAATTGCCCAAATCATTGTTAGTTTTGAGCACTCAACCACAGCAAATAAACTACATTAAAAGTCTGATGACCTTTTGCTGAATATTTTATCTTTATTTCTTGCCAGTTTTGTATCTTTTAGTTCACTGTGTCAATGTTATTGCAATACTGCACCAAAAATGATCAAGATCAAGATTTGTCACTAAGTAGCTGGAATGGTGATTTCTTAGACCAAAACATTATTCTCTGCCTTTTTTTTCATTTTACATTACTAGTGGCAGTGAATAGCTGTCTAAGGCACAACTGGTGCTGGAGCATCAGCTTAGTTGAGAAAATGGATTATCAGGCTGCTCGCTAATAATTAATAAATTTATTTTGATTGACCTTTGCAAATGGACCATAATTATACTCCCTTTTCTTTTGATTGATGGCATTAAATCCTTCAGAACACACCTTTTATAGATTAATCTGTCTGAACAGAATATCTGTGTATCCAGCAGCTACTGACCTCAGATCTGAATCACTGACACATGTGTGGAAAACAGCATCACCCCAAGGCAGGAGCAATGTGTCATAACCATCCAGTGATATAGACTTTGCTATACAGTTAAGACACACTGCTTGAACCTTCTGGTGATGCTGTTTTGCACACGTGTCAGCTATTCACATTCGAGGTCAACAGTTGTTGACAGGGATTAATACTATTAAAGGCAGTGTTCTGATGGATTTAATCCACAACTCAAAAGAGGTGGGATTATACTTACCATCTGTACATATCGGTCAGTTGTAATTTATTAATTTGCAGCGAGCGGTCAGGAAATCAATCTGATCAATAAAGCTGACACTTCAGCACCAATCAATTCTTAGACAACTGGTTTCCATCACCAGTAGTGTCAGGGGGAAAATAAGGTGGAGAGTAACTTATTGGTCTAAGTGATTCGTTTCTCTTCACACAAACTGTGCCGTCAATCGCCATGATTGCTTCGCTGGGGGAAGACCTATACACAAACGACGTGATTTCTAGTCAACGGTTCTCGCTTACCGCCGGTTCTACACCATCAAATCTATAAATCTTCTGTGCTCCTCGGTGTAACATGGGGTCGACTATCAGTTTGTAGTTGTGCTTCTTCTTGTCCTTGTCATCTTCTGGCACCCTCGGCATGCCATTTGCTGCTGAAAATAAAAAGGAAATGGTAAAACACCTGATTATTAACATCTTTATACATCAAAAACAATCATCGATAGCATAAACAATAACAAATCCAGCTGTCGAGAAGGAGAGGAAATGGTTCTCACGATAGTGTTTTCTATCGAGCTCCATGGTGAATTAGGCATAAGTAACCTAATTTTATTGGATTCTCATAATTCAGTTTTTAAACTTTGACGTGTTTTTGTCAAAAAGTAACATTGGACCGTCTTCCTCCTTAGAGAGCGACTGAAAGTTGAATTTACAACGCAGCCCTCCAAAGAGAAATAGTACTTAGCTATCCCACAATTCATTACTACCATTGGTAAAGCTATTCTGGTATAAATGAGACATATATTCGTAATTACCAATCGCACTTGATTTAAGCTTATATGCACCTATGGATCTCATTCTTACTTTTATAAATAAATAAAAAGATTTATTTATAATGTATTGGTATTATTAGTATATGTTGGCAATTTCAAAATTATCTGAACCGCATAGCTTTAGCTGTTGTGTTTATAGTCTTTATAATTTTAGTCTGGTTCCAAGAGCGTACATCTGTAGTGAACCAGACTTGTTTCTGCTGAGCTCGTATTCCATAGCACGTGTCCCAGACAGGCGTAAGGGAAAGTAGTAACTGTAATTTAAAGCTGATTCAAATCAAACATCTGAACATGGAAAAGAAATGCTTAGCATTTGTGAAACGTCTTTCGAAAAGACTTTCAGAGGGTAACAATACCATTTCAATTGATTTATCATAGGCTTGAATAATAAAGTATCCGGTTTTTACAACACCAAGCTCTATTTCTCAGGTGATGAACTTGAGCAGCTTGAAATATGCCACCCCTCCCCCCCCCCTTTGATTTTGTGCTAATTGTATTTATTACATCGGCACCTTTATTCATTGGTTAAATGTACCTCCATAAAAAAAGAAACTCCAGAATGAGTTCCACATGTACAATTTAAGGAGAGATGCTGCCAAGACTATCTTGAGGGGGCCTTATTCTTTGGCACCACAATAAGGCGGGGGGAGAAGAAGGAGTTGGAAACGGCCATAGTTCAGTATTTACCTAACACTTCCACATCTGTCTATCTTTCTTCATGCTCCACTTTTTTAGAGCTCTGTTGAAATCAAAATCTTCGGAGCACACTCTGCATCTTTAATGAATCAGTAGTTTACAGACTACTATGCCAGATTTCTTATCTGTTCCACATTGCCTTATTAGGGCCATAGTCAGTACATAAATATCTGTACTTAATTTCATTTTTTGATCCTTATTTATTCAGTTTATCGTAAACCTGGTTTTATAGTATATGATCCACAGGGCTAAATTGATTGATAAAAAATGAAAATTGCATTCTACTTATTTTAATTAGGCTCAGTATTCTGTCCTTTATACATTTTATTTTGATATACTGCTGAAAGGGAGATTGACTGTCATGCTCTCTATTTGTTTCAGTCCAACATGTACATCTGACTCAAATTTAACACCATATTCAGGCTCAGAATCATTCATTGGTATTCTGTCAACACTTTCGCATCTTCAATAATCTGATATACTTTGTGCCTTTATAAAATTTGTCATCATCACTATCATTAGCTAGTATTAGCCAAACAAAAACTTAATGAATCATGATGGGAATCAGACATTTTGGGGTTTTCTTGGTATTGCATATTTTAAACATACATTAGTAAACAACACAGAGATCTCGCTAGGATTTTAAAGTTAGGAGTCCATGACTCCCATTTTGGTAAAAATAGGAGTCCCACCATCAAAAGTTGCAGTCCCTTCTTTCCTACAGAATCAACACAAACGTGAGTGCATCTATTTTTAGAAGGTTTTCGTAATGTAATCACTCGCTATAATATAGCTTCATTACAAATAGTCCATTGACAGGATTGCAAATTTTTTGTTTATTTATTTGTCTACGTCCTTGTAGTAATTTTAGGCAATTGTTAAATAGTATCATATTTGCTGTTTTTTCCCCGTATTTTCGCAAATACATGTCAGGTCGGAAAACAGATTAGACTTTAAAGCGTATCTCGCAAATTCCACAACATAGCATTATCCCATATGTTTCTGACCTTCATAATTTGCATTTTAAAGTTGAATCTTTAATAAAATAATACATTGGTTTGCTTTCAATGATTTGTATATTTTTCTGAATATATCTGCCCAATGATTTACGAAAACAGACAATCTAATAAACTGGTACATCCCAGACTTAGCGAAGTCTGCCATTATTTCCCGTTAGGCCTACTGGTTGTTGTTGTTGTTGATCTAGGGTTTAACGCCATTTTTCAGCACAAGATAGGCTATACATGGCGGCCAGTATAACTGGTGGAGAAAGAACCCTGGAAAACCCAGGGAAGAACCACCAACCCACGAGAAGCTACTGGCAGGCTTTCCCACGTACCCACGCTAGCCGAGCCTTGGACTCGAACCACGCAGACAGAGGTGAGATGGCAGTGATCCGGAACGGTGAGCGCTTTAGACCACTCGGCCACTCGGGGCCCCTAGGCCTACTGGTTCACTTACAGTTTCAAACTAATTTTATGACGAAATAATGTACAAGAGGCAGTAAATATATATCCAGATCACCGATTCTGATCTTAAAACACATGTCTGTATGTTTTATCATCAAAGGATATCATGCAAGAAATTGATAGTTGCTATCTTACTCAGAATAGGGTTAATGGTCAATCAGCTATCAAAACATGCTTGTGAATCACTGAATGGACAAGAGTTTGTTTGTCAACGTAATTGCTATCAAAACTAGGCTTAGCTACTGATGTCTTTATGAATACATTTTGCTAAACACTAGAACTAACTGGGGTAAGGTGAGGGGCATTTTAAAAAAAGTATGGTCTGTCAATGTACCTCTTAAATAGTTCTTGTTCGTCCATCAGAGACTGAATTTTGTCAATCCATGTAAGGACTTATTCCAAACACTAAGCAAGGCATCACACGCTTTCTTACACTTAGCTACTGTCCCATCCGAATTACAAGAGCTCGTATTGTTGCTTAAAATTGACCTGCCATACATGTACTTTATAATAACTAGTTGTTACATGTATGGCAGGTCAATTTTAAGCAACATAGTTTAAAATCCTAGTGAGACCTCTGCTTGTGTAAATTATATTAAATGAAGTTTCTTACAAAGACCAACAAATTGTTAAATATTTGAGGGATAACTTTGCCTATGTACCACTCATTTCAGTATGGCTGAAGCAACAATATATGACTAAAGAATAGACTTCATACAGTAAATGCAGGTTTTGAAACATAAAATTAAATTTCAGTCAGTTGCCAGCTTCAAACCTAGTACTGGGTTTATGAACATTGCCTCAATATGTGAAAATACAAATTCTGAAATTTTAAAATTATCATAATTAATTATTTTTAATCCTAGGTCCACTTAATGTCATCAACAGCAGAGGTGTAAATTTCTTTGTAAAGTTTTTGTAAACATGGTTACAAACACTGATCCTGTGTTGTTTTCCAAATCCTTATTTTTTTCCATTGGCATCCTAATTTATCATTCCATTCAAGGTGGCAAGTCTGAGCTAGCAAGACCCAATAGGTCTTAGATCAGAAAGGGATAGAGAGAACTCCAGTGCAGAATGCATGCATTATAAGATGATTGTATCAGGTTTTGCAAGTATGGGGGCAGAAGCCCCAATACTTTATTTCTCAACCAAGAGGGTAACAAAGCACACCAGAACTAATAATAGTCTTGATGTTTGTTAAGCATGAGCAGCTTGTACACTGCTCAAGGAAGGGCAGAGTAGTGAATACAGTGATAGACTGAAAGCAGTACTGGTCACTCCAGCCAATCCCAGCTGCCAGGTGAGCCAGTTGACCCATACCATCCCCATGTCAGCTACAGCCAAACACATTGCAGCCACCCAAATGAGGTGTGACTATCCAAATTGGCTAAATGACGGGCCAGGTAGGAGGGCTCCAAGAAAGCAAAGATTCCTATCTTAGTCCCTCTGCCCACTCACATGGAAGAGGTGCATAAAGTAAAGCTTGTTCTTTCCAGGCTCTGGGAGAAAGGTCCACTGTGGCTTCAAGCCTATGCCCTGACAGTTTGTGACATAGGTCTCAAGAAGGACAGCATGACGGATGGCAACAAGGCATCAGCAACAAACATGCTTTTTTATATTTATGTTTGTTACTGCTGTACACAAAGATAAGCGTGTTCCTGTTGGACCACATGGATCACATCTGATGGGATAATGACCTGAGCCTATGGCTACTTCCAAACACTGGTGAAGGCCAAGAACAAATATGAGCTTGAAGAGTTTTTTAACTCCCTACTCAAGTTCTGAGCATTTGCATATGAGGTTCCAGAAATTTAAGCCTTATCAAAACCATCATCTGAGGAAGGTGCTTCTTGTGTTTGCTCCAGCAGGGGTGGGGTGGGGGTGGGGGGCAAAATCAGTTCTGTACATCCAGGCCACATACTATGCTGAAACCTGTAGCAGGAACCATATCTGATTTTTGCTCATACTCTGTGGTCATGAATTGGTAGAATCACTTCAGGAATAATCTTATTCTTTTAACATGATTTGTGCTATTGTCATATTGTATGGTAATCACTTCCACTGAGTCATTCCCATGATGCTTTTGTATCTTATCTGTTTGCTCAGGTGAAAGGCACTTTTGGCAAGGTGTTGTAGGGTAATAACCCAGATATTGCCTCCAGTACTAACCAAATTCAGTCAACTCAATAACACATATTACTAAAGAGCCTGCCAACACTATTACTAAAGAGCTTGCCCATGCTGCTTCCTTAATAATTAGATCTTATTTCTCCTATTTGCTCAGGGGAAAGGTATTTTTTATGTGAAGATGTTATCTCTCTTGATGCCCATATTTTAAAGACCCATCTCACCAATATTATTAAAATGCATCTGGATTGACCAGGCTGGGACCTTTTCTTGGAAGGAACAAATCTCTTCTATTTGTTTAGGTGAAAGGTTTATCTGGACTTGCATTATTGTTTGTGCCTCATTGATCATGCTTTTTTTATGATATCATGTTTACCCATATGTTATACATCAAGCAATAAATAGATGGGGAAGAGTAAAGGACAACAAAGATTATATTGAGAAAAAAATCCTTTCACAACAATAAGGTAGCGCTCTACAGTTTCGTATTAAAGAAAAAGAATTTCCCCAGCTTTCCTCACTGGTTATACAGGCTATTTAAAAAAGACCTTGTATATCTTAGGTATAGTTCAAAGAACCTTTAATTCTCTTTATTTTGGTATATGATTGATGGGTGTAATATGAGTTATAGAGTATACAGCTTGGCCTTACTCAGATACCTTTCAAAAAAGTGCTAGCTCCACTTGGTCATTTTCACTTCCTGAACTTCAGAGATAAATTGTATAAAAAACAGCTGATACCTTTTTTTATATTTTATATATTTGGTAATTCATTCATTGCACTTTCAGAAGCTGGTATTGTCAAGTCTGTCAAAATTCATTTTCCCTATTTTAATAGCTGCTATGGATAGTGTACTTTAGACTATTCAGGCTGATTTTTAGCACAAGGGAGCATTCATTTTAGTTAGCAGTGTGTTTAAATCATGTACAGTTTCCAAAAGTACAACATCCAAAGAAATATCATCCACATTACATTAATGTAGCATACAGGCATGCCACCATTCTCTCCATTGTGCACGTTTTAAATGCAAACAATTTCACCTTACATATGTCACTCTCTCAGAAGTACGTAATAACTGGTAAGCGCCCCCAAAGCAACAGTTT
This sequence comes from Sinohyriopsis cumingii, assembly GCA_028554795.2. Lineage (NCBI taxonomy): Eukaryota > Metazoa > Mollusca > Bivalvia > Unionida > Unionidae > Sinohyriopsis > Sinohyriopsis cumingii. The sequence continues at coordinate 64,079,985 of CM068841.1, forward strand.
TGTCCAAAATCTGTTTTAAAAAAGTTATTCTTTGACAAGAAGAGTACACAAGGGGGGGGGGTAACTCTTGCTGCAAAAAAGTAGCAATGAAAATCAAACACTCAGATATGCCACCAGCACATTTAGCTATGACACAGCTGTTTGTAGTTGAGTGCATAAGATGAAAATAGCATATACAGTAACCCTCGTCTTGTATCTCTTGGCAGGTTTGGCTGATAGAATCTTTGAAGACCTTGATCAGACGAGCATTGAGGAAGCTTTCACTGATGCCATTAGCTCTCTACCAGAAGGAGATCTGAAAGAGGCTCTGTTAAACAACACAAAGCTCTATCAAGAAAACTTTTTAAAGTAAGACATGCATGACACTTTATAATACTGTATGTACTCCGAACTTGAATCAAACTTCAGTCTAACAAACTGCATATACTTTAGTATGATAAATCAGACTCTCAAATCTGTGTTGATACTGATGGATGATATGTAGGCATGATGTCATCTTTTCATCGAAATGTGCAATTTTGCTACATGCAAATCTTTACAAAACACATGTAAGTTTAGAGTTTATGCACTTACAGTACTTGGTAACAGCCATATCAAGCACAAAATTCAAAATGGCTGCAGGGCATAGGTTTGTGCTATTCCATATAGATTAACAATTTGTCAAACATGGGATTTGTTTCGGGAATATGTACATATTGCCAAAAGAAACCTTCAACCAACAGTAACTCAAGAGACTCAAAAAATACTGGTGTCTCAAATATACATAGTTGCTGACATATTTATCTGCACACAGTTCCTCTATATTTTGAATAGGTACAATCATACCCACAGAATCATCCTTCATTGTCAACACAGATTTGGGGTCTGATTTGCCCACAAATTGTCTGTCAAAATCTTCACAGATTGGGGTGTTTGAATGATTGTACTACATATACCCAGATCTGTTGGTGCAATATGTGATGGCAGATATGGGTATGTGCAGTTTGCATTTATTCTCAACTTGAAAGCGAGTATGTACTGCACTATGCATGCAACATATCTGTATGGGATGGACATTAAAATTTTGTCATAGGTGTTCTGTTCATGAAGTTTCCTATATATTAACTGCCTGCCTTTAATGTTATGAGCAGGTGTTCTTTCTGGAAGGCGTTTTTGGTAGGTTTCACTGGAAGCTTTCAAAATGAGACATCCTCAGGGATGGTCATGGCTTTTAAAAAGCTGTCGCCAAAAAAATCGCCAACCTCAATATTTTGTCGCCAATTTTCAAAAAGTGTCGCCAGAACAAGTAGTGTGCATTTTTCCAAGTGTTAATTTAGTCTATTAATGTAACAGGCAATGAAAATTACAAAAGATGGGTTACTTAATTCTTTAATTACAACAAGCATTAACAAAATGTTACAAAGTGTTACATGAAGATCCGTCGCAATTTTAGGGCTGCCCACTTGTTGAATGCAGTTTCAAAGTCTAATTTTTCACATCTGTACATGCTGATTCTCATGAAATTCTCGAGAGGTGAGATGCAAAGTTTATTTCTGATGTCAGTTTTTATGAGGTTCATCTTACTGAATCCACGTTCACAGTCCACAGCACTGACAGGTGACACCAGTAGTCTATCAGCAGCACCCCCCCCCATGGCTAGCTTAACAAAGCTTGTAGTGAATTGCTTCCTAAATTGCAAGAATGATCACTGAATGCTGTATAAATTTTCTCGACAAACAAAATAGGATCTACATTCCCACGAATGAAACTTACACGAATCAACACCTGGCAATATTGGACCGTATATATAAGCATAAATTCACACCCAATTTAGAGATTCTTTCACTCTTGTATTTTGAGAAATAAATAATTATTATTAATTATGCAAAACTGGTTGTTGTTTTTGTTTTGTGCTATTTCTTGTTTCGGAGTTTAAGTCTCAGCAGCCATAACACGGATTGATGGCAAAAGGAAAAGATCAATGAGTAAAATGCTGCACTGGCGACAGACATAATTGTGATTGAGATTTTTCCATTTGCTTTGTATTTATACACAGTAGTCGGTACTTCAAAGGTTATCAGTTTTCTATGAAGGTTCAGCAAAACTATTGTACTGGTATATGTAAAAAAAAAACAAAAAAAAAAACAAGATTTAGCCATTCAATTAATTGTATCTGTTCTATTCGCGTCTTCAGAAGTCGGTCAGTTGTAGGTATAGTTCGGTAGCATGATTGACTGTATCACAGCATACTCAGCCCAGATGTCAGCATAAGCAGATTATGATGTAACAGTGCACTGTAAAGATGGGGTTGTCAATACGAACAAAGGATTGTTTGTGTAACAGATTGATTCCAATGCATTGCTTAGTCAAGTTTGTGGCTTCCTTTCGTTCTCCCTTTTAATTTATCCAGTCCAAATCTATGATTGTATGTACAAATTAAATAACCAAAAAGTCTGTCGCCAAAAAAATCGCCAGATGGGATATTTTTGTCGCCAGTAAGGAAAAAAAATCGCAATTTGCGACATTGGCGAAGCCCAGGACAATCCCTGATCCTGGTGATTTTATTATCATGCTTTTAAGATTGCAGATTCTAAGCAAATTATATGCATCATGAGGGGGATACGCAAAGTTCACTTGTCAGTGTGGTAAGTGTAACCCAGTTTGCATGATTTGCAGTCCAGCACACATTGCTCTAAAACACTTTCTGGTTAGTACCGTATATACTCGCTTATAAGCCCATTCGCATATAAGCCTACCCCCAAACTGAACAGGTATAAACACTAAAAAGTGTATGACCCGCGTATAAGCTGACCTACAACTCTGAGACATCTCAAGATGCACGAGGTGAGTTCAAAATGCATTTATTTAGGTAAACTTATATTTTGAAAAAGTACATGTATAGTTATCTCAAGGTTGGCTTGCATGATTATTTAAAAGAAATGGTATAAACTTGTTTGAAAAGTAATTTATTTAATTTGGTTTTCTTATTCTGTCTGCCTAATTTAGATTTGTGTATAATTTGAGCGAACGATGACAAGAATTTAGCAGTCACGAGTTGCTGTAACACTACCTCTTTTGACTTGATTATTGTTTGTTTATGCATTATTGCATTGGACATTTTATATCAGTGCACCGGTAATTACGTTTTACTTTGCTTTGAAATTGTAAATACTTAACTCATTATTGTTGTATGGTTTAATGCCATTTTTCAGCACATGATAGACTATAAATGGCGGCCAGTATTAATGATAGAGGAAGAACCCGGGAAAACCCCAGAAAGAACCACCGACCCACGAGAAGCTACTGGCAAGCTTTCTCACATACCCACATTGGCAGAATCTGAGACTCGAACCTACGCAGACAGAGGTGAGATGACAGTGATCCATAATGGAGAGCGCTTTAGGCCACACGGGGCCCCCTTAGCTCATTAAAATGTAATCCCAGTATGACAATACAACAAACAAACAATATGAGTTGATTCAACTCTTGCAATTAGGCTACTGAAGGTATTTACATAATGGCTCCACCACATGTACATTGTAGATTTGATTACAGGCTGAATTAAGTACATCTCTTGGAGTCGAATCATGGGCACTGGTGTGCTAAACTTCAATGACATCTCAAAAATACAATAATGAAGTTTCGGAAATAATGCTTCAAAAAAGTTATGCTAGTACCATAAAAGCTGAGTTGTAGTTTGATTTGATGTAAGCGACCTTACACCATACCTGTCAATTTTCACGCCTGGAGGAAAATAAAAACATCCCGATTTTTGTGGTCACTCCACACCTATCTCCCGATTTCGTAATATCTTCCAAGTTTTGCAGAGAACCTCCGATTATTACATTATGTCTTCTATTTTCATTTCTTCTAAACAAGAAAAGTCCTACATGTTCTGTTGTATCACCTGTGAATTTATTGTTGTGATGAAATAATTACTTTACCAGGAATCCACATCTTCACTAAATAGAATGTCAAGTTTAAATATTATTCACATAAATTAATGATTATTTTTTTTTACCTCTACAATAATGCAAAATTAATAAAATAAACAAAAGCAAAAAAAATAAACCACAACAGTAAAATCATACACAATTCATTTAAATCCCAAGAATGATCACTATGAATGCTTTAACTCCATATGCTGTAGTGCCATTCCCACGAAAGAAACTTACATGAGTGAACACCTGGCATTTTTATACCGTATATACAAATCTTAATTACCATCATTAAATTAAAAGAAGGAATGAAGTACATGCCACACAGCAAATGTGTCCGCAAAAAACTGATTCAGAATACGTGTTTTATAAACAATACTAAATGCTTTATGAGCTGACATTAAGGGAATAAGATTGGATATACAAAGAGGAGGGAAATAGTTGCCACATGTACGGTACCATGAGGCTGGCTATTTTGGTACCTTTTGTTCAACAAAATTAGGAATCCTTTTTTTGGGAATCAATTGCTGATGCTTGCATAGCACAATAGTGTAGAATGTGGTTTCTTTGAATTACGATGGAGGGTCAATCGTTTTCACAAAATAGTTGCATGGATAAGGATTAACTTTTAATTAGTCGCACTGGCTTTCTTGCTTGTTTATGTAAGACTAATCTTCAGCTATTGTGCAGTTTGACCACAGCTGATCAGAATATGAAAATAGGGCACGTTCTGTGGAGAAAAATAGGGCACGTCACAGGGAGAAACGGAGTTCTTTTTTGCGAATTTCACACATATTGGACCAGAAAGATCAGTCAGTTTTTATTGAAAACAAGGCTTTAAAAATACCACGAAAAACCTCCAGATTTTAGGTCCCAATCTCTATATTTGTATTCAGTCACCCTACTTGGCTTTTGAAAAGATCATAGGTATACCTTACAAACAGTTTTACAAAACTATGGTAATTGTGCTATTATGGAATAAAAGTCATATACACATCAATGTACTGGTATAGTTACCAGTCAAAATTCCCTCTATCACAGGCCAGTTTCAAGATTATCTGGCCTGTACTGCTGTCACAAAACAAAAGACAAATTCGCCGACTATCAACATAGGAGATGCCGAAACATCAAGCTTTCCATTTTGTGGAAAGTTATGATGTTTGTTCAGCTAAAACACTAAACTAAAATTGATTGATGTTGATCTTGGTTGATCTGTTATGAGAATTTTAGACTTCCTTAGTTTAGACTCTTCGTGAATATGTAAATTATGATGGTTATGTGCCTTGTACAGTTAAAAATGGGTAACTTTTTAAAAATATTACCTCAATTTGTAAGATCACTTATATCATTGAAAATGAGCAACTCGTGAGAGCGTGATTCATCATAAATGAAACAGGTATTAAGGTCTATCTGAAATGTTATCTGGAAGAATGCAATTTGGTAGAAATGATGAATAAAGCAAAATCATCATCTAATATGTGTGGGAGTAAATAAGGATTTAAGTGATGTTATGTATGCTTTGCACCGTGTAAGTACTGTACATTACAGTTCAGCATGGTCTCCCTGGTAAACTCAACCCACCCACAAATTATGAAGTCTGTATATATCTTTATTTAACTTCATGTTGGAGAAATCAGAAAATATGCACATGCAAAATAATAACAAAATCAATCATTGTACTTTATAACAGTTTAATAATTGTCAGATCACCGAAAGTTACTTTTTTTTACGAGCCTATGTCTGAGGACATGGAAAAAATTATTGTTTCATGTCTGAATATTTACAGCCATTAAAGAAGTCAACAAAAAGACCTAAAAACTGTCAAGTTTAGACATTTGCCCGCAGATAAGCCACACACATACACCGTTCCAGTCCTTTATTTTCTCCTAAATTATTAGGTTTATATGCACATATATATGGTAAGTGACTATACTTACCACTAAACACAGAAACAAAATGTGCAGTAGACATTGTCAGTTTCTCAATTCTAACTTGCTTCCATCCCAGAATAACAAAGACATTTGCAAATTAGTGAAGAGGAGTTGTACCTACCCTTTGCACTTTTGAGGCATGAGCATGCATGCAGGTGTCAGTCTGTAATGAATCTACTCATACACCAGTGCAAATATGAAACCGAGTTGTACACTGATCCTTTAGTTAGAGACAATGTGATGTTCTTCGGTATGTAAGTTACCTCATCTCTTAAACTGGTGGGTGGAATTTCACAAAATCTTATTGTATTCCCCTTGGGGCAATCATCTACTAACATGAGTCATCCTTGGCTGTTACCACATTCAGCCTTTGTAAAGGTTCAACGGTTAAGTTCACAAAAATGACAATTGCATCCACTTTTTTTGATAGTTTCTAATCTGATATCATATATGCTAAATATGAAGATGCATCTTCGAAAGATTTTGCATCATGACTGGGGGGGGGTGATGTGTACTGGGGTGGGGGATTTGGGTTGGTGATGTACGTTTATCAGTCATTGTAAATTGCTCTGGTTTGGTTTCATGTACAGCACGCCTTACTTTGACACGATGTTGAAAATTGCTTCAATTTGATGGGTAGTCTTGAAAATTCCTTCAATTTGATGGGTTTCCTTGAAGAAAAAACATTGAATTCGAGGGGTTGCCTTGAAGAAAAACATTGAATTTGAGGGGTTGCCTTGAAGAAAAACATTGAATTTGAGGAGTTGCCTCAAAAATTCCTTGCTATTGAAAAGTTTTTTATAGTGAATTGCTGAAAAACTCCTAGAACTATCTAAGGGAACATAAATCAAACAGAATAAAAGACATGACTTTTAATATGCCCAATTAATACTGCTTTACATTGTTTCCTAAATTATGAAATAATAAGAATATAAAATGGTATAAAATTGAGTGTATCAATTGATGCATGACAACAGTAGTTACCTGATAAAGTATGGTCCTTTTACAATAGTGTTGCAAATTGTGTTGTTGTTTTTTGTACAGACATATGGAGAAAAATATAGGGAGACAGTTTAATTTTCATAAGAAAATAACTCCTTGAAAACATTTAGAAGTTTTATTAAAAAAAACTGTTCTCTAACGTAGTACAAAACCATAAGCCTTGTTTGTAACATTTGTCAGTAGAAGTTGGTCTTTTTTTATAATGCAATACGATTCTTATCAATCACATCATTGAGGAAGAGCACTAAAGTAATTATACAAAGTCATATGAATTGCTTATGGTGTTGTACAGTTTTAGTGGTTCCTGTTAACCACATTGAGGGAGAGCAGTGTACAAATAATACATTGGACTCGCTTATAATGTTGTACAGTTTGTTGGTTCCTTTTAAGCAGATTGAGGGAGAATACTGCTAATAATACATTGGCCTCACATTGTTGTACAGTTTGGCAATTCCTATTAACTACATAATTGAGGGAGAGCACAGTACTCAAAATATGTTAGTCTCACTTATAATGTACAGTTGGGTGGTTTCTATTAACCACATTGAGGGAGGGCACTGTGCTAAGGATACAATTGGCCTCACAGTGTTGTACAGTTTGGTAGTTCCTATTAACCACATTATTGAGTTAGAGCACTTGACTCAAAATTCATTGACTTCGCTCATAATGTACAGTTTGGTGGTTCCTATTAAGCACATTGATGGAGAGCACTGCTAAGAATACATTGGCCTCACTTGTAATGTTATACAGGTTTGTGGTTTCTATTAGCCACATTGTTTAGGGAGAGCACTGTGCTAAGAATACATTGGCCCCACTGTTGTTTGGTGGTTCCTATTAACCTTGTTATTGAGGAGGAACACTGTTCTAAGAATATGTTGGCCTAAATTGTAATTAAGTTTGATGGTTCATATTGACCACATTATTGAGGGGGAGTATTGAGCTAAGAATACATTGGCATAACTTATAATGCAATACAATTCCAAAAAAGCATGTTATCATTATGGAACGCTGCATTTACTGTGCATGGGAGACAGAACAGAAAAAAATGTTGATCCTGAATAACATTTTGAAGAAGATTGATCAATCATTTTTTTCTCCTCAGAAAATTGCGAAAACAGAAGATTGCAGAAAATGTATCAACCAATGACAAACCTTCTAAAACAGAGGCACTATCATCCAAGAAGTATCCATACAACTTTATCAGAAAGAATCGGTACAGGATCAACCCAGAGTCCTTCAGTTGCTTGTCTGGAGAACAGAAGTGTGCCACTTGTAAGTCAATTCACAATTCAGAATTGTGCAGGGTTTGAAAAAATTCCACATCATGCAAAACTAGGAGTATGCAAGTAAAAATTTACAAAATAATTTTTTTTGTTGATATTTATGCAGATGTTATGATAATCGTATTACTGGGCAGGGTGTCAAATTTTTCCAACCTGACCTTCCATTTTTCATTGACCTGTTTGTAACATTTTGGGATTAAAACAGTTGCAGGTTATCAACTATTCATAGTGGATCATCCCAGTGATTTTAGTTTTAAAAGAGGACAAGACTAATCAGAAATCAGTTTCCAGAATTTTTTATGGAAGAATTTTAAGTTCTTATAGATTGTGACAGAGTGCTCACACCTTTTTAGTAGCAGTCCTTTCTGCAATGCCGAGGTGGCCTCAAATGAGGGGTAGTATCCTATGAAAAGTATTGTGTGGTCAAAATATTGTACATGATGGGGAGGTGTTGGTCACGTTTTAGAGAAACTTTATCAAATGAAAGACCACTGATTATCATGATGCTTCTATAAAAAAAAATGCTGGAATTTGGTGATCTGCATGTTCACGTATCTTAATGTCATACAACTCCTACAGTAGGGCTTATGGGGTGGCCAGTTGTCTATGGTCTGTCCATCCATTAGCACAAGGACCATATTTTCCGGCCTATAAATCTATGTGGAGTATAAGTTGAATTCACTAACTTTGTCAGTTTTCCATCCTTCGTCCATATATAAGTTGATTCAGCGTATAAGACGAGACCAGGTCAATAACTTGGCTTTGTATTTTACACTAGTAACTTGCTGCTTCGTGAATATTAATGGTATCACTGTAGGATATTACATATTACTGATGCTAACGTGATTGTAATTTTACTCCTGTACACGGCACTGATATATTCCGTTATCAATTGACACAGCTGAATAAACAGTCCATGCTTGTTTTAATTATGATATCCATTGCAACAAGAGCCACTTGGCTTAGCATGCTATGTACATACATGCCAACCATTACGCTTTTCGTGTAATCATTCCGCTTTTTTTCACTAAATTACACCTTACGTGTTATCTATATTCGGATCATGCGTTTTCGATATATCCCCCTCCCCAAAAAATTAATAACTTGTTTTCTCAAGCAAGCGCCTTTGGACTTCTCTTCACCATTCTCAGTGAAGCACCTTTTGATGCCTTCAGTAAACATCAGCTATTTTGAGCGGGTTTTCGTAGTGCCACCTTCGGGGGAAAACCCCCTATTAGATACCCCATTCATCGCTGTGAATGACCATTACGTCAGATCACGTGGTCGCTGTTTATGCTCTGGTCGAAATCTGCTATTTAAAGTAACTGGGCCTTTTTTTCCACTCTCCAAAATGGAGGTCGCGGATTTCATTCAGTACTTACTCAAGTTTTCACAATTAGAATCGCAACTATGAAAGCTTCAATAACTTAGGTAAAGACTCTGATATTTATATAGGCAGCAATTTTTATGAATTATCAAATTCAGATGACTTAGTGATGTAGACACAGACAAAGAACTTGTAAATTTTGAGTATGAGAAATGGCAGCTACAGTTGGTCATGCGGCTTCACTGACTTGACAGTGAACGAATTCTCTCAAGATTTTAAACCACATAAATTATTTTTGACCAGTTGTGTCAGTCCTTTAGAGGGATTCTTGTCCCATTTTTGTCATGATAATTCTCTTAATTTTAAATTGTCTAATGCCTAAGCTAGGTTCTAAACGGGTTTTCATTTGTAATTTTGTTGTACAGCTATAGTACTTTTAATTATTAGATATTAATAACAGTTTATGTACATTAGTGTGTTTATCTACCTGGATTTAGCTGATTTATGGCAAGAACTTTAACAAACTGCCGATCCAGGTAAGTAGGAGAAATAAATTTTAATAAATGTACATTTTTCTTAGTTTTCTGTAATTATGGCATGTAATATATAGATCACTCTTGTTATGCTAAGATTGCTCTTTTTTTTGTCACTCATTTTAGTAATAATTACACTTATACTTTTTGGGAAGGGGGATGGCATGTATGAATGTTTAGGTTCACATTTAATATAATTTCCCATTGATCAGGTACCCAAATAACCGATTTTTATGATCGTCGGGTACCGTTGACCTTTTTTTAAAACTTTGAACTCTCTAAAGGCATAAAAGAAATATATTTAGAAAGAGACCAACATTTCATAGTCAGTGTAAGTTTAGTCTAAATTTATATTTTGCATGATAACTAATGTTCACAATGACTACTGTGACAACTTTGTAGAGATTCACATAAAAGATAATCCTACACAAGTCAAATGTTTTAATAAATTTATTACAGATGGCCACTACCTTCAGAATTTGCTCAGATTCACATCAGAAAGACGTGTCATGTATACATTTGTAGAAGAAACAGAGGCACACAAGGTAATTTTTGTTGAATTCGTAATTGTTCGTGCTGAACCAGTTTTCTCATATTTAGTAGTTGAATAAACAAGAAATTTAAAGACCCCATAAGCAATGATCTATCTGTGAACAGGACACTGTGACCCTCTGTGGACAAGATATTATGATCTTCTGTGAATAAGACATTGCGACCCTCTGTGGACAAGATAGTATGATCTTCTGTGAATAAGACATTGCGACCCTCTGTGACAATATAGCATGATCTTCTGTGAATAAGACATTGTGACCCTCTGTGGACAAGTTAATATGATCTTCTGTGAGTAAGACATTGTGACCCTCTGTGGACAAGATAGCATGATCTTCTGTGAATAAGACATTGTGATCCTCTGTGGACAAGTTAATATGATCTTCTGTGAATAATACATTGTGACCCACTGTGGACAAGATAGCATGATCTTCTGTGAATAAGACATTGCGACCCTCTGTGACAAGATAGTATGATCTTCTGTGAATAAGACATTGCGACCCTCTGTGGACAGTATAGTATCATCTTCTGTGAATAAGACATTGTGACCCTCCGTGGACAGTATAGTATGATCTTCTGTGAATAAGACATTGTGACCCTCTGTATGCAAGTTAATATGATCTTCTGTGAATAAGACATTGCGACCCTCTATGACAAGATAGTATGATCTTCTGTGAATAAGACATTGTGACCCTCTGTATGCAAGTTAATATGATCTTCTGTGAATAAGACATTGCGACCCTCTATGACAAGATAGTATGATCTTCTGTGAATAAGACATTGCGACCCTCTGTGACAGTATAGTATGATCTTCTGTGAATAAGACATTGCGATCCTCTGTGGACAAGTTAATATGATCTTCTGTGAATAAGGCATTGTGACCCTTTGTGGACAGTAGAGTATGATCTTCTGTGAATAAGACATTGTGACCCTCTGTGTGCAAGTTAATATGATCTTTTGTGAAGAAAATATGACATCAGTGAAAACATACTTTTTTAAAAACAACATAACCTTATTGTGAAGACAGTTTGACATCTTTGAAGCCTGTATAACATCTTTAAAAACAAGACCCTATGTGAATACAGCTGGACACATGTGAAGACAATATTACCACATGTGAAGACTCTATAACCTGCTATAGTCAGATGTCTCGCTAGGATTTTAAAACTTGGAGTCCCACCAGCAAATGTTGCAGTCTCCTCCCAGAAGCATATTGTGTGTACCTGAAGTGGCTAAATGTCCAAATGAAAAGAACCAATGGTTGCCCCATAATATAATTTTCCAAATTCTTTACACCACTACATAGAGCTCTTGTTTGTCCATCAGAGTGAGACTAAATTTTGTCAAATATCAGCACAGCTACAATTACTAATTGATCAACACTTTTCCCCACTTAGCAGGTGACTGAAGCAGGAGTGGCAAGTCTTTGAATTTGCCACTCAGCTATTACATGCATATGGAGGGCTCCTGAGTAAGTCCCAGATTTAAAAAAATGCATCCAAATATGTCTGATTAAGCATTTCCAAGACCTCTGTATAGTATGGCTAGCTGTGATGATGATATGTGTAATGACAGTCAGTGTGATGAAAACAATAGGACATTCTGCAATGACAATGTTACCTTCTTTACAGACAGAATGATTTATTGTAAAGAGACTATGTCGTGTAAAGAGAATACGACCATTTTGAAAACAACATGACCTCTTTCCTTTTACAGGCATATCATGAATTTATGTTGAAAATAAATTATTTTAACCGTATTATGACATTTCTGTTTGTAATCATGTCTTGTGTTGGTGCTAGTGCTCAACAGAATCTAGAAATATAGTTTTATGTTGGTGCTTGTGCTAACAAAATCACAAAAGGGGATGAAAGTATTGGATAGGAATTTATTTCAGTGAAGATTAGTGATTAAAATTTTTGTAACTTATCGTGTTATACTTCTGATTTTTATCTAAACCACTGCTGACCATTAGTGTAACATATTTTCTAGCTGGTACTTATAATGGCGGACTTAAGTTCTTAATGAAAACATGTTGCAAAGATGATAAATTTACTATAAAATCAAATACAATCATTCAATAACAATAAAGTCTCGGGTTTGAACCTGACTGAGTGATACCAAAGACCTAAAAATGGTACTAACAGCTGCCTCGCTTGGTGCTCAACATTAAGAGGCTGGTGTTAGAACTGGTCAGACTGTTGTCAGGATAATGTGACTGGGTGGGACATTATGTTACATGTCTGGAGCATGATGCCCCATTGATAGACATCACTGTAAACTGTCACACTGCAGACATCGTAAGCATATGACTGATTTTTTTTAAAGCTACTTTAAAAGTCCAAATCTCACACACACACACACAGACTAAAGCTTAATGGGGGCAAGATTCGGAACCTACCACATTAGTAACCCATTTCTGATACATGGAATACATACTTGTGTGCCTACTTCTGTTGGCATCATGCATGCAGGGTAACAGAAGCATGCAACAGTAGAAAATATCCCAATTATACCCCAGTGTTGTGGTATGGCAAGATATTCTGAGCCCCCTTTATCACAAAACTTAATTCAGGTCACCCCAATGAGTAAGAAAGTTTTTTTAAATAATTTTGGGCCCCCACTTGTAGTTGCTGGGAATGCTATGTCATTGGTCCAGTGTATCATTAACCTGATTGAAAAACATTGTAGACCCAGTAGAAGTCCATGGCTGAATAACAGTGTTGACCAGAAAAAAGTATTGTACCATATTTACCCCAGTGTATCATGAATCTGACTGAAGAATAATGTAGACCCAGAAAAAAGTGATGTACTATATTTAACCCCGTGTATAATTTATCTGACTGAAGAAAAATGTAGACCCAGAAAAAAGTGATGTACTATATTTAACCCCGTGTATAATTTATCTGACTGAAGAAAAATGTAGACCCAGAAAAAAGTGATATATCATATTTACCCGTGTATCATGTATCAGACTGAAGAAAAATTTAGACCCAGAAAAAGTGATGCATCATATTTACCCCTGTGTATCATGTATCTGACCGAAGAAAAATGTAGACCCAGATAAAGTAATGTATCATATTTACCCCATTGTATCATGTATATCTGACTGAAGAAAAATCTAGACCCAGAAAAAAGTGTTGTACTATATTTACCCCTGTGTATCATGTATCTGGCTGAATAACAGTGCAAGTCTGACTCAGTTGAAGAAGTCATTAAAGAAGATGATATTTTATTTGGATTAAATAAAACATGTATCTAATATAACAGTGTTCAAGTAAAATGTCATCCCCTGAATTCTGTGGTACATTCATTTATTTTCCATATGAATCCAGGTAGGTAAAATATAACATAAATGTTGATTCAGACTAGTTCTTTTGCTTTTTGATGAGGGTGCATAGGGGTATCCTTGGCCACCATTGAATTTAACCTTTTTCGTTGCTTAAATTTGTTTCCAAAACAAGGGAAAATGTTCTCACAAAATTAAGGATTTTTCCGTCCCAGTTATCAGTACATTATAACAAATTATGGAACATTTTATTATTTATATTCTGTTTATATATTTTTCCTTCATAACCGAATGGAATAAATGTGTTTTGCTCTCTTCATAATGTGCACCCCCATTTTGTTGTTTTACCCCAATTTTAGTAACACATGTGCATAAAACCCTCTCTGCGAAAGTAGTGAGAACAGTGGTATGAAATAAATAGAAAACCACGTTCATGTTTTTTCATGCTTAAGGCTGTAACATTTACGCAAATTTCTTGTCGGCATGTGCTTTTTGAATAATTAATTATTTTTGTATAAATTTTGTTGTCAGGTCTGGCTGCAAGAATTAAAAGGTAGCAGTCTTTCTGGGAAGCCATGGGGTAAAGACATTGAGAGCCTACTCCAGATTATGTCCGGACATAAAAATCTGAATAGTGTAATAACAGTAATGAAGATTTTATTAAGGTATGTATTGTAACAGTGTCACAACAGTAAACAATATAGTGTAATGACAGAAATAAAGATAATGTCAAGGTAAGTTGAAGAAACAGTAATGAAGATTTTAACAGGGCAGGGTTCTTTGTGGAAATGGTCAACATCAGCCTAGCCTTGTGGATAAAGTCACAACTTGATGCCTTTGGTGACTTTTTTAAAAATGTACATTTCATTGAGTTTTTACTGTAAAGTTCTTCAGAAACTGTTGTGTCTTATGTCTTGACAATACAGTGAGCACTCAGTATATGTAAGAAACTAAAGTGTAAGATGACCTAATCAACAACACAGTACAGTTATGGCTTCCTGCAAACCACATTAGAATATACATGTACCACTGTACACTATGACACAGGCTTACACATCACATTCAAAAATGCTTATAGTTCCCAACAAAACTCATGATGATATTCCACTAGATTTATGGGAAACCATGTAAGTCTTTTTTTAAAAGTAGTTTTAGAGAAATCTAAGGCATTTAATCATGTCATTGGCATGCAATCATGTCATTTGGTGCATTGCTAGACTTAGTATCAGAGGTGTTGAGTGTAGTGCTACACTTAGTATAAGAAGTGTAGATGATGGGTGTATTGAAACCGTGTTAAACAAATTTGTACAAACAGGCATGTAGTGCAGTGCTACACTCAGTATCAGAGGTGTTGAGTGTAGTGCTAAACTTTGTATCAAAAGCATAGATGATGAATACATTGAAACCCTGTTACACAAATTCATGCAATCATGTCATGGGTGCATTGCTACACTTAGTATCAAAAGTGTAGATGATGAGTACATTAAATCCTGTTACACAAATTCATGCAATCATGTCATAGGTGCATTGCTACACTTAGTATCAAATGTGTTGATGATGAGTACATTAAATCCTGTTACACAAATTCAGATACATTATGGTCATGATGTGGCTGCTGAAATTGTTCAATAATTTCACCAATTATTTCAAGTATTAAAATATTTTGGTGCCAGAATAATCAATAGTTTAATTAATGATATGGCAATATGTGTTGTATTCTTGAAGGTGAAACATATTTTGTCACTGCTTCTTGCTTTTTTTTAAACACATTAGTTCCATTAAAAAGCAAGATTAAATTTTGTCCAGTCAGCTGTTTTCCTGACATTATGTGCTTTTTGAATGGGTTAGGCAGGAAAATGTGTTTCTTGTCACTGTGTTCTTCTGCCGACCCTAGCACTTATTTCTCCCCAGGTGAATTTGCTTTTTTAAATTCATGACGCTTTTGCATCAAATTGAGGTGGTTTTGCCCAGCACTTGAAGCACTTTGTACACTATATATACTAATTATTATTATTATTATTATTATTTTTAAAATTCCTACTTATCTACCCTAATTTTAAAACCAGTGCAATAGGAAACACATGTTGGTGTGGATGGGCTTAGAATGATTTGGATTGTGTGAAAGTTTTTGGAAATCAGAAGAGAGTCTTAAAACATTTCATTTGAATATAAGGTAGTAGCATATTTCTTGAAAAGTAATGACTTTCTTTTAGAAATATCTGGCGGTGTCTTAGCTTTAGCATAACCGTGTGACAATAAAGCAACCCTCAACACACTGATGACCTGAGTAGGTGTACAACTGTTATTCAGATGAAACATCTAACAATTTTGACAATCACTGACTATTAACTTCTCACAGGTCTGATTCATAGAGATGCGTGGCAGCTTGTTGAAAGTGAAGCTTTCTCCACCTGAAATGATACCTGGATTACTGACAAATCTCACTGTAAATCACACTCATTCTGCTTTCATCTTGTCATGGACTACAAACTTGAGGAGAAATATTCTTCCACTAGCATTGGCCTCGGCACATATTTAAACATATTTTTATACAGCTTAACTGCATATTAATAGTTCTTTCTTCCTAGGGCCAAGGTAACAATTTGGTGTTGGTTTCATAGTACCAACCACATGAGATGGGTCTAAGTGGGCTAACTTCATATATATACATTATTACTACATTTTTGGTAAAGTGTTTCCATTTGTTCAGGTTGTGTTTTCAGTCTATTTCTCAGATGCTGTTCCATAGCTGCCAACCCTCACGAATTTGGTGTGAATTTCACGACTTTTTCAGCGATTCATGGATTCACGCCGCAAGCCAAAAATTCACGAATTCTCCAATCCTCAATTATTTTAAATCTTTAATAAAATAACCGATTTCCCGTTAAGCGCTAGTCGTGATATTCGCAGTTGCCGAAACGGTCCGGTACTGCTTGTCACGATATTAGTAGATCTACAGCCGATTAGTACAGTTGGCCCGGTAGCAAGCATTTCAGCCTATTTTAATCTGTATGTATAAGAGTAGTTTTACAAATGCATTTGAGAGAAACTGGGACCTAGCTGGAATTTTGCTCCGCGCATGCTTCACCAACAATGATTTGAGTTACGGTTCAGCATCGCATGTACGATTTTGAAAACGTCTTCACCACTAAGAAAAAAGAACTTTATTACTCAAAAAGTGAAGTTTAATTTGGAATATATCAAAAACTGGCCGTGCATTCTGCCATTAAACATTGATATTCATCATGCTTTTTGCACTCAGTGCGCCATCGCAGAGACGATGTGAGGAAGCACGTCGGTTGCAAAAAACACGTAGAAGTTGCGAAAATTAAGAATTCGCAGATTTCAGCTCCGGAATATTTTAAACAATTGGCGGAAGAAATGCAGGCTACCAACACTGAAACATTATTTGTGAGTTTTCTTGTTGAACACAATCTACCTTTATCAGCTGGAGACCATGCTAAACATTTGTTCTGACAAATGTTGCCGGACTTGAAAATCGATTCCAAATTTTCGTGTGGAAGGACCAAAAGTGCTGCAGCTCCTGTGCATTCCTCACAGCAACAGTGCAAGCGAAAGTGTATTTTCTCTTTTGAGGAAAAATAAGACTTTAGGGCCTCCTTAGCTGCAGAAAATTTGTCAGTAATTTTAGTCACCAAGATCAACCAGCCGGCAAGAAGTCTGAACTGTTTAGAAAACAAATTTATGATCAAGCAGTTGAGGAAGTTCAAGTCTGCCACAGTATCATGTCTTGATAAATAAATATTTCTGCATATATGTAGTGTTTTAGTTTTATATTGCGAACTTGATATAGTGTAGTATTGACGGTCAGAGTGGATGGAGTTATTGTCATGGTATTTTTCACGAATTCTTGTCCAAATTCACGACTTTTTATCCCTATTTTCACTAATTGTGAGCCTGGAAGGTTGGCAGCTATGCTGTTCATGCTAGAATCATCACACTAGCCAATTGTGTGCATCCCAGTACCACACCCTTATTCCAAAAGATGGTCATTGTGACCTACATTTCACATAATTTTTGCATTTACCTAGTGACCGCAGGTTCATTTAATGCTGTGTACTTGCTCTCCTATCTAGAATCATAAAATTTAGCGAGTACTATTCTCTCATTGCAGAAGTTGGTCAGTATGACATATTTTGGGCATCACTGACGTGGGTTATATTTATGTTTGATGATCATTTTTTAGGTACTGGTAGAATCATGGGATTGAGACGGGTCTGCAGTTCTGTTAGTACCACACCTTTTTTACAAAAGAAGCTCATTGTGGTCAATATCTTACTTTAGTCAGCTACCATGGTATTTCCTTTGGCAAGGCACTTTACTCCACTTGCCTTGGCACTAAATAACCTCTTGTTGTTGTGCCATAAAACACCAAACTAAACTTTGGCTTTGGTTAAGGTTTTGCATTTAACTTTTGACTACACTAGTTTTTTGCATGCTATATGCATACCATCATACCTAGTTTCATGAAACATGGTGATGAGATGCATGCTGACAAGAGTTGTTGCCAAAACAGGTCTCTGTGACCTTTACTTGATGCATCAGCATCATTTTGGGTTCCAAAGTCATGTATTGGATGGCGTTTTATGTTGTACTACATCCCTACAACCAAAGACAGTCACTGTAAATTTATACTTTAACTAACATTGGGTACATAGATGTATATGTTGAGCTCATGACCAGATTCTTCCATGCTATATATATTAAAGCCTACACTCAAGTTCCTTTCTGATCAGTGCAGCAGGAATAATTATGTTTATTCATGGTAAACTTGACATATTTATCACCAAGTTAAGCTGTGTATTATATATGTGAAAGTGTACAAGAATTCTGTGAGTAAACTGCATTCATTTCATACAAGGCTTCACTTGTAGTAGCCGATCAAGGTGATTAGCTATAATAGTGGTCATACTGGTAGTCATTCCAAGGTTAATCAAAGTCTTGGACTTTAATCCTGTAAAATATGGCTTCTTGGACACTGATATTGATAATAGCTTATGAAGCAAATGTTAAGAACAGGGTTAAGGTCAGTCAACCACTTATCCTCTTGTCCTGTTTGGGTAAAAGTGGCTGTGCCAAGAAAAACTTAACAACTAACTTGTCCCTGGTCTTAGTAGAAGCAGATTTATGCTCAGGAAATACATTTGTATTTTATATCCTTAACAAGCATCAAGTTAAACATTGCTTAACATCTACTGTGCATCAATTATTGGATGCTTATGTTTATTGTAAATACTTATCAGCCCAGAAAATGTTGCAAAGGAAGTCAGCTTTGATTTCTGCACAGATAACTGAGGTAAACTTGATGCTTCAGTGTTTAGAAATCATGAAAATATTGTCACAAGTCAAGACCGCAAGTTCAGAAACCTTCTGATACAGGTAGGCACAGTTTTTATAATAAATAGAAAAAATGTATATACACACTAAGTCATGATTTCTCTAAATGATGTTTGAATTTACAGCAATACTTTTAGGTACTATTTTATTGTGGAGAAATTTTTCTTTTCATCTATCTCACATCTTTTTTAGTTTGACCTGTGTTAAGTTAAAAGCCATAGAATGTCAAAATTTTGTCATATTTACTCTCATCTGTTACAATAGCTTGAGGTGGTCATTTTCAAGATTACAGCTTTAAAAATACATTGTCACAGCAAATGGTTTGATACCAGCAGATATTTTAATAAGTATGTCATTAGTTTTCCGAAAATAAATGGTCACAGCTTACAGTCAAAAGAAGCACATCAGTTGTCTCTGCCAATTCTCAAGTTTCACACCATGCATTCCTTTTTTTTTTTCAGTTAGAAAGGACAAAATGCTGAGTGCAGCTAGTTGGTCTTAATTTTAGGGCCATGATGTAATAATCTTCCAGCACCTTTGAGCAGTCAGTTGAGTTTGATAGACTTCTTTACATTGTCAAAAAACCATTAAGAAATCATGTGCAGGTTATAAAGTTTAAATTTCTAAAGTCAGGGCATTGTCTGGGTTACCTTGAAACGCCTTGATTTTCCTGAAACCAAAAGGAATTAATAAGTAGTTTTCGTTTTTCAGAATTAAATAAAATGGGGGGAAAAAACATTCTCTCACGAAGTTTATGCCGGAACATAAATTTTTCCACTGGCCACTGCACAGTTGTACATTTTGAACTTCCAATTATATGAAGCCTGGATGTAGCATTGGTTTAAATTGGAATCATTCGTTTCGACTTGGCTGGCAGCCAATTTCTAGATCCCAAAAAAATACAAAGTTTGGATTATCAGATCTGTCTCAGAGAGCTTTGCAAAATCATATTATTCCAGAAGGATATTGATTTCCATGCAATGGGAGGGAGTGCTTCACATTCACATGCAGCTTGAAAAAAAAACAAGCTCTTTTAATGGCGCTTAATACAGGCAAAACAAGAAGCCTTCAGCATGAAATAATTTTGACAAAATTGTATGTCTGTGAACACAGATTCAAGTTTTGAAATAGAAACTGTATATAGTTTTAATTATGAAATTAGTTCATTCCGGTTCTATTTAGGGATTGAGTGGAAATAGGACAGACAAAAATTGCAATGAACACGATAAATCTAAAAATATAGAATACAGCTAAGCTGAGAAAAATATTTAACATATCTAATATTAAATAGTTTAAAATATCCCTATGCTGTTTTTAAATAAGTGATAATTTAAAAAAACAAATATCTTTACTTTTCTTGTTTATGGGGATGAATGAAGGAGAAAGAAAGGTACTGAAAAAGCCATTGAAACAATGGCAGCTGCTGATGATGACTGTGCATTGAAAGGAAAGATCCATAGGAAAATTTCCTTTATCACGGCATCAAAATAATTTGAGGAAAAGTGAAAAGGACAAAATCGCTGAACTTGGAGCTCTTGAAAAACAGCTTGATGACAAGCTACAAGAACTGAAAAGTTCACTCGAAAATATTTTGGACTTTGTAAATAGTGTAGTGTAGACAGAGTAAAATGAACTTTGTTCAGTGACTACATTATTCCAATACCCAGATGTAGGATGTTTAATATTAATGGGAAAGATATCAATGATCTTAGTACTGACTTCATATTTTATTTTTGTTTTTTCTTAAAATAAATTTGCAAGAAATGTTCCTCATATGGAGTAATAGTAAGTATTGACTTGTGTTTGCATACAGTTCCATTTATGTATTCTTTAAAATTAATGTAATAATGCACCTTGAAAAACACGATTTTGAACTTTGAAAAACCTTGAAAAAAAATTTGAAAAGTTTGAAAGAAATATGCTACTAACCCTGTGGTTTATTTATCAAGGGTTTCAGAATCTTGGTCCTTACTCCGGACATGATATTTTCATGGTTTTGGCCCATTTTTAGTGTCATGCTTGCATTGGGTACCCGTGGTTTTGTTTTAAAAACCATTGGATAGGGTACAATGTTGAGTAAAGACAAGAATGAGAATCTGTTGCAACTTTCTTTTTAAAGATAAAAGAAAAAAAAATCACTATTTTATAAACTCGTGCTAGTTTTAGTATGTCTTTTATGCCCTGTTACAAGTAGACAGATTTCGTTCTTTAGATCACATTAGTCTGAATTGTCTGCATGATTGATAATTTTTATACTGCTTGTTGGTTATATTAGTCCATGGAGACTGTTGACAGGGGCAAGATGGTTATAATAGTCCATGGAGACTGTTGACAGATTTCTAGGGGCAAGCATTAAGAATGATTACATTCTGGGTTTTTTATGGACTGCTCATGCTTTCTATTTCTCCTTTTTTCAGCAAATCTCAGAAAGAAATGGACCATTTAGTCCAGAAGAAAGAACTCAAAGGGTAATATGACCAAACCTTTCATAGATAACTGCATTTATTACATATAGCTGTAACTCTGCTTTATTGATTAAAAAGGGAATAACATGGTACATATAATCTGTGATATTTGTTGTTTGCCTAAATTGGATGTTTTTAATAGTCCACATTGTCTGGATAGTGAGATATATTAACTTAAAGATCTACATATATTATTGTCTAAACTGTTCAGTGCAGTAATCAAGTAATTATACAGATGGCAATGTCATGGGGGTATTGGCTGCCCTTAGCATGGGTCACAATGTCATGGGGGTATTGGCTGCCCTTAGCATGGGTCACAATGTCAAGGGGGTATTGGCTGCCCTTAGCATGGGTCACAATGTCAAGGGGGTATTGGCTGCCCTTAGCATGGGTCACAATGTTGTTATAGCCAGAGAAGAAATGCTTTTAGAGACATGGTCTGGACCATCAGGTTGTTGTAGCCAGCTGAAGTATAGACTGACCATAGAGACAGGGTATGTGTCACCAGGTTATTAAAAGCTCAAGCTGAAGTATAGATTCCCTCCAAGACAGGGCCTGCAGCATTAGGTTGTTATATCCAGAGCAGAAATATAGACTGCCCTTACAGACGGGCATAGACCACCAGGTTATTATAGCTCAAGCTGAAATATTGACTGCCCTTAGAGACAGAGCATGGACCACAAGGTTATTATAGCTCAAGCTGAACTATTGACTGCCCTTAGAGACAGGGCATGGACCAGAAGGTTATTATAGCTCAAGCAGAAATATTGACTGCCCTTAGAGACGGGGCATGGACCACCAGGTTTTTATAGCTCAAGCTGAAATATTTACTGTCCTTAGAGATGGGCATAGACCACCAGGTTATTATAGCTCAAGCTGAAATATTTACTGCCCTTAGAGACAGGGCATGGACCACAAGGTTAATATAACTCAAGCTGAAATATTTACTGCCCTTAGAGATGGGCATGGACCACAAGGTTATTATAGCTCAAGCTGAAATATTTGCTGCCCTTAGAGACAGGGCATGGACCACAAGGTTATTATAACTTGAACCGAAGTGGATAGTCTTGTTTGTTTTTCCATGTATATGACATTGAGTACAGTTGTTTTAATGTTTGGATTCTTGAAAAATTATGCACCAGTTATCCAATAGATGATACATTTTATCCCAGTCTGGTAATTATAGAAAAGTTCTATCCAAGCGATTCCAGAAAAGTAATATCCCAGTTTAGTAATTATAGAAACATTACAATTTTTGTTGGAAATTTGTGTGTATTAGAGGACAAATTTGACGTGGGATAAAAATGTCATTCTCGTAGGAAATAATTAGATAGTCATAAAAAAATATTAAATAATTACCTGGTGAAAGTATAACAGTACCATAATTCATGTATTTTTTCGTACCCTTTAATTATTTGTACACAATTCAGTTATCAAAATAATTATTTAAATGTATCATAATTTTTCTTACATATCATTTTGTATTTTTTTTTTTAAATACATTAAATTGTCAGACATAAAATTTCTACTAAGAATATTGCCATTTTGTTTTTCCAAAATTAATAATTAATTGTTGGTGAAAAAATACAATGATTGATGCATAAGAATGGACACCTGCAGCATAAGTCATGGGGATCACGTGACCCTCCCCCCCCCCACCCCCATTGACAAATGTAATTATGCAAATGAAGCTGAAAATATGTCACAGATTCTGTTCAAAATGCTTAGTAAATATTAGCTTTAGTTTCAGACTGCTTAGCTTACTATACTACCTCTCCTGGATGTGACTGACTGACACGCACACACACACACACACAAATATCCTGCAGGCGTCCATGTGCATAAACTCTTATTGTCATTACAGTATCTACTGATGTTTATTAACAAATGGACAAAGGACTTCACAGACCATACCTTTAAATATTATCGTTAATTAGTTCCCCTTATTAAGTCTGTCACCGTTAAAAAAAAGCACCACATGCATTTTAAAATTCTAATCCAACAAAAATTGCATCTCAGTACACGTTAAAGTGAAGACCATAGACCATTGTTTTATTAAAGTCATACAAACATAAAATATAAAAACCTAGTCATTCTCTAACGTAAATATGTAAGTCACGGACTCGTTAAATTGATTTGTATATATACATATACTATCTTTTAAGTACATATGCTGTATGGACAACAACTTCGATAGCACAGTGACAGATTTTCATTTCCCTAAAGAGAGCCTCGCTGATTTGACCTCTTCTGTTGATTCTTGCATTCAATCTGGTTTCAGCTGGAATAACCCAAAGGCTAAACATGTTTAATTACTGTGTAAATAACACTGCATAGCCATGTGGTTGTTGTTACAATGTACATCGTAAATTAAAATGAGAATGAATTGTTGATTTAGTGGTGTGATTGATAATGGAATATAGTAGGGTCATAATACACAAGGATTATTACAATCATCAGGTGAGTCTTTTTTTCTCTCTCTCTCTCTATTTGCAAACGCTACAAATAAAAACCACCCTGAATAAATATGGTATTTTTCACTGAATTTTTTTGTTTCATCTCTCTCTCTCACATGCACACATGCGAGCACACTAACTAAAACGTGATTTCAAGCCCTTTATTTTTTATTGCAATTTGATAATGAGTTTATTATTAATGTAAAACTATAAGTTGCACTTAATTTCTTGACAGTGTGGTCTCGTATCATTGCGTACAATTTACCAATAAATAATACCCATAACTAATATATGTTCAAACCATCTTAATCATTTTGCCAACATTACACAACATACAGCTGCATATGCTCTAAATGCAGATGAGCTTGCACACTGAGACATAATCCTCTCTCTTTCTCTCTCTCTCTCTCTCTCTCTCTCTCTCTTTCTCTCTCTCTCTCTCTCTTGTTCACTAATAACAACAAAAATCTTAGAGTACTTTTATTTTTATTGTAATTAGATTCCCGAGTTGAGAGCAGAATGAGACAGAAAATATATGTTTACTTTGTACGTTTGTTCTGTTAGGTTGTTGAGTAGCGTGTGTTCCATACAATTTGTTCAAATATGATCTCTTTATTTATCATACACAGTCAGTACCACCAAATGATAATTACCTATTTTACATATAATTTGTCATACACTGAAATTAATAATTATTGTTTCGTGTACAAAAAATAACATGAAATACGGTAGTTCTAATCAGAAGCATCGCACCAGTCCCAGTCAGCAGTTTAAGAGCAGTCGTCATCAACTGCATTACACAAGTCACTATCAACATCATCTTACCAGTCTCCCATCAGCAGCATTGAACCACTCACTATGAGCAACATCACACCAGTCCCCCATCAGCAGTAGCTCACCTTTCCCTGTCAGCAGTCCCCCATCACCAGCATCACACCAGACTCCACCACCAGCATCAAAACCAGTCCCTTGCAGGAACATCACAGATTGAATGCAGCATGCAAATGAACATCGGTCTCTTCTGGGTTGTACTTGCAACAGATTACAGAAAGCAATGGAAAGTTCAAAAGACATGCTGCTGCTAATACTTACTGTGATCTGTTTCCAGATGTCAATAGTCAACAATAAGCTGGTCTTCTGTATAATCAGTGAGCTGAATTTACAGAGGTAAGGTCACTGATCTGCTTGGGTGGCTTCGGTTCTCAAGGCAGATTAGACAATCATTTGTACTTATCCAGATACAGTAGCAGATACAGACCATGCATGACAGTTATGGCAAATTAGAGAAGTGGGTAATTCCGGTGTTCAGTTGCCTGTTTGCAGTACAGTATCTTACCTTGCCTCAATAGAACAGTGGCTAATTTGAACTAAACCATGACTGAAAACACATTCCGGTAATATCCAAATCAAGTACAGTAGTTTTTTATGTAAAGGTTTCAGCTGATAGATGTCAATAATTATTTCTTAATATTTTGTTTTTTAATTGTAATTTTTGTTATTTTGATTCTGGGGTCCATATCACTATGGTATTTTATTCAGAATTGCATTAGAGCAAAGCACATAATGGGAGAGCGCTGTATTATTTTTTGTCCAATAATGGACCCCTTTTCTCACATACAGCTGCAGTTTCCTAACAAGACCACCAATTTCTGGAGACAGGGGATATGATCCAGGACTCACTGTATCATAGGTCTACAGAGAGCTATCTTCTCTCTCCAGAAAAGTTGAAAATGCATTATACAAATGTACTTGAGATTTTAAGTAGCTGATGTTGTCCCAGACAGGAAATTCATCCTTAAAATACAAAAACACTATTATTGCTTGCGATACTTTTTAGTAAGGGTTTGTTCTTGGAAACATGTTTACGACAGAAAGACCCTAATATGTTTTGTTGATCTTTCATAGCAAGAATTTTTGGGTGCTGTCCATAGCTTTGCATTCTGATGTCAAATTTTTTTATTTCTTGTGCTGTCTGCAGCTTTACTTTCTGATCCTATGTGTAGCTGTGCTTTCGTGTGCTGTATTTAGCTTTACTTCTGGTGCTGTGTGTAGTTTTATTTTCAAAGATTAGATATCAGATGTACTGTAAATAACTATAATAACTGATGTCATTATTTTATTGTGTATTTTTAGGGCTACTGAATTTGCAGAAAGGCTTAAGAAGTTCTTAATTGTTTTCCATTTGAAGAAAAAAGTCTCACAGTCGAAGGTAAGTTCTTACCATCCATATGGAGTTCAGGCTATGAAATGAGATCTTTAATTCAATCTTTTGATTGACAGTTTTACCGTAACCTCACACATTTCTTGTTGTTTGGGGGTTTGGATTTTTCCATGAGGAAAAAAAGCATATCACTGCCATGTTGGCAGTAATTCACCATGGCCATATTCAGAGATGTTCCTTCATTTTTATCAGCCCCCTAACTGATAGTGTTAATATGTCACTCTCATGTCTGACAGGACACACTCACCACAACCTTTGTTAGAGGTATTCCTGTTAGGTCAAGCCTCTAAAAGACTTGGTTTTTGGCTCTCTAATTTAACAGGAAAAACTCACTTTAGCCTTATCAGATATTCCTTTTAGATCAAGCCGCGAAATGACTTGGTTATTGCCACTAAGGTGGCGCTATATAGTTTCATATTTTGCATAGGGATAGAATTTTAAAGAAAAAGCATTTCCCTGGCTTTCTTCACTAGTTATACTGGCTATTTAAAAAAGACCTTGTATATCTTAGGTATAATTCAAAGAACCTTTAATTCCCTTTATTTTGATGTATGATTGATGGGTGTAATATGGGTTATAGAGTATACAGCTTGGTCTTACTACAGATGTGCACCTTTCAAAAAAGTGCTGGCTCTACTTGGTCATTTTCACTTCCTGAACTTCAGAGGTAAATTGTATAAAAGAGAGCTGATAACTTTTTTTTACATTTTATGTATTTGGTGATTCATTCCTTCCACTTTCTGAAGCTGGTATTGTCTAGTCTGGCAAAATTAATTTTCCCTATTTTAATAGCTGCTATGGATAGTGTACTTTAGACTAATTCAGGCTCAATTTTTTAGCACAAGGGAACATTCATTTTAGTTAGCAGTGTGCTTAGATAATGTACAATATCCAAAGAAAAATCCATATTACATTAATGTAGCATAGAAGTATGCCAGCATTCTCTCCATTGTGCATTTTTTTAAATGCAAACAGCTTTACTTTACATACATCACTCTCTCAAAAGTACATAATAACAGGAAAAACTCACTGGAGCCTTATCAGATATTCCTTTTATATCAAGCTTCTAAATGACTTGGTTATTGGCACTCACATGTAATAGGAAAAAACTCACTGGAGCCTTATCAGTTATTCCTTTTAGATAAAGCCTCTAAATGACTTGGTTATTGGCACTCACAATTGACAGGACAGAAATGAAGCGTGTTTAACTCAGTTTGTTGAATCTGTACAATTTATATTTGGCTTGATTCATTTTTCAGACCCTCATTTCACTTGGTTTAGTGTCCATTCTGTGTTACAAAATATAGTTGGCATTAAAAAAAGAGTACAAGCTTTATGGTCTTGCTAAAATTACTAACAAAGTATATATATCAACTGGTCTGTCATGATCTCATATTTAGGTAAATGGTTATACCTCATAATATTTATCTCCCTTGGATATTTTTCTGCTGAGAACAGAAAATGCTTCTAAAATGAAATCACTGCAGTAATTTCTTCAGTAATGTTTCAGATATTAATGTACATTTTCGAATGACATAGAGAAAAGAAAATTTAGACATTTATTTAAAACACAATGTTAATGACAATAGCAAGGAGCATGAACAACCATTTCTCTTGATGTAATGTTCTTCCATCTGATCTTGTGTAAATTAGTGTCACTTAACCCTCAAAGACACCAGTATTCTTAGTACTTTGATTCAACCCTGGAAGCCACCGGTATTCTCAATACCTTTTTTTTTTTCAGCAAGGCATAATTTCATGGATTATGTGCTAATCAATAAAACATAGTCTGTTGCCTTTAATGTATCACATATATTCACATATACATTGAGTCCAACTGCCAACAACATAGACCCTGATCTGTCATTGCATAATGTACTGACAGATAAGGGTTTATGTTGTTTGTTCTACTGATTACTCCTTGCAAACTGCACAGACCCAGATCTGCTAGTGAATTTAGTGACAGCAGATCTGGATCTGTTCCATTTGTAGCTGGAATCATCTTATAAGAGAGCATTTACAGTATATCAGTCTCTCTATCATTGTCTCTACTTGTTAAATTCAGTTTAAGATAATTAAAGGAGGTTACTGTATTTCACACAACCAACCATGAGGATAATCTATAACATTTGCATGATTGGTCACGATTGGTTTGTCAGATGTCAGAAACATTGAAATAAATTATTAAAAAATATTGAAAAAAGTAGATGTTATTATTGCTAAAATTAATTTGAGCAATTAACACAAATTTGAAGCATATTTTTGGTCAATATTCTAATATATTTGCCTTTATTTGTCATTTTCCACATCAGAGCCCAGTGTTATCCATTCATCCCAAGACAGCCAGTCGTTATGTCTCTTTCTGTAATATGTGGATATGTTATTCAGTAGCTGTGCATTTATTTCAGAGCCCAGAACCTGAAAAGGCCTATGTGAACTTGATGTCATCCTTGCTGTCAATTTTCATTGATATGACAGTGCTGAACAGCAGGTATCCTTTATTATCTTCTCCCTCATACATTGAAGTTTTGCAAAGGTATTGTTTTTCTTTCACCAGCAATGTCTTTTTCAGATTGATAAAATGGAACTGTCCAAGTCTATCAGAATCTTTGCCAAAAATATTGTTCCCTCACCAAAGAAGTTGAAAGGGATATTAGCATTTTAACAGTTGTTCCTTCATGCTTTAATTTGTTTCTTAGTTGTGCCCTCATTATCTTTTACCATGCTTCAGCTACTCATATTAAATTCATGATGTGGATACATTTCAGGGAGAATAACCAAATCATTCCACAGGTATTCACTGTAAGCAAATTTTCACATGAGTGACTTTGTTGGGTTTTTTTTCAGCTATTCACTCATTACACCTTAGACAATAATTTCATCTACACTCATAAAAACTGGTATGTGATGGCATCTGATTGTAACTCAACCATGCTTAATTAGGTCACTAACCTAATTTTCTCACTTGTAAGACATATAATTTCAGCTGTTCAGTCATTACACCCTTGACATTGTCGACCCTATTTCATCTACACTTAACAAAAGCTATGTGGATGTATCACAGTGTGAGCAATTCAGTGATACCAACATTATTAGGTCATTGTGACCAAATTTTCATGTTATAGTGACTTGTATTTTTCAGCTGTTCATTTTTTAATGCTGTCAATACCTTGGAAACTATTTTACCTTACATTCCTGAAAATTGGTATGTGGATATATCTCACAGAGAGTAACTCACCTATGCCTAGGATGGGTCATTCCAAGTTAATTTTTGGAGTTTTTTTATTTGGGGGCTCCAAGTATTCAAGTGGTCTTAGGCACTCACCTTTACAGATCACTGACTGTCACCTCTGTCCACACAGTTCAAATCTCAGGCTCAGACAATGTGGGTGTGTGAGAAAGCTTACATGTATCTTCCCATGGGTCAGGGTTCTTTTGGGGTTTTTCCTGGGTTCTTCCAGTACCAAATTTACTGGCTGCCATGTATAGTTATCATGTGCTGAAAAATGGCATTACAACAACAGCAAAGACTACAGGTTAGGCATTTGCACTTGTATATTTGTTGCACTCTAATTGTTTTCAATCTTATTTCACCAGCAACAAAAATATGCTGATTTGTCCTCAGTTACAGGTCCAAGTAACATCAGACTTTGGTGTTAACACCTAATGTATGATCAGATTTATTTGTTTGTTGACATAGAGTTTGACAGTTGCTGATAGTGCCATGTTAAAATTGTGAAATATTTGTCATTTTCTATGTTATTACATGAATTTTGTATTTATGGAATTTCACATTTCATATACTCAATGACAGGACTCAAAAAAATTTGAAATTTGTATTTTTTATTGTTAGTTTTTTTTATATAAAAAGAAACAATATGCTTTTACTCTGAACGCATTCAGATTTAATTACCAAGAGTAATGAAACCAGTGGCCTTTAAGAGAATTAAAGCTTTGCCTGTAAACTTAACTATTCAAGATCTTGAATGACTTCAGTTTTGAGTATGAGACTTTGCATCTTAGTTATGCCTTTATCTTTGGAAAGAAATATTTTTTCAATCTTGTGTAAAATAGAGGAAAGCAACAAGATATAATGTTTGGGAGATATTTTACATAGGCTGTGTTGTTAATGACTCTATATAAGCCTGTTTAGTGAAATGGTCAACTGTCAGGTGAGAATGTCAGGCCCACATGTGCCTCTTTTTGCCTGTTGGTAACTTTTTTGTAAACTTGGAAAAAATGACAGCATGGGGGTGGGGACAGTCTTGAAATATGATACAACATTTGATGTTATTTTGCCGGTCTTGTCATGTAATTGTCTCCTTGAAGTTTGTTTTAAGGGAAAAACAATTTCTTTTTATTCCAGTTTAATTTTGTAGTTTCATTATAATATATTGGAGGTATGTTTTTGTCCAGATTGCTTTCAGATAATGTCTGTCCAACTATGTAGTATTAAAACCTAAGTTAGGGTTGCTTTCAGCAGAGTCATGTGATTTGACGTAAGGTGTACTACAGTCTTCAATCAAAACTGGGCACTGGCTCAGTTTCTTCAACAGTACTACACGCAGGGCAATGTCATATGATACATTAGTGCATCAGAAGAAGTACAGTTAATACACTAGTGGATTAGACATGACAAAACTCCTAATTTGACCATACTTTCATGAGAACTTTTATTGCTTCAGTACATGCTAGATAGCATTTGGTAACTTTTAACTTTGTAATTACAGGGAAAAAGAAAAGAAAAAGAAGACTGGCAGATACATTTGTGGTTTCACAAACTATCTTCTTTCACCTTGGCCACATTCCAGACTGGATGTATTGTTACAGATTAGTGTCCTAGATGAGGAAGACAGTGAAATTATCATGCCTTTTGTCAGGTAACTATATCCCCCATTTTGTGAATATGTTGTCATGTTTATCTGTCTGTGTTGGTGTTTTTGCTTCTTCCATCTTTCCTTGTAAGTTGAATTCTATCTACATCAGCTGAGAAAGGTTAGCATCAGTGATATCTTGTCTCATATCAGCTGAGAAAGGTTAGCATCAGTGATATTTTGTCTCATATCAGCTGAGAAAGGTTAGCACATGTGATATCTTGTCTCATATCAGCTGAGAAGGGTTAGCACATGTGATATCTTGTCTCATATCAGATGAATATATGGCCATCAGGGTTTCAGATCCTGAATGTACTTGCACTAGTAGTAGGGGGTTGGGGTCAAATGTTGAAAGGTCATGTATATGCAGATATTTGAGATGGCATTCATCTCAAATTTATAACATACTTTCCTTACATACCTATGGTTATGTATAGTGGTGTCTTTGATTACTATTGCATACCTGTTATATTCCCAAATGGTGTTGGGGGATTTTGGGGACACGGGGAGAAAAAAATTAGGTCCAAAGGGGCATCAATACATGTGACTTAAGAAAAAGAAAGAAATTGTCCAATTGAGAATAAATTATAAAATTACTGGAAATTCAAATTTGATAAAGAGCAAATATGCTTTCTTTGAAGTATTTAATATTTTTACAAAGCAAAATTATTCGATAGACTTGAGATTATCCGTTATATATATATATATATATATATATATATATATATATATATATATATATATATATAAAGTTTCTACCGTAAAAATCAATTTGACAGTGAAATATTTTCTTAATTAGATGCAGTCTTGCTACTCTCAGTAGTTTAGGAGAGGGGGGTTGAAGGTAATACAAATGTCATTTGATTCAACATTTGAGACTTGATGTTCAAACTTCCCTGAAGATCTTGTAGATTTTTCTCGGCATAGAAAATTATTTTTATGCATCTATATTCCTGCGAGGGAGTAGTAAACAAGCTGGGTGGTGTTGCTACATTGACTGGTGGTCGTATACACCAAAATGACTAATGTTAATATGGTGTTTGGATTGTGGGCAGAAATGAAATGTTCCCCTTGCTGTTGTACTTCACAAAATCAAACTCCATCCAGAAGTTCTGAAATTTAGTTTTACTGATTTGCTCAGTTTGCTTGTGGCTCATCATTTTGTAAATCAAGCCTGCATTTTGACATTTTGCCTTAAAAAATGAACCACACATATATACTTTTCTGACTTCAGAAATGATCGATGATCTGCATGTTATATATGGAGTTAAATCTGACTCAAAGAAATGTTTCTGCTTGTTACAAACTTGCCAATAATCTTCAGTAATGATGGCTTAAACAAGTTTATTCAATGTATGCAAAGACTTACCCACACACACTTTTTGTCTCAATACAATTTATTAATAAAAATCAAAGCAGATGTCATCGTTTTGTAAATTTTCCCTTAAATGTGAAAGTGGAAATATAGGAAAAGAAGTTTATGTTCTTTTGACAATTTTGCTCCTAATGATTATAAATGCCAGAAATTACATTGCTTTCTGTGGAGTTCTTACCCAAAATTCACACATGATCCATGAAAAACAAATCAAAAATTGAATTTGTGTTGCAAATCATGACTCAGTGGACATATCCAGGTCCATTACTAATAAAAATTATCATTGTTTCCAATATTTTGTCATACAGACATGTAAAAAAAGGCCTTTCTGGTATGGAAGTAGTTAATGAGTGGCTGTAACCTATTTTCAGAGTTGCTGTTTTATATTATACAGCATCAGTAATGAAGCAGAACAAGAAAGTATTACTATTTATATAAACGTCTAAAAGTTTTTCATCAGCATTTTGATCATATGACATCAAAATATGCAAATATGGTAGTTTTTTGTGACAATTTTGTATTTGCATTTCTTCTAGTTTTCACCAAATTAATCCTATTCCAGCTAAAGGTAGGTTATTTCACCCAAATATTAGAGTCCAGCTTGAACCATGACTTGTTATGATTGAATGCACTGATGCAATTCTGAACTGAATGGAATGAGGTAAAGGTTCAAGCAAGCAAGGTTTACAAATATTTGATTGGAATGGTATTGAAGAGTATATTTATTCTCCTATAACTTTTTACTTAAGAAACCATTTTACTTCACCTAATGGCACATTTAATCTCAAAGAGCTCATTTTGACATTGTGAGACCTGTGACAGCAGCACAGTATTCTGTCTTTCTGAATCATTCTGCAGCTTCATACTGATGCTGGTCACTCTTCTTTCGCTGGATTTGCATGGAAAATAATTTTCTTCATCTGATTCCATTCATAAACCATTCACTAACCCAAACCCATAGCTCACACAACTCAAAGCTGCTGTAGAAGAGAGAGAATAAGAGGATGCAACTCCCATCACCACTTACCTATTCTCTTAACATATTATGATCAGATCACATATTTAAAGAAGAAACCAAATTTTTTAGAACAATGTTTCTTCAGTAACATGTACCTAATCATAATAGGGGCCCCGAGTGGCCGAGTGGTCTAAAGCGCTCTCCATTATGAATCACTGCCATCTCACCTCTGCCTTCGTGGGTTCGAGTTTTGGATTCAGCCAATGTCAGTATGTGAGAAAGCTTGCCAGTAGCTTCTCATGGGTCGGTGGTTCTTTCCGGGTTTTTCCTCCACCATTAATACTGGCCGCCATGTATAGTCTATCGTGTGCTGAAAAATAGCATTAACCACTACAACAACAACAACAACAATAACCCAATCATAATAAAGACACATGTTCCCAAGCCCTCCCTGCACTTGCATCTCTGGAAGAATGTTCACATTCCCTCCATTAGTAGACGATGATTAGTATGATTTTGATAACCTTTTAGCACTTGTACTAAAAAAAGCCAAAAGATTGGGCAAATGTCCTATTAATTTGGGCAGATCTGGATTTGCAATGTAGTGGATGTACTCGTAATGTGTTATGATGAGGTAAGTATTATTAGGAAATATATTTTGCTCAGAAAAATTGGTTTCAAGACTGTTATTGTCATTCAGAAAAGTGAAAGTTGGTGCCCTTATCATCAGAAATAATTAACATTTACTCCTTTTTTCTTTTCAAGGTCAGTGTTTGCATCTTCTCTCAGGCAAAACAATGGCAGCAGTCACGAGACATACCTTAAACATGTCCTTGCTGTCAAGTTCCTGTCACAGAAGTTTCAGCAAGAAATGGAAGACATTGTTATGGTAAAGCCCTCTTCTCTAATAAGCCAATGCCATTGTGAACCAAACCTTATAATACCAGTGTGAAATAATCTGCAAGGGATGTGCTGGATTTCCCACAAACAATGGTCATATATTAGTATGTTACTTTCAGCAGGTACTTGGAATGTATTGATTGGTTGTATGTGTCACTACATATGTCCATTGTGACAAATTTGTTAGCAGAATTGTGCAAAAACCACTTAACATAGCCAAATTAAATTTTGCTAGCATATTTAAATTTTATATAGACGAACTGATCTATCTTCAGACCATTATGATGATTATTACATTTTTATTTCAATTTTGAAGAAAAAAAACTTGTTAGATTTTTATTTTTGGGGCAAAGTCTTTGTTACAGACCCAAACTGGATAATTTCACCAAATCTGTTTTATATAATACAGCAACTATAGAAACAAATTCAAGATTTCCAAGAGACTATCTTATAAGCAATAATAGCTTTGCTTGTAAACTTTCACATGTATGGGATTATAATTTTATTAATTTCTACTTTGAGTCAAGTTATCTAATTACCACTATTAATTAACAAAGGTTTGATGATATGAAGTATTGTAAACAGCAGCTGATACATTGGAAAGTAGAGATACAGTCCACAAATGTATAAATATGCAACAGTCGTATACTTAATTATGCAACCCGTGGGTCCATGATAGGGATAGGAATATTTTCAATTCTTTCATCTTAAAACTAATGCCCAGTTTAATTAAGTACGTACTAGTTTATATGTTCACACATTTAGGGATAGGGGTGGCACTAAAGACTCTACAGCTTCTATCAAGATCGTTTGGACCCATTAAATCTCTTTTTCAGGAAAAATGTATAGGCCCATTTCCAAATGTTGTCGGTCCATGGGAACATCTACCTCTGAAGTTTTTATGGCCATGATTTGGCATGATAGAAGCCACATTGCATTCATCATCAGACGTAGATGCTCCAGATTTAATTGAGATCGACATTTTAGCTTCCTCAGCTGAGAGATTATTTATCAGTATCTTTCATTGCTGTCACCATTTCAAGAAAAGTAATTAAAGATTTTCTGTAGTTTCCTGAGATTGATCTTCATGTTGTATGTAATGCATTACGTTGTTGTTATTTTGGTTTTAACTCCATTTTTCACAATAGGCTGTACATGGTAGCCAGTATAACTGGTGGAAGAAGAGCCAGGGAAAACCCCAGTAAGAAACACCAACTCACAGGAAGCTGCAGTCAAGCTTTATCTCCTACCACCACATTGGCCAAACCTTAGACTCAAACCCATGTGGACAGAGGTGAAATTGTAGTGATCGGTAAAGGCAAAAGCTTTAGACCATTCTGCCACCCAGAGCCCCTAATACATTACTTTGTTTGTTTTTAGTCTAGCTGACTAACTATAATGTTAAATTGTCTTAACCTCAAAGCTTCAGGTTGCATTTTTCTTGCTCACACTTGCTTGTGATTCATCAGGAAGATGGTTATAAGTTGTTAAAATGTGCAGTTGACAAAAAATTATTAGTAAAATCAAATGTAACCAGTTTTTTTCACAGGTAACTAGAGGAAAACGAGCAGGTGATGGATTCCTGGACTGGTTACAGGAGAGATGTCCAGATGTCCTGGAGGAGATGCCAGTCAATGACAAGAAATTCAAAGGGAAACAAATTACTAATTTCCTCATTGATGAAGCTGATGAGGAAATGGTCTCTAAACTATTGGACGTAAGCTTTGAGAAACGCACTTCTTGCTTTTGTCCTTTTATGTGCAGTAGGGTTGTACCGAATATTCACTTTGTATTCGCTTCAGCCCTGAATAGTTTTTAAATGAGGTGTTCGTGTTTGGCCGATGAGTCATGCAACCGAATACGAATAGTACAATTAGGTCAACCTTAATGAACAGCAAACTCATTATAATCAGAAAAGAGTACCTCAATTCGTATTGACAACCAACTGAACCAATTTCTGAATGAGGGCTATTGATCCAGTGATCCAGTATCATAAAGGCTGGTTACGTTTACTCTGTTCTTGCACCCAACATTATCTAGCAGTGCCTCCAACAAACATCCCAAGTGAACATCTATTCAGTGCTGCTGGCAACACCTTGTCAGACAACAGATGTTGTCTATTGGCAGACATTGTCAAATGACTCGTTTTGGGTTGATTTTTTTTTAAAGCTTGTGTATTCTTCATGCAGCAGTAAATGTTGGACTGCATTTGAAAATTTAAATCTTGTTATTCATTAGTTAACATATAAAGCATTATCAAGACATCTAACTGTAGCACTTTGATATTTTGGTAATGCCTTACTTTGAACCTTCATATGTTCATTGTTAATTACTTTATAATTAATTAAAATGTCATTAGACCTGCTGAAAATTGTACAAAAAAATTGAGCATTCAGTCACTGTTGGGTTTTTTTTCGGCCGATTAGTTATGGGTCTCCATTCATATTTGGTTAAATGGTTAAAACCACTGTTTAGTATAGCCCTAATACAGACCTACCAACTCTTGCAATTTTGCTGTAAATCTTAAGAAAGTTGCCCTTAAAATACGGACTTGCGGCATACTAGCAAAAATTATGGAAAAATGATCGTTGCCAAAAACTCCAGATAATTGGTTCATCTCTTCTATTTGGATCCGGTTTTCATTTTAAAATTAGTGAAATTAGCCAGGGAACCATACTAACTTTACAGCAGTACCCCAGACACTTTTTTCATGCGAAGTGTCTGCATTGTCAAACTGTTGATTATAAATTTTTTTTAAATGGCATCCAGAAAACGATGCATGTTTAAGACGAAAGGGAAGATAAGCTTCTAGAAAAGTGTTAATAATCAACACAGAAGAATAACAAGGAGTATTCAGATTCTTGTGAATAAAAGCTGGAAAGGACACGTTTATTGGGCATCACATGCCAGTTTGAGTATGACTTGTGGTGTGAGATAAAGTTACCATCGTCATGTGAAATGGAAAAGAATTTCCAAGAATTATGTCAAGTTGAGAGATATTAACAAGCCATTAAGCTGCATAGGGTTTGGAACTAGAGTTTGTGCAACTGTACTAGTGTTAAATAAAGCCTATGTGTACTTGACGATCTTTTCAGTTGAACATAATGTTTATCATCGATGTGTCAAGCTTTTAATTACGTTTTCCAGCTTTACAATAGCAATCGTTGATATTTTGTTACACCTTGCTGAAAACTGGTCAGTCTTACGGAAACAAATCAACTGCATTTTATACTTTTGGGCCGAGTAATGACCTCCTGGACATGGTTTCGGCTTTGTTTGACTTGGTGGGATTTCATTGTCTCCATTTCTGTGGTTTATAGTCCATTCCTTGTTCAAATATATTGATGATAGTAACAAACTTTTTAGTCTTATTAAACTTAGTAACAAAATTATTCACTGGCCTTTGAGTTCAAGTTTTATATTTCATGGGAGGCAACTCAAAATTATGTAAATGATTAACTGCAATAGAAAATAATGTGATAGTATAAAACACTTTTAAATGGGAATCACCACAATAAATCAGAAATTACTCAGTAATGTTTCAGAACTTAAATGTACATCCTCTTATTGCATATAAATAGCCTTGAAAATTGATTACTTAGAGCTTTTTGTTAGCAGATAGCAATAGCTCTGGAGTTATTGTTCTTCCATCTGATCTTATGTAATTTAGGATCACTTCAACCCTTGAAGTCATTAGTATTCTCAGTACTTTGATTTAAAAAATGCTCATCATTCTGCAATAACTCGGTACAAGTTTGTGTGTTTTATGTAGGAAATGCCCACACATCATTAACATCTACCACTCATCAGGGTGAGCTGTCTCATGACTGGTAATGATGTTTAGGGTTTTCTAGCAGATTTTTCAAGCAGATGTTTATGCTAGTTTTAAAAAAATGATCTTGACATTTATTACTGTTACTTGCAGAACATCTTTATATGTGAAGCAAGTCATTAAATGCAGGCAGTGACCTATTATTCATAGTGGATACCATTTGTATTTTCTTTTATTTGTATGCTCACAAATGCAGCTGGGTGGGGTATCCTGATATGGTCAAAGCTTTCTATCCTGTATGCCCTCACAGCTTGCAGCTTTGGGTCGTGATTTGGCCTATGAAATTTGGTATACATGCTGCATATTTGGGATATATGTATAATTTAAGATATTTTAGCATCTTACGTTTTAAAAACTTATCTAAACTTTTTTTACTTCAACATTTTGGTCTGCACAGGGAGCATATGTGTCATTGCAAACATATAGTTTTTGATACTTCATAGTCTTAAAGTTGAAACCAATCACACACACACACACACACACACACTAATGGGAAGAAATTAGTATCCAATTTGTGTCGTTCCAGGCTCTAACAGAGGACACCTTATTCTCAGCAGAAAGGGTTCTGGAGGAAGAAGCCTGGAAATCCAAACTCAAAGATGAAGGGCAGGAAACCGAGTTGGAAACGAAAACCGATGCAGATCTTTTTTTCCTTGACACAAAGGGCTTTGCAAAGGTATTTTATCTGGACTGCATGGATTTTCCTGTAACTAATATACCAAAATAACACAAATATTAACAGGCAAACAGAACAGGGTTAGTATAAGAATTGATTTTATTTCAAAAACTTTTAATCATAAATTTGAAAAGGAAAATTCATGTGTCGTTTGAATAATGCATTTTCAAGTTACATTTGCTTGTTATGTTCTTTAATATTCTTGTAGAAAATGACTCTCGTACAGAGTTAATCATAGGTCTTTCTGTCTGATTTGTTTAAAATTACATATCTGGCTCTTTTGACCCATGTGCTTAGAGCCTTTGCCTGTACCATTGCAGGGTTTGATAAGGGATGCAGAAGTCCCATCAGGGGATGAAAGTCAGGAAGATGATGAGGTACATATCATAATGGAGGAGGAGGATGAGAACTGGGAAGAGAAGGAGAACGAAGCTGAGGAAAATATGGAAGAAGGATCTGACCAGCCACCTGAAGGCACTGATATTTTCTTCTTGGATACAAAGGGAAGTAAAAAGGTAG
The DNA here is from genome assembly GCA_028554795.2 of Sinohyriopsis cumingii. Taxonomy (NCBI): domain Eukaryota; kingdom Metazoa; phylum Mollusca; class Bivalvia; order Unionida; family Unionidae; genus Sinohyriopsis; species Sinohyriopsis cumingii. The sequence continues at coordinate 64,119,450 of CM068841.1, forward strand.
AGTTTATTTATTAACCCAAGTAAGCACGAAGTTTACTCGACTTTACTCCAGTATTAAAGAGATGCTCCCAGGGCATGTAATCACGTGATTCATGCAGAATTTATACAAATTAGCAAACTTGTAAAGTGGTGATGTGTGACAACTCCCACAAATTAGTTTCAAGTCACACATAAAAATGGGGGCCCTTAGTGGTCTAAAGTGCTCACCATTCCGGATCACTGCCGTCTCACCTCTGTCTGTGTGGGTTTGAGCCTCAGGTTTGACTAAAGTGGGTACACAAGAAAGCTTGCTAGTGGCTTCTCATGGGTTGGCAGTTCTTCCTGGAGTTTTCCAGGGTTCTTCCTCTACCAGTTATACTGGCCACCATGTATAGACTATCTTGTGCTGATAAATGGCATTAAACACTACAACTACACATATGAAAATGTAGTCTGCATAGGAAACAGGTGTTCACCCTTAAAGTGCTTGTCTCAACAATAGCTTTTTGAAATATTGTAGAGCTTGTCATGTTTTGTATATTTTTTTCAACTGTTGGCATCTTGGGTTTTTTGGCTTGACATGTATGGTTGTTAAACTAAATTTGATTGGGCCTCATAACAAACATTTGTCATAGTTTTACAAATGCAATTTATATTACAAGCTGATCAGGTGATAAAAGCAATTTATTTTTAAAGTTAGGAAGTATATCAGATTATTAGAGCTGGGAAGGTATTTATGGAGATACCAGTGAGAGATTTTAAACATGAAAATGGTCTTCATTTCAAGTCTGATGTACATACTGGATGGTCAAAAACAGAAGGCATGCCTGTCACTCCTCATTTCAGAGGTATTTCAAAATTTGATGTAGAAAAGGCAGACAAATGAGCCAAATTAAAATACTGACAAGATTAACTCTTTACCTTCTGCTGACGCATATATGCAACCACAAAATTAGCCTTGTAACCCCAGAGATGCATATACAAGCTGCTAATAATACTCTCTCTGTCCCGGTTGGCTCATATATGTTTCCGGCCAGCGGTTGGGAAACCCCAGATACACATATACACATTTCATATTAAAGCTTTGTATTGGATGAAATTACAAACATCCCATTCCTTTTGAAAATATTTAGCGAATGAAAATAGTCCTTACATAAAATGATGAACGTATTCTATTAGTAGTTTTACAACATATAAGCAGAAAACTCTATTGAAAACGAGGTCAATTGTGACATTAAAACAAAATGTCAACATTCATGTATTCTGATGATGATTCTAATGAAAGTTTTGAAAGATTTGAAAGTGATGACATTACAAATGATAATTGATTTTAATCAGATTCAAGATGAAGAATTGGACATTAGTATAAGTCCTGTTTCGACACCTGACATTTCAGATTTATCTGAATCTGAGGATGAAACACGAGACAATCAAATCTGGTTGGAACACGTGAGACTAGTAAAATTGGACAACTTTACAGCAGTTTCAGGGCCAACATTTATTTTAGAAGAAAATGCAAGGGAGATATATTTCTTTTTACGTGCTTCATGCAGTATCATAAAGAATTACCAAATCTGCAATAAAATTGTGGAGACATTGTTGTGTAAAATAATGGTGAGAAAAGCAATCTAATATACATTATAAACACAAACATATATTTTTGTATTATAAATGTGAAAATAAACATTGTTTCCTGTTGAGTATATGTACTTGTTGGTGGAAAAGAGTAACACAAAACATTGGTAAGTGGTTAAAATTTTAGTTTTCATTAATTTACATAGTTTGCATGGCACAAGATTGATATAGAAAATGTAGACCTCTGTTTGGACAAGTATACTATGGCATTAATGGACTTAAAATGTTAATACACCATTTTGAAACAGTAAATCTGGTGTAGTAGTCAGCAGAGTGCTAATTCAAGAAAATTAAACTTTGACGGAGCATATCTTAGTGAAAAATCTTACTTTATAGCAGAATATCCAAAAGTCAATACCTGTGAACTGTGGAAAATTGTACATAACAACCATAAAGAAATGTTTCCCTTCTGGCAAAGCTAGTTATGTATATGCCCTTTCAGACAGCAAACCGAAAGGGGGTTTTCAGAACAGAACAATGTTGATACACAGATAAGGAACAGATTAATGCTTATACAACCAGAGGCAACATCATTTAAAGATTTTGATTTGAATAGGGGTCTTAAGGTGGAGCAGAATGAAAGATAGCAAAGTGTTAAGTAATTATTGAACTATGGCCATTTCCTCCCCCTCATTTTGATTCTAATCCCCGCCCCATGTCAAAATCCTTGGAGCATCTTTTCATCCTCATCTTATCATACTTTTATGCCATGCTCATTACATTTCTTGATTTGTTTTCATTTTGATGCTCTGTGACATAGCAACAGAAGTTAACAGAAGTGGAAGCAAGAGTTACAAAGTTATATGCGGCTTTATTTTCCCACTGCGACCACAGGACTTAAAAAATCTTTTTCCTTGCAAGTAATATGCAGAATGGTGGATCAGAATGCGTATTTATGAGAGTGGAGGATTGTTTGTTGTTTAATGGCATATTAACACTACATATTCGCTAAGTACTTTTGAACAGGACAAGTATAAAGTTGAAGTTCTTTTCATTTACAAGTACAGTGGAAAAAATGTTGACATTTTTCTATGCTTTTTAATGAACTATGAAATTTGTATAATTTCAATCTTACATATGAATTCTTTTTCTTAGGTACTTGATGACAGACACAAGTCTAAAATACATGCCAATATTCCTTCACCAGTTAAGCCAATGTCTCCAAAAAAGAAGAGAGTTGGAGAGGGTGATCAACAACTAGACATGAAAAATGAAGCTAAAAATATTGAGTCACCAAAAGCAAAAAAGAAATGCATCAGTGTTCCTTCACCAGTCAAGTCAGAGTCCCCAAAAAAGAAGAGAGTTGGAGAGGGTCATCAACAACTAGACATGAATAATGAAGCTGAAAATATTGAGTCACCAAAAGCAAAAAAGAAATGCATCAATATTCCTTCACCAGGCAAGTCAAAGTCCCCAAAAAAGAAGAGAGTCGGAGAGGGTGATCAACAACTAGACATGAATAATGAAGCTGAAAATATTGAGTCACCAAAAGCAAAAAAGAAATGCATCAGTGTTCCTTCACCAGTCAAGTCAAAGTCCCCAAAAAAGAAGAGAGTCGGAGAGGGTGATCAACAACTAGACATGAATAATGAAGCTGAAAATATTGAGTCACCAAAAGCTAAAAAGAAGCACATCAATATTCCTTCACCAGTCAAGTCAAAGTCCCCAAAAAAGAAAAGAGTTGATGAGAGTGATCAAGAACTAGTCATGGATAATGAAGCTGGAAAGAAACCAACATCACCAAAAAAGAAAAAGACTGGAAGCAATGATCAACAAATTCTTGATCATGATACTGAGTCAGTATTAGAACCTGAAGCTAAAAAGTACAGTGAGAACACTATTACCATGGTAACTGCTGATACTGATTCTTTTCGTGCCAGAAAGGAAAATATTCTTCTAGTTCCTGATTTAAGTGTCTTCCTTAAATCGGCATTATGTTCCTCAAGCAGATTGCGTCCAAGACATGGGAAAGAGCCATTATGTACCCCAAAAAGAACAAATCAGAAAGATGGTAAAGAGATGCTAGGCACGAGACAAAAAGAGAAAAATGACAAGTCATTCGCAGACGGTGTAATCATTATTTCAGAATCTGAAAGTGAGTCACAGTTAGAAGAAAATGCGGTGAAACCAAATGAGAATGTTAGACAAGATACTGTCAACAGCAAAGGATCAGGAGCTATATCAAATAAAATGTCTCCAAGCAAGACTTTGACACTTATGTCAAAAACCAGTGTATCATGTGATGCAGACACGAGTACAGCTAAGCCAAGGAATAGATCCATTTCACAATCAAAGAACTCAGAGGAACTTCTTGAAAATATGATACCTGCCTCGATGGCTAGGTCAGGTAAAAGGAGAGTGTCAGCATTGTCAGCAGCCTCTACCACAAAACAGTCTCCTTCAGCAACCTGTTTAAGGAGGGGCAATAGAACAGAAGATGAGGAGAAAGAGGAAGAAGACAAGGATGATAAAGGGATTTTAGATCAAAAGCTGGCTACTCCATCATCCATTATCTTACTAAATGAAGGTGAAAGCTCGTTAGATAGTTTTACCCAACTTAAAGAACATGAGACACATGCCAATTCTGTTAAAGACACGGATGTCAACACGTTATCTTTTGACCATTTAAGTTTGCCCATGACTATGAAGGAAGGGCAGACATTAAGTCATATGAGGAGAAGGAGCTTGAGGCATAGGATCCAAGATAAGGATTTGAACAGTGAAAGCATAAACATGAAAAATTTTTCGTTAGAGGGACATTCAGAGAAAACTACACCTGCTTCTTTATCAAAGTCAAGAACAAAGACAACTTCTGAGTCCTCATCCAGTTCCAGAATATCTACTAGATCCATGACCTCCAGGATGGGGAGGGGTGAAAAAAGTCTTGTGAAAAAGGGGATGTATTCATGCTCTATCCAGCCAGATGATGATGATCCTGAAATCGTATTCAGCCATATACCTGCCATACAGAAGGTAAGTACTAAGCATATCAGTGATGTAAAACAGTCACAACAAACACTTGCCTGCCACACAAAGATAACTATGCATTGTATCAGAGAGGAAAATAATCACAACATGCACGCACCTGTCACACAAAAGGTAAGTACAAAGGATACAAAAGTAATAACTAGGCAGTGTATGGCATAGATTCTTGGCACAGTCAGTGCACTGTGTACAAAGTAGCAACTGAGCTGTGTGTGGTATATACCAGGTATAGTCAGTATGCCGTACTAGGTAGTAACTGCTGTTAATAGTATAGTTGCTCGGTCTAATCAGTACACTGTACAGAGTAGTAACTGACTGTGTATGGTATACAATAGATACCTTGTACAGTCAGTAAACTATATGAAGTAGTGACTAGTCTGTAAATGGTATAGATATATGGTTATTGTCAGTACACTGTACAGAGTTGTATCTGGGCTGTGTGTGGTATAGATACTTTGAACCATCAGTACAGTGTACAAAATAGTAGCTGGGCTGTGTATAGTGCAGATACCTCTTATAGTTGGCACACTGTACAAAGTACTAACTGGGCTATGTATAGTAGAGATACCTGCTACAATCAGCAAACTAAGTATAAAGCATTACTGGGCACTGTAAATGATAATTTTGTTAATCAGGGAAAATAAATGATTGTTTTGATGTTTCGGCAAATTGTATTAGGATGTAGTGAGGCTAGGAAGCTGTATTGAGACCTGTTAGGAGGATCTAGTGGGGCTAGAAAGCTGAACTGGGACCCAGTAGGAAGTTTTTGCAAGGCTAGCAAGCTGTATCAGGGTCCATTAGGAAGGTGTTGCTGGGCCAGCAAGCTTTATTAGGGACCATTAGGAAAGTGTTGTGGGAGCTAGGAAACTGCACTGGAGCCCATTGGGATTTTGTGGCTGGGCTAGGAAGCTGTATTGGGGCCTGTATGTTTTGCTGGGCTAAGAATTTGTATTGGAGCCCATTGGGAAGGTATTGTTGGGGTTAGGACACTGCATTGGGGCCCATTAGGAAGGTTTCAAAGAGCTAGAAAGCTGTATTGGGGCTCATTGGGCAAGTGTTGCACGGTTGGAAAGCTGTTGTGGTGCCCACTAGAAAGATGTTGCAGGTCTAGGAAGCTGGATTGGCAACCTTCGAGTTGGCATGAGGCTGCAACAAGACTGATGCAGTTTATTAGCCTACAGAGAGCATGGCCCTTCTTAATTAGGAAGGTATAACAGAGCTAGCATGTTCTATAAACAAAAGTTGTCTCATGTCACATGGATGGAAACAGTATGTTCAAAACTACAGCAAGAACTTGTTTGTATTCAGTATGGGAAAATGATCAAAAGAAACTTAAATACACCGTTATTTGTAGAAATAAGTTGACAAGCCAGCTTAACACAATTGATGTATTGTCATGTTCATAAATGTTCTAGGAATATTTTCACATTTCTTGATGATAAGGTGACCAACAAGTTGAACTCTCTTACTCAGGTCAGTACTTGTATAATTCTTGATAAGGCGATCATCTTTTTGAACTCTTAACTTGTACAAGTCACTACTTGTACTTGTTCATTTCTGGATGATAAGAAGACAGCTTTATGAAAGTCAGTATTTATATATTTCTGGATGATAAGAATACAGCCTTACTAAAGTCAATACTTGTACATCTATGGATGATAAGATGGCATTACTAAAGTCTACTTGTACATTTCTGGATGATAAGAATACAGTCTTACTAAAGTCAGTACTTGTACATTTCTGGATGATAAGAATAGTCTTACTAAAGTAAGTTATGGATGACAAGATGACCTACTAGTTGAAATCTTCAACTTTAGCTAAAGTCACTATTTATACATTTTGTTCATGATAAGAACACCAACTAGTTCAGCTCTCTTAGTACTGATACCTTTATTTATTGATAATAAAACTACCAACAGGACCAACTCAAACTTGTACGTAAGTTATTACGTGTACATTTTTCTTGATGATAAAAAGACCAGCTTAGTAAAGTCAGTACTTTAACAATTATTGATTATAAGAAGACCAAGGGTTCAGCCTTCTAACTTTCACTAAAGTCATAATTTTTTCATTTTCTTTTATGATACAGAGGTTTCAGAAATGTGTAATTACATGTATTTGGATGCCATTTTTTTATAATGGGAAGCAGTTAATCCCTCAGGCGGGAGTCCTCCTTACACATGTAATAGGTGGGCAGCAAAATTCAAAGACTTGCCAGTCCTGCTTCAGCCATCTGCTTAGTGGGAAAATGTGTTGATCAGTTAGCTGTGCTGATATTTACAATGACAGAATTCAGTTGCTGAAAGACATGTTGCCATTATAAGAGTACATCAAAAGAACATGATGCAATAGCTGGGCGGCGAGTTAAAAAAACTTTGACTGGCAATAGGGTGGGAAAATGTAATAATATTTACAGTGACAGAATTCAATGGCAGACAGACCCCCTGATGTACATGTTGCCATTATAAGAGTACATCAAAAGAACATGATGCAGTAGCTGGGCGGCGAGTTAAAAAACTTTGACTGGCATTAGGGTGGGAAAATGTAATAATATTTACAGTGACAGAATTCAGTGGCAGACAGACCCCTGATGTACATGTTGCCATTATAAGAGTACATCAAAAGAACTTGATGCAATAGCTGTGCAGCAAGTTCAAAGGCTTTGACTGGCAGCTGGGTAGGCAAATGTACTGATATCTACAGTGATTGAATTCAGAGGCAGAAAGACCCAGAGATGTACATGTATAAGAGTACATCAAATAAACAACTTTAGATTTCATTATTGTGTTCATTTCTGAGTGTAGCAGAATAAGCAGTGCACATTACCTCGGAATCAAGACATGTTGAGACTTAAACAAAATGCCATTCGCAAATTTGGATAAGTATTTTAGGGTTAATTGGCAAACTGATGAAAATTCTAATGAGATTCAAAAGAGTAGTAAAGTTGCTAGAACTGCTAGTTTGGATGGGAAAGTAGCTAAGTGTAAGAAAGTGTGTGATGCCTAGCTTATTGTTTGGAATAAGACATTCTTTGGATTGACAAAATTCAGTGTCACTGATGGACAAACAAGAGCTATATCGGTGTTATAAAGAATGTAGAAATTAAACTCACTGGCAACCAATAGTTCTAGTTTGCATAGTTTTTGGGAGGGGACTGCAACATTTGCTGGTGGGACTCCTATTTTTACCAAAATGGGAATCCTGGACTCCTAGTTTTAAAATCCTAGCGAGACCTACTGGGATACAACTACCAACTTACTAATGTCAATACTTGTACCTTTTTATATTATACAACCAACTTACTAATGTCAATACTAGTACCTTTTTATATTATACGACCAACTTACTAATGTCAATACTAGTACCTTTTTATATTATACAACCAACTTACTAATGTCAGTACATGTACCTTTTTATATTATACAACCAACTTACTAATGTCAATACTAGTACCTTTTTATATTATACAACCAACTTACTAACGTCAGTACATGTACCTTTTTATATTATACAACCAACTTACTAATGTCAATACTTGCACTTTTTTATATTATACAACCAACTTACTAATGTCAATACTTGTACCTTTTTATATTATACAACCAACTTACTAATGTCAATACTAGTACCTTTTTATATTATACAACCAACTTACTAATGTCAGTACATGTACCTTTTTATATTATACAACCAACTTACTAATGTCAATACTTGTACCTTTTCTTTATGATACAACAACCAACTTAATAAAAAGTCCTATGTATACAGAACTCTTATAAAACATTGCATATTGGTATATTTCAGAGATGCATATTTTTATATTTCAGACATGGCAGAATGTTACAGCTTTGGTCCCTGGTTACTCATTAAATATTTAAAATCTCTGTTTCAGAATCAGACTCATGGCAAAGATTTCAAGAAATCACCTTCAAAAGAAAAGTCACCCAAACAAGGTAATTTTGCACTGGAATACAGTCAGAGTTTCTTTGAGCAATATAGCAAGATTATCTTGTACAGTGTTCATACATGTACTTAGAATACTTTCACATTTCTTGATTATAAGGTGACTAATCAGTTAAACTCTATTACTCGGGTCAGTACTTGTATAGTTCTTGATAAGACGATCATTTGGTTGAACTCTTCACTTGTTCATTTCTGGATGATAAGAAGACAGCCTTACTAAAGTCAGTACTTGTACATTTCTGGATGATAAGAATACAGCCTTACTTAAGTCAGTACTTGTACATTTCTGGATGATAAGAATACAGTCTTACTAAAGTCAGTACTTGTACATTTCTGGATGATAAGAATACAGTCTTACTAAAGTCAGTACTTGTACATTTCTGGATGATAAGAATACAGTCTTACTAAAGTCAGTACTTGTACATTTCTGGATGATAAGAATACAGTCTTACTAAAGTCAGTACTTGTACATTTCTGGATGATAAGAATACAGTCTTACTAAAGTCAGTACTTGTACATTTCTGGATGATAAGAATACAGTCTTACTAAAGTCAGTACTTGTACATTTCTGGATGATAAGAATACAGCCTTACTAAAGTCAGTACTTGCACATTTCTGGATGATAAGAATACAGCCTTATTAAAGTCAGTACATGTACATTTCTGGATGATGAGAATACAGCCTTACTAAAGTCAGTACATGTACATTTCTGGATGATAAGAATACAGCCTTACTAAAGTCAGTACTTGTACATTTCTGGATGATAAGAATACAGTCTTACTAAAGGCAGTACTTGTACATTTCTAGATGATAAGAATACAGTCTTGCTAAAGTTAGAACTTGTACATATCTAGATGATAAGAATAGCCTTACTAAAGTCAGTATTTGTACATTTCTAGATGATAAGAATAACCTTACTAAAGTCAGTACTTGTACATTTCTAGATGATAAGAATAGTCTTACTAAAATCAGTACTTGTACATTTCTAGATGATAAGAATAGTCTTACTAAAATTAGTACTTGTTTTTTAGATGATAAGAACAGTCTTACTAAAGTCAGTACTTGTACTTATGTAGATGATAAGAATAGTCTTACTAAAGTCAGTACTTGTACATTTCTAGATGATAAGAATAGTCTTACAAAAGTCAGTACTTGTACATTTCTAGATGATAAGAATAGTCTTACTAAAATTAGTACTTGTTTTTTAGATGATAAGAACAGTCTTACTAAAGTCAGTACTTGTACTTATGTAGATGATAAGAATAGTCTTACTAAAGTCAGTACTTGTACATTTCTAGATGATAAGAATAGTCTTACAAAAGTCAGTACTTGTACATTTCTAGATGATAAGAATAGTCTTACTAAAGTCAGTACTTGTACATATCTAGATGATAAGAATAGTCTTACTAAAGTCAGTACTTGTACATTTCTAGATGATAAGAATAGTCTTACAAAAGTCAGTACTTGTACATTTCTAGATGATAAGAATAAAGTCAGTACTTGTACATATCTAGATGATAAGAATAGTCTTACTAAAGTCAGTACTTATACATTTCTAGATAACAAGAATACAGTCTTACTAAAGTCCATTATGGATGACAAGATGACCAACTAGTTGAAATCTTCAGATTTAGTTAAAGCTCATAATTATATATTTTATTTATTGATAATAAAACTACCAACAGGACCAACTCAAACTTTTATGTAAGTTATTACTTGTACATTTTTCTTGATGATAAAAAGAACAGCTTAGTAAAGTCAGTACTTTAACAATTCTTGATTGTAAGAAAACCAAGGGTTCAACCTTCTAACTTTCACTAAAGTCATTACTTTTGCATTTTCTTTAATGATACAACAACCAACTTACTAATGTCAATACTTGTACCTTTTCTTTGTGATACAACAACCAACTTAATAAAAAGTCCTATATATACAGAACTCTTACAAAACATTGCATAATGTATATTTCAGAGATGCCTTTTTTTATATTTCAGAGATGGCAGTATGTTACAGCTTTGGTCCCTGGATACTCATTAAATATTTAAAATCTCTGTTTCAGAATCAGACTTGTGACAAAGATTTCAAGAAATCACTTCAAGAGAGAAGTCACCCAAACAAGGTAATTTTCACTGGAATACAGTGTGTCTTTGAACAATATAGCAAGATTTATCTTGTACAGTGTAAGAAGATCTACTAATCAAACTGAAAGTAAACAAATAGTTGGAATACAAAGGTTAGAATGTAAGAGGATGAGTTTGCTGTTGTTGAAAATTAATTGTTGTTGTTGTTGTTGTTCTAGGGTTTAACGCCATTTTTCAGCACAAGATAGGCCATATATGGCGGCCAGTATAACTGGTGGAGGAAGAACCCTGGAAAACCCAGGAAAGAACCACCGACCCACGAGAAGCTACTGGCAGGCTTTCCCACGTACCCACGCTAGCCGAGCCTTGGACTCGAACATACGCAGACAGAGGTGAGATGGCAGTGATCCGGAACGGTGAGCGCTTTAGACCACTCGGCCACTCGGGGCCCCTTGAAAATTAATGGGAATGATCTAATGCAGTTTTAGTTATGGGTCAGTCTTTTGTAAATGTTGTAGACAGAAGCAGTTTTAAAGCCTGTAGTTTCCCATGGGTTGGTGGTTCTTCCCGGGGTCTTTTTGGGTGTCCTCCAGCTGATATACTGGATGCCATATATAGTCTAGCATATGCTGATAAATGGCATTTAACCCTACAAAACCAAACCAGCAGGTTGCTTTTCTATGACTCGCTATGAATGGTACATAATGATGATTTAATGTAGCTGTTCAAAGCATAAGGCCCATATTGATAAATTTGACAAATTTTATTTTCATCTAATTATAATACACACTAAAGTGTAGTAGCTCCATTTAAATTCTCTCTTTACTTTGATTTTCCAAAAGCATCTAATAAGAATGAAATTTATGTCTTAAATCTGTTGGTGCATTATGGGAAAATAAGGATTTCGTGATCTACTGTTTTATTTGTAATTTTTGTGTGGATCAGCATTCAATCTAAACGGTTAGAGCATTATGAGATGGAAGGTCATCCTGTTTGTCTTATGGTGAACAGTATAGATTCTGTTGAAGCCTTATTGGATGCAAGATCTTCAGTGTCTACACTGTTTTAGTTATAGTTTATGTAAAATATAATCTGTTACAACATTTTGGATGGAACAACTTTGCAGTCAACAGTCTTCTGAAGGACGCACCATTGCATGAATGCCCCTAAAATTTAATGAATCTCTTCCCCCACCGCAAAAATGAGTGAGTGTGTGAAAATCACACAGTTGATTTGCCATTAGCATAACAAAACCTGTAACATTGATTCATATTAATAAAGATCAGTCTGATTATGTAAATGCTTGACTTCGAGATCAATGTAAATGCTTGACTTCAAGATCAATGTAAATGCTTGACTTCAGGATTAGTGTAAATGCTTGACTTCAAGATCAGTATAAATGCTTGACTTCAAGATCATTGTAAATGCTTGACTTCAAGATTAGTGTAAATGCTTGACTTCAAGATCAGTATAAATGCTTGACTTCAAGATCAATGTAAATGCTTGACTTCAAGATCAGTGTAAATGCTTTACTTCAAGATCAATGTAAATGCTTGACTTCAAGATTAGTGTAAATGCTTGACTTCAAGATCAGTGTAAATGCTTGACTTCAAGATCAATGTAAATGCTTGACTTCAAGATCAGTGTATAGATATTATGATCATTTTAACAACAGCAATTGGCAAGATTGTGCTGTGGTGGACAAGCAGTTTTTGATGATACTGTCTGATGTTATGTACCTGTACAATATTGTACCATTCTCATGACATAACTGCCACCATGCTAATATTGATGATACTCGGCTGGGAATTTTAACCTTATTTATTAAGAGAGATTTATCACAAATATTTGCTGAAATATACTGTAAAGGGTCTGTTCATAGATACTGTTACCACATAAAACTTGTACCCTAAAAAGTTTAAAATATCTTGTTTGTTTTAGTTATGTTTTATAGGGAACACCTTTGGCCTTAATCTGCTAGAGCATTATGAGATTAAAGGTCTTCAGGACTTCCAATTCTTTTCATAGTCATGCTCAACAAGACCTCTCCCATAGTCCCAAGAGATTTTCGTCAAATAAATTTTGGTGAAAACAGTTTTCCTTGTAATGCCAGAAGCGTTTCAAAAATTTGGAATCGTGTTTTGATGAGATGAGGTGATCTAGTGCATATTTGTAATGATTAGATGACATCCTGTTTAATATCAACTTAGACCATCTCATTCACTGATTGAGACACAACAGAGTGATGTTCAACAATGGTCATTGATAGCCTCTAAGACTGACAGTAGAATTTTGGTTTTAATAACTGTAGAAAATATGTCCAGATGAATTTTGAGATATATAGAAACTTTTCTGTTGTTTCACTTCTTCATAGTGTGACCAAACCGCCTTCTATCATTAACAATGATCCATATAAAATGTTACCAGACCTTTGTAGGTTGAGATCTTACAGTGCTGTGTCCGATTAAATGATACCATGCTGTTTGGAGTTAAATACATGTTTTACAGGGATAAATATGGTATGTTGTAGATTTGTAACAATTCATAGATTTTATCGCCATATTCCTACTGCTTTTGAATGCATTGATCTAAGTCTGTAATTTCTGATATATCACAGTGAAATATAACAGAACTGAGATAATGTATTGATCCAATTCATAAGATATTGAGTATTACGATGCCAAAAAAATATGAAACAGAAATTACCAAACAAAAGAATGATAGAACTCTATGTTCAGACAGCTAGAGAACATCCCTACAATGTGGCCATAATAATTTATCTGTTTTTTCGGGCTTCAGAGACCTTCTCATTTGTTGACCATTTTATTATATAAGCACATCTGCACCTAATATAGGCTTTTATTATAAAAATTGATCACTTTGATCAATAATTGACTCCTCATTCATTTAAATTTGTCTTATTATATTTTATAAACAGTGAACACTTCTTACAGCAGCGACTTCTTAACTTAGTTTTGTCATCTAAGAAGTTTGTAGCAAAATTGATTAAACCAAATTCTAAATGTAGACATGAAATTTTTAATAGCATATTTGTATCCATATATAAACTGATTATTGTTACACCTTTTTTTAAATACTTTTTGTGCTTTTACCCTTTTGACTAATCTGATTGAAATCAGATTTCCACTGTCTTTGTTAAAGATCTGACAACAGCCATTTGTGGTCATGTTCTGGTGACCTTTGAATTAGCCAGTGAAAATGCAGCTTTAAAAAGTCTGAAAGTGAATAAAATCGTTTGAACACATTGATGTGCATCAGCCACACTGCTCAGTCTTCCAAAAACAAAGATATATGACTTCATCTGATTGGCTGATAAAATTAGTAGTTGTGATAATAACATAGATCACAATAACATGACCCCAAAATGGTAACTGTCAGATCTTTACCAAGGACAGTGGAGATCTGATTTTAGTCAGATTGCCCTTTTGACTAAAACTTTGTTAGCAAAAATAAGCAAACTACTTGAGGTAGACAAACGAAATTTGTTAGGTAAATTTCTGTTTATATGTAGATGACCTGAATAGACTTTCAAGCCATATGATTTTTTTATTCTTTTTAAAATCTGGACTTTGACAATTTTGACAAAAAAACTTGTTTACACAATTATTGAAAAAAATCACTTGAGAGAAATGAAATTTGGTGGGTGTATTTTAATTCATATGTAGATAAGGTCTTTAGGCTATAGTACAATTTTTCAATTTTACATAATCTGTATCTCTTTTGGGCTGGGACTTTTTTTTAGATAAAAGTATTGTTCGCACAATGAAGCAAAAACCATTTGAGGTTGGCTATTGTGGTATACATATGTTTGTATACATATGTACATGACCTAGATATCGTTTTATGCCATTACAGCAGGTTTTTTAAATCAGCGTTTTAGTAACTAGTGTTGTACTTTTCAAACAAATCGAATTTGCATCTGACTTAGGTGAGGAATCATAACATTTCTTTTTCATTGCTTGTATACAAATATACATAAGCTAATAAGCTAGTTATTTTATCCCATTACACAGCAGGTTTTTTGTTCATTTTTAAATTGAGTTTTTTGTAATTGGTGTTGTATTGTGTAAACAAATCCAGTTTGCATCTGACTTTGCTGAGGAATTGTAAAATTTCTTTTTCTGTTCTTCAGGTTACTCACTCAGGAAAAAATAGGAAGATCAGAATTGGCAGAGCAGAGCAGTGTAATTGCCACACAAACATTATCATTTTCTTTTATCCTCACAAAAAAGAAATCCCAGTAACTTGCATATGGGAAGTTCCAAGCAGTGCATGTATCATTGTGCAGGTGTTTATGTGAATCTTTATCCATCGAGACAGAACAGTTATCAGGTTTTCATCTCTTTCAAGTGGACAGTAATCACACATTTATTGACTGAGCATATGTTCCAGTTAAGCAGTGCTGACATTTTTGATGTTCATTTGACCATACAAATTTAATTTGTTTCAAGTAGACAGTAGTTAAACATTGATGAAGCATGAGTCAACATGTTCTAGTTATGCAGCATTTGACTTTGATATTCAAACTTTGATATTCATTTGACACATCTGTGTTCATCTCTTTCAAGTGGACAGTAATTTGACAGTGAGTAACTAAGCATGTGTTCATGTTTTATTTAAGCAGTTCTCTGACTTTGATGTTCATCTGACCCTTTAGGTGTTAATTTGTTCCAGGTAGACAGCAATCAGACATTGATGAAGGTTAAGTAATGCTTGACTTTGTTATTCATTTGACACATCAGGTGTTCATGTTTCATGTGGACAGTAATCACACATTGACCAAGCATGTGTTCATATGTTCCATTTAAGCAGTACTCTGACTTTGATGTTCATTTGACCCACAGGGTGTTAATTTGTTCCAGGTAATCATGTACATGCATGTTCATGTGACCTGCTAAGTATCCTTGGTAACAAATGTTTAGCAGCTATGAATCAATTTGTGTAAGATTATATTTTATGGATGTTTATTACATGTGTCAAATGCCTCAGTTGCAGGTACATGTCAAATAGGTTCACAATGCTCAGCTTCACTCCACATTATACTCAGTTCATATTTAAAGTCATAGATCACACACCTGATGTAAATTAAAGGATTTTAGATTCTTATTTTTAGCTTACCTGGCCATAAGACCAAGTGAGCTTTTGGCATGGTCTTGCATAAGTTGTTTGGTGTATGTCATCCATCCACATTGCTGTTTTCAACTTCTCAAAAAAAAAAATGCTGTCCTTATTAAAACTGAACTTGGTAGTTTGAATTAGATTTTGTAGAAATGTTTATTACGGAATGCACGTTCAAATTTTTGGTCTGCATTACTTCCATGTTAGTGAAGTCATGTCTTTTGCAACCAGATCAAAACTATTTTCTCTACTTTATTTTGTAGAACAGCTGAGCCAATTTTGATAAATTTTTGGTAGGTGTGTTTCTTAGAACTTTGATGTAACTTAAGGTATTCTCTTTCAAACATTTGTTCCAGATGGTTCTTTTAATAAAAATGTTGCTTCCAAGGCAGCAAAGAAAAAGAGTGGAAAACCTATTTTTGACTTACTAGAACAGCAGAACCAGTTTGGTTCAAACATGGTAGGAGTGTTACACATAACTCCATCCAAATAATGTCCATTGTAGATTCATCGCATTGATGTGGCTTTCAAAGTAATGTTGTGGCCTAATAGCAAATAGTTGTAAATGCTATAAATGATGCTTCTCTTCCATCAGTTATGTCAAAAGCAACCACACATGGGAAAAGGCACAACTGGTTATTGTACAGAGGTGACTGTTGTACACAGGTTCACCATATAAACTGATTTTTTTAACAAATACCATTTTCAGATATCATCATTATCATCATCATTATTATTATTATTATTATTACATTATCATGAATGCTTTGTATGTACTGTACAACAGAATCATAATTACCTGTATATGTTGTTCTTTCCCAGATTTATGTTCACACAAGATTACTGCATTCTATTCACTTTTTATCCATCCTGGAAATTAAATGATTGCCAATTTTAAAATATACACCAATTTAAGTTCATACTGTATAAACAGTACAATAGAACCTGTCTTGAAAGACTGCCTCTTTTGCCAAAATAGTATGGTCTCTCAAGACAGGTGGTGTCTCATAACAGGTCACAATGCAATATAATCAATAAATTTGTGCATTGAGAATGTGGTCTCTCAAGACAGGTGGTCTCACATAGCAGTGGTCTTTCAAGACCGGTTTTACTGTATCTGACCAAAATCAAAAGACTGCTTTTTTGAGAAGCCTTTGATGATTAGAAAATCAAAATAATTTGTGTATGGCTATTCATCCATGACCCATCAACTGAAACTTCTGCTTTTCACAGAAACGTTTTGAAAGTTGAATGGCCCCGAACCTAATGAAAAGGGATGAAAATCTTATCAGAGATGAACAATTTTTTCGTCAGGGATAGCAATAATTCTTAGACAGATAGATAAAGATGTCAAACTATACTTGTTACACTGGCACAGAAGGTGACTTATAACACATTTACTTTTACCACTGTGCAGCAGACTAATTGCTTTGAAACTTTGACACTGTTTCCTAATGATAAAAATGCCTCATTTACGAAATTCACATGTTGACACATTCAAGTTACACTGACAACAGGACTGGGGTTACAAGTACACTTGCAATAAGAAATGTTTGCACATTGATTCACAGGATATTCCTTTATCTGAACAATTCTTCCTCATGAAGCAAAATATTCAGTTTGCAAAGACTGAACAGTCAGTGTAGATATATCCTAGGGGCCACTTGAGAAAGGGGAAACTATTGTTTGGTTAGGAAATATATGAGCACTGACCACCAAAGGCCCACAACTGTTACATGCAGGACATTTATACACCAGCAGAATTCAAATAACCATTGTGTACAGGTGACTGCAAAATAACGGTGACCATTAGGACAGATTTGAATGTGTTATATATATATATATATATATATATATATATATATATATATATATATATATATATATGGGAGATTTACACATATTCTTACAGCCAACTTGCCCCAGGCAAGCTGACTGGAAAATTGAAATGGTTTCAAAATAGCTAGATATTATTTATTTTTTAAAGAGAAAGAGATTAATATTTAATTTTAATAATTTTTCTGTAAAACAGGTTCATTAGAGCTAAAAACTGTAGAGTTTCCTTTTCTTTCCTAAATAAGATAGCACTATCATTTCATCAAATTCATCAAGAATAATTAAAGGTAGATGCTTTGTATTGATTAATTTATACTCACAACTGAAAGATTTGTGAACACCGATTTATCAGTGTTGTTCACAATTATCATTTAGTTATCTTTAATGACCAACATGCATCTAAATAATTGACAAGCTGACTTCTTAAATTGAGAATACTTTTTTTATCCATTTAATTGTGTGCCAAGTAGTAGTTACATATCAGTCTCCTGTTAATTGCCACATAAACAGCAGATCATAAACAACACATGTCGGTGTTGCATTTTCAGTTCAATGATCATGCTTTGAATGAAATCCTGGTGGTTAATGATGACTACCTTTTATTCTCAAGTACACCTGTCAGTGAAATCTCACAAGTCATATTATTAACAATTAACGCCTTACTCTCCTAACAGTGCCGACTTGCATCAAAACAATCTTTAATCTCAGCTAGCTAACATGTGAATCGAGTGGCCGAGTGGTCTAAAGCGCTCTCCATTATGGATCACTGCCATCTCACCTCTGTCTGCACCGTTTCGAGTCTCAGATTCAGCTAATGTGGGTATGTGAGAAAGCTTGCCAGTAGCTTCTCGTGGGTTGGTGGTTCTTTCCGGGGTTTTCCCGGGTTCCTCCTCCACCATTAGTACTGGCCACCATGTATAGCCTATCATGTGCTGAACAATGGCATTAAACCCCACAACAACAGCTAGCTAACAAATTGCCCAAGGCAGTTAGGGACCAGAATGTTGGTTGATCCCAGATACATACAGATGTTACAATTAAAATATAGCTGATGCATTAGAATATCAATATTTATTCCTTATTTGTCAAAACTGACTTCATCTTGTAAATATTCACATTATCATGCCTGTGGGCGAAAATGCGAGTGAACTTGTCATTGACTTTAAGGTGAAAATATGCATCTTGGCATTACAACAAAACACAAACACTCCCCAATTCTATTTCATGGAATTGACCATGGGCATCTTACTGGGAAACATGAGCTTACTCAGCCTAATTTGGGCAAGTTGATACATAAATCCATAAGTGTGTGTAAAATATGTGTATGTGTGTGTGTGTGTGTGTGTGTGTGTATATATATATATATATATATATATATATATATATATATATATATATATGTGTGTGTGTGTGTGTGTGTGTGTATATATATATATATATATATATATATATATATATATATAGATTGATTGATTGATTGAAGGGCTTTCTATGCATAACTACTATACCATATTAGATTAAATTATTAGATTAATATATAAGTACTAGCACAAAAAAATTCTTCACACATTTAAACGATGCCAATGTACTATCTAGTTCAGCTGTACCCTCCATATAGGCTGAGCACATTTAACCTTCAGCCTGTGGGCTCGTTCTGTCCCACTGCCTGGTTTTATCTGGCTACATTTATACCATATGGATACATTTAAAAATAGCTATCCAGCCTGTGCCTCTGGAGGGAGTTGCCAAGGTCTGATAATAAGCAGAGGTATATAGAAATCTTTATCTGTATCCATCCTTCCATCTGGTACACTACTTCCATCTGCAAACACAACTACTCCCACTATTTTTGATGGATTGCTGCAAAAATTATCATCACTTGAATATGCTTGTGTTGAAAAATTGCTTTGCATCTGCAAATTTTATCATTAGAATTAATTCTCTTTTTATCTTGTTGCAGTAAATGTTACATTCTTGTTAGCGCAACTTAGTCCTGAAGTTTTTATAAGAATTGCCATAAAACTTAGAAAATAATATTATCATGACCTGACGATGGATGCATCAACACATCACTTTGATTCTATCAACAATTTTTTTTGTTAATACCATTTAATTAGTGCACAATTAGTGCAACTAAACCCCCAGTTTGTTTATGAATTGCCATGAAACTTGGTAAATATGTTAGTCATTACTTTACTCTGCAATTTTTGTTATGCATTATTAGAGTTATTGCCATTTTTGTCATGAAGCTTAATGCTGTATATGACCAAATCTTGTTAGTGCAACTAATCCTGCAAATTTTGATGGTTTGCCATGAAACTTGGTGAATATCAAGTTCATCACCAAAGATGCAGAACTACAGATTATTGCAGCTTTTGTTAGACTTGTTGCCCTTTATGTCTTGCAGCTTAAAGATAAATTTATTACTGCTACAATTATAACAGCTTTTGACTGACTGTCATTAATCAAGGTAAATATTATATTCATCGCCAGAAAATAAGTACATCTGCAAATAAGCTTCCTGCCACAAGTTTTGCTTGAGCCATTATCGTTTTGTCGTTTTTATTTTGTAGCTTAATGCAGCATCTGACACAGCCTCGTCAGTATAGACTAGTTCTGTAGTTTTTCTATAATTTTTTGGATTTGTGTTAAACTTCATAGATATTATGGTAATCTAACGATGCATATATTGAAAAATATTTGTTTACAAGATTTTTGTAAGAGTTATTGTCCATTGTTTATGTTGTAAGAGTTATTGCACATTGTGAGGTATAGCAAGATGGAGTATATGACAGAATTTTGTAAATGCAACTACTCATGAAAATTTTAGAGGATTACAGAGAAACTTAGTACATCTTTCATCATCATCATCAAGTATGCATGCTGACAAATTGTTCTCACACTATTTTAAGAAGAGTTATGCATTTTTTATGTTTGTTACTGTTGACTCATCTCCATCATTGGCTGATGTGTGGGGGTATATATATACAAGTAAATTACTAACCATTCAAAGTTTTGAACATTTGTAAAATATAGCAACTTTTTCACTGCATAAAGATGAGAAGAAAAAAATTATAATTATTTAGCATTAAACTTTTATTACATGTAATTATTTTTGGCCAACATCATGACAGGATTTTTTAGATGTTACAGTACCACATGTATAAAAGTTGTTTTGTTAGAATGTTTATGTTAAAAGCTTGATGAGTGTGTATGTTGATTGATGTATCTGCCTGTAGACAATACAACAGTAATAGATAGATTTTGTTGTTGTTTTACCATTGTCACATTGACCGCTCCGGTGGCCTAGTGGTTAGAGCGTCCGCCTGGAAAGCGGGAGGTCGTAGGTTTGAACCCCGGCTGAGTCATACCAAAGACTTACAAAAATGGTACTAACAGCAGCCTCGCTGGGCGCTCAGC
Source organism: Sinohyriopsis cumingii (assembly GCA_028554795.2). Classification (NCBI taxonomy): domain Eukaryota; kingdom Metazoa; phylum Mollusca; class Bivalvia; order Unionida; family Unionidae; genus Sinohyriopsis; species Sinohyriopsis cumingii. The sequence goes on from CM068841.1 coordinate 64,140,487, forward strand.
ATTAAGATGTTAGTGTTAGGACTGGTCGGCCTGGTGTCAGGATAATGTGACTGGGTGGGTCTTGATGCTACATGTCTGCAGTATGATGCCCCAGTACTAGACATCACAATAAACTGCCACTGCAGACATCATAGCAATATGACTAAAAAATTGTTTAAGCTACGTTAAAAATTTCAAATCACACACACACCATTGTCACATTTAAGTTAACTTTTATCTCTCACATGCCCAACAGATATAGCTGTAAAACCCATCTGACACACATACCCTACAGCTATATCGTAAAAACCATCCAACCCTCTGATAAAAATTTTTTTTCCTCCTTACAGACATATTTCTCCTCCATCTCTCTCTCTTTCTTTCTCTCTCTCTCTCTCTCTCTCTCTCTCTCTCTCTTGGTATCTAAGGTTGATAGAGTAGGTAACTAAGTCATAGAAAAAAACTGATATAAACTTCTTTTTTTTTTTAAATTAAATTTCTTACTTTTGAAGATAAAGCAGATAAAAATATGTAAAGTGTATATTAAACATTTTCAGGAAACAAGTATCTAAAGGGTATACAAAGGGAACCAAAATTTGTTTGTATGAGTCGTTATGTTAAGCAATCTTTAATAATCCAGTAGAATTACCAAGTTTTGGTGCATGATAAACTTTCAAGCGGCAGGCAACTTGGTGACATTAGCTTGTAGGGCATTTAAATCAGAGCCCGGAGATAAATTTATTTGCTCGTAAAACTTGGTGAACTTATTATACTAACACCCTGCATCGACTGTGCATAATGTAATCATCCGTTGCTTAAGAATTTCTTCGTGCCACTCTGAAGGTCATATTTATGATCCGATATTCAAGATTTATGACAATTTCGATATTGTACAGTATTCACGCAAATTATTGAGAAGATCTTGTATCTGATTGGCTGTACTTGCTACCAATTGAAAACCCAAGTTTATGATCCAGTATTAATCAAACTTCTAACATAGTTTTTTTTTACATTAAAAAGTTGATCTTGAATCCGATTGACTGAGTTTGTTACCAGTCTATAAAAAGTTGATCTTGGATCTGATTGACTGAGCTTGTTACCAGTCTATAAAAAGTTGATATTGGATCTGATTGACTGAGCTTGTTACCAGTCTATAAAAAGTTGATATTGGATCCGATTGACTGAGCTTGTTACCAGTCTGTTGACTAGGTTACTTATCTAATTTTCATCTAACTGGGTAAATATGTTTAGATCACCAAGATATAAAATGGATACACTTATGAGTGAAAACCCAAGTATATTAAAGAGGTGATCCGCAGCCGATTGGCTGATCTTGTCAACCACTTTAGACTATTTCTAATACGATTTTTAAAAATTAGATATGGTAAATAGACTAATATCATCAAAATAGCCAATGGGGCTTAGTATAACCAAGATCTCATTATATGGATGATGTGATATTGCATCTGATTGGCTGGGGCATTCACCACTAGAGACCTTGTTATACAGTACTTTGTCAACTTTGGTAAAAGGGTGGCCGAGTGTTCAAATACACTTACCGTTCCGGATCACTGCCATCTCACCTCAGTCTGCGTGGGTTCGAGTCTTAGGCTCTGCTAAGGTGGGTGCGTGAGAAAACTTGCCAGTAGCTTCTCGTGGGTCGGCGGTTCTATCCGGGTTTTTTTTTTCTCCAGGGTTCTTCCTCCACCAGTTATACTGGCCGCCATGTATAGCCTATCTTGTGCTGAAAATGGCATTAAACCCTAAAGGTGGCGCTCTACAGATTCGTATTTTGCATAGGGTTAGGATTTTAAAGAAAAAGAATTTCCCCGGCTTTCCTCACTGGTCATACTGGTTATTTAAAAAAGACCTTGTATATCTTAGGTATAATGCAAAGAACCTTTAATTCCCTTTATTTGGGTGTATGATTGATGGGTGTACTATGGGTTATAGAGTATACAGCTTGGCCTTACTTCAGATGTGGACCATTCAAAAAAGTGCTAGCTCTACTTGGTCATTTTCACTTCCTGAACTTCAGAGGTAAATTGTATAAAAAAAGAGCCGATAACTTATTTTACATTTTATATATTTGGTAATTCATTCATTGCACTTTCAGCAGCTGGTATTGTCTAGTCTGGCAAAATTCATTTTCCCAATTTTAATAGCTGCTATGTATAGTGTACTTTAGACTAATTCAGGCTGATTTTTTAACACAAGGGAGCAGACATTTTAGTTAGCAGTGTGCTTAAATCATGTAAAATTTTCAAAAGTACAATATCCAAAAATATCATCCACATTACATTAATGTAGCATAGAGGTATGCCAACATTCTCTCCATTGTGCATGTTTTAAATGCGAACTATTTCACCTTACATACGTCACTCTCTCAAAAGTACATATTATCTGGTGAGCGCCCCCACAACAACCTTGGTAAATATGCTTTTCTCATTCAGGTTCCAAATGATTGTGATTATGAGAGAGATCCACGCATATTAATTACATAAAGTTGCATCTGATTGGCTGTGCTTTTCAGAATTGCAAGACTCAAACAGTTTTACTTCTAATTAGATTTGGATCAAAGTTGATAAATAGTTTAGTATCATCAAGATGTCGAATTAGTTTGACCATCTCCATGAGCAAGATTAATCCATGCATCTGGCTGGTTGAGCTTGTTACCTTTCTACATTTCAATTTTTTTTATCATGTAATATGGATACGCAGTAACGGCCTTAACAAACACGGTGGCCCGATTTGGATCATTTTGGCAAAGCCTCTGTGAGAACGGCATTTGAAAATAAACTTTTAAACAAATTTTATACGATATTAAACTTAAAATTTTCTTTAATCGCTTTAAAATTACTTTCTTTAGATATATATATATTTTTTTTTTAAATTCAGCGCGGGGCCCGATTAAGCCACATCGCTCCAATCGGCCTAAGGCTGACCCAGTCGATACAACTTGGTAAACATGTTTGTATCATCGAGGTCTTCAATGAGTTTGAGACAAGTTAATGATGCTTATAGCTTTGGAATAAATGTGTATCGGACTGTGGTAAAATCGACATGATATAAAGTTTGGGACATAGCTTACGTCCAGTTGTATTTATATAGCACTACATAAGCCTGAAATGGTGAGACGTTCATGTGTTATTTGTGTAAATCGGGTGAGCAATATATGGCACACAAGTGCTTCTAATGTTGGAAGAAGAAAAGAAAAACCTATGATGCAGATCGTAGTGATTGTGTTTGTGTACGGCCGAGTCCAAGGGCAAAAATAATCCTGTACTGCACCAGCTCCTCGAAGAGGAAGTAAAGAGATTTGTGAATGACGCATGAGCATAACAAAACGTTTTCCAATTCTTTTTAACCCATAACAGGAGAAAATTATGAGACGTGATTCTAATATTTTCCATAAGAACTAATTAGAAACGCTTGGTTTAAATTAAAACAATAACTAAAGACAGTTCACTGCAACGCATTTTGGGGGTTATTACAAATTTAGTGTTTCAAGCCGAGCACAGGTTGACCGTTCAGAAAGGATTTGCACTTAAGGAGACGAATTAGAAACCACATAAATTAAAAATTTGTTTAAAATATGGACAATATCATTTATACTAGAAAATACATTTTAATAAAGAGACGAGAACCAGGACCCTACCCGTTATCATGCATAACTAATCGCTTAATCCCCCCCCCCCCCCCCCATGAAGAAAAAAACAAACAAAATGATTTTAAAAAATTAGAAAATAAAAGATCAACTTGGAATATGTACTGGAAATAAAATGCTAATGGTTTTCTTAGATTTTTCCTTTCATAAAAGTTGAGTTGTATTTTACTTCCAACCCTTTTTGAAGACAATAGGCACTTTAAAATATTGCCATTGGTTAAAAAGAATGGCGAAACCCGATCCGTTTCCATTGGCAATACTAACGACAAAAATGGCGAATAATCGGGGCCATTAGAGGAAAATACAGGTAAGACTCGTTTTCTCTGTTAGGCATAATCTCAACTTGTTATTTGAAGACAACGCCTAATATATCAGACAGACTAGGATATATAATTTTACTTTTGAGTGAGAAAGGTTTATTTTACCACTATCGCATGATAATTTCATTTAATATTTTCATTGTCTACATACACAGATCAACCACTTCACTGTTGCCCTCTTCCTTTTTTCCGTCACTATTCTGGATTATTCATGTTTCAAACAGAAAACCATACATGTCTTGGCACTCACTGCAATATTTTTGTTTTCACTAGAAAAATGGGTTTTTATTCCCTGATTTGATTCACTCATTTTTGTTGGGTGGATGGGAAAGGGGAATATTTTATGTAGGAGTTCAAGACTTTTCTCTTCTGCATGTTTTGGTGATGTTTTTATTTTAATTTTATATCGAACTCTTTTTGTCTGTATGCGTGTGTGTTTTTGGATTTTTAACGGAGCTTTAAAAAAAAAATTCAGTCATATCGCTACGATGTCTGTTGTGTGGCAGTTTATAGTGATGTCTAGAACTGGGGTATCGTGCCGCAGACATGTAATATCATGTCCCACCCAATTACATTATCCTTGCACCGGGCCGACCAGTCATAACACTAATATGTTAATGCTGAGCGCATAGCGAGGCAGCAGTTAGTACCCGCGACCTCCTGCATCTAAGGCGGAAGCTCTAACCACTTGGGTCACCGAAAATACGTGTTTCTCAAGTGATATTTTCACCACGAACAAGGTTTAGACAGAGTACCATGTTATGATTGGACACACAATTTTCAATTAGTGTACTAAGTTCGACTTTGCAGAAATATAAATAAATTACTGATCAGGGATTTGTTAGCAAACATGGAGCTGCAGTAGTTTAAGTGCTTTACTTGGGTTAGAAAGGATGCAGATTCGATTTCTATCATCGGATCAGCCCAGGTCGGCTACTTGGGCATGGCACTTAACTCGGCACTAAATAACTCAGTTGTGTTGCTGTGCCGTAAAACACCAATCCCAAATCCTCGTTGAGACAACGGCCTGATAGTGAAAACCGATATTTACGCTTGGTAGCTTTCACGACATTCCAGTCTTGCCATGCGCTTTGAATACACAACACTAGAATTATGGATGGGAAATTTGAAGACGTAGTTCCTTGACGTAGTTTGTTTCGGCAGAAATATTGATATAATCAGGTAGGGTTGCCAGGCGTCCTCTTTTTCCCGGACATGTCCTCCTTTGTGTTCCTTAAACCTCTATACAGATACTGATATAGATACGGCCGCTCTCTGGAATGTCCTCTTTTTGAAAGTTCAAATATGGCAACCGTATATCAGCAGACAGTAGAACCTAATAATTTAATTTTAATACTATTTATCTACAACCATTCTTCCTATAAAGGGTAATTTATGTATTATATATTTATGCATGTATATAGATGGTTTCAAGTACAACAACACACTGGATATATAGTACCGCGCTATAGCTAGGTAACCAAATTGGTTAAGTCAAAAGCTGGTCAAACTCCTCGTTTAGACGATTAATAGTAAATATGCACCACAAGAAAACAGATAGAAGGTAAATATGTTGCAACAGCTAAACAAATCAAATAAAAAAGAGAAGGACAAATATAACAAAACTAAAGAGAAAATGGCTAAACTCCCTAAAATGTGGGGTCAAACTGTCTCTACACAAATCACATTTGTTTAAAAAAAAAAAGTCCAAGATCTTCTTAAGTGGAACATGATCGCGTGATGCATCCCACCATAAACAGGTTGTCTCCATGAGTAATCATCACAACATGCAGATACGGACAGCAAATGGGTGATAGACCCTCAGTTGATGATGTGTTGCTCCGTACGACCGAGACACCTTCCCCCCCCCCCAAAAAAAAAGTCATTTGAGGTGATTAGCTAAATTAACGTTATATTAGTGTGAAAATGAGGGAATGGATGAACGTTCCAAGTGGCTGATGCTACTGTAGGGTCAAGGGTTAATTACCCATGATGTTTTGATCTAAAAAGTGTAGACTAATTTTAGTAAGTGTCTGTTTGTACATGTGGGCATGTTTGCCTGCATACGTTTCTTAAGTTTTTAGAAGCTTATGTGAATTTGTATTAAAAATTTTATTTTATAAAAAAGCTGTCAAAGAGCATTTCTATGATTTGCTAGATATTAAAAGCAGTTTAAAAATGGCATTTATATGAATTTGCAGGAAGTTAAAAAGCAAAGTTTAAAAGCTTGAGTCAGCATATCAATACTGAGTTACAAATTCATCCCAAGAAAGTAATCTCAGAACAGTATTTCAGTCTTTCTGGACTTTATACACAAAATATACCAGAACAGATCATAACAGGAGAGAGAAAGAGGGAGGAGATTTCTGAGAATAAAAACATACAACTTCAAAGCTATTTATTAAATTCCAAGAATTACATTACTTACACAGAGTATATACTTGTTTTCATCTCTCAGAAGAACATTGTTCGAATAATTTACGCATTAAGAATCTAATAAAGGAAAAGTATTCCAGTCTTATCACATGAATAGTATTGCAAATATTGAGCCAGTTTAGCTACATCTTCCCATGGTACTCGGTATACATTTAATTAATGCAGATAATTTGGCAAATGTCATTAGCTGATACAGAATATATCAAAACACTCTGCTCAGTTATCACCTGCAGAAATTCATCTTTTAACTTTTTCAGTCTCTATATTCTCAGTAATGAGCTCGAATTTTTAAATGACGGTATAATCACAAAATTAAACTTTAACCCGAAACATCTTCAAGGCAGGTAGAAGTTAGGTCGCCTACGTGTTTAGATTTTACCTGTCCACAATTGGGTCCCAATCCATATTTTAAACGTGATACTTGAATATCAGTGCCACGTGCGACCAGGACCGGTCCAACCACTGGCGAGGTTGGCTGTCGCCTGGTGCGCGAGGCTTTAAAGGGCGCCAGATTAGACGGAAGTGAATTTGTCGGAGAGGGGGCAATGTCATAGGGCGCCAAAAACCATTGGGGTTTGCGGAGTCCATTTATTTACTCATGTCCTTTAAAGCGAGGTAGTTTCAAACGCAGACAAGATTAGCACCTCTGATGTTCTTAAACATCTCTTAGAGTGGGCAGCTTTCCTTTCGAATGTAGCATAAGCAACAAATGCCTGATACCTGATGGTGTGTAGGTGCAATTTGGGCATTCGCCAGTTGAATAGAGTACGTCACCATGCCTTGATACTCTCGAAAACAAGGTCAGCTTTAATACATACAACTACAGTTCGCCCATTGAAAATTAAAAGGTTTTAAGCGTACTAATTTAGTAAGTATGTTGTACCTACTATATTGTATATTGAATATAATAGCCACATCTTGCATTGCTCTCAGACTAGATATCTCGTAAGTAATGCAATTATTTCAAGTGGAAATTTTTATGCATCCAAATGTATATCAACCGCACCTTCCACCATATAGTATCCTAACATACAACGAAACCTCTTTCAGGATACCTGTTCATAAATGACGCGTGTTCATAATAACAACTGTACATAAAAGAAACATTACTAAAGAACACTTGTTCATAAAGTACACTTGTTCATAACAGCACATGCTTACACAAGACACTTGTTTATAAAGGTCATTAGTTCATAAAGGACACTTGTTCATCAAGAACATCAACAGGACTTCCACTGAAAATTTCAATGTAATTAAACCTTAGATTTTTTTTAAAAAAATGTCCGATTACCCGAAACAGAATAGACTTGACGATCTCATTGATTCATTCTCGATGTATATAAGAATCTAATGTACCACACGATCGTATATGTGAGAATTTGGAAGTCTTTGTTTGCTTATTTACGATAAAATTTGGGTCTTTTGGTGTGCACTAAAGACGTTTATATTCCAGTAGATCTTAACTTAAAAATCATAATGACACATTCCCATGGAGAATTCCGATAAACAATGTTACGGTACTGTAGCGTACTAACGGGGGCAGTCCGCTCGGGCGCCAGAGGTCTTTGGAGCGCCTAAATCCCTTTGGGACATAATCTTTGCCCTGGACGCAATTTATCCCTAGTACGCCACTGTTAAGGTAATAACAACCATGGAGAGATTCGTGTAGACCCCGAGACAAATGCCCCTATCAGCAATTTTAGAAGCACACTTTTATTGACTGTCTTTGATTCGCATCTTTAGTTATGATTATCATAGCGTAAAATACTGTTAATATGTGTCATATCTGCTATCATATATACATACGTCCGTTTGAATTTCAGATTAGCCGTAATGGAAGAGGGTAGTCAGATCAGCGAAGACTTTCTTAGCTGCCCCCTTTGTACTGAGGAATATCAGGACCCGAGATCCCTTTCATGCCTCCACTCCTTCTGTCTCAACTGCATCACTGACCACATCGATGACAGTACAAAGGGCCAAAAGAATCCCAAGGGGTTCGACTGTCCCGTGTGTCACAAGCACCAGGAGGCTCCCATCCAAACCCAAGGACCTCAGACTTGGGCGGAGGCACTTCCAGTGAACCAGTTTATAGTGGGACTGCTGGAGGCAGTAAAATTGCGTTCTGCCGGCAGACGCTGTGATCCATGCTTCCGTAGAGGAAATCGAAACTTGGCGTCAACATGGTGCGAGCAGTGTGGTGATGCTATGTGTGATTCTTGCCAGACCCAGCATAACAGTATGAAGAATCCAAAAAACCACACGGTTGTGGACATCGAGAAAATCAAACTACAACCCATCAAAAGTACCGTGCTGAGAACGCCTTGTCCTGAGCACAACGGCAAGTTTCTAGACTTCTACTGCGAGGACCATGTTCAAGTCATATGTTCCACTTGTGCCACCGGCTTCCACAGAAAATGTTCCAGCGTTCTATCAGCATCCGATGCAGCTAACAAACAGCGAGACGAGGCCAGGTCGATCATAGAGAAGTTGAGACACCAAACAAGCTGGGCCACAAGGATTGCCGACAATAGGAAGCACGTGTCGACCTCGTTAGACGACGCAGCCATCAACGTGAAGAAACAGGTTGAGAGCATTAAGAAACAGATTAATGACATCCTATCCGCCCAAGAGGAGAGGATCCTGGAACAACTGGAGCAGCTGAAATCTGGGGAGACACAGCACTTCGACCGGGAATTGGAACGCTGTAATGACCTCATCAATACAACCAAAAATGCTGCGTCGGTTTTACAAAACTCGCTGACCCACGGCACGGACGCTGACATTCTTCTTACCTTTAGCAAGGCCAGCACGGAGAGTTACCTCTGCGAGAAAAGTTTGAAGGAGGTGTCTAGACAGCTGAAGGACGTGGTTCTGGTTTTCTCCCCTGACAAAAGTCTTCAGATGTTTTTGGGCACTCTTAGAGAGATGGGAAAGTTCTCCCTGTCCCACCAACCCGTCCAGATCCCGCCTCCATACAGCGTGCGGCAGGATACTATTATAGTGCCCGACGAAATCCCGCCACTAAGGTCTGAATCCCCAGAGATCACACGACGCTACACCGTGACTCCAGACGAACGTGAACTGCCTCGTCATCGCCTCTTGTCACCCTCACCCCCGCCCATGACTCCCCTAGGGAGAGATAACATTCCGCAAGCGGTGCTAGAAACCTTTTTCAAGGCAAGAACCATTAACGATCGGGATAACTGTTGTTTTACAGGAGCAGAATACGTGAGTGAGGGCCGCATCGTGTTGACAGATCAGGTACACCGAAAAGTGAAAATGTTTAACCACGCCTACAAATGGATAGGAGAGCGAGTGCTGTCTGCCCGGCCGTACGATATCACCAGCACAAGCAGCACGGAAATTGCGGTCACTCTACCAAAGGAGAAAAGGTTTATCCTGATGCACGTGCGAGACACAGATTTCACCATCGTTGCAGCAGTACAGACAGGGGCCAAATGCTGGGGAATCAATTACTGCAACCATACCTTTGCTGTGTGCTGTTACGGATCACCTCCGTGTATAAAACTAATGTCGCGTGACGGACGAGAGTTGAAGGTAATCAGTAAGGACACTATGGGGCACAACCTGTTCTTCTTCCCAGAATACATTGTGGTCGACAGGAGCAATACATGCATGTACGTGACTGATCGATACAAGAAATCGGTGACAGCTCTAACCACGCTTGGAGACAAGCTGTGGGAGGTCAAGTATGATGGCTTGAAGATGCCGAAGGGAATAGCGCTGCACGGGACTCGGCTATTTGTTGCCGGATGCAAGTCTCACAACGTAATGATGATCTCAACGGATGGACAGATTATGGGTGAGGTAGTAGTGGAGGGGGTATCCAACCCGCACAAACTGGTTCTGAGCCCGGGGGCTGACAAACTACTGGTCACACAATATGCCATGACACTCATTGACGTGGAGAAAAATACCATCAAAATATTTTCCTTGCCTTGGTAAACGAAAAAAAAGTCCGTATGGACTCGTACATATATAGACGTGAGAGTTACATTCGATCCGATGGAGCCACGCCGTTAGACTAATTGAGTGGGACATAAATAGTCAAGACTTGTACCGATTCAGTGAATGTTGCCCTGTATAATACCAAAGCAGGAAGAAATATAACAAGAGGACATATATTCGCCAGATATAAACGTAGATGTCCCTTTCAAATAAACACAAAATGTATCAGTTAAAGAATCGAAGAAATGTCATTGAACTGAATGTGTCCTTTTGAAGATTTGGTGTGTAATTTTAAGAAAAATAGAATTCTTTCGTTACCAGGATTGTCCGACTTAAATTCCTTCCTTCTGCTGTTTCAGTCATTTAAATTACTAAATGCAGTTATGTCGTTTGTTTTAATTTATTTCGTCAATTTAGAAACTAAAGTGTTTCAGTGTATACTTTCAGTACTGTTTCATTACATGTGTTTAGTAATATATCTACCTCCATATATCTATATGAACATAAGTGGGGAGGGCGGCAGCGGTGTGATCCAACTCCAAAGTTTCACCTTTGTCATAGGCAGAATGGCGCGAGAGAATGCGTGTCAGGCAGAATGTGTCCTTATTTTAATTGTGTCGTGTCATTAAGTTTGTAGATGATACTTGCGTGACATTTCACAATATTGCTCTCCACTCATCATCCTGAATACTTTACGAGCATATTCTTAAGAACCAAGACCTAATGTCAGAAAATTCTGGCATATTTGGAAAGGCTAATAACTCCATACCTTATGTCTGTATCCATGGTTTCCATAGCACCGCAACCCAACCCAACCCTCGCACTTACTCTCTCTTTCTCTCTCTTTTTCAGTGATTTATCTAATTATATCCACGAATTTACCCGTCAATTCCATCCAGTCATCCTTCTGCCTACCCAACTATCTTTATATATAGGTACATACGCGTATGTTTGTCTGTCTGTATTTTTTATGAACCTTTATATCTGTGAATTGTCTGTATGACCGTCTGCTTTCGAAAATTGTTGTACACTATGTCATTCACAGTGCATGTGCTATTTATATCTTTACAAAAATACACTTTAAAGCAAAATATTAAATACATCGCAAATGTTTTATGAAAGACACGTCAAACCTTGTAAACTTTATTGGAGACGATGTTTTTAAATGAGTTATTGCAGTGTTAATAACATTCAAATTCCATTCTGTGAAATTGTATAAGCCAGTACAAGCATCACTCAAATTCCTTTACATAGAATTGTATAAGTTAGTACAAGTAGCACTAAAAATTCCATTACATAAAATTTTATAACTTAGTACAAGTAGCACTCAAATTCCGTTACATAAAAATGTATAATTCACTAAACTGGCACTCAGATTCCATTCTATAAAATTATATTAATCAGTACAAGTAACACTCAAATTCCATTCTATAAAACTGTATTAATCAGTACAAGTAACACTCAAATTCCATTCTATAAAACTGTATTAATCAGTACAAGTAACACTCAAATTCCATTCTATAAAACTGTATTAATCAGTACAAGTAACACTCAGATTCCATTCCATTAGATTGTATTTGGACAAGTAACATTCAAATTCCAGTCTTTCAAATTTTATTAGAAAAAGTAGCACTCAAATTCCACTTCTTAAAATTCGATGTTGGTACAAGTAACACTTTAATTCAATTTTATTAAATTTTATTAGTATAAATTGCACTCAACTTCCATTACAATTTTTTTTTATAAATTGCACTCAACTTCCATTACAAAAAAATTTATAAGTCGGTACAAGTAACGCTCAAGTTCCATTCAATAAAATTGTATTAGTATCAATATCACTCAAATTCAATTAAGTAAAATTGTATTAGTACAAGTAGCACTCAAATTCTATTACTTAAAATTATTGCATTAGTCAGTACAAATAGCACTCAAGTTCCATTTTACTAAAGTGTATCACTACAAGTAGCACTCAAATTCCATTACGTATAATTGTATGAGCCAGTACACGTAGCGCTCAAAATTCCACTCTGTAAAATTGTATGTCAGTAAGAATAGTACCCAAATTCCATTCTATTGAATTGTACTGGTACAAGTAGCACCCAGATTCCATTCTATTGAATTGTACTGGTACAAGTAGCAAAATTCCATTATGTTGAATTGTACTGGTACAAGTATTACCCAAATTCCATTCTCTTGAATTGTACTGGTACAAGTAGCACCCAAATTCCGTTCTTTAAAATTGTTCAAGTCAGTACAAATAACACTAAAATTCAAGTCTATACAATTTTTTTAGTAAAAGTGTCACTAAAATTCCACTCTGTTCAATTCCGTTACGTGAAATTGTATGCATAATATAAACATCATTCAAACTCAATTACGTGAAATTGTAAGCTAATACAAACATCACTCAAATTCCATTGTATAAATAATAAACCTATATTGGTCACTTCAAACATTCCATTCTATCAGATCTTGTATTAGTACCAATAGCATTCAAATTCCATTACGCAAAATTATATAAAAGTAGTACTCAAATTCCATTCTATAAAATGGCATGTTAGTACAAGTAGCACTCAAATTCCATTACAAAAAATTGTAGAAGTTAGTACAAGTAGTACTCGAGTTCTATTCTATAAAACTGTATGTCAGTACAAGTAGTACTCAAATTCCATTCAATAAAATTGTATTATTCAGTACAAGAAACGCTTAAATTCCATTCTATTAAATTGAATTGGTACAAGTAGCACTCAAATTCCAGTCTATCACATTATATTAGTCAGTAAAAGTGGCACTCCGTCACCACTCTATAAAATTGTATGTTTGTACAAGTAGCACTCAGATTCAGTTCTAATACATTTTATTAGTACAAATTGCACTCAAATTCCATTACATAAAATATATAAGAATGTACAAGTAACGCTCGTGTTCTGTTGAATAAAAATTAGTACCAGTAGCACTCAAATTCAATTAAGTAGAATTGTATTAGTACAAGTAGTACTCAAATTCCATTACGTAAAATTGTATTAGTACAAGTAGTACTCAAATTCCATTACGTAAAATTGTATTAGTACAAGTAGTAATCAAGTTCCATTCTAATAAAGGGTATCACTACAAGTAGCATTCAAATTCCATTACGTAAAGTTGTATAAAGCAGTAAAATCAGCACGCAGATTCCATTTATAAAATCAAATACGTCAGTACAAGTAGCACACAGATTCCATACAGTAAATTTGCATTACTTAGTAAACTCGAAATCCACTCTATCAAATTATCTTAGCCACTACAAGTAGCATTAAATTTCCATTCTAAAAATTTATATAACTGTCACTCATATTCCCTTCTATCCAGTTTTATTTGGCAGGAGAAGTAGCACTCAAATTCCATGCAACGAAATTGTACAAGTCAGTACAAGCATCACTCAGATTTGATTATTTGCAGTATTATTAGTCAGTACAAGTAGCACTCAAAGTCAAATCTATATAAGTGTAATAATACAAGTAGCACTCATATTCCATTGCATACAGTTATATTATTCAGTACAAGTAACATTCAAATTCCTTTCCGGGAACATGTGTACTATGTAGATGTTAACATTTTTAATCTATTCTTATTTACGGAAAATGTTGATACTGGAATAGATAGTGAAAATTATCAACTATATATTGTCGCATGTTATTATTATATATATATATATATATATATATATATATATATATATATATATATATATATATATATATATATATATATATATATATATATATATATATATATATATCACCACCTTTCAGTGCACGGTAATAAGTAAATAACTGTTCTTTCCACTTAGCTTTTAGTTTTAAAATGAATACAACCTTTTCGTCCGTTGTTTTAAGTTTGTTGTTTTCACTACCAAGTAACGAGATATGACTACTTGGTTAGAGACCGCCATATTAGATGACGGCGTAAATTACAGGTATGTGAATATGTACTCTACTTAATATTCTTTGTATGAAAATATAATTTCCATCAAATTAACTTAAATAACAATTTACGAATGAGTTAAATTGCGGTTTAGGAAAACAAATATTATTTGAACAATGATTTGTTAACTGTAATTTCCTCGTTGCTTTTATTTGTTAAATTTTCTTTTGCTCTTGTAAAAGATAACATGACATTTATAAATCTGTTTTTTTTTATGTTAACTTTAAGTTTATCCAGTTTATCTCTCATCATTAATAGTTTATAAACATTAACAACGAAGACAATAGTTTTTGTGTGTTTTCCCTTATCTAATCAGATTTTTGGGCGGGGTTGGGGTATTTTTTTTTTTTTTTTGTGCTGTTGTTCTTTACTCTTTCTCTATTTTTATTTGTTTATTTATTTATTTATTTATTTATTTATTTATTTATTTGTTTACGATTCTTGTATGACAAGCCAAGCACTCAGCTATGGACATAAATGACTTTCTGTTAACTTGATCAGGATTAACAAATGCAGGCGATGTTGCTTTATCAATGATCAAGAAATTTGCTATTTTTCCTGCTCGCAGCATATTACACTGATAACTCCTGTGGCCTGAGTGGAGGAGGTCGCGGGTTCGATCCCCGGCCGAGTCATACCAAAGACTTATAAAAATGGTAATAACAGCTGTCTTCATCGCTTGGCGCTCAGCATTAGGAAGTTAGTGTTAGGACTGGTCGGCCTGGTGTCAGGATAATGTGACTGGGTGGGACTTCTTGCTACATGTCTGCTGCATGATGCCCCAGTGCTAGAATCACTATAAACTGCCACACTGCAGCCATCTTAGTAATATCACTGAAAAATTGTTAAAGCTATGTAAAAATCCAAATCACATACACACACACACACACACACACACTTCTCAGGCAAACCCTCATATGCTTATTTGACGCACACAGGGCCCCCAGGCAAAGGGCATGGCTTTCCCTGAAAGAAAGCAGGTAGTCGTTACATTGTTTTTATTTGCTAATAAGTAATAAAACCCAACTGTTAACGAGTCCTTCATACGACAATGGATGTAACTATTTCACTCGTGTCGCAATACACAACATACGAGGTTAACATAATAATGCCCCATATTACATGCATGAGCATCAGCCATGGACGACACAGTGTTGTTGTTGTTCTTGTTGTTGTTCTTGTTGTTTTGTTTTTGCAGCAGAGGCAAAGTAACTCATATTAACAACAGTATCACAATCAGTGCTCAAAAAGGAATATGAACAAATACAAAATTACATGTTTTTATCCACACCGCCATCTATTGATGCTGATATAATTAGAAGGAAATGTAATATTTCGTAAGAAAAATGAAAGAAAAATAAATATATGGTAAACACGTACTTTACAATGATGAAAACAAGAGATTGTTTGAGCTAGCTACTGGTAATATTATTTTTCTAATTTTATTGAAAGAAACGGCAGCAAAAATAACTATACCATATGGAAAATTATGATGAAATTTGGGTTTCGAACTAATGAGAGTATATAAAGATAAATAACACACACACAGATGGAAATAAAATACATCTGTACTATGTTTGCATGAACATCATATAAACGCAGAAATGCCAGCTTAAGCCACCCCACCCCCAAAAAGTGAGACGCAGATTGTCAATGCATGAAAGTCGAATATTTGAGACAAGATCTGGTGGAGAAAGAGAGGCAAAAGGTAAATCAAAGCGAGTTGAGGTGAATGGACTGAAAATAGTCTGATGTTGAATATGAGAAACTTTTCATTTTTAAACTGTGTATGTCTGTCTGGAGCTCTGGGATGAGGGTCTATGGATAGATGAACAAATATTCCGGGAATGAGTGACGGAGAGTAATGAAAATTGTACTGCGTATTAATTCATACAGACTGGTTTGTGCACAATTTCTTTAAGTTAGGGTTTATTTTATTTTAGTTTTTGCCAATCCAGTCTGAATTTACTGAATATTGACATTTTAAAAAAATATTATCATATCAGTGTGAATTGCTAGATCACGTCAAGTTGTCACGATCGGATCGTCCGGATCGTTATGAGACCAGAAGCGTCTAGACATGATTTACATTTTCCGATGCTTGTTGATCAAAATCGATTTACTTTGATAATTATACTTTTGTTATATACCAATAGTTTTCAGATAATTTGATAAAACCACTATGTGAACTTAAAAAAGGAACTTTTCCAATACAAACTTCGTCCTCAAGCAAGAACAGAATCACATATTAATCGGCTTATATTTGCATTTATATCGCAATTCAAAGAAAAAACGTTGAAAAAGACACTTAATTTGTCACTGCGATCAATATCAGTAGCACGAATTCTTAGAAGCACAGCGGAGAGGGGCATCGGACTCATTTATGTGCTTAATATTTTATGTGCAGTTCTCAAAATGCGCATCACGGAAGATTTTAATGGCTGAATCTCTCTCTCTCTCTCTCTCTCTCTCTCTCTCTCTCCTATGCCAAGCTAAACACGTTGTGCGAGGCTCTGTAGAGACTTAGTATAAGCGGTCTCCATGTCCAATACCAAAATAATATATATTTTACCACTTTGTCCCTTCAAGAAAAGCCGCCCCTATTACCAACGTCTGCATTTCAGTGCAGAAAGGAATGCTGTTCAACAGGGCATTGTACTGTAATCATTTTCTGCTCTTTAAAAATATATTTTTGAGTACATACCGCTTAAAAAACCACTCTCTCCTAGACTTAATTGAAATCCGCTTTAGTTAGATGGAGCAAATTAGGATTAATTCTTGAAGAGAATTTAGAAGAAAACAATAAGCGGAATCTAACAATGGGCTCCATAAATGTCAAACTGACCGGTTCCTCTTCCGTCAAACGAGTACACACTAGATGACCCTAATACTAAACAAAATTATATTCCGGTCTTTCACAAGTACCGGGTCCTCCTATATGATCCATATACAAGTATTTGACACGTGTTCCAAATCAAAGTTCTGGAACTTATCTCTTTTTCGTTATAACATACACAGCTGTCAAAGCTCAAAAACAGATTGCAATCGTAACATAGGAGGACATGACAGAACTACCGGAGCGCATGCTTCATTTGAAAACTGGTTGTCTTGATCCCTTGACTTGCTTTTATTAAAACCATTAACCGATAAACTTTCCATTCTATATATACATTGTTCAAAAAACAAATGTTTGAAACTATTTACATTCCTATTTATTCTCTCTATTCAGTTCTCTTTACATGGGCGCAACCATTGGAACTCGCTGTCATTGTATTTAAGCGTAAACTAACTCGTGGGAAAGAAACTTAACAAATTCACTTTGGTCACGGGTTATGGCGGACCTTGCTATAATACTGTATTTAATATCATGACAATTTGATTTTGCGCTGTAGGCCAACATGTTCCCTGAGTAAAAAGAAACAGGATAGTATCAATCAAATATCCGTTAATATCCAGCCTGTGCAGACCTCTCAACGAAATACTTTAAAGGCTCAGAAAACAGGACCATATGTCGTCAAAATAATTTCTTTTTGTAATGATCCCAAAATTAAAACTTGGTTACCTCCTCTGTCCTCTCACTCGACTAATTGAGTCAAGAGGTATAAGCCAATGGTAGAACGAGAAAGGGGTTAAATGGAACCTCGCCCAAGTTCCTGTTAAATCATCATTCGATGAAAATCATAAAATTGACAGTTGAAATGAAAATAACCAAACCTTCTCAAAAATGAACCCTCCGATAACAATATTGGATTCTACGCAGCGTAATGTGGTGATTTTTAAAAAATGATTATGTCAGTGAAGATAATGGTCAATATATATATATATATATATATATATATATATATATATATATATATATATATATATATATATATATATATATATATATATATATATAAAGCTTATTTTATAACTTTTCATTTTGCCACGATAACTGCGTTCTTCAAAGAGAGAGAGAGAGAGAGAGAGAGAGAGAGAGAGAGGGAGAGAGAGAGAGAGAGAGAGTAAGTATGAATTGGTTAACCCTGAGTATCTGAAGTAAAAAAACTCATGCACATGGAAGGTGACGAAACTTTGAAAGAACATATTTACTTTCAAGTCTTGAGTTTTTGCCCCCACCATATTTATGAGTTGCACGCACATGTTTCGAGCGCGCACCTTAACACTGGATGCTTTTGTCAGCAGTGCATGTTTTGTCCGGATTATGAGTATGGAGAGGGTAGCTTGTTTTCCATGTATACAGTGAACAGTGATTTATAGCTAAACATTATATTTCATAATGCAAAGTATCGAGGCCACCAGTTATTGACAATTCGCTAAGTCTGGCCAGATATCTCCCGTTCATCGCTTTAAATTTAATTTCTGTTGTTGATATTGACTGTTTTTGATGATCAGGATAAGATGTTTTTAGTGCTATCATTTCGACTCTTCCAAAATCTGCAGGAATGGGAGTTAAAATACTGTTTTACATACATGGGGTCAGGCATGAAAATGTTTTCAAAAGACTACTGCGTTTGTGAGCAGTAGGAACAACTGTCAGTCGCTTGTCAGTGTTACATTATGATCACGTCAAGCACTCCTTCGCAGCAATTCTCTGTTCGCTGTACGCTTGTATACGTATCGTTACACAATCAGACAATGAACAATACCTATGCTTATAAACATTTCAAATAATACATTTGTAAATATTTCAGAATGCAGAGAGGCGGACAACGGAACTAAAATATTTGCTCCCAACCATCAAGCACAATGACGTCATCCCAGGAGAATCTCCACTCGGACTTTTTTACCTGTAAGATCTGTAAAGATGAGTTCAGTGACCCACGGTCCTTACCATGTCTGCATTCCTTCTGCAAGAAATGCATCACTGACTTTATCATCAAGTCCACTAAAGGACAAAGAGCGCCTCAGGGATTCAGTTGCCCCATATGCAAGCGCTTCGTAGATGCCCCGGACGCCCATCAGCCGCCAAACATTTGGGCGGACCTTCTGCCGCAGAGTCACCTGATCACCAGCCTGATGAACGGCATCAAACTGAGAAATGACGTGAGCAGATGTGACCCTTGCTACAGGAGGAAGGAGAAAGTAATCGCGTCTAAATGGTGTAAGGACTGTGCTGAGGCTCTGTGTGAGCCATGTGTATCCTTTCACAAATCACTCAAATATTCTCAAAACCACACTCTCCTGGACTTTGACGAAATCAAACACCAGCCAATCCGATCTACATTGCTCCGACCACCGTGTCTAGAACATGAAAACACTACTCTTGGGTTCTATTGTGAAGATCATGGCAAGGTCGTATGCTCATCTTGTGTCACTATCGACCATCGGAAATGCTCACACGTGGTGTCAACGTTGGAGGCCGCGTCTAAGCAGAGAAGCGAGGCAGACACCCTAATGGAGAAACTGCGCAACCAGAACGGATGGTCCTCTCGCATCCTGGAGAACCGGCAGCACAGCTTGAAAACTTTGGAAGATGCAGAGTCCCAGCTTACGCACCAGATCACTAGCATCAGACAGCAGCTGGACGATATCTTGGTCATACAGGAGAAGAAAATAATGGAAGACCTCAAAGCGTTAAAGGAGAACGAAAAGAACAGTTATGAAAGGGAAATGTCAAAATGTGAAGAGATCATATGTACCACCGGAAACGCTATGAATATATTAAAGACCTCTCTACAGCATGGCACAGATTCGGACTTGCTTCTCTCGGTCGAAAATGTCAAGAAAGAGTCAAACTTATGTGAAAAAGAACTTTCTCATTTATCTAACCAACTTCAAGACATCCTCCTGATCTTCACACCCGACAAAGCCATCTCCACTATCCTCGGATCCTTAAAAGAAATCGGCAAAATTTCCTATAGCCATTCGCACGTCCAAGTTGCTGCCCCATACAATGTTCCGCAGGAAGTCGATGAGAGAGATGAATCAACTAGTCCCATTGTCAGACCCGTATCTCCACCCGAGAGCCCGATTTTCAAACTCGGCATTCCCAAAATGATCGGACTAAACAGCGAAACTGCCAGACTATCTCGCCTTTCCAGAAACTCCAGAGTCTCCAAAACTGACTACATAAAGTCTTCCAGATCAAAGGTTGATGATACGTCAAGGTCACAGAGGTCACGGTCAGATGTTCTTCACCAAACAATTGAAAACGAGTCCGCCCGGACGCAAATAGACCCACACGACTCATACTCCCCAATTCCACTGTCCTCCAGGAAGATCGCACCAAACCTCGCCCAGATGGACGTCTTCTTCAAGGCCAGGACTCTGGCTGACCGGGAGAACTGCATCCTGACTGGCGCCACAATGTTGATGGATGGACGGATCGTTTTGGTTGACCAAATGATGCGCAAACTGAAGCTGTTTGATGCCGAATACAGATGGATCGGGGAAAAGGTTCTGCCGGCGAGACCGTATGACGTCACTTACGTGAATGAAAGAGAAGTGGCCGTAACGTTTCCAAGAGAAAAGAAGATACAAGTATACGCCGTAAGACAAAACGATTTCTTGCCGATTTTCACAATCAATGTCGCGGCCAAGTGCTGGGGTCTCAGCTACAGCTCTACAGTTAAGAGATTTGCTGTCTGCTGCTACACACAACCCCCATGCATCAAAATCATATCTAGAAGCGAAGGCAGAGAGATGAAAGCGCTGTCTCGCGATAAGAATGGTGTGGAGCTGTTCTACTTTCCTGATTATGTAGCGTTTGACAACGCTGGGCGAAACTTGTATGTCACAGACAAGTATAGAAAATCGGTGATAAGCCTGACGAGTGAAGGCGACAAGCGATGGGAACTGAATTACAGCGTGCTGAAAAATCCGCGTGGTATTGCTGTCCATGGAAACAGGGTGTTTGTGGCTGGATCAAGGTCACACAATATTCTGCTAATGACGACAGAGGGAGAAATCATTGGTGACATTATATTGGAGGGAATAACCTTTCCTAACAAGATTTGTTTGACATCCACGGCCGACAGGCTGCTTGTTACCCAGTACCAGGGAACGCTTATTGATACTGAGAGAAACTCTGTCAAAGTTTTTAGGTTAGACTGAGTATTACCAAGAGAGAACATAGAAACACTTAAAAAAGCCCACAAAAAACCGATAAGTTTATTCTTGAATCTTCAAGTGCAAAGCCAGGATACTAATTTCAAAATAGAGAAAACAATATTCCATGGCATAACTAGTCAGCAACTGTCGAAGTTCAAATGCTAGTAGTTTTTCGTATGTCTTTCACGGAGTACCCATAATTTCGATCGACGTGAAATGAATACAAGAATTTGTGGAAATTTGTCCAGATTTTTCACTACAAGAATTTAACTTTAAAAAATTAAAACAAAAAGTTTTTGCAAAGTATTGAGTTTGATGTAGGGATCTTTTATATTGTAACACATCGATGATGTATTGTGAAAATAGCGTTTAAAGGTTCGTTTATCAGTCGAAACTATACAATGTCTAAAGGTTCGTTATGTCAAACTATATAAGTTATAAACGTTTGTTTATCTTTCATTCTAACGTGTAAATGTTTATTTATTTGTCAAACTATATAAAGTCTAAAGGTTCGTTTATCTCTCATACTAATACGTAAAAGTTATTTTATATGTCAAACTATATAACGTCTAAAAGTTCGTCTGTCATACTAACGTGTAAAGGTTTATTTACCTGTCTTACTCTGTAACGTCTAAAAGTTCATCTATCTGCTGTACTATATAACGTATAAAGGTTCGCTTATCTGTCATACTAGATCATGTATAAAGTTTCTCGACCCTGTCGTACTATATAATGTATAAACGGTTCGCTTGTCTGTCATACTTTATACACGCCAGACATATCTTAAATGTTTTGGTTATAGTCGCCACCAGTTATTATGCAATTCCGGAATTTCAAGGTTCTAGCGTCTCCTGGACAAAATGATGCAGTATTAAGACAAATTAAATTTCATTCAGGTAAAGAGAATGGGAGCGGGAGGGAGGAGAGACACAAAGAAGTCAGAACAGCAACTTTGCGATTCTTAAGGATAAATGACTGTTTTAATTTGATTCATGAATACAGTCTATGAATATTCGCATTTTAATGCAAAGAGTTGTATTGGAAATTCGGGGTGCACTATTAAAAAAAAAAAAAAACTGGTAAAAATTTAAAATCTCTAGAACCGTCGAACAAATTTGCTGCATCTCTAAGGGGAGTTGACCGTATCGTCTGCGTTGGTCGCAAAAGAAGCATTTTTCTGCCGGATTTTGTACTTATCAAGGGCGTGATATTTATTACGTCTGTAAGCTTGGAATATAGATGGAATAGATGAGAATACGAACAAATGCAGAGAAAATAGCACTTTGGTTACCTGGCAGTGACGATGGATAACTGGCGTATTATTTTGCCCCTTCATTGGAAGAAAGTTTCATGTAAAAACTTGAAGTGGCCGGAAAGGGCAGATAGAGAAGAAATCTGGGTAGGTTGGATTCTTTCTGTACGAATTTCTTCTAATGCTGTTCATTACAAATGTTATGAAAGCGACTTGTTTCAAGGCTTCTGTGTTTCGTTGGGGTGGTGTGTCTTCTCCATTTTTATCCTTATTTGATAGAACATCTGCATCATCTGACCAATAATAAAATGCATTTATGCCATGATGCGTCATGTCAAATTCGATCAAATTAAGCTGAGTGTATGCTTTGTTATATATAACGTTTGTTTACAAAAAGTTCTATTTTTTGTAACGGTGTTATTCTATATTTAGTAATGGCAGCCCTATTTGATGGCATATTGGCAAATCTTTGTATATACTTGGAAACATTTTTTACTATAATGCGTTATATCAAATTTGGTAATTTTCAAATGTCAATTAAGAGTTTTTCTATTTTTGGTAAAAGCAGCCATATTTAATGGCGGATCCGCATAGTTGGTATAAATCTGAAGCTATTCATGTCAGGGTACTGTCTGCCGAATTTGGTTGAAGCAACTGGTCTAGTGGTTTTTG
This sequence comes from Sinohyriopsis cumingii, assembly GCA_028554795.2. NCBI lineage: Eukaryota > Metazoa > Mollusca > Bivalvia > Unionida > Unionidae > Sinohyriopsis > Sinohyriopsis cumingii. The sequence goes on from CM068841.1 coordinate 64,163,798, forward strand.
TAAACATGTTTAAAGTATAACATAATAATGGATGATGCACAATGCATGCCAAACGAGGGTCCATAGGGTAAGTTCAACTAAATATGACGATTTTCTGTCTTGAAATTTGCAGAGAGATAGCCAAATAAAAAAAAAAAAATGATTTTCAGAACTAGAGTAGAAGCGGCCTATACTATGATTGGGTGTTAATTTTTAAGTTATTCATCAAACCTAACGGTGTTTGCACGTGAAAGTTAGCGTCATATGCTGACCATGTATTAAATGATATTTGTTTCAATGCTAACATTACCAGATGGTGAATCATATACTGTGCACTATGCAACAATATCTACAATTATTGTCACAGTTCTTTTGAAAATAAATATGTAGACTGCCTGTAAATAAGGTTTCTATAAGTCCTAATCTTCTTTGCTGTGAATTCCACAATTTTATACTGACTACAATTTTCTTAGTCTCCCAAATGTAGTAATTCGTAGAACGATTACCCATTTATTCATCCATCTGTTCCTCTCTTTCTCATGTTTTTTTTTTTAAATTATTACCTGATGGAAAAAAGGGTAAAATCCCAAAGCATCATTTCTTTGTACTTATCCATGCAACATGTTTTTAAGAAAAATGACATAATTAATGTTATTTTTTAAAGTCATTTGGTTCATCTTTGCATCCTATGCAATATTCGTCAAAATACTGCATAAAATATAACTGTTTAAATGTATAATTGTTATCATTGTTAATGTATTTTTAAAAAACCGTTTGATTTATGTTTCAAGTCCACAAATTTCTTTACCCAATAGAGTAATACGGTGATAAGATTTTACATCATACAAAGTGAATTTTGCAATGAATGTCATCTTATGTGACTGTTTGCAGATTCATTCAAACAATTATTTATTTAAAAAATATAAAGACTGCAGGTTGGAGTAACTAAGCAACTTCAATATTTCTCTTTCAAGTATTCTTCAAATTGCTACCAGATCACCAAACAATTACCCCATGTAGGTATGGTTTTCAAAGAAAAACAACCTGATCACCGAACAATTACCCCATGTAGGTATGCTTTTCCAAGAAAAACTACTAGATCTTCACACTATTACCCCATTAGGTATTATTTTCAAAGAAAAGCTTATTCGTTGCATCCATCTAAAGTTTATTCCATGCTGTAGAACTATAACTTATCAAATATATTACAAAGTATATCACGAATGCTTGTGAATAACAATATTACCAGCCTTTGTATTTTGTTTAGGAAGAAAGTATATTTTGTTTGAAATAAAACTGCCAGTAGCAACAATTGAATCTTGAAAGAAGTGGTTCACCCTGCATGCTGTCATAACTTATCAATAACTGACTAATAGAACAAACTGTTGTATTCATTCTTTTGGTCATATCTTGTGTGAAATTGCTCATCTTTGCCTATGGATGTAATTCTGATATAAAGTTATTATTATTATTATCAATATAGAAACCTTTGCTGTGATACTGTTAAAATGCATTTTTATATAGAATTTGCTGTGATATTCTTTGAGGTATACAATTTGTTTCAATAAAACAGTGTAATCAGTTGAGACATGTTAATGTTTTATTCATTAAATACACAGTATTTTATAAAGAGATACAAAAAAACAGTTTACTCACCTAAAATGGCTGTTCCAATATGATGTTTATAGCATAAAAAAAGTTCACAAATAAGTAAACCTAACAAATTAAGTCACTTGGTGATAATAGATGGGGGAAAAAAAATAAAGTCACGGGAAACGTTAAAAGGTTAATGACACTGTGCTGCACACGTTACATGGAAAAAGCCCAGAGGTTGGTGACAAAGTGATGCAGAACAGGTAAAGTGGGAAAGGTCCATGGGTGACTGACAAACTAACAGTGAAGTAGAACAGGTCACACAAGAAAAGACCCAGAGGTTACCGACAAATTAATGGTGATGCAGTAAAGTCACTGTACAGGTCAACATTTTTAAAGACAAATAAACCTTATGATATCAAAAAGACACTTTGTCAATACTGTGTCAAAAGTAAAACGCAAAACTATACTACTGCCCAGAGCTGTTTTTGCAATAATATGTGAAGATGACCAGACTTATTATAATACATATATTATTTCTATGAGTGTCCAAAAAATGATTTAATCAAAGGAAAGTAAAATCATTCAACACTGAGGTTATTATGGACCATATAAACTAATTTACTGTAAACATGGTCCATATGGATTTAGTTTTCTGTAAACATGGTCCATATGCATTGATTCAGTTTTCTGTAAACATGGACCATATGCATTTAGTTTTCTGTAAACATGGTCCATATGCATTGATTTAGTTTTCTGTAAACATGGACCATATGCATTGATTTAGTTTTCTGTAAACATGGACCATATGCATTGATTTAGTTTTCTGTAAACATGGTCCATATGCATTGATTTAGTTTTCTGTAAACATGGTCCATATGCATTGATTTAGTTTTCTGTAAACATGGTCCATATGCATTGATTCAGTTTTCTGTAAACATGGTCCATATGCATTGGTTTAGTTTTCTGTAAACAGACTATATGCATCGATTTAGTTTTCTGTAAACATGGACCATATGCATTGATTTAGTTTTCTGTAAACAGACTATATGCATCGATTTAGTTTTCTGTAAACATGGACCATATGCATTTATTTAGTTTTCTGTAAACATGGACCATATGCATTGATTTAAGTGTTCTGTAAACATGGACTATATGCATTTAGTTTTCTGTAAACATGGACTATATGCATTGATTTAGTTTTCTGTAAACATGGACCATATGCATTTAGTTTTCTGTAAACATGGACCATATGCATTTAGTTTTCTGTAAACATGGACTATATGCATTGATTTAGTTTTCTGTAAACATGGACCATATGCATTTAGTTTTCTGTAAACATGGACTATATGCATTGATTTAGTTTTCTGTAAACATGGACCATATGCATTTAGTGTTCTGTAAACATGGACCACACGCATTCATCTAAGTGTTCTGTAAACATGGACCACATGCATTGATCTAAGAGTTTTGTAAACATGGACTATATGCATTGATTTAGTTTTCTGTAAACATGGACCATATGCATTCATCTAAGTGTTCTGTAAACATGGACCATATTCATATGTAACCATGACCTACACCGCTAAGTGGTTAGTGCATCTGCCTTAATGCAGGAGGTCTCAGATTCAAACTCTGGCTGAGTCATACCAAAGACTTATACAAATGGTACCAGCAGCTTCTTTTCTTGGCACTCAGTACTGAGGCCAGAGTTAGGACTGGCCAACCTGGTGTCAGGATACTGTGGCTGGGTTGGACATCATGCTACATGTCTGTGGCATGATCCCTGCTAGACATCACTATAAACTGCTGCAATGCAGACACTGTAACAATATGAGTGGGAAATTGTTAAAGCTACATGAAAAATTGAAATCACACACACAGACACACTGTAACAATGAACTAGGTGCAAAAGTCACATTGTTGCTTTTCTTTACAAACTTAAAAAAATACTCTAAAATAAAAACTTTCAAAACAGCTTGTGATATTTTGAAATTTGCATTGGAATTTAGCCTCTTTTTTAATACAAAGTTCTTAAAAATGTTCTTTTTTTCAAACATTGTTCTACATAACATTTATTCCCTATATTCAATATAAACCACACTTTATTTATCTTTAACGTCTTTTCAATAGAACTTTTCATATGATTTTCCAAAGCCATTTAAAATGTATGTACACCCTCTCACAGATGTAATAGTGAATTATGTGAATGTGTTTCAATACAGTGGATATAAAAATAAAAAAGTAATGTGGTAATACTATGAAAAAATAAAGTATAGCCCATAATATTATGTCCATGTAGACCTGTGAAGGTAAATTTACCAATCTCACAATCCTTAATAGGCCTATTATTAACTGTTCTTAATTTTGAATGCTTTACACAAATCTTGCAAATAATTACCAAATTACCAAATAAGATTCTGCTTTCGTCCATAGAAAATCTCATATTATCATTATCAATATCAAAATCAAAATGTCTTCTATTGAAACAAGGCCAACATTTACAATAAAATTGTCTCTGATGCAGTTCTGGCATTTAAATCACCAGAAAGTACAATATCATAGCCATCAGTTTGTACTCATTTATATAAATATTTAATAAAAATTACTAAATAATAAGCTGTATGCTGATAACACCTCTAGTGGCCAATACAAAAATCAAATACGAATATCTATTTGATCATTGCAAGCAACTCTATCTAGTTTGCTCAAGGCATACTTATCTAGTTTCAAAGCACTCATTTAATGTTTTTTTTTAAAATTCTCTAAACGAACAAGCCCCCCCCCCCAATTAACTGGCTATAACTATGAATAAGTCAATACCCTGCTACACTCATCTTTGAAGGATTCATAGAACTCTAACACGAGTTTTAAATTTTCTCTTCAATTCTCTTTTCTTCATTTTGGTGTGGTATTACAGGCATTCAAATGTTTAAAAAAAATATTTAAAAAAATGCACTCACCAGCTAAATCCTAATCTGAACATAAATCAAATAAACACTGTTAAAGTTGTAAAAACAAAGGTCCAATGAGAAGAAAAAAATGCTTTCGATTATATTACAACACTACACCCTACATCAACACAAGAATAACATGGTCAACTACACTCAACTGCACCTTTAACTGACATAATTACAATATGCTGAACTATATTCACCTACATGCTTCATCAATACAAGTATGTGGCAAATTACAATCAACAACAATCATAACCAATCCAAGTATAACATGGCAAATCTACTTTGTATGTATTTTTAACATATAATTAAAAGACTGCTTGCAATCAACTGATTTCATGGAAAACAAAACCAATTTAAACAATGAAAGCATGTAAGCATAGCCTGAATAAATGCCAGACAATGAGTGACAAAAGACTATAATGGCATAAAAACTGAAAGATAATGAAAAGTCAAAGATAAATCCTTTGAAAGAATTTATTTATTGAGTATCATCTCTGCATCTTCATCATCATAAACAGGTTCAGGCCCTCGATCCCAAAATCCCTCATCAACATCTGGGCAGCTATTTTGAAAGAAAATGTGAATCACTGTGTCATTAAAAACATCACTGAATTTTGAATTTATGGGCAGGTCTTCCTCTGTGGTATATGGCTGCACCTGAAAATGATATATTTAAAGTGATAAGTTTATAGCATCAACTATAAAGAGTGATCTTGAGTTTTAACATTCAAATTCATTGTCCATATAGAAGACAGGACCATGCAATTATCAATTAACCCAAATCCATCTACTGAATATAACTGTTTGTAAGTCAAGTTCAACTGCAAACAACGGAGACCCTGATCAACTGGCACATCATGTGCTGGAAGATCAGGGTCTAAGTTATTTTTGTACTGATTATTCCTAACAAACTGCACAGACCCAGATTGGCCGATGCAATTTTTCAGAGGGCAGATCTGTTTCGTGTAGTTTGCAGTTGAACTCAACTTTTAAGTGACTATAGACACTAAGGCTCATTATGAAAATGAACACCTAAGTTAAATGATCGCTGTTGTTGAACATTTAGAGTCAGTATTGTTTTCTTTAAAAGTGGAAATGAACCTGTTTATATGCATACTAAAAAAGCATTCTCCTCTGTCTTTGACTATATACACATTTTACCTTCTCACAGTGTGTAGTCTCATCATAAAAACAACTTCTCTTTTTTTCCAAACATTTAATTCTGGAAAACTTTTATCTATTTTTCTTACATTTGCATTGCTTTACATGCCATTTGCATGCTTCCATTAAAAAACACTAACTTAAATTATTAAAACTTCACATTTTAACAAACAATTTTAGTTAATTAAATTCACCATTAAAAACAAAGCCATAAAGGCATTCAAGTACATACAGGACCCTAATATTTTAATGAATACTAATGTGGTGGCTGTATGAATGGTATTCAGGCAGAAGGAAAATGAAATCATATTTTAACAAAGAAAAGAAAGGTACCATTTCACATTATCTAAAGTCATATTTTACTTGATTGGTGAAAATCATATTTATTTTTACCCTTGTATTACCCTATTGTTGTGCATGTAAGCTTTGTAATTGGTCAATTTGCTGTTATTTACCCTTCTGGAATACATGTTAGCTTTATAATTGGTCAAATTACTGTTATTTACTTTGGTAAATGTATATGGTCAAGAACTTAAGTTTTAAACAGTAGCCATTTTCCTTCTTTCAGTCACAGAAACTTGACCATTCACCTTTTCAACTCCAAACTGATAGGCTTCTGCCTTACCTCATATGCAAGCTATCCACAATGTCTGGTCCATTTTTGTTATGCAGAACTAATTATTGTGTAGTAGTTTTTCTTCTGTTGTAGTAGCCTTGACTTCTGAACAGTATCTAATTTTTTCTAGTCATATGTTTCTTTGCAAATACTTATCCAACCATAATACATTAGGAGAACTACTACTAACTCACAAATCAAGCCCTCCCAGATAAAACCTTTAGCTTAAAGTTATCTGCCCACCTAGGTTGCAGTAAGGCAGAGTAATCTCCCCTTGATATAGGGATTGGCAGCAAAACCCACAAATATTTCAGTTAATACTGGAATATAAGGCATGCTTTCTATATGGATGTAACTTTGGTGAGGCCAGGAGGATTTACATATATTATGATTGGGTAAGTATTCACAAAGAAACATATTTTACTAGACAAAATTAGTTTCTTCTTTCTTTCTTTAAATACATTACCCAGTCATAATAGCTGAGGCAATAGAAAAGAGGTGGAGGGAGGTACATCCCCTTACCCCGAAGATGCTATCTCTGGTCCCCTTAAAGACAGCTTTAAGGTAAATGGATTGGAGAAGACTTCTTCTGCTGGGCAATGACACTGAAAAGGAATTTTTTTCTTCCTACTGCAAATCAAGCGGAAGTCATGAAGCTGCGCCTCATGAATTTGTTGAACAACATGGAAAGGTGACCTGTTTCATGATGGATATAGGTCCCACCAGAACAAGTTAAACCCTTTGGGATGAAAGATCTCTGAGGTAAAAACTGGAGATTCTGGACTCAAATCTCCAACCCACAGCATGAAGAATATCAGTTCAAGAACAGTTCCAGTCAAAGGCAATGCTTGTGGCAACTGTTCTAATCTTGTGAGCTGAAATGCATAACAAATTCATCTGAGTTGGAGTTATTTCTCAATATGCAGATTGTATAAACCCACTTAATACAGGATGAAAGGGCCTGTGCTGTTAATCTTCCTCGATGCAGTCACTTGGTCTTTTTAAGATATCACTTCAAGGCTCATACTGGCTCATGCAGGTGGCCTTGAGTGGAAGTGTCCAGAGTAGACAATAGTACAAAGGTCTGGTTGCCCTTGAACGGAAGCCAGTTCTTGGTGACGAATGAGGGGACTATCTTAAGTAAAACTGACCCGTCTTGTCAGAACTGAATGTAATTTTGGTCCTTGATAGGGTATATATACTGCTGAGTCTGTCTGTGATAAGGACGCAGGTTTTGAATGAAAGATGAGGTATTTTGTTCAACCAGGTTAGTACCCATGATAGGTTCTACATTGGGCACAGAGCCAACATTATTGGCTGTGTATAAACAAAATTGGAGAGGAGGTCAGACAAGTCTTTGTTTTATCAGATATCCTCTATTCCATGATGTCGAAAGGTGTCAGCAATCATGGAGTAGTAACCTTTTTTGTGCTTGGTGCTAACGTTTTCTCAATGAAGAGCTAGAGGAGGAAGTTAGCTATTTCATGCATAGATGCCTGTAGTGGTAGAATGTGTATAAATATTGCCTTCATATGCCTTCTCCACGAGTTGTAAGAATTTTTTATTTCTGACGTGCTGTTTAATATGATCCCAATATGCATATTCATCATGGTTGTTTGAGCAGATGAGTTAACTTCGCAATTTTCTATGGAATTTCTGTTGTGAGATTGAGGAGGTCAATGATCTCCCAGTAACCAGGATGAGGTGACACCTTTAGAATCAAAGGTAGGCATCCATGCTGTTCCAATCAATGGACAGTGCATCAACTGACCAGACAATGAGATTTTGAGACTTGGAGTTTGGTATTCCACCTTGTTGCAAACTGGTCCACCAATGGTTGGTCCCATTGGGTGTGTATCTGAGGGATGGAGAGACCATTTTGTCCGTATAAGCTGACTGTTCTGCTATTACGTTTAGATATCCAGGAATGAATTTGGATGTGGATTTGTTGTTGATAAAACCACTTTTGACAGCCCCACACCAGTATGCAAAGGTCTGGGTGCATGGTTTCACCTTGCCATTTGAGATAAGTTACCACCATAGAGGTGTCAGATAGAATGAGGATAATGATATGCTGGTTCACTGCACTATCTTTCTGAAAGAATCGTTGTAGGTGTGCCCCCCAGCCTTCTCTACTTGTATATGTACAATCTGTGATCTCTGGCAGTTACTCACTTGAGCCAAGTTAGGTTGCTCCAAGTCTGCAGATGGTACCTTATATTTGTGCAAATGGGGACAGCATGCATGCCAACCCAATGAGAAATATATGCATAATTACTGCTATTATAAGTGGCAAAAAAGCATAATTTGGGTGTAAAAAGTGCAATCTATATATTACATGCCATAATTATATCACATATGAAAAAGACACATTTTTACAACTAACGTGGTTCTGCAGCTGGTCAAAATTCTTGTCACAATGGGCAAAATCGATATGGATTAGAACTAGAATACAAGCACAAAATATACTGAAAAATTATTTATATTCAGCACTCACTTTAACTAGTCTACATGTTTAACTCTTTGCTGAATGATCATGAACTGGAATTCTGCAATGATCATGGTCAGGTGCTCAGTGTGATATATACTCTCATATTCTTCTTTTAAAGTTTGAAAAGAGGTGATGTATACTCTCTGTATATCAGTGTGATGTATACTCTCATATTCTTCTTTTAATGTTTGAAAAGAGGTGATGTGTACTCTCTGTATATCAGTGTGATGTATACTCTCATATTCTTCTTTTAAAGTTTGAAAAGAGGTGATGTATACTCTCTGTATATCAGTGTGATGTATACTCTCATATTCTTCTTTTAAAGTTTGAAAAGAGGTGATGTATAGTCTCTGTACATCAGTGTGATGTATACTCTCATATTCTTCTTTTAAAGTTTGAAAAGAGGTCTTGATTTGTCACTTTTTCTGATCTGACCTGTTTAGCAGTTTTAAAAGATTCATCTGCTCCAACATTTCCATCATATAACATCTCAAACTCACACCATAATGCATTTCACTTAACATCTGGCACCATTCTCTTTAAAAACATAGACTGGTTCACTAACTATGTGATCAATAAAATGCATCTGTTACGCAAAGATCACTTTTGAAGAAACCAGTCTATTTTCTTTGAAAAGGGTCATATACAGTTGCTATAAACAGCAAATAAGGCAAATACTCTTATGCAATCCATTTTTTAAGAATATTCTGAAATTTATATGAGTGGAATTAAAGAGAATAAAAAAATGACAAAAGCAATTTTATTACTTTATTTGTAATTTTTTTAATGTAGCAAAAAAAAGCGTAATCTATATGCAGGATCGTGGAAAACATAATATGGTGGAAAAAAAGCATCATGATTACACCAAAAGCGTAATGATTGGCATGTATGGGAAAGGTTGGTCCAGTGGGCAAACTTTTGGCCTCCAATGGGATAAAAGAATCATTTGTAATGGGTGCATATAAAGGCAATCTAGGATGATGAGGTCCACTGCCACATTGAGCAAACCTAAAGGTGAAGGAAATCCCATGCAGAGAAATTATCTCAAGAGTAACGAAGCCACCATGGTCCTGTTTCTCAATGCCCATTCCGGAGGAAGAAAAGTCTGTGTGGTGAATTCCATACCCAGATGAACAGATATTTGAGATGGCACTAGGTCTGATGTCCTTGTTGCCGAGGAAACCCAGATTTGTAGGCAGTGTGACAAGGGACTATGATAACATGTTCTAATATATAACTCACTTATGTTTTTGCAGGATATCATCCAGGTAACTTGATATTCGCCACCTTGGAGATGATCCAGACATAAGCCATAACATGGTTCAGTGACGACCCAGGGAATGCTGCTGAGTCCAAATCAGAGCGATTGGAATTCATAAATGATGTTGTTGTAGGTGAAATGCAGGAACTTCTGAACAGGGACATGAAGATATGCATCTTTTAAGTCCATGCTGATTGTGAAGTCTCCATCTTCAACTGCATTCAAAATGCGCTATGTTGTTTCCATCGAAAACCAAGGAGCATGAATGAATTGACTGAGGGCGCTTAAGTCAATGACAGGGCGTGCAGAGTGTCAATTGCCTTTGGGACCAAGAAAAGTCTGTAATAAAATTCCAGAGAATTTGTATTTCAAATAATTTCTACTGCCTTTTTCTGAAGAAGGTGGTGACTTGAATGGGTCTGTTGGAATGTTTGTAGCTGATGGGACTCTGCAAAGAGAAGGATGTGTTTTGAAAGCGATGCAGAGTCCTCTCAAAAACCACTTGTTGGGTCCAGTGGCGATTCTTATCACATTCAACAGCAAAGAATTGAAGCCTTCAGTTTTTTGAGAGGTGGAGGCATTTATGTAGAGAAACTTTGGCATAAATGATCACTACTTCTCTGTCTTTTGTTAACTTTAGTTAATGAGAACTGTGATTTTCGACATGAGGAACTATGATAGGACAACTGTCCCTTGGTTCCTTTTGTTGGTTTCCTGAAACATCCCTGTACAGGTATTGTGGCTGAAGGGCAGGAGAATTTGTCTCCTTAGTGGCTTTTGTGCACACTTCATTGATCTGGCCATTAAAAAGTAGATTATAGGATAATGGTTATGATCATAGCTTGGCCTTAAGATGATCCTTAAGGAAGGTGGACAGCACTGCATCTCATTCTGCCAACTCTAAATTTGTAGCTGCTATGACAGCATTGGCTAAAATATGTTGAGCAGCTTTTTTCAAGACCCAGGCCATTCTGGAGACCTACTACCATACATGTACCATGGAATTTGTAGTAAGAGATTATGAGTTCTGTTCCACCTGTTGGACGCTAACCATCGATACCAAGTCCAACATTGAGCCCACGGCTACCACATTGTGGACCAGTTGTTGAGTGTCACTGAATAATGTATGATCCAGATCCATATGAATAGAGTATGGTCTTGTCATCTCCAAAGCTGCGATGTCCTGGTCAACTACTGGGGTTCCTAAATGAAAAACTAGTATATGGCAATAGCAGAACCACCAACGAAAACTTGATGGAAGGTGCTTGTAATTGATGACGTAAACAGTTCAAATATCTTTTATTCTGTAGAAGTATTTTAAGGCTGGATTCTTCCTTTTCATGATAAGATCAACAGATACTGGAACTCTTTTCCAGGTGGTTCATAATGTGGGAGGAGGCGGGTAGAACTCCGGAGGTAAAAGGTGGAGAACATCAATGGAAGCTGTGAAGGCTGAGTCTTCCCACGATATAGTGAAATCAAGAAGTAAGTAGGAGTCTGAGAGCAAGCATCATCGTCTTTGCTTGCAAGATGAGGCTGACATCTCCTGAGTTGCATGAGATGAAGCTGGCAAAGAGTGTCAAGATATGGAGCACTTTAAGTAGAAACGGTGATTTCCAATCAGTCACCAATTAAAGAGTCTCTTCTATTGACAAAGGGTTCAGAGAACTGATAGGTGGCATCTATTGGAAGCTTAGGTATTAAGCTCAGCATCATAAATGGAGACTACAATGAGGCTACATGTGGGTTAGACTGGTCTCCAATATTGCCTGTATGAACCAGATTCGTTTGACTGGATGACTGATTGATTTCTGAGAACTTATTGTGTTGAGGAGGTCTTTGTCCCTGAAGATCCCTTGCAGCAGACCTAGGCCAATCGAAACAGAAATAGACCATGTTTGTAGGGATGAAATCATCCAAGTCATAAGGTTGGGATAGGCTATGGGATGTCTGATCCACGCAACCAGTCTATGTATCGTTGGATCAAAAGGACACTTTATTCTTTCACTCACCATTTATTATCATGAACTATACAGTAGAAACATGAGGAAGCAAGACCCAAAGAGATCACCAGCAATGAACAGTCATGTGGTGGTGACACAGGTGACAGGGCTGTCTCTGATAATGTAGATTTCTGGCATTTTGAAACTGGAGAGCCCTTTATTGATTTATCTTCCTTATCTGCCCAAAATTCCTGCACTGAGTACATGTCAGCATGTAGGCTTATAGTGTCTTCATCCTTATTCCCTTAGTCATGCATTTCTGCACTTTGTCAATGGTCTAATCTGTAACACAAATGGAGCAGAACGTATAAAACTGTTGTAGCTCTGCACCTGTCTCTTATTATTGAATACAAATCTGGTACAGAGTTATGCCTTACAGCATAACTTGGAAAATAGCAGACAAATTTATGAAAGGTAACATGCATCCAGGTAAGAACCAAAATAATTCACCATACTACCTGCATACAGGTAAATGCAATGAAGCGTGACATTCAGAAACTAAATGTATTAACAGAGAAAACTCACCTGTATGTAGCTAGTCATTGTTTAATTATAAACATTTTACCAGTTTTCTATAGGTCTCAGGGACTAGCACATTAACATAAAAGTACAGCCCAATCTTATCTGTGAGGCTGCACTGGCTACCTGTGCTGGTATCTAACTAGAATTAAATGTGTAAAGACACAAAGTGTGGTAAAATTGTGAAGGCAGATTTTTGTCAAGATGGAAAGAAAGAAAAGCTGGAATTATAGATGAAGTGAGAACTCCTCCAAATATTTCAGAGTTGATTCTTGCGAGGTATCTTGTGACGAGAGCAGAAGTCGCACTTGAGATATTCATAGGTTTTGCTGCCAATCCCTATATCAAGGCGAGATCACTCAGCCTGACCGCCACCTAGATCTGCAGATAACATTTAGCTCATTTTTAGCTAAAAGTTTAATCTGGGAGGGCAGGATCTGCAAGATAGTAATAGTTCACCTCAGGTATCAAGATTGGGTAATTTATTTAAAGAAGAAGCGGTTCTTTCTGTGCAAGCTATCCACAAAGTCCAGTCCAGGTATCTGATGTAGAATTGATGTTTTTGTGTGGAAACCAGATTTCTTCTTTTTGTCACAGTGGTCTTTATCTTGGAACTTTCTATCCCAATATTTTTTCTTTTCAGTGACCTTGACATTGTGCCTTTTGGCCTCCAAATCAATAGGCTTTTTACTTACACCTAGTGCATGCCATCCACAAAGTTTGGTCCAGGAATATGATATAGAACTAATGTCAACATGCAGAAATCATTTTGCGTCTTTCAGTCAAAGTGACTTTAACCTTTGAACTCCAAAATGTATAGGTTTCTTCCTTTCCCAAAACATAAGCTATCGATAAAATTTAGGAAAGCATGTGATGTAGAACTGAAGTTATTGTGAAGAAAGGGAAAGTTAATGAACATATAGACTCTATCATGGCACAGTACACTCTGCCAAAAGGTGGGTGTAGTCATCCATTCAGTGCCTTTTCTGGTTTTCTCTTACTTTAATGCCAGCCTACACCAGCATCTACATGTAAGCCACATTTATATGTTATGAGAACTAGTAACTGTTCAACTACTGTAAAAACATAAATGTTTTTTATATAATAAGCTCTATCTTACCTTCAAAATAAAATTTCCAGCTGTTAGTAGAAATCTTTTGGGCGTGCTGCAAAAACAATGAAAATAAGGTTACAAACAATATAGGTCAGTGCCATACAGTAATTAAATTAATTTTGTTTTTAGAGAAAGCTTCTGCCATTAATCAAGTACTGTGAAATTCATGGGTCAATATAATTTTTTTAAAAACAGGCCCCAGATAAGTCAAGGTTATAAAGAAGGCTGTATGAACTGTATTTGTAATTAACACTCATGCAGGATGCTCTATTTGTAATCAGCACTTATGCAGGATGCTCAACAGACAATGAACACACACTTATTTATCTAGGATTCTTAATTAACAATGAACACTCATTATAATGTTCTATTTACAATGAACAGTTGCATAGTATGTCCTACTTATAATGAACACTAATGAATATGCTCTATTTACAATGAACACTCATGTACAATTTTCTATGATGCAAGATGATCTACTTACAATGAACACTCATGTAGGATGCTCTATTTATAATGAACACTTGTGTATGACATTTAACTTAAGAGTAGTCACTCAATTAGGATACACTATTTACAATGAATACTCAATCAGGTTACTCTATTTACAATGAACACTCATGTAGGATGTTCTATTTACAATGAACACTCATGCAAGATGCTCTATTTGCAATGAACACTCAGGTAGGATGCTCTGTTTACAATGAATACTCAATTAGGATGCTCTATTTACAGTGAACATTCATGTAGAATGCTCACTTTATAATGAACACTCATGTAGGATGCTCTATTTATAATGAACACTCATGCAGGATGCTCTATTTATAATGAATACTCATGTAGGATGCACTATTTACAATGAACATGCATGCATGGTGTTCTATTTATGATGAACATTCATGCAGGATGCTATATTTATAATGAACACTCATGCAGGATGCTCTATTTATAACAAATACTCATGTAGGATGCTCTATTTACAATGAACACTCATGCAGGATGCTATTTATGATGAACACTCATGTATGATGATTTACAATGAACACTCATGTATAGTGATCTATTTACAATGAACACTCATGTAGATGATCTATTTATGATGAACATTTGTGTAGGATCTATTTACAATGAACACTCATGTTGGATGATCTATTTATAATGAACACTTGTGTATCGTATTCAACTTAGAGTAGTCATTTAATTAGGATGCCCAATTTACAATGAGCACTCATGTAGGAGGCTCTATTTACAATGAATACTCATCCAGGATGCTCTTTTTATAATGAACATGTTTGTATGATATTCAATTCATAGCAGTCACTCATGCAGGATGTTTTTTTTGCAATGAATACTTATGCGGGATTGTCTACAATGGACACATACGCAGGATGCTCTATTTACAATGAATACTCATGTACGATTTTCTATAATGAACACTTGTGCATGATGATCTATTTGCAATGAACACTCATGAAGAATGCATTATTTAGAATGAATACTCATGCAGGATGTTCTATTTATAATGAACAATTATGCATGATGCTCTATTTATAATGAATACTTATGTAGGATGCTCTATTTATAATGAACACTCATGCAGGATGCTCTATTTATAATGAATATTCATGTTGGATGCTCTATTTATAATGAATACTCATCCAGGATGCTCTATTTATAATGAACAATTATGCATGATGCTCTATTTATAATGAACAATTATGCATGATGCTCTTTTTATAATGAATGCTCATGTAGGATGATCTATTTATAATGAACACTCATGTAGGATGATCTATTTATAATGAACACTCATGCATGATGTTTTATTTAAAATGAATACTCATTCATGATGCTCTGTTTATATGAATACTCATGTAGGCTGCTCTACTTATAATGAACTCAAAAACGCATGTTGAATCATGTTGAATGTTCGATTTATAATGAACACCCATTGAAAATTATTTATTTAGGAAAGCAATCAGCAGGTAGTATTATGAACCAACAAGTGCTAACCTCAGAACAATCCTGGAGAAGCTGTTACCAATTATGATGAGATTCTGTAGCTGAGGTGACCAGTTGGACCAGAGCAAATTATTGTATAAACCCCTTCCACAATGAGGCATGAACACTAGGCTCACTCCTTCACAGGCAAACTCCCGCTTTCCCTCCTAAATCAGTAATGAATAGCAAAACATTGTCAACAAATAATTTAAATGATTACACATTATGGGGAATATTGAGAATGTGAGAAGTACACACAAAGTGTGCAGATTGTATTAAATATAATGTCTTAAAATTACTGCAGCATAGAGCAGCCCATGAAAAACTTGGATCCAAAGGAGCTTTCACAAAATGGCCATGTTAACACTAATGCTCTTACTCACCTGATTTAATGTTCTTTAGCTTGTACTAATTAGACAACAAAGATCAAATTAATTCAATCATGTGTGTCTGTGTGTTTTTGTGTGTGTGATTTGAATGTTTAAAGTAGTTTTAAAAATATTTCAGTCATATGGCTACAATGTCTGCAGTGTGGCAGTTTATAGTGATGTCTAGCACTGGAGCATCATGCCGCAGACATGTGGCATAATGTCCCATCTAGTCACGTTATCCTGACACCAGGCCAACCTGTCCTAACACTAACCTCTTAATGCTAAGTGCCAAGCGAAGTAGCTCCTAGTATCAATTTTATAAGTATGACTCGAATGGGTTTGAATCTGCAAACTCTTGCACCTGAGGCAAATGTGGAAGCACTTAGGCCACCAGATCTGTCATTTCAATCTTACATCAATCATTAAGTATAAATGGATGATAACATAAATAAAAGAAGACAGGGACCTGTGTATCAAGCCCTTGATCATAGGATCTGATCAACAATGTGTGACCTTCACCCCAAGGTAAAAAGGTTAACTGAGTTTCATATAAGCAAATGAAAAACTTGAACCAAAACTTCAACACAAAGTTCCTATGTAACCTTGACCGCATGATTAAAGGGGCAAGTGAGTGTGTCACCGAATAAATTATCTTATCTTTGTACTGATTCAGCACAAGTATAAAGAAAATTTATCATGGGGTTTAGAAATAAAAGCAAAGGAACAACTTTATCAACTTAGATCCTAAGGACAATGGTTAAGTGAATATATATCTGAGAATGGACTTTCTTAGATTCATAATGATTCATCCCACGATTGATAAAAAAAATCATCAGTGAATTTAGCAAACGAAAGCAAATGAATAAGCTTTAGCCAAGACCTTAATGTAAATTTGTATATGACCTTAATTCCAAGGTAACAGGGCAGTCAAGTGTTTTAGAATGAACTTTTTAAGCATTATAATAATTGACACCAAGTATAATGCAAATCTAGAAAGAGCTATAGGAAATATATGCAAATGAAAACCAATAATGAAAACATTAACAAATTGCTGATGATATTGCAGCCATTGCTGCCAGATCCAGAAAGGTGACTGCTTTATATCTCTCTTCCCACTAATGTGGACTCAATAGAATCTTAATACTAAGCTGCATTTCTGTATCAACTATCGAAAGTTTCTAAATAATTCATATAAACATATTTTGATAGCAAAGTAACACAGTTTAGATAGTTACAAATAAGATATTGCAAATTTTCTATATCTGTGTAATTGGTCTCAAGGTATCAGGGATGCATACACAGATTGAATCATCTAGGCTTTGTAATGACTAATACCAAGTATGATCAAAATCTATCCAGGGACTTAGGAAATACATCCAAATTAAAAACCTTAATGAAAACAGGTAAAAACGGTTGATGATTCCACCATGTCCCATTTCTGCCAGTGCTGAAAAAGTGACTGCTGTGTCTTTTTCCCCACTAATCAGGGCTTGACTAAAATATTTCAATGTAAAACCACATTTTTGTCCCAAATCTAGAAAGTTTCTAATTAAATGATATAAACATTTTTATTTTAAGTACAGCAAATGGGATGGTTACAAATTTTTGCAAGTTAAAAATTCAAATAATTATAGAGAAATTGTTAGTGTTTCAAAATAACATTTTTAAAAAAAATGTAATAAATATCTTATAAAAGCGACCTATCATTGAAGAGAATCTTTCTCCATTTTAAATCTCATTCTTCTGGAGCTAACTCATTAAATCCCTCGAACAGCTGTGCAATTGCTCAAGTGTTGCTGATAATAAGGAGCAATTTATCTATCTATAAAGTTTGAGAAGTCTCAGTCTTCATGAGACGGAGCTTCTAAGTAAAAATTTTATGAATTCAGTATTTTACTCTCTGGTTTGGAACTAATCAATGATATAGTAGTTAACACTGTATAGACCGAATGTTCCATTACAAAACATTGACCGTGCTTATGAGGAAAATGTACATTAACAACTTTCGATAGCACACCTAAAATTAAACTGTTTTGAGCACCTTGAATATATCTGGAATAGTCTTTTACAGTTTTTGTCAATTCAACTGCATATAATCTGCAAATACTCTGACGAATGGTACAATGTAAAATTTTCATATTTCTTGCATAAATATAAGTGTACCTTTTCTTTTGACACCTTGAGTTAGATGTTATAATTTGTAATTAATTATACCTTCCACATCGATTTTCCCATGAAACCTTGACTAGTACTACAATTTGTGATTAACCATAGCTTCCAGGATAATTTTCTTATGATACTTTGAGTGGTGTGTTATAATTTGTATTTGACTGCAGCTTCCAAAACAATTTTCTGTGACACATTAAGTGGTATGTTATATTTTGTACTTAACTTTAGCTTCCATGACAATGTTCAAAGTAACATTGGCTCTCAACCATGATATTGCATTCATTGTCTACACACATTAATTGTTATACCAAGACAATGATAAATATGAAGAATATTGAATGTCTTTTGAGGCTTAACAAGGACATTCACTTGACATAGTTTAATCTCGGTTCATCCAGACGGAAAGAAAAAAAATGTTAGGGTAAAAGGGAGACAGAAGGAACAGAAGAAGAAAAATGAAAGACCTAAATATGGAACCACAAGTCTGAATAAATTACATTTGGGCAGATATATTTCCTAAATAGATCAAGCAAGTTCTTCCAAAAAGTGATACCAGCACTGTAAATAAAAGTTTTATTTCCACTGTGGTGATATTATTATTCTCACAGATACATTTAAATATCTCTTTATTAAATATATAATAAAGAACTTTACTTGTTAATTCAACCTTCCATTACAATATATATTGCTACCTAACTTGGTGAAGTGAAAGGTATAGTGGTATGCATGCATTGCAAAAGCTGGATGGACACATGATAATTTCTCTGTAACATGCAAGACAGATGCATGAGATAATTCCTTCATACCTTGCAAGCCTATAATTCCCCTATGCCATACAAGTCAGATGCATATGAGACAATTCCTTCATAACCGGCAAGCTAGATGCACAAGGTAATTCCTCCATACCTTGCAAGCCAGATGCATATGAGATAATTCCTCTATACCTTGCAAACCAGATGCATAAGACAATTCCTCTATGCCATACAAGCCAGATGCATATGAGATACTTCCTAAATACCAAGCAAGCTGGATGCATGAAATAGTTCCTTCATACCAAGCAAGCCAGATTCATATGAGATAGTTCCTCTATACCAAGGAAGCCAGATGCTAATGGGATAATTCCTGTATATCATGCAAGTCTGATGCATATGAAATACTTCTTCCAAACCTTGCATGCTGGATGCATGAGATAATTCCACTATACTTTTAAGCCACATGTATTTGAGATAATTCTCTGTAAAATGCAAGCTGGATGCATGTAATTCCTATACAAGCAACATCAAAATATGTGTATTTCAATACCAGTTTTGTGAGTTAACTAGGACTTGATGAATATTCCAATAAAAGGTCAAATGGAAAAGTACTTTTTCTTGAGCTATACCAGATTATATAATAGTTAGAAGTGAGTACTTAAACCATGGTATTTATGTATCATTTACCTCATTATTCCTGAGAACTGTATACCCCAGTTTCTCTAGGACCATTTTCTCCACATCACAAAACTTAGGATCATACACCAGAGCTCTCTCAGAGGGTACCTGAATGTCAAATGATATAAAGTAGTTCAAAAGATACTGTAAAATCTTGATCATAAAAATGTAGTGGAAGTTATATGTGTTTTTTGATATATGCTTATCCACTGTAAAATGTATAATTAAAAAAGTATTTATAAAGTTTCAAACTGACTCAAGCCAATGAAATTAAATGGTAAACTACTAATGACTTTAAAGAAAGGAAGATAGCAAGAAAGAAATGACAGAATTTAAACAAGTAGGTTTGATATCACTCATCTGACTCAAAGTACACAATAGCTGACTATTTCACTAAGCAGCTTTATACAGTATTGTAAAAACAACCCATGTAAACTATTTCCCAAATTTTATATATTATCAATTTTACCTATAATACTATACTGGAAGTCTGATAAAAATTATTTCCAAAGAAAAAGGCATTATTAATATGCACAGTGTCTTGCCTATAACTAGAGTCATCCAAGATCTTTAAAAGTTAAGTTTATACACAAAGTTTTAATCTGCGGCCTGCAGAGTCACACATCTTTCACATGAATTTAAATTATAATTCATAGGGGTCTCTTTTTATTTAAGGCCATGAGTTTTGTTACTCTAGGTAACTAACTTAGAAGTTTTTCTGGAGAAAAGCAAATGGGGGGGAGTATTAGTTTATACAAAGGTAGAAATACAAAATACAAATTCCAAATAATTTGTGAGTAATGGCACTGAATATATGAAATGCCATAAAATAATGCATAATATATGTAATAACACATAAATGAAAAAAATGCTTCAGGCACTTTGAAATGGCAATAACAGAGATGTCATACAATATTTCATCAAACATCAAACTTACTTCTAAATGTTTAAGAATTTCCAATGTGGTAACTTTAAAAAAAAAATTATTGGCAAATAAATTAATAAATCTGACATGGTTTTTATATTAAATATGTTCTTAATTGAGCCAAATTAAGATTAGAATAAAAAATTACTTGCAAACATTTACAATAGTGTACAGATCTTCTTATCCTTAATTAAAACACTGTATACAGTATATGCCAGCCTGCAAATGTACATTTCGCTCATTGGGTATACTGATGATTTAAGTCCATTTTCCAAACTTACTGAAAACTGGATCACAAATACAGTCTCAAGAGTAGTAACAAACTCAGCCAATCAAATACAAGATAACCTCATTAATATGCATTGATCTTATTCACTATAAAACTCATCCATGAGCTTGAGGACATAAGCCCATATTTACATGTGAGATCAAAAATAGATCAGGAATATGACATCCAGATTGATATAAAAGCCCAGTCAAACTTGTGCACAACAACATCACTAATATGGATGCATCTTTCTCATTATTGTATTTGACTGAGATTGTAATGACATAAGGTTATATTGCAGGTTTCATGAAAATCAGATAAAACTTTGTACTCCAGAGTGGTTACTAATCAGATAAAACTTTGTACTCCAGCGTGGTTACAAATCAGATAAAACTTTGGACTCCGGAGTGGTTACTAATCAGAAGCAAGTTAACTTTGTTAATCTGAATAAATCTTGCTCATTATTAACTTCTGAGAGTTCTTGATTCTATAAGCGCATATTAGAAGTTTTAATACAATTAAAAAAAATCAGAAATATGGCCACCAGAATAGTAACAAGTAAATGTTGATGGACAGATGAAAGACAAATGGAAATATCACAAGCTCACCAGGTCTTACGTCCAGGTAAAATATTAAAGCTAATCAATTGTCAGGATCATCACTTAATTAGGATCAGAATCATTATCTGATGAACAAATCCAACATCTTAGATATTGTTTTTATTATGCACACTTACGGTACATCCACTTATTGATGCTACAAAATGGGCAATATGTGTTTGTTTCCGACTAAACTTATTATCAGAATTTATACAGATTTCACTTTGTATGATTTGCTAACTAATGTATTTCTTCACATTTAAATAAACATTGTTTTTCTCCATCAATATGTTGTAAATGAGTCACTAGATGAATTTGGTCAATTTGTATTACTGTGCTTTCCCATACTTATTATTGTCAGGAAGATTGTTGGGACAATACCTTTGGTTAAAGCCTGCAAATAAATAAAGGAAAAAAAACTACTAATAACTAAGGGGACTAGAAAAATAACTGTATTCAAAATTTGTAATTTAGAAACATGCTATCATTCATCAATAAGTGTGGCAACATTATCTAATCAAGAGTTGTTTCCCTTTCTCATAATAATCACCTCATATTTGATTCTCAGTGCCTCTAACAATGCCAGCTGATACCTAGCAATGTAGCACTCAGCAAAGTTTCCAAGGCCATAGCAAACCAGCTGACTGATGGTTCCTGACTCCAGTTGTTCAGCTGTTTTGTGTGTCTCCTTATTCACAGTGCTGCAAACACCTTCCTCTTTAAATTCACATTCCTTATCCTTTTCTAAATACCCATCCCTATCATGAGGAACACTGTCTGAATTAGTATGGATTCTTTCACGAATGTCACTGAAAGATTTATCACAGTTTGTCTGGTTCCTATATATATTTTGTATGGCACAGCTAACTTTGTCTGAAAGACCAGAAAATAACAACAAAATCATTCACCAGAGTAATTGACATATGTCAGCTTGCAAATGAAAATTCACATAAATATTTAAACTGCTCAAGGAAAAATAAAAGCTTGTCACACATAGTTGATACATTATCAGTTACTGTTGATATCTTCTTTCCTTGACCATATATATATATATATATATATATATATATATATATATATATATATATATATATATATATATATATATATATATATATATATATATATATATAAAACCCATTTTCTCATAAAAAAAAGGATGTAATTTATACAACCAGAATTTTTTCCTGATTCTCTCTCTGCACTGGGAACTAGGCCATGATCTGGATCTCTACCAACCCCTGGAGACTAGGTCGTGACCTGGATCTCTACCAAGCCCTGGGGACTAGGTCCTGATTCATAGCTTAGAAATTGTTTAATAGCTACACCCTTAAAGTATGAACACTGACTTTGCATTATAAAAGAATTTAACCTGTGCAGTCAGCATGGATTACTGAGATTGTCTTTATCCTCATAGGCCACACCCCTAGAGTAATAACTTGGAAACGATTGTGCCTCAGCAGTTAAGGCACTAGATTCATGACCAGAAGGTTTCAGGTTCAATCCTCACCATCAGATAGGCCTTGATCCTCACTCATGGATTTTGCTCATAATCAAATTCGTTAGACATCTTGATGATACAAGCTTGTACACTAATTTAATTAAAATCTTGTCAGAAATATACCCTGTCAAGTGTGCAAAAACTTTGATAATCAGATGCAAGGTCACCTCATTAATATGCATGGATGTCAATCAAATTCAAACCCACCAAAAGTCTTGATATAAGCTTGCATACCAAATCTAATCAAAATCTGATCAGAAATATGGCCTCTAAGGAGTTCACAAGTTCAGTCATAAACTTAAATACCAATTTTGATCAGAAATATACCCTTCATATAGGTAACAAGATCTTAGATTATGAACTGAGTTGAGATGGCAGTGATCAGTAACAGCAAGCACTTTAAAACACTCAGCCACCCAGGGTCCATGGAACAAATGTATCTATTCACATGACTGAGTCTATTATTGAATTAACAAGGTGTGCACACATTAAGTGCATGTATATGACTGAGTGGAATGTCTGGAATGAACATATATTTTTCAGCTAATTTTTGTATTAACTGTTACACATTTTCTTTCTATCTCATCACATAAGGGCTTATACAAAAATACATTTTCCACATATGATAAACCCTCAGTAAACCAAAAACCTCCCCAAACAAAAAATTAAATTTGGTCTCAATGGTTTTTGGTTTTGAGGGGTTTCATTGTTGTTACTGTTATACCAAACTTTCTAAATGATTAATGACTTGTGCTAAGAGTTATTGTCAAAAATTCTCCAATAAAGAACTTGTGGGATTAATTTGCATTAAAAGTCAAGATAAAATGACTTTCTGGAGTTTCTAAATATGATGAAGACATCACATGGTTTCATAAATATACATCCCAGTGCATCAGACTTGGTAGCAGGCACAGAATACTGATATGCAATAATTTAATATTGTACTGGTCACTGAAAGAAAAACTTTGCATGCCATGTCTACACTGTCAGGAGACAATAATTTAGCTGTACACCATTATGTAAATGGATCACTTGTATCCTTCTTACATGGATTTTCATCAAAATGGCTGCATTAACTTCCGAAATTCGTTTGCCCCACACATGGACACTGAGCAAAATCTGCCTATTATTAGAAACACAAACTATTCTTATTCAAGGAGAATGGACAGTATGCCAAAGTATGATCTGCAATAATAATGCACACCTTAATGTTAAAGCAACAAATAACTAGGCGACCTTAAAGTAAGAAGGATGGCAAATTGTAAAATCTGTTAATGCCTAGCTTTATTTTTCATTTTCCTTTTTATATAGAAATATAACAGTACGAAGGAGAAAATATCTCAGTTGAGAAATTGAGTATTAGCTACATTATAGATTCTGATTCAAACAAAAAAAAATAAAAAGTTTTTAAAAATTTTTTTTTTATTTAACATTTATATTATAAATGATGGTGAACATATTTTCTTCAATTGTATTCTATTATAGAAATAATTAGAAATTAGTGAACCATGTCAAGGATTTTCTTCTATATCTATTTATTTCTAAATAACAAGCATCTGAAATTTAATGTGCGGTATATTCTGAAAGAGTAGGTTTTGTCCATGAACTTAAATAGCTAAAACGTAAATGAAGATGTTTTATAACTGAAGACATGGTTCACTAAAGCATTTATCTAGCTCTATGATAAAATACATCACAAATGTTTCTATATAACAAGGGAATCTTCTTGTTCAAAAACATTCTTATAAATTATAAAGTTTTGAAATATTAAATTTCTAATATTTCTTTTATTCTGAGTAAACATTGTTCAATTATGAATCACTATGTTTACCATTTTATACTTTTTTATACCTATCGCATAAATAGAAAAGCTGTACACTTTAAAAGAAAAAAATATTGCAAATATTCAATCATCTACATTTCTAACCCTGACATCACCTTGGTATCTTCAATTAAATCAACACATCACAGCTCACCTACTAAAGGAATGGCCCTACCCAATGGCCATATGCCACTAAAGGTATGCACTGACGGAGTGGCCATATGCCATTTGGGATATGACCTGTCCAAATATCCAATGTTGTAACACTGCCAGTGTTCATTTATCTCACTAGGTCCAATAATGTCTGGTAAAATGCGTATATGGTTACAGGGTTTTACCAAGACAATGACCCAGCTACAGGACTCCTACCTCAGGGGCATGATCCATGGCATTTTGTTTGATGCACATTATTTCCTGATGCCTACTGAATATACATATTGTTATAGGGTGAAGATCTTAACAGTTTCAAACCCAAATATATATCCCCTACCCCTTGGTCTGTACTGAATGCATGTCTGATTTAATCTCATGTCCTTAAAACTATATACAGGAACTGGTAGGGATCTTAGATGTTTCCAAGTGAAGACTCGGAAATAATATTCCCTTGCAGCAAGATGTGAGAGACGGCAATGATCTAATTTGTTACATATGTTATACCCTTAGGTTTGACGACACATGTCAACCTGCAGATCTATAACTACAACACTTAAGGACTAATTTAAGATTTTTTAAAAACCTTCCCCACATCCCTCCAATCTGAAAGACAGGAGGCATTTAACAAATTTTAAAACCATTGTGAACATCTGCAGACCACCCCCAATCATAACCCAAAGTTTCAAGTCTGTATTTTCAATGATGTAGGTGGAGATCTACCACCTTACTAACGGACAGATGGACAGACTGGCAGAATGATGTAATAAACACCCATTTTTCAAAAAAGCATAAAGAGAACTAATATAAATAAATTAAAGATCAATATTTCATGAAATGCTTTTAAATGAAAATTGTACAAGTTTAATCAAATAAAATTCCTTGCCACTGTGAATTATTATGACAGTCCCACAATGCATTACAAAATTCAGATATTCAAATTCAATTAAGAACTACTTTAAAAGAATAATAATTACTTACCCAAACACAATCTGTTGAAGTCATCATTATCTATTCTGAAAGAATTGCAATAATATAGTCAATATTTCATTGAACAATTTGTTCGAGCTGATAAATAAAGAATTAAAATGAAGTCAGTGTTGACACTTGTGGCAAAGTGAACATGATCTGATCCTTGACACTTCAAACTGTTTTGCAGATCACATCTGTGAATAAATAGGCTAATTTAAGGTATTATATGGACACAATTTTATTCGTCAGAGCTTTTGATTGATCAATTGAAATGAGCTGACCTATGACCTAGGATGCTAGCTCTTCCATAGGTAGGATGTCTCTGAACCTTTATTCTAACCCCACCCTCCCATTTATTTTATACAAAAGACATAATTAACATGATAATATAAAGGAAGTTGGCTTAAAATTCTGTGCAACAATACAACAAATATGTCTGCAAGTCAAATATCAAAATACGGTTGGCAGTTAACTATATTCTCATAGAAATGCTCGCAGACATGTTTGCCATGGTAGATTGACATATTTCATGCTTGAATACAAACAAGAGGGCACATTGCATTCATTATGATTGCACTTAAAAACTTATGATGAAAAACTTATTTAATTATAATTTATTTAAGTGCTGCCACCAGTAGGGACATTTTCATTGATCAAAATTTTGCTGAATATTGTCACATATGATGTACTAAGAATGTTGTTTGGAAAGAAAATTTAACAAAATATATTATTTCTTTTTTTAAAGTTGATAATTTCATGATGTTTATTCATATTTCCAGGTCTTGTTTACAGTTTTCAACCATGAAACAAGAAATAAATATATCAAGGTTTCAGTTATGAATCTGGATCTTAATTTTCTTCATGTTCAACACATACTTTTGGGCTATTTTCTATTTAAAAAAATTGAAATCCATGCCCGAGCCAGCATTACAAGTGGATTTTTGAGTTAT
This sequence comes from Sinohyriopsis cumingii, assembly GCA_028554795.2. NCBI lineage: Eukaryota > Metazoa > Mollusca > Bivalvia > Unionida > Unionidae > Sinohyriopsis > Sinohyriopsis cumingii. Next base: position 64,190,653 of record CM068841.1, read on the forward strand.
CAAGGAAGTGGTGTATAAAGTTATATTGAGATGTACAGATAAATTTAAATGGAGGGAGCGCAATAGTGAGAGAGAGAGAGAGAGAGGTGTTTAGGTAAAGGACCTTGAATTGAAAAACTAAACATAACCAAGGATAAAACTGTTAGCTTAATTTTAATAATGTTTATTATATCATATTAGTTTTCTTTATCTGCTGTATTTACTGTATATGTTGGGACACTGTATTTGTTGGGCCACCATAAATTAACTTTTAAAGTAGTTTTGTGCACTGCATATTTTGGGACACATTGTTTTTGTTTAGTCGTAAGTTGTGGACACCATAAAAATCATTCGAAAATAACATGTCGAACAATGTACTCCAACTGAAATTTTATTTACAAAAAACAAAACTGTGTACTTGATAAAACTCATTAATCCACTGAAGCAGTATCTCATCAACACAAACCTTCTACTGCACACGAACAATCCATTCTTTTGGTGCACAAATATTTGTTTAGCTTTCTCATGCAGTGAAAAATTATCGTTAGAGCAGGGGTCAAGCCAGACTTGAATTTTAGGGAGAAGTCACTTCTCCTTTTGGACAGAACAGGGAGAAGTGAGAGCTGAATAGGAAGAAGTGGGGCCTGAACAAAAATTAGTGGGAGCAAATCAAGACACGTAGCGTAAGTGTGTGTCTGTGTGTGTTGTTTTCATTATCTTATTTGAATTATGCCATCTATTTCCAAGTATGCATTTTTGCATTTAACACTGGTTTTAAGCAATACCTTGTTTTCAAATAGAAAATTTTATGAGTTCTATCTATATCATAAATACATTTGTTGCATGTTTAAAAACTATCATACTTATATGCAATGTATTTTGGCAATGACTTAAAAAGAGAACAGAAGCTATACATTGTAATGAATTTTAACATAGTTTGTAGATTACAATACTGTAATTGCAAGTTAGTACAAATGCTTAATCAACTACCCTTGATCAAGACTTTTCTTATTTTTACTTTCTGAAAGTTCATTATAAAATGGCATTTGAAAAGATTTCTAAACTTTTTTAAACAACCCCTGCACTATGTACATGAGAGAAAATGCACATGCCTTTCAGATCATACTGTTTGTCCTAATTTCTTTGTTGCCAATAAAAACTGACCATAGCTGTTCACACTGAAAAATTAATTCAGTACATGAAGGAACTAAACCCTTTTTTTATTCAACAGAATCAACACAGCCATCATGCATGTTCAAACAAAGAGTTTACTGCTCGCTGCCAGTTGCGTTTATTCACTAACCAAGGTTTTATTTGTTTGGCATCTGTAGTTATAATACAAACGGGCATTGATGTTTGCAGGTAAATAGGATATACAGTAACAACTTGCTTTAATAATACTTTTTTGTAACCCATGCAAAAAGATTGTCACATCCAATCACAAGAATGTATTTTCAAACATTTAATTTTATATGCAATGTTCTGTCAAATAGATGACCTGGATATAATTCAATCTTGGTTATTTTGCACCTAACACCATGTGATGCGTGAATGGCAATTGTCTTCAAGCAATCGCTTGATTATTTCCCCTCTCTTTTATGATTTTGTTGGATCTAATTTTCAGTCTGATAATATATTCAAACTTCTGAATACAACCAAACACAATTTGTTTCTCAACGTTCATGTCAATGAACAATGTGTCGTGTATTATTGGACATGAATGATACATGCTACAGTATGGATGCCTACACATATATATGGAGTTTGTGGATATATTTTATTCTTTAATTCTCATAATATAAAAAAGGAATAAATGATAACAATACAAGGTTAGTTTCTTTCATTTTATTATCAAATAAACGTTTTGTTGACCTATTTTATTGCAACGTGGGGGGGGGGTGCAAATTAAAAACAAATTTATTTTGTTTCTTAAGTCTTGGGACATATGACCTAGGTGGAAAAAAAAAGTTTCACTATAAGTTCTGGGACAGGAAAATAAATCATGTACCAATATATACAGTAACAGTATTTTAGGTTTGGTTGTGGAAATTTTACCAAGTTCCTTTTCATGCCTAAAGCATACTCACATGCTGCTCATGATTAGGTTAGGATATGAAAGTTGGCAAATCTACTTACAAATATTATGTAAGTATAAAGCTGAAACATAAATATTCATGTCCTCTTTCTCTAAATTTGCTTCAAACAGTAAATATTACATTATCATGTCTGTGTGAGAAAATATGAGACTAACTAGAACAGGGCTACAGTGACAGACTTTGATAACATATCATGTGAAATAATGATTGAACAGATGAAAGAAACTATGCATTTAAGTGCAGCACATACAAATACAAATAAATACATTCAGAGTGGCAAGATTTCAGAGCATGAATCTTGCAAACACAAAGCATTACTAATCAAATACCATACCTCTCTCTCAATCTTTTAGACTTGCCCATAGGCAAACATCTAGCAAACTTTAGCTTGCCAAAGCTGAATTTGAGCTTGTCCTGAGAGGTGGACAAGTGGAGTTGTAATTTCCTGATTAGAATCCACTGTTTTGATTGATCTAATCCAGGTACTAGACCAATCAGAGGAGAGGAATCCTATCCCTCCTTCATTCTTCCGTTGAGTCTATACATCATTTTCACACCAGCAGTTAGCAATAAAAGTCTATGAATTTTGTTCAATGCATAGCAGAAGTTATCAAAGTGTAGCATATACTATTACTACAACATCTAAGCATTTATGAGCACCATCTGAATGACTCATATGTAAACATGTACTCAAGAAGTTCAAATTAAATGGAAGAAATACTCTATTCATTTCTGTTGTTAATCTTAGATTTTGCATTGAAGTAGTAACTTGATGAGAGAACATACTAGCCAATTGATTCTGTTTAACCCTGGAAAATGTGAAAACAACACTCTATATATTACTTGATAATAACAAAGGGATGCAAAGATGGCAACTGTATATAAATATATTTATAATACAGTCAGTTAAAAATTTGAAACATCAGCTCCTTTACTGATACATACATGTCAATCCCTGGCGAGGAAAAAGTGTAATCCATGTGGACAAAAAGAGTAATCTGAGCAGAAAAAGACACATAATAAAATTCAATGAGCATATTTACAAAATGATTTATTTACCCCTTCTGGTCTTTTAACATCAATTACTGCAGTGTATCCCCCAGGGGTGTACAATTGAGGGTACAAAAAAACCCTTTGTGTCAAAACTGGGGGTCAAATAAAAAATGTGGGGGTCAAAAATATACTGACAAATTTTCATACGACTCGTGTTTTTTCAGCTTGAAATAGGATATTGCAACTTGCACAACATACTCTCTCTCTCTCTTTCTCTAAACATACAAATACACCAACATGCACAATTAACAAACAAATGTATTTCCATTCAAAGAATAATTTTATTAGTTCATTTTTCTTTTAAAGTCGTACTTTTAACAGTCTCCTCAAGCAATATTATAGCCCAACACATTACATATAAGCTAATACAGAAAGCCAAATAAATCTTTTTAATCAAATGGGAGTTAATTTACTGCCTTTCATACAATGTGTACTATCATAGGTTTCATTGTACTTCATCCTATAACATATTTATCCAAATACCAAGGAGGATAATGATTCATCTTCTTTCCAATAAGTTACACTTGAACTTTAAGATCTTTCTTTTATTGCAGCAAAAGTTAAAAACCAACAAAATCTGCAATGATCCGCTGACTTTGTAATCCAAATAATGCATTTGTCTCTGCAAGTTTACTGATTTCTTTGTTGTGAAATAGTCTAGGTTATAGTGTGTTCTCCATATATCCTATGGCGAACGAGGGCAGATTTTTAAAAATTCTAAAATCCTGTCACGAAAGGATTATTCACTTTTGCAGTCTTTGCGATCACGTGATCAGAAGTCACACCGGTAATCATAATGAATGTGCCGTATTCCAGTCGAGGGAATTATTTTCTCCATTTTTCATTAAAGTTAGATCCACAGTTACTCTTTTGTGTTCTGTTTCTTTCACTTTCTTCGCTAATGATTTTTAGTGCATGACGTTTTAATCTGGAGATCACTTTCTAGTGCAACAAGCCTTGAGGTTAAACATCTAGATGACAGCTTGCTGAGCTCGATGGAAATCGTGTTCTCGCGAGATTAGGGGAAGCTTCTCCGTCATAACATTGCCTATACTAGTCTGGTTCTTTGTTTTATATGTTCCCTGCGTTGCACTTTGCTATACGAATAGAGGAGCACAAGGCAGGGAGCAAACAAAGCGGGGAACCAGTCAGTGCCTATATTCGAAGTATATACGATGCCATCCATCATCCAATGCATTGGGTATTAAATAAACCCTGATCATATTATGAAAATCCTTTGTGTCAAAAAAATGCATGGCAACAAAATGTGTGCGTCAATTTTCTCCAGCGTGCACCCCTGACGCACAAATGTGCGTAAAGGGAAACACTGATTGCTGCTTCAAATTTTCATATATAGCACTTTGAGCTTTAAAAAGCAACAGTCTCTCATACTGCATTTCGAAACACTTTGTACCAGCTGAATGTTTTGCACACCAGTAGAGAACCAAGTGCTGGGTTACAGAGCCTGGATCTGAATTCAGTTTTATATTTGTTAACAATACTAAACAATCTCCCACAGTCAGCATTAGAACCAATATTCCTTTCATAACCTGACAAAGAAGAGGAAATATATAACTTCCAGTAATTGGGTTTTTTAGCTGGAAAAAATAAGGTGCCACTGCACATCAACTCTGTCTGCATGTAGTACATTGTCAGGTAGAATGCCAACTTGATACTTCAGGTGTTCTTCTAATTTATCAGCAGCCTTTCCTGCAGCAAGGTTCATCATATGACAGGGACAACCTGATATGTACAATGATGGAGACATTTGTCAAAATATAGAATACAACTCCTTTATGAATTCCAGTCATCACTGATGCACTTTCAGCTGAAAACCCCAAAAAGTTCTGCCAACTTGTTTATTCAAAGCGTTATCAAGCAAATAAAAAATGTTTTCTCCAGTGGAATCTACTGTTAATTCTGGTAATGAAAGAAGAGCACTATGACTTTGCCCTTTTCATTGTTAAAGTCTCATACACAGACTGGGTACAAGTTTTTGTCATCATAATCACTGCTCCTGTCTGTTGCAATACTAAACAGCACAATTTTCATGGCTTCTGCAATTTTAAGCAAATTATTTTCTGCTAAACACCTAAAAATATTGAATGAATTTGTTCTTGCAGATGCATATTTTCTGCGATTTTGGAATCAGAAAATATCCTATTGAACAAAGGATCAACATAGTCTTCTACTGCTAGTGGTAGTCTGTGTTCTATTAACAACTCGGTAAATAACACCTCTGCATTTATTAGTTCTGCTTTAAAAAAGAAGTTACCTTAGTACTGGAGTTTGTAAAATGAGCTAATTCAAGGTTTCTTTGTTTTACCACCATGGCCAATATTAAAATCCTTTCCACACAGCCTGCAATGGGAGTGAAGCTGCCTAGATTAGAACACTGTATTGTGTAGTTCATATATTCATCTCTGAAACAGTTTTTCATCTTTTTCTAATCCATCCATGAAATTATTTTAAACACATTTTTGCTCTAACACAAACATCTACTAGAATAAATCTGACTTAACTTTTAGTGCCAAATACCTACAGACTGGTTCTGTATCAGATATGAATTAGAACAAAAAATCTGCAAGCAAAGATTAAAAATTAGAAAACAAGTCTGTTCTCTCCTAACTAAGCCATACAGCTGCTATAAATAGAAACCAAGGTCAAAGGTTTGAAAGTAAAACCAGCATGTTTCTTGGAAATAGGGCAACTGCTAGAAATAGAACATACTACTGTTAGGAAAGTGCATGTAAGGACAGACAAGCATACTCTTATGTCGTATTTACTGTCTTTCCTAGAATACGGTCTGAAAGATTAATAAAAATAAGAAAACGGATTATTAATTTTTTTGCATGGGGGACATACTCAAAATGCGTCATTCGAATACGTTTATGCTTAAGGCATAATTTAGTGAAAAAAGTGTAATGGTTGGCATGTATGCTGATAATCCAGATATAATTTCAGTCTGTATGCAGTTCTGCATGTGTAAACTTTTCCAGCACGTACTGTGCTTTAACTATTTTATTTACATTTACCAAGAAAACTCATTATATGAAACTACAAAGGCTTGATATCATTGGTAATAATTTCCCTTTAAATGCTGTATATGTACTATATATAATAACCCAACGGAGGACACTTCTCCCATTTCTCCTGCAACTGATTAAAGACTTGACACTGATATTTCAATGTATACTTTGCAGAACATAATAAATTTAGCACCCATGATTAGCAATGAGATCTTACCTTTACAGCTTACATAAAATTTGACATACTATTCCATCTTTAAGGAACAACTGCCTATTTTCCAAGTTTACTGCTGGACATGGTTATTACTATGCCGACTTAATAGGCACTGAAATGCACTGACTGGAACACTTCCCTCTCATTGGTTGTTCAAAATGACATACTACACTAAACCAACAAGTAGGTCTCCGCTCTGGAGATCAAGATCTAGAGAACGATAAATAATTTTATTTAAAAAAAATCAAAACTGTAAAGAGCAATAAAGATATGCTAAATAGTAAAAATAATAATGCATACATACTATTTCTTATTATTATTGTTATTAATAGCATAGTTTTAATTTAAATTTTTTTTAATTATTGTTCTCTAGATCTCGAATTTCTGACATGTCTGTCTCTCAAAATTCTGCCGTGATGGCCAGACCTAACCGCAATTCCGTCTCAAGCATTAGTCAGTTCTGTGTGATATACTCCTCGTTAGAAGGTTTCCAGCAGTTGTTCTTGCCTTAGGGCGATGCTGCTTTCCACGCATGCATCAGCAATTTAAAAATAAGGTCATTAATAGCTGTATACATATGAGTTCTGTTCTGACAGATTTTTACTAAAAAGTGAGTGTCCTGAAGGATTTTGATGCCATAGGTCAAAAAAAGAGGGAGTTTAGTTTCCATCTGCATACAAGGTCAGTCAAAATTGATTTATTAATTACTAGTGAGCGTCCGATACATCAGAATTGATGGGGAGGTTAACACAGTGTAAAACTTCAGTATGGACTACTGCCCGACAACCTTGGTCTCTGCTGTCAGAATAAAAATTATAAAAAAACTGGACACCTACCTGTTGGTCTACATGTGATGTGATGTGATGTGATTTTGATTTTTAACATAGCTTTAACAATGTTTCAGTCATATCGCTACGATGTCTGCAATGTGCCAGTTTATAGTGATGTCTAGCACTGGGGCATCATGCCGCAGACCTGCAGCATGATGTCCCACCCAGTCACATTATCCTGACACCAGGCCGACCAGTCCTAACACTAACCTTTTAATGCTGAACGCCAAGCGAGGCAGCTGTTAGTACCATTTTTGTAAGTATGTGGTATGACTCGGCTGGGGATCGAACCCATGACCGCCCGCATCCGAGGCGGACGCTCTTTCCACTAGGCCACCGGAGCGGTGTGTTGGTCTACATACCACACCAGCTAAAAACTTTATTTTGGGTTGTCCAATGTGGGTATGCTAATCCATTCAGCAAGTAAGTCAAATTTTCAAATAGACCTAAAATGTTGAATCTCTGAGCTAAACACGGATGCAAAATTTCTTATGTTACATGAAGTGTAGCTTGAAATATCAGCTTATACCACATGTCCACCAATTCTGCGCATTGAGTAATTCTGTGCAATGAATCATTTCTGTAAATATTGGATCACATGTTATTTTGGTTCAAAAATCCATTTTGTATCAAGAAAGGACGACTGTACTTTAATTAAGAAAAGTGATATACATAAAGTATACAAAAATATCCCACAATTAGACTAGAAATGCACATGAAAATGTGATTTTTCTAAATGGCAACATGTAGACCAACATCATAAACTTCTTGAACCTGTAACCCAGAAAATCTGATTTGCTATGCATCTTTTAGAATCACACAAATAAATACATTATATAAAAGATGCAAATGTGTACCTTAAAACAATACTGCAATTTAATCCAAGTTTCCAATTTTGCAAGAAGTTGTCCCACACATACAAAATCGTCTGCTACCCAATATGTCAACTTGCAACTAGAACAAAAATTCTCAAGAAATTCCCCCACATATACCTAAATTCTGTAGTAATTTTTCCCCCATCAACAAGACGTTATAAACAGACTGCAATGTATTCATTGTTGTTTTTCTTCCACATAATAGCTTATTTTTTATAAAATGTTGAACCTTACTAATTTTTTTACAAGATCGGTTTAGTTTGCTAAATATCTCTTGCCATTTATTGGCATTTTTACATTGAACTTTGTAAAACTATAAACCTGTCTTAATTATTCAACTGAACTGCTGACAGAAACAGTCCAAAGTAATATATTTCATTTCTATAGCCTGATGGATAAACATTACATCTTTCCAAAGCTGTGTGCAGTATAGGACGACATAGTCATACAGGTAAGACCTTGATGCTGACATTTATGTTTTGGGCTTCAGGGTCTTATTGCCTAACTAACAGTGCTGTATAGTGTGTTTTGATGTCAACTAACATCGTAATGAGAGTAAAATTTTCAGGAATATTTCACACAACTGGCAACTAAAATAATGGCGCTTTTCTCCAAAGTAAAGTCATAATGTTTTAGTCAGACTTTACTTCTCTGATGTCTTTTCTCTAATAAATTCAAATTCTCACAAAAGAAATAGACCCGTTTTAAAGTTTCATTGGCCTACATTTCAGTTGACTGGAAAGCGATGAAAGCCAGGAATGCCGAAATTGGGTTGAGGTGAAATATTATTCTTTAATGAAATGAATAAAAATATATTATGCCTGTTGGAACTGTAAAGTAACGCTTCATTTCTTTCAAGAAACATATCCGCCACATGAAATACTTAATTATACTTTGGAATACCTATACTACCGTCGCATTGCAACAAATTCAAATGTATGTCAATGGAACAAGAAAATGGGTCCATTTACTAGTGTCATATTTTCATTCTGCCAGGATAAAGACAACACAGTAAGTATATTATTTACACATAAATTAGTGGAAGAGTGTCAATATATGTTGCCAAATGTGTGAGATATTCCTGAAACTTTGACTACTTGTTCCATTGTCAACGACATCAGAATACGCTACACAAGGCTGTTATTTGGATGGTAAGACATTGCACTTTCTGGATAGTAAGACATAGCTCTTAAACAAAACCCACATGTGCTAGGTCTTACACTGTAGGACTAAGGCCGACACATCGCGAGTCAGGAAAACAAGGGGGTGGTTTCCCCTGTGTCCAAAATTAATATTATTTTGAACAGAATATTCTGGTGACAACTGCCTCTTTTCGAATGGTAGGCATTGCTTTATTTTATTTTTGTCGAATTCAGTAAGAGTTTTGCTTCAATATTGGAGACGGAAACCTTAGGTGCTCAGAAATGCCGACAGCATTGCATTCTTAATTAGTTTGCAGGAGAAATTAGTGAAATGTCATTCACTGTATTTGTCCATGTATGATTAATAGGTAAACTGTATGTAACCCTACGAGCCCATGCGGGGGCCTTGAGTGGCCGAGTGGTCTAAAGCGCCCTCTGTCACAGATCACTGGCATCTCACCTCTGTCTGCGTGGGTTCGAGTCTCGGGCTCGGCTAATGTGGACATGTGAGAAAGCTTGCCGGTAGCTTCTCGTGGGTCGGTGGTTCTTTCCCAGGTTCTTCCTCCACCGTTAATACTGGCCGCCATGTATAGCCTGTATTGTGCTGAAAAATGGCGTTAAACCCAATAACAACAACAACAACGAACCCATGCGCAAGACACATTACGAAAACTAGTGACATGTATCGAAAATAAGTAACACTATTATAAAAAGTCTCATCAACCTAATCTCGTCTAGTTTTTGAGAAACTGATGCAACTGCCAATGTAGCACTAGCGGTTTCTTCATGTTGATCAGTGTTATGGGGGATATAGGGTTCTTTTCTTTCGTGCAAAGTTGATCTTGGTCTTCTCTTTCTCCGCACTAGACGAAACTCCGAAGTATCTTCCATTTTTAATAGAATGGTTTGCCTATTTGTTTAACTTAATAATACTGGAAGAAAAGATTAATTTTTTTATCTAAAAACCCAGTCAGAGTAGTGGAGCAACAGATACTGCACATAAGGAAAGACAAAAATGTGTGTATATGATTTGGATTTTTAACGCAGCTTTAACGATTTTTTGCAGTCATATCGCTACGATGTCTGCAGTGTGGCAGTTTTATAATGATGTCTATATGTATGATATCCCTCCCAGTCATATTATCCTGACACTAGCTTACCGTGGTTACCAGTCCCAGTCCCAAGCGAGGCAGCTGTTAGTGCCATTTTTGAAAATAAGTCTTTGGTATGACTCGGCTGGGCATCGAACCCACGAACTCCCGCATCCGAGGCCGACGTTTTCTATCAGGACACGGGAGCGGTGACAGAAATTTAGCTAGAAGGAAGCATATTTCCGGTTGTACGTGGGTAACCGAACAAAAAATTAATAAAGAAAAGGAAAATATAAACATTTTTAAATTTTTGGATCTTGTTGGTATTTTCCAAAACTAAAAGTATGACGACGAAGAACTAGGATGACGATGATGATAACAATAACAACCTTAATAATAATAATAATAATAGTAATAATAATAATAATATAACAAAAACAACATATAGTATTAGCAGAGACAAAAGCTGAGAAAAAACAATAAATACAGTTGACTAAACTGGTTTACATTTTTAATGAAAACTAGATGGGTAATCCACTACCAGCTTATCTGGAAATAAAATCATTTAGGCTAGAAAAAAATAATATGGCTGCTATGTCTTTTAGTATGGAATAAAAATCGTGATAAACATTGTGCTAAATGTAAAATTGCACACTTAAGTTGTCTAATTAATATGATTTGTTCATAGCATACACTGCTCAATCCTTTTTTAAAACTATTATCAGGCAATAAATGATGGTCACCAACCATTTATTTGATTTGGTCCAGATACAACGTTTAAGCATTTTTTGTCTACATTGAGTTATTTACCAGCTTACATGTGCACATACTCTTGACTGTTCAGGTGTTGGTTTCATGTTTAGTATTGTAGCATTCCACTTGTACCTCACTCAACTGAGGTCATGCAGTGACTACTGCCTCATCTTGAACACTGACCTTTATTCCATTGGACCGTCTTCCACTAAGCTCAGACAGTGGCCACTGCCTCATCTGGTACCCTGACCTAAATTCCACCTTAGATGTGGGAGGTTGCAGGTTTGAACCCTGGCCAAGTCATAACAAAGACTTATAAAAATGGTACTAACAGTTGCCTCACTTGGCGTTAAGCATTAAGAGGTTAGTGTTAGGACTGGTTAGCCTGGTGTTTGGACAATGTGACTGAGTGGGACGTGAAGCTACATGTCTGTGGCATGTTGCCCCTGTGCAGTGCTGCCACAATGCAGACATTGTAGCAATATGACAATATAATTGTTAAAGCTACTTTAAAAATCCTTGTCACACACTCACACACATACTACCTGATCTACAGTCTTGAAATTTACTTTATTCATACGGTTACCTTTCTCCATTAAGGTCATGAAATGGCCTATGCATAGATTGGAACCCTGATCTTTGTTTAAAATTTTATTTCTACTTCACTCACTATGAGTGGAATATAGGTCAGGGTATGAATTTTGTGATTAGCTGCTGATGGTGGAGGAAGTTTGACAACTAAGAGGAAATCGCTGAACAGAGACTATATCCATTACATACAGAGATCAAAACCAGGACTACCAAGGTGCATAGCAAACACGTAAACACTTCTCTACCCAAAATAATAAGGATAAACTATCATATAACTTACAAAATTGTTTTGTAACACTAAAAGTTTGACACCTAAGTTTGATTTGATTCCTGATATAACCCAAATTATTGCATCACCAACTTAGCCATCATTGTATTTTATCTCATTAAGGTTAGGCAATACAAAATTATCCTGCATGTAATAAATGTCACTGTGACCTACATAATGAACTTTGTGTACTTTGCCATCATCCTTTTTACCACCCCCATCATTAATATTGTTTGATTTTTTAATTTGGTCTACTAATCTGCGAAACTTATAAGAAGCCTCCCATGGAAACTTTAGATATAGACACTAAGATCTTTACAAATTTGTAGAAAAAAACTAACAAAACTATTCACCATGTATATGGCCTATTACCTTATGAACCCTTTTTTGCAAAGATTTTCTTCTATTAACTCTTGTGAATGTGTGTGCACAGTGTGTTAGCAACCTATCCATGGAATTATAAATTGAAGTGGATATCCACTCTGATTTTGACCTTTCACATCCAGATACTAGAGATGTTCAGGGTGTCTTTAGTCAACACCATTTTGGTCTTTGACATAAAAACACTATTCTTATGGTTGTTCTCCTCACCCAAAAAGAACACTGTTCTGATGCAGAAGCGGATAAGAATAAAGATGGCAGAACATGCAGTGTGAGATGTGCCGTATTTACTTTTCTGAGATTAACTTTAGTTGTTTGGGCATTTTGGAACAAGCACAATTTGCAAATAGGAAATAATGCTCTTCAAACAAAATTTCAAAGCATAAGATGATATGAAATAAAGTAGCATTGTGACAACTAAATCTCATCTTATTCATCATTTCTTGCAGACAGTGCAAAAAGAACCCCCAAAAAACAACAACAAAAAACAAAATTACATTCATTGATTGTATTTTATTTTCTCTTAAATTTAGGAAATAAAATATGAAAGGATACAACAGAGCAATGTTTAGAATCTTTAGTGAACGGCACAATTAAAACAGTAAGAATGTGTTTAGACTTTAAAACTACAAACATTTTTCTTAAAAGTATCTTAAAATCTGACACTGAAACATGCTTCATTCTAAACAACAAATCATTAAAATCATTTATACCTTTATATCAGATAATTAATGACAGAGATACAAATATTTGAAGTAAACGTTTGAGCATGTGTAATTTTGCATATATATCTAATTTTAGTGCAAATTACATACTAAAATGTGAAAGTCAGAGGATTGTATAGGTTGATGATAAACACTGTAAAATATGGATACAAAGTATGTATGCTTATTTTTTAAAGTACTTGAGGCTGTATTCATATATTTCTTATATAAAATAATAGGTCACGTGCACATGTATTATGATTCAATACTTTTGAATTTACAGTATTTCAACAGATCAACCAGAATAAACATGTTACTATTGATGAAAGCAATTAATGACAGCAAGAAGAAAATGTTAAAATTAAACTAAAGAATAACAAATTGATTGTGTATCATTTAAATAGAAACAGAAAATGTCTGATGATCATATCTGTCTTAAATTTAACTTTTATCATACAACATGCTTTTATTGCAGAAAAATATCTTAAAGTCAACATACATTTATTTTTATATAAACATATTGTCCAGATTTTACAGTATCTCTTGTGCAAATAACAAACTTGATAATTAATGAAGGTAAAACAAAATGTATAATTTGGGTGACATAAAAAAAACACTACAGAAGTTAGGTAATCCTAATAAAATTATATAAATGTACATTGCAAGTTCATCTTTATCTTTCCTTTACTGAATGTGAATTTTCATCTATATATGTAGTGACATCTTACATTGTAAAATGCTCTTCAATTCATACTCTCATGTCACTAAGTGAATATGAACATACAGTGAACATAATATAATGTTAAACAATTGTTACAGTACACAGAATTGTGTGAGATGACAGGAAATAAAAGGTAACAGTCAGTACATGTGCCATCAATGGTCCCAACAATGAATCCAAAACAGGTAATCTGTGTTACAATATTCACACTCTGCTTATCTGTGTCACAATACTCATACTTTACTTATTTGAGTCACAACATTCACACTTTGCTCATCTGGATCATATAATACAAACTTTGCTTATCTTAGTCACAATATTTACACTTTGCTTATCTGAGTCACAACAGTCACACTTTGCTTATCAATGTCACAATATTCATACTTTGCTTATCTGAGTCACAATAGTCACACTCTCCTTATCTATGTAACAATATTCACACTTTGCTTAACCGAGTCAAAACATTCATATTTTTCTTATCTGGATCACAACATTCAGACACTGCTGATCTACATCATATGATTCATACACTGCTTATCTGGATCACAACATTCACACACTGCTGATCAACATCATATGATTCATACACTGCTTATCTGGATCACAACATTCACACACTGCTGATCAACATCATATGATTCATACTCTGCTTATCTGGATCACAACATTCACACACTGCTGATCAACATCATATGATTCATACACTGCTTATCTGGATCACAACATTCACACTTTGCGAATTTGGATTCAAACTTTGCTATAGTATCACATGATTTAAACTCAAAACAACTGTTACTTCTTCAGGCAAGAAAATAATGCTGTTTTGTACCTATATTGGAAAGATAGAACAATGGTACATTACCATTATAAACATTTTAAAAAGAACAAATCAGTTTTGTGACAGCATTAATTATAAACATAAATTTCTTACAGTACTATACTCCAGAGAGACCATTGTTTCTGATGATAACAGAGACATCAGCTGCACAAAGGTAAATATATGACAAAAATTTACACTGAGTTCAACATAATAAAAATTCTCAAACTCTTAAGTCATTTATGAAATGTTTGTTCATGAGTAACAAGATACTGGTATTATAATAATACAGAATACTTATCAAGACTGCTCCCGTGACCTAAATGGTTAGAGTGTCTGCCTCGGGTGCAGGAGGTCGTTATAACAAAGAATTTTAAAAAAGGTACTAGCAACTGCCTCACTTGCTGCTCAGCATCAAGGGTTATTGTTGGGATTGGTTGAACTGGTGTCAGGATAATGTGACTGGGTGGGACATGATGCCACATGTCTACAGCATGATGCCCCAGTACTAGACGTCACTTTAAACTGTCACACTGCAGACACTGAAGTAATATGACTGCAAAATTGTTAAAGCTATGTTAAAATTCCAAATCACACACACACACACAAACTTATCAAAGTTAGACTTTCAAATTAAACATGTTTGAAATGTATCTATAACTCTTGTCTATAATGTCAGTATTGTGTGCACAGCTAACCATTATCTACCATTAGCCATATTACAAGCAATATGACTATATTTATTTTATGCTAGGTCATCAATTACTGGATTTTCCAAGAAAAATAAACGTGAAAATTTGTTGGAGTGCATTATGAACAATATTGTTTGAACTGCACTCCACATTTATCAATAACTTTATAACAAAGAAGATTGGTCGACCATTCTTTCACTTGCCTGATCTAGAAGTAAGGACACGTTATACAGGAGTGACAAATTCAACTACACCACATGCTTTTTTCTTTTTCTTTTGGTAAATTTATTTTCGCATGCTTTCTGCCATGCATTAGTAAAGACAATTGTGTTACTACTGCAAATATACACAAAACACAGCAGAATATAAACTGTAAACAGCTAGATTCCATGAGAAATCTGCTACTTCAATCTTGTATTCATAATGCTAGCCAATATGTTTGAACATAGAATGAAAGAAAATTTGTTTGAGTGAATAATGGATATATTTTATCTTGTGGGTGAGAAACTCAATATTGATGAAATATATCTGTCATTCACTTGAAGCAAATATCATCAGTATATTTACTCATTTACACATGACTATCCAATTTAATATTGATTAGAGCTACAAAAAATAAAAGTTTAAATTTATAACTGACATAAATCCAGAATCAGATAACTGCAACTTGTATGCTAAATTGCTCAAGGCAACTTTACCATACAGATTTCACAGCAAGCAAATTTTTAAATGTTTTAGTTTGAAACTGTAACAGTAGATTCCCACAATACATGATAAACTAAACAAATCTGAAACATATTGCATTAAGCATCTCTTGTTGAATAAATGGGTAAATCAATACGTTTATTATAAGAACAAAAACAAAATGTGGACTCGGTACATTATCAAATACTGCTGAAAAGAGACTCAACAAATGAATAATGACTGTTCAGTGGAACATTATGTCTTTCTTTTCAATCATGTTATAATGTAAGGTACATGATTTTCAAAAACATTTTCACCAAAACATCTTCACATATCTCATAATACTGACATAACAGAGTCACTCTCATAACAAGAGTCCCTAGAAGTGACTGATGCTCTACTGGCCATAAAGAAAAGTCAGGAATCCATTATAAGTCCATTTTCTTTTATACTTTATAACCTTAAATAAATTCATTTAACGCAAACATTAAACACACCTTTCTTTGAAAAGGTTGAGATATCTGGTACCTAGTTTTCATTTCTACAATAGATTCTGCATGTCAAAACTGTACAGATACAGAATGTAGAAGCTGGATACCAAGTAACGGTGAAGTACGAATATTTCTCAAATCTTACTACTAAATTAAATTGTACATGGTAATATATAAAACATTTTAAAAACCTTTCAATAAGAAAAAAAATTGGAAATGCAGTGGTAAATTTGGAAGGACTAGAACCTCTCACGTAGAAATACCTGGAATAAGAAAAGTGTGGTACAAGTTCACAACACTGCAATACTGTCAAATCACTTCACTCTGTCAGTGGCAAAGCTACCTTAGGTATACACATAGCTGTACATTAATAAGGTAGAGAGGTTCAAAATCTAACCACTATCCAAATCAATGGTGTTTTTCAAGATGGCAGCTATAGCTGTCATACTCGATGCCAGTTCCACACCATATTCATTAAGGACCAACCAGACATCATCAGAGGACCACCCATGTTGATATGGTGATTCATTCAAGTGGAGCAGAGATAACAAGATTTTCAAGAGGGCCACCATGGTAGCCATACTGAATGTCAGATCATTATCATTTCCACTTAGGATTGAATAGACACCATACGAGGTTTCTTTTGTGAAAACTCTATGTTCATACAACTTTTCTTTCAGGAGTTATGCAACAGAATAAAATTCTGACTCTTTAACAGTTCTCCCAATGAACCCCATATAAGCATATACACACAAATCTTTCATACACTAGTAACTTTCTAATGGTTTAAACATGGTAATACCTTCTTGTGAATGTGTACATGGGTAATTTTGTTTTGGTGCATTTGCCATTTAGTCATGTTGTAGTTATCATTCTTTTTTCTGTTGTGGTGAAAACTAGTGTTGTTTTCATATCTATACTGCAGGTACTTTGTATTTTCACTGGCTACAAATAATGTTTAATTCATTACTATTATTACAAATTTGATCAGAATAGTCCAAGAATATGTTTTTTTTGGTAATATTTCTTGACAATGATCTCTACTGATTGTCTTATGAATATCAATCATATATTGAACACTTTTCAAAAAGAACATGTACATATTTATATAACACTATCTCAACATTTAATTTCATTGCTTAACATGTAAATTGTGTTTTGTTCATGAAATTATCATTTTTTAATTATTCAAGACATATTTTTCAGTCCAAAAAAATTTGCACTGGACATCTTCATTCAGCCATGTTGTAGTAAAGATGTCATTTTTTGCTGTAACAAAAACTGGTCTTTTTTCATATCCATTTTGCAGATCAAGTCATGCAATAAAAGTGCAGCCAGTTGAAGTCTGGTGACTTTATTTCATATCCATTTTACAGATCAAGTCATGCAATACAAGTTCAGCCAGTTGAAGTCTGGTGACAAAATTTCAGATATGACAGTAGCAATAACTCTTTCAAGATGGCAGCCATACTGGATGCCAGCTCAGCACCCTATTAATTTAGGATCAACTAGAATGTTGCACCATTAATCCCAAGGGCCACAAAGACCTAAAATTCCAACTCAGCCAACTATCACAAACCTTGAATGTTTTAACTATCAGATACCCTGTTTTAAAGCAGAGAAATGAATGGATGCCCACTAAGTTGTAAGCATATTTTCTGAAATTTTGTCCTGACAAGTAAACAGAGTGTGCATGGCAAGATTGGGAGACAAAGCACAAAAAATTGCAGTAAATCCACAAAACTATGCTTATAGCGCAACACTGTATCGAGATATCATAAGTAGTCTTTTTGTAAAAATCCAATGTCAACAGGACCATCCATCACAGCGTACGAATACAATTTTCAAAATGACCACCACATTTGCCATACTGGTAGTCAGATTAGCATCATTTTCATTGGGGACCAACTATACATAATAAAAAGTCTTCTGGTGAAAACCCTTGTCTGTATGACATTCCATTATGAAATTAGTAATAAGATTTTCAAGATGGTTGCAATGGTGGCCATATTGGTTATTAGAATGGCACCATTTTCACAAACTGAAAATGCCATGCTATTACTTTGCCTCTATGTGGAGTAGTGATAACAAGATCTTCAAGATGGCTGCCATGCTGGTCTTATTGGACATCATATTGGTACCATTTTCATTTAGCAGCAACCAGACATCATAAAGTCTTTTAGTGAAAAGCCCATGTTGATATAACCATTTATTCACGAGGAGTAGTAAAAACAAGATTTACAAATTGTCAGTTGGTGGCCATACAAGAATTATAAGAAGCCTTGCAGTGAAATCTCCATCTTGATATTGGTTTTGGTTCTGGGGAAGTAGTGATAGCAAGATTTTCATGATGGCCACTGTAGTGGCCATACTGGATGTCTGAGCATCATTTTCATTTAGGACCAACAGGAAAATGGGATGAATGTGCATGCAAAGTTTCATGGGAATCTCTTGCTGATGGATGGATGGAAAATGGACAGTGGAAAACAGGACATCTCATAAGCTCTTTTGGTTTGTGATAAGTATAGCTAAAAATATCCTCATTACTTGCAATCTGCTAGCATGGATGATATATAAGGCTGACTTCCAATACTTATGAAAAGAGAATCTGTAAAATGATTAATCAGATGCCCTGCATCTTTTAATATTTGCAATATTTTACTTGGAAACAATAAGTGCTAAAACAATATGTTTAAAATCTCTAATCTTTATTATATATATATATATATATATATATATATATATATATATATATATATATATATATATATATATATATATATATATATATTCACACACACATGCATGTGCACACATGCACACACACACACACACACACTGCATTGACCAGGGATTCTTAAGTCTTGCATGCCTAAAATCCTGACCTGTGCTGGACAGCAATTACATTTAGAATACAATTTTTGCCCAAGAACTGAGTTTTTCCACATAAAAAACATGGCTACATTCTGTAATTTTTTTAAATATTAGACTGTAGTCCTTCTCTGCTATCTTTTCTCTTCAAAATAATTCATGTTCTTCTCAATGCAAATTTACTCTTGTAAAATTCATTTACAGCACAATTACCTTGAATCATAAGAAAAACCTTGTAAAAAGCCTCTAAACACCCATTAAAGTTATCTTTCCATAGCATAACAATTACAAATACTGAGGCACAAGTAATATTAATTGCATCATTCGTTAGTGAGCCAGAATGGAATGGTATCGAGTCTGTGGGATATTTATCCAGGTAAGGTGCTTGCTCCAAACCCAGGTATGTTTTCTACTGACATCATTCCATACCGGGTTACTAACAAACCATGAAATGAATTTACCACCCAATGACTCTTCCTGTGATGACATCACCAATGACTTTAACAATCTCCCTGAAAAATGTGATGATCAGTCAATTTCACTTGCTTGGCAAAAAACTATGTATCAGTTCTAAATGAAAACAGTCAAGGTGGGGTTGCTGGGTAACTACGTATCAGCATCCTTTGTACAGATATATAACAATATGCTTTGTTCCTAAGAAATGAGTAAGAGAAATATAAAACAAATGAAAATTTTGGAACATTTCTATAATTTTACTAGGATTTGCTATTGATGACATGGAAAAATTTAGAAAATAATTGAACACTATGAATTTTCTATTTGTTGTGGGGTACAAATGTTTCATGGATTTCACCACTACTACAAATAATGAATTTAAAGACCCCAACAAACAATGATCCTTCTAGGAAAAGAACAGGACACGTACCTAAATCCAAGTATTCATTTACCCATGAAAATGTTATTGTTCTCATAGCCACAAAAACTAATACTCCTTAAAATAAATCAACTCACACTAATATAACAACTATAAAAGAAACATTTTAAAGCTCTGCATTTATATGTACAGATAATGATCAATACAATCACACTTAAGTGGGAACAATGTAACAAGTATAAAAATGAACTGTCATGTTTATCTGTTTTGATGAACTCCCCTCTCTGATATTTCCTCAATTTATTGAGAATGGATGCACTAAGGAATTAGAATCATCTTCCAGAGGGTCCAAGCTGGAAGGGGAAGGACCATCCTCAAAGCCTCCTGTCATGTTGAATGGGGACATGCCAGATCCACTTGCATCATCATTCCCTGCCCCAGAGAGAAATTCCAGGTCCCCATCCCTGGTGGTCTGGAAAAAAGTAACATGCATGATATGCCATAGAATATTATTTTGAACATAAAAATATGGAATGATGGTTAGATGACCCTATGACTAAGTCTGTGGCTTGTAATCAACTGTATCTTTTTAATCCAAATTTTTTGTCACAGATACTTTGCAAATTTATTAAATATCCTTGAGTAATAAAACACATTTCCAATTTGTCACTGTTTTATTCTATTTAGATTAAACACATAAATTTACCCATAATAACAGATCAACTGTATTCTTTCGGACTGATGTACATGCAAGTTAATCGAAGCTATTACCTATAAAAACTATAATATTTCTACAGCATAGAGTGATGCATCATGCAATGTATACATTATATAATTAAAGCGAAAATTGATAACTTACTGTTTCCATGACCTTGGAATGCTTGGGACTACTAAATTTTGCAAAAGGAAGATTCTTAGGATCATCTCCAGTGTCATCATCCACCTCCTGAACAAAAGATGCAAGTAATAATGACAACAAAATATTTTTTAACAAATCAATGAACAAATTATCTCAAAGAGTGACCTCCCCTGGAGACTTAGACATGGTGGCCCTTTATGAATACAATCCTATTATAGCTTTATAACTGCCAATATGCCTGAAGCTAACAGCGATGACTTTTCATGATAGTCTAAAGAGATGTAATGGATGACATAATGGCTTGGTTCCAACAGAACACGGAGAAGTGAGACCATAGGGAAACTTCAGGTGGATGAGAGTGAAAGACCATAGGGAAACTTCAGGTAGATGAGAGTGAAAGACCATAGGGAAACTTCAGGTAGATGAGAGTGAAAGACCATAGGGAAACTTCAGGTAGATGAGAGTGAAAGACCATAGGGAAACTTCAGGTGGATGAGAGTGAAAGACCATAGGGAAACTTCAGGTAGATGAGAGTGAAAGACCATAGGGAAACTTCAGGTAGATGAGAGTGAAAGACCATAGGGAAACTTCAGGTGGATGAGAGTGAAAGACCATAGGGAAGCTTCAGGTGGATGAGAGTGAAAGACCATAGGGAAACTTCAGGTGGATGAGAGACAATCAGAAGAACTCTGGAAGAAGTAAAAGACCATCAGGAAGACTTCATGGAGATGCAAGATATCATCAAGGAGATTTCAGAAAGGAGTGAGAGACTATGAGGAAGACAGGATACATTTTTACAATTCCAAAACAATGTATTATTGTTGATAATAATAATAATAATAATAATAACAATAATAATAATATTATTATTATTATTATTATCTGCAGTAGTGGAAGTTATTATTGCTGCAGATGCTGTTCCTACTGCTGTGATGTAAAATTATTTATGTAGGTTTTTTAACTAGCCTATTTAGACGACAGCTGATGTTGATTTTTTATTTCTGTAAAGTTACGAACACAAGTACAAATTGTTCCTGACATTGTTTTATCCCAGTCTTTTTCCACTTAGCTATACTGATGCATAATCTTTAACCAGGTTTAGTGTAGCATGAAGTAACATTTGATTCAATCTCTGATTTCATCCTTTTGTAGTGTAAGCAATCTGGTTTCATTTTTGTATGGCGTGAGTAACAGTTGATTCTTTGTCTGAAGTTCACTGAGAAAAAAAAGTTTTGGAATATCTGATGCTGAAGTCATCTGTTTTGTGTTTTAATCATTTTGGAAAGAAACTGATGAAGTCAACACTAAATTGTTCCTTCAAAGAGGCCATTGTGCAAAGATTTACTGGGAGATGGATCCTTTTTACTATAGTTCCAGACCTCTAGTTACTCATAGTTATGTGTAGTAAGTGTATGACTGGTCATTTGTTTCAATTACTGGCATGTCCAGACTATTACACAAACACTGTTGCTCATAACAATCAAGTGCATTTTAAATACTGACATGGCAGCCTGTAATACAGAGTGTCGTTTTAGAGCCAAAAGTGATTTTTTTTCACCTTTGTCACCCTTAGGATGGCTCCTAATGTGAAATGAAATATTCATAGGTTTTAATAAGCAAGGAACTGAAATATTAATTAAGGCACAATTTAAAAATAAAATTCAACTAATCCAATGTATGTGAATGTATGTGTGCATGCATGTATGTATATATATATATATATATATATACACACACACACACACTGAGACACCAAAAACAGATAATAAGACAATACATGACATGAGACAGTAAATGATATGAGACAATAAGACAATAAATGTCACAAGACAATAAGACATTAAGACAAATGTCATGAAACAATAGGATAATAAATGGCATGAAACAATAAATGTCAGATAATAAGACAATACATGTTATGAGACAATAAATGTCATGAAACAATAAGACAATACATGTTATGAGACAGTAAATGAGAAAATAAATGTCATGAGACAATAAGTGAGATAATAAATGTCATGCCAATAAAACTACCTGTTGACTAACAGACTGCATCTCAACAGGGGTAGTTGAGCGACTGTGGTGCTGCTTGCTTTTTGGGAGGTCTGTACGTAATGTCAACATCTGTTGTTTCATTTTCTCCAACATCCATTCAGGCACTGTGAAACCTTGGAGTTCATGTATAAGCAGTCCTGGGCTGCCTCTAAAGGCATTAATATAGAGAAGAAGGAAGTTACAATACTATAAACAATTTATATATGTGATTTATGTAACAAGTTTCTGAGCAAGAGTGACAAATATGTACACAACTTTGTCTGAAGATGGCATGCTCTAGAAACTAATACAAGCAGTCATCTATGTGAAGTAGAAAAAAGTAGCCTCTATAGGTGCTTAATATATGTTCATTTCTTCTTAACTGGCTTTTTAAGGGCCTTAGAAATGTTTAATACAAGTGACTGCTTAATAAATTACATCATTTGGAAAGTTTTAATGCTTGCCTATTAAAAAAGAGCATCAATGTGATTTCTGAAAAAACACCAAAACAAATGTAACATTTTAAATATGTGGAAGTTTACAGCTGCAAAAGCTCATAGCTGTGTCACGAATGGGAACTTTCTTATGGACCATGGCACCTAATTCAACCTGTTTTGCCACATACCCTTTGCAAGACCGCTCGGTGGCCTAAATGGTTAAAGGTCACAATTTGAACCCTGGCCAAATCATATTAAATACTTATAAAAATGGCACTAACAGCTGCCTCGCTTGGCGCTCAGCATTAAGAGGTTAGTGTTAGGACTGGTCAGCCTGGTGTCAGGATAATGTGACTGGGTGGGACATGATGCTACATGTCTGCAGTATGATGCCTCAGTGCCAGACATGACATTAAGGTGGTACACTACAGACATCATAGTGATACAACTGAAAAATTGTTAAGGCTATGTTAAAATTCCAATACACACAAGCATACACATGCCCTGTGCTCCACATCCATTCTTTCATCTGGCAAAGCATTTTTTCATTGGCAAGGTAATTATTAGTAGAAGAATTGCCCTAGTGCTTCTTGGCAGAAAATATATAGGCTTGTGTCAATCCTACCCACTCTTGCAAGAGTGCATACATAAATAACCAGGGCTTCTGTTAGGATATTTTCAGAAGGGTCAATGTGACCCCATGCATTTTATTCATAGTATCAGAAATGGCTGAAGGGGGACAACAGCAGGTCAAATATGATGGTAAGATCTGAAAGCCAAAGAAGCCACTTGAAGTTAACAAGAGTAAAATGAATGATGCCTATGCCGATGTTTAATATTAGCTCTAGTGGGTATAGTAGACTCTGGAGATTATTGACCAATCAGTATCAATGACCTTGACCTTTTGAACTCAACCTGCTCTCTGTAGAAACTATTCATTTCTTATGAGACCTACCATGTCCATGAACTTTAACTTTCAGTCCTGAAAAAAACCCATATAGATATTTTTTTCAGGAAACAATGTCTAGTCATGGTACAAACATGTATAAGTTTCAGGAAGATAACTGAGAGTTCAGGATGTACTACATAAAAATAATTTGGATGAGTGGATGGACAAGCTGGTTCCAATATACACCCCTCCTCTCAGTTGTGGTGGGATATTAATTTAAGGCGTGACAAAGGGCATACTTGTACTCATCAGATTCAGCCAGATCTTTCATGTCTTGCAGTGTGAGCATGTAGGCTTTGCCACCAGTGGCTGGCATGTGGTGATGGTCATACAGCCACTGCTTGTCATCCTGGTCCCCAGAGTACTGGAAAAAAGTTAAGACTTTGAATAAATCTATTTGAGTATAAATCCAGTATAGAGAAATACAAGGAATGTTAATTTCCATGGTTCATACTAACCTGAAGGGTTATTTTTCAAGGACTTTCATGAAATTTTAACAGTTTTCATGTAATATTTTACTTCATTGAAGTTAAACCTTTTTATCATTGAAACGCCTTGACTCCCATTTAAAGAGACATTGATCCCTACCAGCTGTAGATTATGTAATTGGTGCATCCAATAAAATTCTTTATCTTTCCAATTGACACTGAACAGTTTACATTGTGGTCAGATTGGTTAAAATGTAGGAACACTGGATTTGAGGGGTTCTTTTATTCTCATTTGTAATTCCCTTTGTATAGTCTCGCCTTCATATTGTTTGCCACAGAGATGCCAGGTGAGGAACTAAGTAAAAAAACGTGCAGTACAAAGACCTCCAAACTCTGAAGTATATTTGAGGTTTGTAGACATGCTTCTAAATATGTTAGATTATTTGCTTTTTTGGCAACAATCTTGAAGAGAGTCTGCCACTTTTGTAGTATTACATATTTTGTTTTGGTTGAATAGATTCTTTATATAAAGGAATCAATTGTTTAGGTAGTAGCAAATATCTGGCTTGCTGGTGTTCTGAAACAAAGATTAGTCCATTTTTTCCTGCCTCTACTGCCTTCCTCCTAGTCGAAAAAAAAAGCTGACTGAATCTCTCATTTTGAAGCAGTTTCAAAATCTCCTCGAGTATGGAAATTCGACAGGTGGCAACATGATTATTCTTGGGGATTTCAATTCTTACACTGAATGTCCAGGAATTCTACACACATAAAACAATTCCTAGATTCTATTCACATTTTCACCCTGAGTCAATCAGCCAACCCATCCATAAATATGGTCACATTTAAGACTGGATTCTTCTTAAACCTGATGATAATATCCTAATGTCTTCATTAGTGTCCCATGCACTTGCATCAGATCATCTCTGCATCATATGCCATCTCACCGTATCAGTCTCTAAGTCTAGAAAATTCAATTCACACTGGTCCCATTTAAAACATCAGATTAAATAAACTGTGGCAGGGGCTCTTAACCCTTTTGTGCAGCAACTCTGATTAGGTTTGTGGTGTTAGCCTTGCCACCATGCTAAAAAAACCACTTGGATCGGAAATTTCAAATAATTAAAGGTGATCGCTGTGACCTACTCAAAACAGCAATGCCACCCAGTTTTGGGTTGTGACCCATGAATTAAGATCTGATGAACTATGGGATTCACATACACATCATTAATATAATACACATAACACACACATCATTAATATAATACACATAACACACACATCATTAATATAATACACATAACATACACATCATTAATATAATACACATAACATACACATCATTAATATAATATACATAACATACACATCATTAATATAATACACGTAACATACACATCATTAATATAATAAACATAACATACACATCATTAATATAATACACATAACATACACATCATTAATATAATACACATATACACACCATTAATATAATACACATATCATACACACCATTAATATAATACACATAACATACACACCATTAATATAATACACATAACATACACATCATTAATATAATAAACATAACATACACATCATTAATATAATACACATAACATACACATCATTAATATAATCCACATATACACACCATTAATATAATACACATATCATACACACATCATTAATATAATACACATAACATACACATCATTAATATAACACACATAACATACACATCATTAATATAATATACATAACATACACATCATTAATATAATACACGTAACATACACATCATTAATATAATAAACATAACATACACATCATTAATAATACACATAACATACACATCATTAATATAATACACATAACATAAACATCATTAATATAATAAATATAACATACACATCATTAATAATACACATAACATACACATCATTAATATAATACACATAACATACACATCATTAATATAATACACATAACATACACATCATTAATATAATACACATATACACACCATTAATATAATACACATATCATACACACCATTAATATAATACACATAACATACACACCATTAATATAATACACATAACATACACATCATTAATATAATATACATAACATACAAATCATTAATATAATACACATAACATACACATCATTAATATAATACACATATCATACACACCATTAATATAATACCCATTAATATAATACACATATCATACACACCATTAATATAATACATATAACATACACACCAATACCCATTTATATAATACACATATCATACACACCATTAATATAATACACATATCATACACACCATTAATATAATACATATAACATACACACCATTAATATAATACACATAACATACACATCATTAATATAATACACATAACATACACATCATTAATATAATACACGTAACATACACATCATTAATATAATAAACATAACATACACACCATTAATATAATACATATAACATACACACCAATACCCATTTATATAATACACATATCATACACACCATTAATATAATACACATATCATACACACCATTAATATAATACATATAACATACACACCATTAATATAATACACATAACATACACATCATTAATAATACACATAACATACACATCATTAATATAACATACACACCATTATTAATATACACATAACATAAACATCATTAATATAATACACATAACATACATACCATTAATATAATACACACAACATACACATCATTAATATAATACACAAAACATGCACATCATTATAATTATTGAGAACAAAATATGCACCCAAAAAAATATTATTGCCTTTTCCCAATGGAACTGTTCACCTGTTTTGTTGTCTGGTAGTTTATTGTGCCCAAGATGAAGGCAAAGACATCTGACAACACTTTAAGAGGATAGCAATAAAATATTTAACTTCCAAGAGACAAGGTAATATTAGCTAATAATGCATTAAACTTCCAAGAGACAAGGCAATAACATATTCAGCTTCCAAGAGACAAGGCAATACTATATTTAACATCCAAGAGACATGGCAATAACATATTCAGCTTCCAAGAGACAAGGCAATACTATATTTAACATCCAAGAGACAAGGCACTAACATATTCAGCTTCCAAGAGACAAGGCAAAACTATATTTAACATCCAAGAGACAAGGCAATAACATATTCAGCTTCCAAGAGACAAGGCAATAAAATATTCAGCTTCCAAGAGACAAGGCAATACTATATTTAACATCAAGAGACAAAGCAATAACACATTCAGCTTCCAAGAGACAAGGTAATACTATATTTAACATCCAAGAGACAAGGCAATAACATATTCAGCTTCCAAGAGACAAGGTAATACTATATTTAACATCCAAGAGACAAGGCAATAACATATTCAGCTTCCAAGAGACAAGGCAATACTATATTTAACATCCAAGAGACAAGGCAATAACATATTCAGCTTCCAAGAGACAAGGCAATACTATATTTAACATCCAAGAGACAAGGCAATAACACATTCAGCTTCCAAGAGACAAGGCAATACTATATTTAACATCCAAGAGACAAGGCAATAACATATTCAGCTTCCAAGAGACAAGGCAATACTATATTTAACATCCAAGAGACAAGGCAATAACATATTCAGCTTCCAAGAGACAAGGCAATACTATATTTAACATCCAAGAGACAAGGCAATAACATATTCAGCTTCCAAGAGACAAGGCAATACTATATTTAACATCCAAGAGACAAGGCAATAACATATTCAGCTTCCAAGAGACAAGGCAATACTATATTTAACATCCAAGAGACAAGGCAATAACATATTCAGCTTCCAAGAGACAAGGCAATACTATATTTAACATCCAAGAGACAAGGCAATAACATATTCAGCTTCCAAGAGACAAGGCAATACTATATTTAACATCCAAGAGACAAGGCAATAACATATTCAGCTTCCAAGAGACAAGGCAATACTATATTTAACATCCAAGAGACAAGGCAATAACATATTCAGCTTCCAAGAGACAAGGGAATAGTATATTTAACATCCAAGACAATAACATATTCAGCTTCCAAGAGACAAGGCAATACTATATTTAACATCCAAGAGACAAGGCAATAACATATTCAGCTTCCAAGAGACAAGGCAATACTATATTTAACATCCAAGAGACAAGGCAATAACATATTCAGCTTCCAAGAGACAAGGCAATACTATATTTAACATCCAAGAGACAATGCAATAACATATTCAGCTTCCAAGAGACAAGGGAATAGTATATTTAACATCCAAGAGACAATGCAATAACATATTCAGCTTCCAAGAGACAAGGGAATAGTATATTTAACATCCAAGAGACAATGCAATAACATATTCAGCTTCCAAGAAACAAGGGAATAGTATATTTAACATCCAAGAGACAAGCAATAACATATTCAGCTTCCAAGAGACAGCACAATAATATAGTTAGCTTCTAAGAGAAAGGCAATAATATATTAAGAAAAAAACAACAACATATTCAGCTTCCAAAAGAAAAGGCAATAATATATGTAGACAAGGCAATAATATATTTATCCTCCAAGAGACAGTCAATACTATATTTAGACAAGGCAACACTATATCTAGCTTCCAAGAGACAAGGCAATAATATATTTAGCCTCCAAGAGACAGGCAATAATATATTTAGACAAGGCAATAATATATTTAGCTTGCAAGAGACAAGGCAATAATATATGCAACTTCCAAGGCACACAGCAATAACATATTTAGCTTCCACGAGACAGGGCAATAATATATTTAATTTCTAAGAGAAAGACAATAATATATTTAGAAAAAGCAATAATATATTTAACTTCCAAAAGAAAAGGCAACAACATATTCAGCTTCCAAGAGACAAGGCAATAATATATTTAACTTCTAAGAGAAAGGCAATAATATATTTAACCTCCAAGAGACGGAATAATATATTTAGACAAGGCAATAATATATTTCGTTTCCAAGAGATGAGGCAATAATATATTTAGACAAGGCAATATTAATAAATTTCATCATCATCAATCCCTTAACACAAGAGGTCACTGGGGCACCACAATTGACATTAACACCAATTCTATCCATCTTTCCATGTTCTCTACTGCCTATGGGAATCTCCGAATCCCATGCCTGTCCACTCCTTAATGTTGTCTTCCCACCTCTTTTCTGTCTCCCTCTTCTTCTGCACCCTCGCACTGTGCCTTGCAAGATTGTTTTTGCCAGTCCAGATGATTTTGAGACATGACAGTACTTCAGGTTACACTTTTTGACAGTGGTTGAGAGGTCTTCATAGGATCTGATGGCTCATTGGATCCTGTTGTGGACTTCTTTGTTGGTTTCATGGTCAATGTATGAGATGCTCAAGATCTTGTGGTAGCATTTCATTTTGAAGGTTTGAATCCTTCTTTGTAGATCTGAAGTGAGCGTCAATGTTTCACAAGGATACAGAAAGATGGATATGACAATCGAGCACATCAGCCTTATTTTGGAACCAAAAGCATTGTTAGTATCTTTCCATATTGGTCTCATCCTTGTTATTGCTACTGTTGTCTGGGCAATCATGCAAAGTAGTTCTGATTTGTAGCCCTCATCTCTGATAATTGATCCCAAGTACTTGAAGCTTGTGACTCTTTCCAGCTTCTGTCCATTGACCTTTATTTCTGCACTGATGATATTAGTGTTGTTTGTCATCAATTTGGGTTTTTTGGTGCTAATCTCTATACTATGCTGCGGAGGTTGCGTCGAGGCGCTCAACCAAGTCAGCCAGTTCTTTTTCATCTCCTACTAAACCATTAGTATCATCTGTGAAGTGAAGGTTGGTGATTGTTCTTCCTCTGATGCTAACAGTGCCCTTGTGGTCATGCAAGGCATCCTCCATGATCCTTTCCAGGAAAAGTTTGAAGAGTGTGGGTGACAGTATACATCCCTGTCTGACTCCAACCGTTGTTCAAAACCAATCTCCTCTGCTGCCATTTATGAGGACAGCACTGGTGGCTTTGTCATTGAGGTGCTCAACAACCTGCACCAGGTTCGAGCTGATGTTGTACTTCCTCATAGATGCACATAAGGCTGCATGCCATACCCTATCAAAGGTCTTTTTGAAATCTATAAAGATGTGGTATAGTTTCCGCTGATGCTGAAGGTATTTCTCGTCAAGTAGTCTGAGATTGAAGATCTGATCTGTGGTGCTCCTTCCTGCTTGGAAGCCTGCCTGCTCTTCAGCAATTATTTTCTCTGCTTGAGGCTTTAGTCTGTTGAGAATTATCTTCAGTATGTCTTTGCTCGGGTGACTGATCAGACTGATGGTACTGTAGTTTTGACATACTATAGGTTTCCTTTCTTGGGGAGCATGATGACCAAGGATTGAGTCCATGTGGTGGGCCATTCTCCTGTCTGTCATATCTTGTCGCAGATTGTTGTCAGGACTGTGATTATCTCTTCTCCTCCTGCAGTATTCTGTCCCGCTTGAGGATCTCTTGATTTTCTGTGAGGCATTTTCCTGATTTGTCTTGGATGGTGGTAGTCTTCCCTTGTTTATGGGTTGTGAGATCATTCACCATTTGATATGTCATTTTGCTATCATTTCTACACACTGTCTTCGATTTTGCAGCATTGTCTTTCTACCCATGATTCCTTGCCTTTGTCATGCTTTTCTCGATCATGTAGTTTATCTCTTTATATTTTCTAACTCCTTCATAATCTCTTTTTCCCATTTTCTTCTTTGGTCACATATATCAAAGACATCTGTTGTGACCTAAGGTTTCTTTGTTTAATGATATTTGCCAATGATCTCGCCTGCTGTGCTAGTTACAGCTGTGTTGAATGTGGTTGTTAAGGACTCGAGGTGAGTGTTTTGGCTGTCCAGGGTTATCAAAGGTGCAAATTTACCACCTATCTTTGCTTGGAAAGCAAATAAATTTAGCAAAGGCAATAATATATTTAGCTTCCACGAGACAGGCAATAATATATTTCACTTCTACAATACAGGCAATAATATATTTAGTACATCACATGACATCATGTGAGGTCATATGACATCAGCATATTACAATAGTGATCACTGCAAATCACATTATGACTGCTGCCAGGTATATCATGGAATCAAAAGAAAAATGTGTGCCCTGGGAAAATAAATTGATGAACAAATGAAGTTTTTATTTCCATACTCAAGAAATATATAAAGAAGCCTCCTGACCTTGAAAAGTTCTGGATGTTTGATATAAAGTCTCCCTCTGGTTGCACCAAAACCAAGGGCTCTGAAAATCATAAAACAAAATTTGTGAAAATTCAAAAGCAGCAAGTTTACAGCAAGACAAGAAATATTAACTGTAAATATGATTATTTGGCCTCAAAAGTGATTTAACATGATGTAAAATTGTCTGAGGAACAAGTGTTACACAAGAGTGGTAATTCCATGTTCATAAAAAAAATTAACACCTCAAAACAGGTAAAAAAAACTTGTTCATTCATGTCATTACATTCCTCAAGTTAATTCTTATGGCATGGAAGATCAGCTTGGGTTCGCACTGAAAACAACCCAAAATTACCCAACTACAAAGAACAAGATTGATGTATGTGTGTGTGTGTGTGATTTGGATTTTTAATGCAGCTTTAAAAAAATCAGTCATATTGCTACGATGTCTGCAGTGTGGCAGTTTACAGTGATGTCTAGCACTGGGGTATCATGCTGCAATGTGGCATCATGTCCCACCCAGTCAAATTATCCTGACAACAGGCGGACCAGCCCTAACACTAACCTATTAATGCTAAGCGAGGCAGCTGTTAGTACCATTTTTATAAGTCTTTGGTATGACTCGGCCAGGGATCGAACCCACAACCTCCCGCATCTGAAGCAGATGCTCTAACCACCAGGCCACCAGAGTGGTCTGACTGATGTATGCAAAATAGGTTACTGATGCATAGCATATGAAACATTAATTATTCTGCCAAAGCTCAAGGAAAATAACATGGTTAGAACTAAACACATACAGAGAAATAAAATGTCGACCTATTTCACTTAATTATCAAACCACTGATAATGTGAAACAAGTCTGAACTGAATGAAACAACTTTAGTTTGCTATATCATAACTGTGATCTTCTGCCCCTCCACATGTTCAACATGTAACAAGGGAAGATTCTGAGAGAATGAGAGAAAAAATTGGTCTCCATCTGTAATTACCATTGTTGGCTAAGTCATTAGGGTGTTAACATAAGCATACAGAATGGGCATTAATGACGCCGATTCAACTCGGAACTGAATCAGACCTATGAGATTGACCTGGACAAGACTATTTTAATATGCAAAATTGCCAGTTTTCTCCGATCTTATCAATAACAAACAATTACTGTTATATCGACTTGTAAATGTTGCATCAGGAAAAACAAAAATCTTTTACTTACTTATTGGCTCTTGCTCCCATGATAAACTTGGTCTCTGGGGTCAATCTCTCAGGATCCCACTGTCAAATCAGAACATGCAAATAGAGACATATTACCCACTGTTCCTAAAAAACATACATATAATACACTGCAAAAAGAAGGTGAAGTTTAAATGGATTAATCCCACACAAACAAAAACAAGTGGCAAATATAGTTATCATGAAAAAATAACTGAAAAAAAATTGCATGTCCTACAACTAATTGTAACATTCTGAATGACGCCGATCTCTGACACTATTAGTCTCATGGGACATTCTACAGACATAAAATATTGCAAACTCTGACGAAGCAACTTTTTCAAAAGCTGGAGATTTAGATATTTCTAAGAAAATTTGTTAACAATAGTTGACATTGATTGATAGACACAGTGAGTTAACAATAGTTGACATTGATTGATAGACAGTGAGCTATCCCCGGCCGAGTCATACCAGAGACTTACAAAAATGGTACTAACAGCTGCCTTGCTTGGCGTTCAGCATTAAGAGGTTAGTGTTAGGACTGGTCGGCCTGGTGTCAGGATAATGTGACTGGGTGGGACATCATGCCACATGTCTGCAGCATGATGCCCCAGTGCTAGACAACACTATAAACTGCCACACTGCAGACATCGTAGTGACATGACTGAAAAATTGTTAAAGCTACGTTAAAAATCAAAATCACACACACAGTGAGTTAACAATAGTCGACATTGATTGATAGACACAGTGAGTGCTACATCTATTTGTAGAATTTGCCAATGGAGAGACAACAAAAGACCCAAATGGGCTTAATATTCTTCCACAGATTATGTTACTACAGTGCTTGCATGATACTGAGAAGCACAGACTTTGAGCGTTTTTTGTTTTATGGGGAGGGGGTACTGTTAAGTAAACTACTGCTACAATGAATATATCTACATTTCTACTTTCTGGTAGTTCTACTATTTGCTTGCATTTCCACATTTCCACTTTGCTTGCATTTCCACATTTCCACTTTGCTTGTATTTCCACATCCAAAGCATTACAGTAAGAGAATTTTTCCAAGATATGCATAAGACTTAATAAAGAATGATAGGGAGTAACTAAGAGGTATCATTTCATTTGTAATTTCTTGTCTTGATGAAATTATTTGGGTACATTAGCTTCATGTTATGCTTGAAGTATCGATATCAAAGCCCATGGTTCCTATGCAAGAAGAGTTTTCTACCAACTCGTTGTTTCCTGCAGTGCACAGACGTTGGTGCTAGAGACTGCTCTGGTGGCCAAGTGGTTAGAGCATCTGCCTTGGATGCAGAAGGTTGAACCCCGCCAGAGTCATACCAGAGACTTATAAAAATGGGACTAACAGCTGCCTCATTAGGTGTTCAGCATTGATAGTTAGTGTTAGGACTGGTCAGCCTCGTTTCAGGATAATGTGATTGGGTGGGACATGATGCTACATGTCTGTGGCATGATGCCCCAGTGCTAGACTTCACTATCAAATGCCACACTGCAGACATCGTAGCAACATGACTGCAAAATTGTTAAAGCTACATTAAAAATCCAAATACACACTGCTCTTACTAGACAGTGTATCTTAAAGTTCTCACAAGAAGCTGACCATGGCCTTCATGTCGATCCATCCCCTGATCTTTGAAATGAAACGAAATACACTTTTGGTGGAAAGGTGTTGCAGTACTTACAAAACTGAGAGTTATTGTTGTTGTTCTAGGGTTTAATGCCATTTTTCAGCACAGGATAGGCTATACATGGCAGCCAGTATAACTGGTGGAGGAAGAACCTTGGAAAACCCAGGGAAGAATCACCAACCCACGAGAAGCTATTGGCAGGCTTTCCCATGTATCCACGCTAGCCGAGCCTTAGACTCGAACCTACGCAGACAGAGATCAGATGGCAGTGATCCGGAACGGTGATTGCTTTAGACCACTGGGCCACTCGGGGCCCCCAAAACTGAGAGAAAACAAATCTTGAACAAAATCACTGAGGTGTGAAATCTAGTTGAAACTGATATTGGTAATCTGGCATTTTACCCAACAAGATGTATCCATGAATAAAGCTACATGACTCCCTAACCATCAGTACATAAGAAACCCCAGTAAACGAAAAATGTAACCAAAAGGTCACAGAATTTTAAAATGTAAGTGACACTGACCTACAGTTATAAAGAATTGCTAAATATCACAATGTATCCACATTCCAAGGAACATGACTATATTCCAAATTTAAAGTGAGTGGGATAAAATGTTATTCAAATTAAAGAAAATGTTAACATTAAGGACGTTCATGTATATATGGATGAACAAATGTACATACATGGACCCCAAAGTGACGCCTATGTTCAGCTTCTGCCAAAATGAACTTGACCCCAAAGTGAGCTCAAGAAAAATCAAATAAACAAGTGGTGACTACTCTTACCTTTGGACCATCTCTTCTTAAAGGCTCCTTCAACAACTTGGAGGGTGTTACTCGCCTGAGTAAGGAGAAAGAAAAATTACAGCACTCATTTTGATGGATATAACATTTTGTGGTTTTGCAAAATATTACAATTCTGTCATGTCTAAATTGATGAACTGGGACATAGCATGAACACAGATCTAAAGGTCTTAAGTTCATGGTTTGTACACCAATTAAATAAAAATAAAACAAAATACATAAACACAGAAGTGAAAAGGTGATTCTACCATATATGCAATTCATTTGCTTTCTGTCTGCATTCCATTAACTTTCTGTTTGCATTCCATTCACTTCCTGTCTGCATTTCATTAACTTTCTGTTTGCATTCCGTTCACTTCCTGTCTGCATTCCATTCACTTTCTGTTTGTATTTCATTGATGCTTCCATTTCATCTAGTATCTCATCCTCTTTTAATTATGATCTAAGAAATGCATTCAGATTACTGCTCAATTGTTACCTTTTTATCATTCACCCTTTTTAATGAAATGGAAATGCATTTACTGATATTGTGTTTTCCATTACTGAGAATGGCACCAATGGGAAAGTATTATATCTTTTAATCTTATTTGTTTTAATAAAACAGCAAAATAAATTCCAACAGCATGGAATTTACAAAAAATTAAAATATAACCACAAATGCATGTGAACAAACAATAACTGAAGATTATTTCTCTGTAAATTTTATTTCTTATTTCATTCAAATATAGTTTTATATATTGTGGAAACTTTGTACTCTGTATTGCCAGTGATGATTATTTTGGGTTGTTATTATGTTAGCCATGACAAGAACAATCTCATGGCCTGAGTGTATAGGATGAAAAATTGTCATTGTAAATAAACTGATCCTAGATTACCATGCAAAAATACTTTCAAGTGTGGGAAATTGGCATCTGTTTTCTTCCAAATGCAATCCTCATTCTGTCTGCATTCCTGTGCTACCATTTGCATTCACTGTGCTACCATTTGCATTCACTGTGCATATCATTTGCATTCACTGTGCATATCATTTGCATTCACTGTGCTACCATTTGCATTCACTGTGCTACCATTTGCATTCACTGTGCATATCATTTGCATTCACTGTGCTACCATTTGCATTCACTGTGCTACCATTTGCATTCACTGTGCATATCATTTGCATTCACTGTGCATATCATTTGCATTCACTGTGCATATCATTTGCATTCACTGTGCTACCATTTGCATTCACTGTGCTACCATTTGCATTCACTGTGCATATCATTTGCATTCACTGTGCATATCATTTGCATTCACTGTGCATATCATTTGCATTCACTGTGCTACCATTTGCATTCACTGTGCATATCATTTGCATTCACTGTGCATATCATTTGCATTCACTGTCAATATCATTTGCATTCACTGTGCTACCATTTGCATTCACTGTGCTACCATTTGCATTCACTGTGCATATCATTTGCATTCACTGTGCATATCATTGCATTCACTGTGCATATCATTTGCATTCATTCTGCATTCAAACTGCATTACTTTTACTTTTCTTCATTTTATGATGATTCCTTTTTGTTTCACTGAAAAATTACCTGTTTTAGAGCATGCACACATAAAAAAATAATGATTTTCCAGCAATTTGAAAATATGAGGGTGCCAAAATTTTACAATATTAATTGCAACATGACAACAAAAAATCTGTCACTCCATATTTCAATCAAGAACAGGTATGCAGACAAAACATTTGCAAGGGAATCAACACCCATAAAATGTTCACTTTTATTTAACTGTTGAATAAAAAAATTACAACACATATTATGCTATATAATTAATTCAAGCTTTTTCAAATAACTATAAAACAAGAGTTATCAGAGAAAAAAAAACTAAGCTCACAGGTATGCCATGGTTGTCTCATGTTACACTTGTTATCACAGCATTTATCAAAGAGGTTAGAATCATATTACACAACCAATCCATCCATGCATGTGCATGCCAATGTGAATGAAGTTATCCAGCTATTCTCATTAAAAAGTCATGAAAAGTAGGTCATTCAAACCTATTTTCCTCTTGATAGTTTCTCAGTGATGCAGGGAATATTCTAATCAAGTTACATAAAGATCAACTGAAAATGTACTGGAAAAATAAAACCTAAATGCTGCAGATAACCTGCATACATAAAGTAATTAGCTCAAGAGAAAAAGACAATGTGACCTACTTTCCATTAGGGAAGAGGAAGTATGATCAATTTGAC
Organism: Sinohyriopsis cumingii; assembly: GCA_028554795.2. NCBI lineage: Eukaryota > Metazoa > Mollusca > Bivalvia > Unionida > Unionidae > Sinohyriopsis > Sinohyriopsis cumingii. The sequence goes on from CM068841.1 coordinate 64,228,641, forward strand.
AAAGTTCCATGTAGATACTATTCCTACAGCTGATGATCTGCATTGGGGATAAAACATTTACAATGAAGTTTACTTATAACTTATAAACAAGAAAAACTGGGCACTGTGACCAACTCTAGCCTGGAAAGGTTCAGAATAATGTACGGAACACCCACACACACCCCAAACTAGCACTTTATGCCTACCAATTGAGATCTGATAGCAAGACAAACTTTTTCACTGTGATTAACATGCAAGCAACAGTTCTGAGCATAAAAAAGTACGTTACTCTATCCTACATTTTCTCAGAGTGGTTTAGAATGATGGATGAAGTTCCATTAATATACTATTCCAACAGCTGGAGATTTGCCCGAAGACAAAAATTGAGTTAAACTGGAAATAACAGCCATACTGTAAGAATGTCTGTCACTGTCATTTGCTTTCACTTGTGATAATTATGCAAGGGGCTCTCTGAAGATATCTAGCTCAAAGCTTGCAGCAGCATCTTAAAATAAATTTTGTTCAGTGGGGTTAACCTGGTTGCAGACAACATTGATGCCTAAGATGATGCTGATGATGTAAAGATATAGCACAAGCTCTCATTCACTTCTTACAGGTAAGCTAATTTTAAGTTACCTTTTTCTTTCTACCTTCATATAAGTTACTTTTTTTTAACTAGCTTATAATAATGTTCATGATGAAATAAAATATTGGCTTACATCCTGCAGTTTTTAGTTTGTCACACATCTAGAAATATCTTAAATTAGAGTTCAATTCCTGTGTCAACCTCTACAAGTTTATAATACAGCTGTAGCCTTTCATCTCAAATCATTTAAATTTTGAAGGTCTGTTAACACTCTTACTTACCCTGTCATATGTAAGGGTGGTCTGCCTTTCCTCTGTAAAAAAAGGAGAAAAAACAAAAGCTTTTATTAGAAATTTAATAAATATGTCATGAATTATTTTTAACAATATTCAAATCTGACCGAAACCTGCTTGTTGAATTCCCAATCACCAGTAACCATAATATATCTTCATATGTTACAATATCTGTATATAATAATAATAATAATAATAATAATAATAATAATAATAATATTAATAATAACAATGAGGGTTTTGTATAGCGCCTAATCTTTAGAAGCTCTAAGCGCTTTACAACATTAGACAACACCTATAAGATAAAAAACATATAATAATATTATTACAAAAACAAACACCATGAAATTAGAAAAAACATTAAAAAATAAAAAACATGCTGAGAATATTTCAGGTAGGAAACATTATTAGATCTTTAAGTTTGTTCTTGCAGTCGAAATAAGTGAGTTTTGAGAGCTCTCTTGAATGTGATCACTGTGTCTTTGTGTCTAAGTTCAGTGGGCAATTCATTCCACATTGCTGGGCCTTAGTATGCAAAAGAACGCTGCCCATATGACTTTGTTTTCATAGTGGGAATAATGAGTATAAGATTGTCAGAGGACGAGCGTAAGTATCTTGCTGGTGTTTACACATGGGTGAGATTGGATAGGTATGTTGGACTAGAGTCCGACAGTGAAACATAGCACAGAGAACAAATTTTGTGTTTGATTCTGGATCAAATGGATAGCCAGTGTAGGGTACAGAGCAGCGGGTAGGTGTGCTCTCATCGTGGTACTCTAAGTATGATCCAAGCAGCTGTGTTTTGAACTTTTTGAAGTTTCTGGAGTAGATATTGAGATGAACCAGACAGAATTGAGTTACAATAGTCCAGTCTTTAAAGTACTAATGAACACACAAGTGTTTTAGTGGCATCAACTGAAAGATATTTGCGAACTGAGCTGATGTGTCTCAGCTCAAGATATGCAGCCTTGCATATGTTCATGACATGTTGGTGCAATGTGAGAGTACTGTCCAGAATAACACCTAGGTTTTGTACTGATTGTGTGAATTTAATGTTGGCATTGCTGATATTTATTGTCTGAAGTAAAGGATGTGAATGAGGAAGTCTTTGTGTTGTGATCAGAATGGCCTCAGTTTTATCATCATTCATCTGCAGCTTGTAACATGTCATCCATGATTTCACATCAGAAATGCACCTCTCTACATCTTGGATGGTAGCATCAACTTCAGTTGGGTGGCTAGATTTGTGTATTTGGGTGTCATCAGCGTACAATTGGTGAGACACTGGATGATGATATATGACACTTGAGAGTGGCTAAGTGTACAGAATGAAGAGAACAGGTCCAAGAACAGACCCCTGTGGAACACCACAACATAAATCAACTGGGCTGGAATGTATTCCATTTGCAGATACAATTTGTGTCCTCTTGACCAAGTAGGACTTGAACTACAGTAAGGCTGTATCATGAATGCCAAATACATGCTGCAGATGGTGAAGTAATATATCATGGTCTATTGTGTCAAATGCTGCAGACAAATCATGGAGGGTGAGGACTGTAATCTTTCCACTATCCAACGCAGACAGAATGTCATTAACTACTTTTAGAAGAGTAGTTTCAGTACTGTGGTAAGGGCGATATGCAGATTGTACATTGCTAAAAAGACTGTTTGAATTTAGATGAGATACAAGCTGGGATAGAACAATCTTTTCTAAGATTTTTTATATGAATGGGAGATTAGAAACTGGGTGGTAGTTCTTTAAATTGTTATGGTTAGTGTTGGTTTCTTCAGCAGAGGCTTTACAATGGCAGTTTTGAAAAATGATGGGAATTCCCTGGATGAGAGAGGTATTAATAACATCAGTTAGTGAAGGCAATACTGGATCTAAGCACTCAAGCAGCAGTGATGTTGGAATTGGACCAAGTTCACATGACTTTGGTGCACTCTTCATCACGATTGTACATACAAAATCCATAGAGACAGGTTCAAATGCTGCTAATGGTTGCTGCTCAAATTCTGTATCCCAACTGTATGGTGACAACAAGTCAATTGAAATTGTGATGTCAAGCTTATCACGAATGGTTTGTACTTTGTCATGGAAGAAATTTGCAAACATGTTTGGAAGGACAACTGGAATATTCTAAGGAATACCCAATACATGCATCAATATAGGTATTATTGTTGTTGTTGTAGGCTTAATGCCAATTTTCAGCTCATGACATACTATTGTATCAGAAAGAACCTGGGAAAACTAAGAATGGCTACTGCCAAGCTTTCTCACATACCCAAATTGGCTGAGGCTGAGACTCGAAAATCCTTGCTGACAGTGGTGAGGTGTCATTAATCTGTAAAGTCAAGTGCTTTAGACCACTTGGCCACCCAGGGTTCCCTAATAAAGGCATAATCCATATTGTACTTGAAGTTATACTGACCACACATGCCTTAATAAAGTCATTCTTAATAATGTACCTGAAGTAATGCCCACCACACATAACTTAATAAGGCCATTCTTCATACTGTACTTGAAATAATACCCAGCACACATGCCTTAATAAGGCCATTCTTCATACTGTACTTGAAGTAACATCTGCCACACATATCTTAATATTGTTGTTGTTGTAGGGTTTAATGCCATTTTTCAGCACACGATAGGCTATACATGGTGGCCAGTATTAATGGTGGAGGAAGAACCCGGGAAAACCCCAGAAAGAACCACCAACCCACGAGAAGCTACTGGCAAGTTTTCTCACATACCCACATTAGCCGAATCTGAGACTTGAACCAACACAGAGGTGAAATGGCAGTGATCCGTAACGGAGAGCGCTTTAGACCACTCGGCCACCATATCTTAATAAGATCATTCTTCATACTGCACTTGAATTAATACCCACCACATATACCTTAATAAGGTCATTCTTCATACTGTACTTGAAGTAATCCCCACCACACATGCTTTAATAAGGTCATTCTTCATACTGTACTTGAAGTAATACCCACCACACATACCTTAATAAGGTCATTCTTCATACTGCACTTGAATTAATACCCACCACACATACCTTAATAAGGTCATTCTTCATACTGCACTTGAATTAATACCCACCACACATACCTTAATAAGGTATGTGTGGTGGGTATTACCGCATACTGCACTTGAAGTAATACCCACCATGCACACCTTAATAAGGTCATTCTTCATACTGCACTTGAAGTAATACCCACCATGCACACCTTAATAAGGTCATTCTTCATACTGTACTTGAAGTAATACCCACCACACATACCTTAATAAGGTCATTCTTCATACTGCACTTGAAGTAATACCCACCACACACACCTTAATAAGTTCATTTTTCATACTGTTCTTGAAGTAATTCCCAGCACACATGCCCTAATAAGGTTATTTGTCATACTGTACTTGAAGTAATACCCATCACACATTCCTTAATACTGGTGTTCTCCATACTGTACTTGAAGTAATACACACCACACATATCTTAATTAGGGCATTCTCCACATTATGCTTGAAGTAAAACTCATATTGTATGACTCCTGAAAGGGAATCACCTGACAGAATCTACTTATTCCATCATGACTTTCTTTGAATTATAAATGCCTGTTGTCTCATTATAACTAAACTGTATGGAGTAAATCAGTGTCAAATAATTTATATGTGTTTTATTTGGTTATGACCATGCAGGAGAAAAAAATGAACCTTCAAAGTGGAGAGCTCTCAAGAAAGAAAAACGGAGCTAACCCTTCTAGGGAAAAGCAGTTGTCAGCTTGTCCTGACTGGGTGAAAATTGGCTGGACTGAGCAAAACAGATGCAGAATCACACTTTGAGACTAAATCTTAGTGCATTTTCAACCCTTAACAAATGCCAAAGTTCAACAGCTATAAACAATTTATGCCTATTTGTTGTCAGTCTAGAACATGTTGCAAAGAAAACAACTTCACTTTTTTATACACTGATATCAGATGTAAGCGTGATGCTAACAATGGGTAAATACTACATTATGCTGCTATTTTATACTTAACACTTGATTTCTTAATGGTCTGGAAATATTACTGCTGATGCAGGTAACCAGTATTTTCAAGACTAAACTTTACTGATACATTGTCATGCCAATGGGATAATGCTTTATTCATGCCAGTGGGATAATGCTTTATTCATGCCAGTGGGATAATGCCTTACTCATGCCAGTGGGATAATGCTTTATTCATTCCAATGGGATAATGCTTTATTCATGCCAGTGGGATAATGTTTTATTCATGCCAGTGGGATAATGCTTTATTCATGCCAGTGGGATAATGTTTTATTTATATATGGCTGTAATTACTTTGCAAACTTGTACACAGAATTAGTATTTAAAGGGTCTCAGTTGATTCCCACCAACTTTCAGACAATGCATGCTGTTGCAATCTAATACAGCATGAAATATCAACACAACAGTCAACTGGTCAAAATCTGATTAGAGCAATGACCTCGAAATTCAGATTCTTTTGGCCATTCAGACATCTTCCTTTAAAAGTACTCATCTGTAGCTCTCTATAAGGAAGTTTAGACAAAAATGAAACTCACTTGTCCCAGGGATTTTTTTTCCTGAGCCCTGTTCTAGATCGTAAGTTGAATACAGCATGTCAAATCAAACTGACAATCTCATCTCATATCTAGTCAATGTTAAAATGTCTTTTTAGGCAAGATATTTTCATTTATTAAATGTTTGATGCTCATCATTTTTCCTTCTTTCAAATTTTTGTATGTAAATTGGTGACTCAAAATGATGTTGCAAGTAATATCAAACCTATCAGCATTATTACTCTTATAAAATTAAAACAAAATTAATTAACTGCACTTACCTTCTTCTGAACAATTCTGATGCTTGCTTCTGAGTCTGTGTCAGATAGTCTTCTTTTCCTGCCTGACAGCAAGCTCTACAAAGTTTTACAACAATCATAACATAGGTATTTATCTCTTCAGGATTGGATTTCACTAACAGAAAATAAATTTGAACTTAAACTTAAGCCCAGAACACAGTGATCTGATTGGTCAAATATTAAGTTTTACTAATCTGACCAATCAAATGTCTTCAGTCAAGACTTAACATTTTATTTAATTGGTGAAATAGTGACTGGGGAAAATGGTTGATATAAAGTTCCGCTGATGTAAAAAAAATTGTTCTGGAACTCTCAATATAAAATGGTTATCTCCATTACCTACCTTTGTGTTTGTATCTCAAATGACAGATTTAAAATATGTGTGAATAAATTTATTCTGACATTAGTTGCAAAACATATAACAGACAAACTGAAGGTCAGTTTCAACTCTATATATATATATATATATATATATGTATATGCTCATTTTCCCCCCGTTAACTTTACATTATCAGAATTGTTCAGTATTTTATGATATTGCACACTTTCATATTCCATTCACTTGCATAAAGGAACTACTTTCTATTGTTAATAAACAATGGATGCAGATGCCAGCACTTTTGATTTGTAAACAAATCATGTACACTCGTGTAGTAGGTGTTTTACGTTGTGGTTGTTTAAATTTGTTTCTGAATGAAGTAAAGCAATTGTTTCGTGGACTGCCACATACCAGTTGCTTTGGCACAGTCCACATTAACTTTTTGATACAATGTTTTGGATTTAGGCTAGCTATACAATAGACGCAAGAAAGGGTCCTTACAAATACAAGTGTCAAGACATAAACTGTCTTCTTTAGCTGGTGATAAGAATGGCAAAAAATACACTTACAGCTTTACATCCTGAATTTCCTCAAAATGTGCTTTCTTAGTTCTGCAAATCCGAATTACATTAGCCATGTCATAGGTTCTCAATCTTGATTACACATTTTGAAATTGAACTGTAATTGCAATTACATCCTCCTTACTGCACTCAAAATGAAATATGCATTAAATTCCATAGCGTTGTTTTGGTATTTGCAATTGAAAGACTTCATATTTTTCCCATATTATGATTTCAAACATTCAATGACAGAAACAGAAACACATTTGCAGATGTCAACATGCTTCTCGCTTCTTCAATCTGAAGTATTTCATGAATGTGAAACTGTCACATATAAATCCAATCCATAATCACGAAATTTGGTATGATTTGAAAGAAAAAAAGATAACAAAATCTAATCATTTCAGATCAAATGGAAAAGTTGTTGCAATGCACATTCATTCACAATGTGACTCCAAATTTTAATTTTAGCTAGACACGCCATTTTCTTTCGAAAGTTATGTTGAGCGTGTGACTAAGTTCAAATTTATCTGGGCAGAGTTATGTGCGCATTAATAATGTTATTATTGTGTAATGATGAATCTGCGCTTGTGTATTTAGTTTGGAATACAGCATATATTCAGTTATTTTGTTTCTTCTTGTGTATTTTGTTAATATAATTAAGCATTAGGTAGAATTAAACAAAATGTGCATACAATAAAAAGGTTACTGCATTTGTATGGGAAAATATGAACTTGTTTTGTCGGATGAATATACTGCACTACCAAGGTCGTGCAGTATTTACATCCGAAAAAAAATCTTGTTCATATTTTCCCATACAAATGCAGTAACTTATATATATATATATTCTCTATAAAATGCCCATTGTTTCCGATTCCAAAACTGGGATGAAAATAATAAGCATCAAAATATTAAAATGATTCAGCTCTTTCTTACTAAGCTTGGTTAAAGGTCACTGGCCTTACTCTAACATATTTCTCTGAACATCAGATTTGCATTACATGATCAAAAGTAGTTATACTCGCACAAAAAGAATAAAAATATTATCAAGTCTAAAGAAGAAATAATAATTACTAGAAATAAAAGTATACAAGGCTGTTACTTCCCCATAGCTATGATTTCAACCTACACCAACCGGAAATGACGTACATTTATCCCCACACGATGAAGTAGATGCTTCTTACTGTCAAAAAATATAACACTATAAACTATGGATAGGGAACATTTAGAAAGCCAATTTACTGTTCAGCCTTATATCGATATGTGTGCATGACTCACTAGATTGTGTTGCTTTCAAAACTGTTCTTTCGTTTCAATTTATTTTCAAAATTCCCATTAATACAGGTAAAAAGGAATCAATGCTGGCTTCCCTATGTCAGCCAACTTCGTAAACAAAAATGAAACTGGCACACTTAAAAGAATCTAAAATTGGTTTCCTTATGTCGGCCGACTTTATAAAAAAAATAAAAAATCAACACACTTAAAAGAATCCAATCAGTTTCCGGGGTTTTCTAGCTTTGTAATAAAATAATCTTTGTATCTGATATTCGGTCAGTAAGTTTAAACAATGAGTTTATTGCTCGCTGCCAGTTGTGTTTATTCATCACCCAGGCTTATATTTGTTTGCTACATGTACTCATAATTGATACAAAAGAGCATTGATGAATGGAGGGTAAAGAGTGTACACAGCAATAACTTGCTTTAATAACACTTCTGTATCCATGCTAGTGAAATGATTATCATCTGCACTCACAGTGAATGTAATTTCAAATAATGATTTTTAATTGCAAGATATAATTGTATAGTTAACCTGGATACAATACATTCTTGGTCATTTTGAACCTTATAACATATCATGCGTGAATAGCAGGTGCCTTCAAGCAATCGGGTGATATTCCCGTCTCATTTGTGATTCTGTTATCTGACATAAGTGATACACGCTACACTAAGGATGCATACACCAGCTGGCATCAGCTACATATATGGAATTTGTGGATATATTTTGTTCTTTAATAAATTTCGCATGATGAAAAAAGAAGGAATAAATGACAATACAAAGTTAGTTTCTTTCATTTTATTTTCAAATAAGTGTTTTGTTTATCTGTTTTAATGTACCATGGGGGGGGGGGTGACAAATCCAACACAAAATTTTTGTTTCTTAAGTCCTGGGACAGGAAAAAAAATTATTTTATAGTGTCCTGATATATATGGTAAATATGGTGTGTGTGTGTGTGTGTGTGTGTGTATATATATATATATATATATATATATATATATATATATATATATATATATATATATAACTGATTCTACAGACTTGTATACCAATAAATGATAAACATCCTAAAGTAATACCTCATATTTCTTTTTAAAAATCCTTTTTAGTTCATATTGGTTATAATAATGCTGAATAAAGAGTTTGATCAAGGTCTACACTCTGCATGTTCAAAAAGTATTATGATTATTTTAAACATGAATATTTTACATCCGCAGTAACATTACTGCAATCTTTATTTGATATATTTTACTTACACTCTTTCTCTCTTTTCTTATGCACCAAAAAGCTTTCTACGGACTTTAGGAGGATTTAGGACTTTCCCATCCCTGACCCTATTCAATCCCATTGATTCAATCCACTTTTTTGTGTGGTAAACAGGGTTTTTCAGAAAAAGAAAGAACCCTTTTGTCCCATCATCACTCTTTTGGTTACATCCATATGCAACACAGTGCATCATATTTGCTGTACAAAAGTATAATCATGAAATATATAAGATACACAATTACGTGGGGAAATTAAACACGCCAATGGCTAGGTTGAATGGAAGGGATAAATATATGTCATTTCTGTTTTTGGCACATGGAAACCATTGATTGGTTACTGAAATTGCTGAACAAATTTTTCATTTAAAAAAGCAGATTTTTAAGTCTAATTAAACATTTTTATGGTGTGCATACATAACAAATGCATTTTTTTATGACTATCATAGTATCACACATCTGTACAATATATGTGGCCAGTGACATTTAAAAATGTTGAATGACTATTAACACTGCTTACTGACAACCTACCAACTACATAAACAGTTTTTCAAGTTCCTTCTGTATGCCCTTTTCAATTAAATATTCTGTAATTTAACAAAAAAATATAAATCAATGATTCAATATTTATGCCTAAGAAAATGAAAATTACCACATAAACTGATATTGGCCTAACATATACAGATAAACCAGCATATAAAAAGCAAGTCAAATTTAAAACTAATATTATTAACCAATTACAGAAACTACATCACTGTTCTGAATTTAAACAGTGCTTAGATATATTAAAATTGTTGTTGTTTTTAAAAATACTAAATCTGAGTTTATCTTGAAATGTTCTGAAATGTGACTTTAGTAGGAACCCAAAATTTTGTTTTATTCAAGTCATAAAACTGACAAGCTATGGCATTCTTATGAAATTCTCATGTCCTTACCCTTTGTGTTCCTGTGCTCCCAGCCTCTGACACATTGTCTGGAATCTCATGTATGGGTGTGACACTCCTTCGCCCACTATCAGACACGTACATCTTCTTAGCCTGTGATCAACAAACAAATCTGTAATATGACTGGCCACATGTTCTTATAAAGTTTTATATTACTCTGCATGACATTAAGCTGTATACAGACCACTGACTGGTCACATGTTCTTATTAAGCTTTACATTATTCTACATGGCTTAAAGCTGTATAAAGACCACTGACTGGTCCCATTTTCTGATTAAGTTTTATATTACTCAGCATCGCTTTAAGCTGCATAAAGACCACTAACTAGTTGCATATTCTGTTTAAGTCTTTTTTATATGACTCAAATTAGTTTAAAATGGAGAAGAAAAAAATTCTTTTGATTTTGAAAAGGAAAGGGTTTTCAGTTTATTTAAAGTTCACTGCACTTGAAGTACAAAGAGTTCATAACCAGAAATGTTATTTGGTATCAGAGGAAATTCCGTTTTACTGATGTTTTTGGTTTTGATGGGTTTTGCTGTCATTAAGGAAATGACTTTGACTTACCTCTTCTAGGATTTGTCTGCACACAGCCTGAATATGCTCTTCACTTACAGCCTTCGCTCCATTATTTAGTCGGATATTTTTTATTCCAAGCACAAAAAACTTCTACAAAAAAGAATTGCATATCCATATAGGTAGAGAACAAATGAGACGTGTATTCTATATCATTGTGCTACTATGTTTTATGGTGTTTATCAATGATAATGTTGCATCTCAAATGAAATTTAACAAATATACACAAAGTAGCATGGCAGTGAAAATAATGTGAAATTCAATTAATTAAATATCCCTTTTTGGTCAAATGACTATTTTCTGCTTTAATATTAATTTTCCTCATAAAATTCTGTAAAAGTGATCAACACTGTTTATTTTCACAAACCACAAGAATGTACTTCCATTATATTACCAGACAAATAAACTAGGTATATTCTATAAATATACTGTATATTCTTGCTCATACATTCAAGCAAAATGCAAACTAGCAGACCTAGTCCTGCCAACACATAATGCACTGGCAAACCTGGGTCTATGTAAATTTGTTAGGATTTATCAGTAGAACAAAAAACACTGCCCAAGATCTGCCAGCACCTTATGTGATGTCAGATCAGGGTCTATATTTTTTGCATCTGGATTCGACTTATAAGCAAATGCATATGGTATACTATGTAGTAATTAATGACATTATAATGTAATGATCTAACCATTATGATCTGATTAGAAATAATAATTACATTGAAAATATGCTAAGCACTGTCTTATTATTATTAAAAGGAGTATTATGCATGATTTTCAATAAATTTTTTAGTAATACCCTTTTTCTCGGATAACATGCCTATGTTCAACAGTAACCTCACCCACTCCACTATAGAAACCTGTGGAGACTGGGGTGTGGGGTGGGGTCTCACAAAATAAGTCCATCCCCACTTCCTACCAATGGGTTAACAAAAATGTTGGCAAACAATCATAATCTTTTGTAAAAGATTCAACAATTTTTGAAGAGTGTAATTCATTCAATTTGTTGCTCAAATAATAATGACAGGTATTGTTATGTATAAACGAAACAAAAAACTTCAACCAAACCAAAACCTTCAAGGAAAAATCCAACCTTCAAACTTGTAATCACTACATTATTTCTTATTAAATTCTAAGCTTTCATACCAATTTTAAAATTGTAGCTAACCAGATAATCTAGATACAGGCCAAACATTAATTATCATAGGATGATGCTTCATTGGCTCAACTAGGTACTCTACAATAAAATGAATTCACTCCCTTTCTCTTGCAGTGATGTAACTGGCACATCAGGTATATGATAATTGTGGGGATATAAACATTTATATACAGGCCAACATTCCTCAGATTGCTTCTCAATTTTTTTATTCACCAAACTGTCACACACCATATCTACTAAGATGGATATGAGATAAAACATGTATGTGTATGAATTCTACATTTTTATATGTGGGAAACCCAATCTTCTTCATAAAAAGAACCTTTCTGACAGATGTAATAAATACAAGCCAAGGCCTAGTCAAAACAATTCTGCAAACTGTGTGACTCTGATCCCTGGTGAAAAGATTGTTAGCATATCACAGAATGAAATTGTCTTAGCTTCAAAATTATTGATATAATGTATTGTACAAAATTCATCAAGGGTTTTAGGAAAAGCCTCTAACTAAAACTTTTATGCAAAGCTAAGAACTAAGAAGTTGACCCCAAGATCAAAGGGACAAGATCACATATCACAGAATGAATTGTCAAATTCAAAATTATTCATCCATAGTATGAAGAAATTCAATAAAGACGTTTTAGAAAATACAAGGAAATAAAACAACTTTAACCAAAAGGTTAGTGCAAATTTTATATGAATGTGACCTTGACCCAAAGATCAAACGGACAAGCACACATCAAAGAATGGATGGTGAAGGTTCATAATGGTTCATCACAAGTATTGGGAAAATTCATCATAATGTTTAGAAAATACAAGTAACTCGAACACCATTAACTAAAACCTGAACACTAACTTTCTACAACTTGGTTCTCAAGGTCAAAGGAGCATGTATATCAGTGAATGAATCACCTTATCCCAGTATAAAGACAATCTATCATGGTGTTTAGAAAATATAAACAAATGAAAAAATTGAAAGAAAACCTTTACACAAATGGGTTAGTGTGCATATCAAAAAACATATCGTCTTAGTGTCATCCTAAGCATAAAGATAATTCATCAAGAGGTTTATAAAATATTGGCAAGCATAAAATCTGTAATCAAATGTAACCTTGACTCCAAAGTAAATGCGGAAAGCAAGCATGATGCAAAGCTAATTGCCATATTCTAGAATGATTCATGCAAATTATTATGACAATCTATTAAGGGTAATAGGAAATATATGCCAATAAATAAACATTAACAAAAATCTTAACTGTTGCCACAAATGCCACGTGGCCATCACCTAAGTAATAAAAGAGATTAAACCTTGCTTCTCACTAATGTGAGCTCAACAAAAATACATTATAATTTAGCTTTGATTTTTTCTCCTTATAGCTGACTTTGTCAGAATGTGTCCTTGACCCAAGGTCAAAAGTACAAGTGAGCATGTCACAGAATGAACCATAATAATCCATCTTGAGCATGAGTAAAATGCATCAATGGGTTTAGGAAATATATGCAAATGAAAACTAACAAAATTTTCTATGACTATGACCTTGACCCCAAAGTCACAGGAGCAAGCAAGCACATCAAAGAATGACTTGGCTTAGCGTTTCATGGTTCACCACATTTTGAACTAAATTCACCATGGGTTCTAGGAAATATACACAAACACCTTTTAGAGAAACCACAATGCAACTTTTTTTATGACTGACATTGACCACAAGGTCAAATGGTCAATCAGCGTGTTGCAGAATGAACTATATTTACTTCATAATGATTCACCCCATGAATAAACAAATTCTATCAAAGGATGTAGAAAATCTAAGCAATGGAAAAACTGTCAATCAAAACCTAAACAAACTTTGCTGTTACTGTTCCCGTTATGATGATTCATGCTGATTAAAAAAAAAAATCTATCAAAGGGTGTAAGAAATTTATGCAAATGAAAACCTGTAACCAAACCTTAACATACTGTTGCTGCCATTTCTATTGGAAAAAGTACTGCTGTCTAACTTCCCACTAATGCAACCTTGCCAAATTAATTACATTACAATGCTTGTAAATTCAAAATTATAATAGATCAACTGATATCATATTTCAATGCTTGATTATAATTTTAAAAAATATTCTTGAGTGAAATAGATTCATAGAACTGCAACCACTATCTGCATGGCTATCAATTGTAGTACAAACAATGGAGAATAAGGCTGTTTTCCCTGACCAGGACTTGGAATCTTGAAAGGATTTTTTTCTTTAAATATATAGTGATATGCTCTCAGATATTTCCTTCAAAAGGTAAATAATGTGGCTTAAAGGAATACTTCTTATTGAATAGTAAAGTGTGGTACACCCAAAATTTGATGATTTTTATTCTATCACAGGGACATATCTGGAGAAAAAAAACCCAATGCATTCCAACATTTCTTTAAAAAACATTTCATGCTGGCCTCCTATTGTCATTAGAAAAAATATATAGCTAAGCTTGCAGAAAAACTGTAGTAGACTAAACATATATACAGGGAAAATAAAAATAATAACATTTTTGACCTGATTAAATATGACAATATAATGTTAAGATTTCTTTCAAATTCTGAATGTGTCTTTCCTTTTTAATGCAAGAAATAACTTGAAAAATTAGATTTCATTGTTTAAAGGAAAGCAACTGAATTAATACTCATCAGAAGTTATATTTTTTCAGGTCATTCCTGATTTGTTTTCCTATACTGATCAAATTTGGTATGCTAATTCGACATTACTTACATCCATGTATTTCTGTATGACCTGGTTGATCTCTTTGTTCAGTGACTTCTGTAGATTTTGCCGCAGGATGTCAAGTGACTTGGCTGCACTTGTAACAATACCAGCTCTGAAGGGGAGAAATAAACGACCAATACATCAAATAACTGAGCTATAGCTTACTGTGTTGTCAAGTTTTAAATTATTGTTAATCATCATCATATTGACATAATATTAAATGTTGTTTTAATCCAAATAATACAGTCGTAAATCATATGGGGCCCAAAGTGGCCAAGCGGTCTAAGGCACTCGCCTTTACAATTCACTTGCATATCTCACCTCTGTCCATGTTAGTTCAAGTCTCAGCTCAACCAACACAGGAATATGAGAAAGACTGCCACTAATTTCTTGTGGGTCAGTGGTTCTTACCTGGTTTTTCCTCCACCAAATATACCAGTCACCATGAATAGCCTCTCATATGCTGAAAAATCTTGCTAAACACCTAATAAACAAACCAAGCCAAAATTGTAAACAAACTCTGGCATGCATACAACTTGCCTATTAGGTGCAGAACAGGTACAATTGTCTAAAGGTAACTTAAAATATCTCCACTGCAAAAACGGATTGCAAGATAAAAAATATTCTTGGCACTAATATTGTTTTGGTGATTTTATTAAGATAAAACAGGTCAGCACAAAATGATTTGGATTTAGCTAACTTTTTGCTCTGTGTATGGCAACAGAGTGGGTTCGACAGTCAGGTCTGTATATTGGGAAGGTATTGGGGAAATTAGCGAGCTTTAATTTACTTTACTCTATGTAAAGCAACAGTCAGTTCTATATTTAGGTCTCTATGAGAGGTTGTCATTGCAAAAGTTAGCAGGATTTATCTCCCTTTGATCAATGAATGCAAACAGAGAGGGTTGTATACCATATATGTTGGGACACCATATTTGTTGGGACACCATACATTTATTTTATAAGTAATTTTTTTGGGCACTGTATGTTCTGGGACACATCGTTTTTTTCGAGTCATAAGTTGTGGGACACCTTTTAAATCATTTGAAAACTACGTCAGAAAATGCACTCAAATGTAAATTTTATTAAAGAAACTTTAAAAAAAAACCACTGTGAGTGTTCTTTGTTTACACTTTTCTTCCTAGATGCAAATTTGCTAACAAGAACTCAGGTAAGAATGAATCATTTGTATATATGAGAACGAGTTCAATTAAACTTTTTCTGTTCTAATTTATGCTTCAACAAAGTTTTAAAAAATTAAATGTCAAGGTTTATTTGCCGTTCGTGCTCGTTATATGACTTATTTTGGCAAAATAACTATTGATGAGCACAGTATAAACTATTCACTGTAATTATGTAAAAGTATATTCAGAGAGAGAGAGAGAGAGAAAGAAAGAGATAGATACTGGTAGATAGTGATGGTACAGAGTAATTGATAAAGATACTAATTCCGAAACCGAACATCTTTTATTTTCACAGCAGTGATATCTGACATAATGACAAGTGCTGCTGAACAAACCTGAATGCTGCTAATATATTTAATTTAAATCCTTTATGCTCAGATCCATCAAATTCGTCCTCTTCACTGTCGCTACCATCACATGCAGTATCTCTTATGATATTGTCCTAACATCCATTAAAGTTACTGTTAATATCACAAACATTAAATAAGTTTTGGATCAGATCTGCATTGTCATGAAGCGATTCGTACATCTTTTATTTACACAGCAGTGATATCTGACATAATCCAAGTACTGCTGAACAAACGTGAATGACGCTAATATATTTGAAAGAAACCTGTTACACAGTTCCTACTGGCTTGAAACTCAATTTCTGGAAGTTCACTTGACACAAATTCCTTGGCATAAGCGCAGATCGTGTTGGACAAGAACCCACTTTGCAATTTTTCCATCTAACTCATTGCCTCATGATACTGGTCTCCCGCTCCTTACTAAATGTCCCCATTCATTCAGCTGCTGAGAAAAATCTATTTTTAACCAGTTTGCAATGGTTGGCTTGGGGATTTTGAAATGTCTTGCTGTTACTTGAATTCCATGAAATTTTGAGAAATTTACAACTTCCTCTTTTTGCTTTAATGTAAAACACTTGTATTGCCCTCATCTGACATCATCATTTTCGTAGGCATCATCTCTCTCTTGACTGGGGTCTCCAATTTCGTGTCTTTATGCACCTGGTTCATTTTCTTTTACTTCACATTCCTCCTCTCTAGCACGCTTTTTTGGTTGACCTATGAGACTCTTAGGTGAAGCTTTAGGCAACGCATTTTCTTTCCATGCACGAGGCAAGGTCACTTCACTATTCGAGTATCGCAGTACAAACTTATCCATAATAATGGAGATCTATAATGTGGTTTATTTTGTTTTATTATTTCCCCATTATATATGCTACGTATGCGATAGCAATGACTGCGAGGAATCTTTTTGTGTAAATGTGTGAGAAGTTATAGTTTCAAAGTGTTCCATTGTTTCTATTTATTATCAAAATCCCAGTGAAAACTGATATAAAGAAATCAAAGTTGGCTTCCCTATGTCGGCCGAATTTGTATAAATATGTATAGTTAAAAACAAATCTCCACGCTAAAAGGAATCTAAAGTCTGCTTCTGGGTTTGGCTTTGGAATAAATTAACTTTGTATTTGATATCCTACCAGTAAGTTCAAACAAAGAGTTTATGGCTGTTGCAAGGTGTGTTTATTCAACACCTGGGCTTTCATTTATATGCCATCTGTAGACATAATTGACACAAACGGGTTTCGAGTTTTTCAGTGTAAATAGTATACACAGCATTAACTTGCTTTTAATAATACTTTTTGTAACCCATGGAATCAAAAAGATTGTCATTTGTACCCTGGATATAATACACTCTTGGTTATTTTGCACCTTTCACTGTGTAGCATGAATGGCAGGTGCTTTTAAACAATGGGTTGATAATTCTCCCTCTCCCTCTCTCTCATTCATATGTGATTTTGCAGGATCCAGTTTTCATTCTCATGACATTCAAACCTTTGAGGACAACCAAACATGATTCGTTTCTCAATATTCATGTCAACGACCAATGTGTTGTGTTGTCTAACGAAAAGCGATAACATTATGGATGCATTTACTACTTATACCGAGTTCGTGGATATATTTAACCTTTAATAAAATGATAATGTCGACCAAAAAAGTGAATAAATGAAAACAGTACAAGGTTAGTTTCTTTCATTTTATTAATCTATTGTATTGTAACATGAAGTGTGACCGGTTGTGGCAGGGGTGGGGGTGGGTGGGTGATGCAAATTGAACAAATTTATTTCATTTCCTGTCTTGGGACACAAGATGTAGGTTAAAAAAAGTCACCCTAAGTTCTGGGACACTGAACATTTTTTTTTTTTTTTTTGTGTCCCAACATATGCGGTATATACAGTATTCATGTCTGTATGCCTGGCTATTACTGGGAAGTTAACACAAAAGTGAGCAGGATGTAGCTTACTTTACTGTATGTCGGTGAACAGAGTGGGTTCTATATTCAGGTCTGTATTATCAGGTTGGTATTGGCAAAGTTTAATAGCATAATTTAGCTTAATTTGCTTTGTGTATGGCCTGTGTGGGTTCTACATTCTGGTTTGTATACCAGGTTGGTAATCTGGATTCCAGCTGGATTTGGTTTACTGGTGTTTTCCTGCACATGTGGTCACAAATGGATCTACATCCAGGTCTGTATGCTAGGTTGTTATTGTGAAAATTAATAGGCCTTGCTCAAAGTATGTAACTAAAGTGGGTTCTGTATTCAGGTCTACACAGCAGGATTTTATTGGTGAAGTTAGCAGTATTTATCTTACATCCCTGTATGAACAGCCACAGAGTGGTTTCTGTATTCAGGTCAGAATACCAAGTTATTATCAGGTACATTTGCAGAAATTAGCTTACTTTGCTCTATATATAGCCACATAGTGGTTTCTACATCCAGGTCAGTATACCAAGCTGTGACTGGGGAAATTAGGAAAATTTAGCTTACTTTGCTCTGTATATAGCCACATAGTGGTTTCTACATCCAGGTCAGTATACCAAGTTGTTACTGGGGAAGTTAGGAAAATTTAACTTACTTTGCTCTATGTATGGCCACAGAGTGGGTTCTATATCCAGGTCTGTATATCAGGTTGTTACTGGGGAAGTTGGCAAGGTTCTGCACCCTCAAGTTGAATGGCTGTGGCTGAAAACAACAATGTAGGAGTTAACTAAACAAATATGATCATACATAGTATTCATACAATGAAATGTGTTTGCACTATTCCTTATCTGTAGTTAAATTACTGAAAAAGATTACAAGCAACTAACCATGTGCACATATAACTGATGAAGACATTTTTCCTAATGTTTGAAATGTTTAAAAATATTCTCAGTGTTTCAAATTCCCGTTGGCTATTATTAGTAAAATAAATTCATTATTGACAAATTTTAGAAAAGCAATATCTTTTTGGTGTATTATGTTTCTACTAAAACACTTACCTGGTCACATTACATTAGTATAACTTTCTTTGCTACCTATGAATCCAGCCCTCCCTGAAAGACGGAAAAGGTCTCTCTTTCAATATATTATATAGACAATGGGAAACAACACTTACAGGCAGACCCCCCTTTCTACCTGCTAGGTGGCTATTGCTATACCCAGTTTTAAAACGTTTTTTTTATACTCAAGTGACACCTAAAAGGATGCTTGCATTGTGGGGATGGATGGTAGCTATCATTTGTAATGTGATCAGTAAATACCACAGCGAAACATAATGTACTAAGCATTTTGCTTTCTCCTGCAAATATATTACCTGATCACATTACATTAGAAGTATAGACCAGAGGAAGAGGAGGAAGAAATGCAGAGCATCCTACCTCAACCTGTGTTACCGAGGAGAAGCATGATCGCTCTACCAATGGATGAAATTCTCCTAATGTTAGTTTAGCACAATGGGTGACCTGAGTTACACACTTGTTAGTTGATTCTTGTGTGATTCTGCACTTCATTATGCATCGTTCTTACAGTTTTTGCAGGCAAATCTAGCGAAAGTGGCCAAGACAACTTGGTTACAAGGTTGTTCCATCATCAACTGGGGTGGTCAGTGTCTGTGTAGCTACTACTGGTCTAATGAAGTTCAGTTCTCTGCTTTGTGAGGTCATGTCTCACTGATAAAAGCTGAAGAAAGTGGTCTGGGCATGCCATACCAATGACTCCACTATGTCTCAAATGGAAACATCATGTCTGAATGCCTGATTTATGGAAATTGCCTGTATTTCTTAACATGCAATTTTAACGAGGCATACCTGTTCCTTTCAGCATACATTGATTTTATAATTCCCTATAGCCAAGCAACTAGTGCTTGTGGATTATGTCTTGCTTTCCAGACTTGAGAGGCAGAAAAACCCTGGTCCATCTGTTGCAGGTGTTCTTCACAAACTTCCAATAATATCATGGAACTTTGCCTCTCTTGGTGAAATGGTGGAGGAAGGGGGGGGGGGCGGATGGTTATTTGTTGATTGCAAAGTGATGGAAACCATTTCTTTAACAATGTCATAAGGACTAGTGATCTGTCTGGATGGAAAATAAGTAAAGTTCCACAGAGACTGCATGCTGAGGCAAAAGCTATTAGAAAGCAAGTCTTATATGATAGCTGATTTAACTTGATGAGTTAAGCCATGTCAACACCCTGGAAAAATTCCCTTTTGGGAACAACATGAGTGAGTGTGGTCTGGATAAATCAACATTGGACATCAAGTCAGAAAGGTGTATATTCTGTCCGATATTGTTTTTTCCATGATTTCGGAATGTGTCCAAGCTCATGGACTTGTATCTCTTTATTCTGATGGAGGTTAACTTTTTGTCTTCAAAGAGTGAAAGAAGTTGGCCAGCTGAGGAACAGAGGCAAAGAATGGTCTGACATTAATGATGTGACACCAGTCATTAAAAATCCTTCATTTCCCTGTGTATGCCTTCAGAGCAGAAGGTCTTCTAGTTGTTGCAGTCCTCTCCACAACTTAAGTTTGGAACTCCTTTTTGCATAAGCTGTCTCTGACAAGCACCAGGCATGAAAGAGGAACTTCTCTGGCCATCTGCATGAATCAAATAATACACCCTCACATCTGTCAAGAATGTTTCTGTGCACTGACATTACACTATATTTTCATGCCTCACAAATGTGTGTGCATGTGTGCATGCATGCATGTACTATTTAACTTAGGACTGTCATGCCCTAAAGGCTTATCCACAATAGAATCCTGAAAATTTTCTTCTTGTGTCATCATTAAAAAGCTTAACAATAAAGGCTTATGATCATCTCTCATTCCAATGACATGAAGATTTAGTGAGGTCTTCAAAATCTTCAGAGGGGACTAAGGGGACATTTCAGTGTCTCCCTGTGAGAGATTCTGAAGTAGGACAAAGGCATACTGAAAAGAAATAGATATTATGTGCCTCTGGAGCTGTTTTTTTATTAAGCTGTTTTTAAAGGACATTAGGTTATGTATTCTCTGTCCATACCATACATGCTTCATGAATGTGCTACTGTGAATCTCTTGCATTTGTTGCACCATGTTGTCATCTCTGTACTGAAAAGAGAATACACCAACAAGTGTATACAACAAATATAACTGAAATAACTGCCACCCATGGTATACCAAGGAGTTAAAATTAGAGTAAATGTCTAAAAACAGCACCCAGGAAATTACACTGGTGAACTTGTTTGTTGCTGCATGAAATCAAATGTGACAAATCAAACAGGATGATAATTTAAATAATACCAACAAATTCACCAGAATTTACAAAAATGCTTTAAGTACCAAATAAAACATCTGACTTACTGTACCAATGAAAATGAAAAGTGGTTGATTAAATTTAACTTATACAATTTTATTGAATTTTAACTGGATGGTCAGGAGGACATAACTGCACACGATACCAAAAGTAAAAACTAGCTTAAACTGGGTATAACAGTAGCCACTCTGTGGGTAGAAAGGGGAGTTACTCTGTATGAGCATCCTCACTCAGTCTATATAATATATATAGACAGAAAATCATTTTTCTGACTTTCTGTAAGGTCTGGATTCGGAAGTAGCAAAGAAAGTAATGTAATGTGATCAGGCAACATATTTACCAGAGAAACACAGCACTGCTACTGCTGTAGACATGCTTTAATTACTACAATGACTATTTAGATACTGTGTACAAAACTGAACCAGATTATTTAGATACCATGTACAAAACTGAACCAGATTATTTAGATACCACGTACAAAACTGAACCAGATTATTCAGATACCATGTACAAAACTGAACTAGATTATTTAGATACCATGTACAAAATTGAACCAGATTATTTAGATACAATGTACAAAACTGAACCAGATTATTTAGATACCATGTACAAAACTGAACCAGATTATTTAGACACCATGTACAAACGGAACGAGATTATAATCAACTATTACATAGCTCACTTCTAGGAAATTTTCAGTGACCTTCAACAACCATTGAAATACTTTTCCTACAAAATAATTCAGACTAAAGCCATCTTGCCCCATGTGACTGGGCAGAAAAAAAGAACATTCTATGATAACAGTGTAAGGACACTATGAGTTTATGAAACTATTTTCTTTTCTTTCCCTTCAAGCCATATAAAATCTGCTTCAGAAGTTATTATCTTTGTCTTTGAAGCCAGATTTGATTTGTCTAACTTCACAGCAATAGTCAATATGACTACTATTAGAAGCATAGCTAATGATCACTAATTATAACAATCAGTTAGTACAGTTGAAACCTCACAAGAAATGC
This sequence comes from Sinohyriopsis cumingii, assembly GCA_028554795.2. Taxonomy (NCBI): domain Eukaryota; kingdom Metazoa; phylum Mollusca; class Bivalvia; order Unionida; family Unionidae; genus Sinohyriopsis; species Sinohyriopsis cumingii. Next base: position 64,251,022 of record CM068841.1, read on the forward strand.
ATTCAATCAACATTTTGAATACCAACTCATTCACATGTACAACACACAGTAACCTGTGGAGAGTAATTTGTCATAATATGGAATGTATTGTCATTATTATGGAAAGTTGAGAGTAATTTGTCATAATATGCAATTTATTGACATTAATATGGTAAGTTGAGAGTAATCTGTCACAATATGCAATGTATTGACATTAATATGGTAAGTTGAGAGTAATCTGTCACAATATGCAATGTATTGACATTGATATGGTAAGTTGAGAGTAATCTGTCACAATATGCAATGTATTGACATTAATATGGTAAGTTGAGAGTAATCTGTCACAATATGCAATGTATTGACATTAATATAATAAGTTGAGAGTAATTTGTCATAATATGCAATGTAGTGTCATTATTATGGAAAGTTGAGAGTAATTTGTCATAATATGCAATGTATTGACATTAATATGGTAAGTTGAGAGTAATCTGTCACAATATGCAATGTATTGACATTAATATGGTAAGTGGAGAGTAATTTGTCATAATATGCAATGTATTGACATTAATATGGTAAGTTGAGAGTAATCTGTCACAATATGCAATGTATTGACATTAATATGGTAAGTTGAGAGTAATCTGTCACAATATGCAATGTATTGCATTAATATGGTAAGTTGAGAGTAATCTGTCACAACATGCAATGTATTGACATTAATATGGCAAGTTGAGAGTAATTTGTCACAATATGCAATGTATTGACATTAATATGGTAAGTTGAGAGTAATTTGTCACAATATGCAATGTATTGATATTAAAATGGAAAGTTGAGAGTAATTTGTCACAATATGCAATGTATTGACATTAATATGATAAGTTGAGAGAAATTTGTCATAATATGCAATGTATTGACATTAAAATGGTAAGTTGAGAGTAATTTGTCATAATATGCAATGTACTGACATTAATATGTTAAGTTGAGAGTAATTTGTCATAATATGCAATGTATTGACATTAATATAAGTTGAGAGTAATTTGTCACAATATGCAATGTATTGACATTAATATGATAAGTTGAGAGTAATTTGTCATAATATGCAATGTATTGACATTAATGATAAGCTGAGAGTAATTTGTCACAATATGCAATGTATTGACATTAAAATGGTAAGTTGAGAGTAATTTGTCATAATATGCAATGTACTGACATTAAAATGGTAAGTTGAGAGTAATTTGTCATAATATGCAATGTACTGACATTAAAATGGTAAGTTGAGAGTAATTTGTCATAATATGCAATGTACTGACATTAAAATGGCAAGTTGAGAGTAATTTGTCATAATATGCAATGTATTGCATTAATATAGTAAGCTGAGAGTAATTTGTCATAACATACCATGTTATTACTATGGTAAGTTCACCACTGAACAAACATCTATTTGTACTTCAACTGCACTGATCAGAAAGACCTTACATGTAGGCTAGGATCAGGGCCGGCGCCAGACCCGGCCAGACTATCTGGCGCCCAAGGCAAGGTTAGATTCTGCCCCCCCCCCCCCGGAAGATATCAATTTCAAAATTTATAAACAATAATTTTTTTTAAAAATGCGCCCCCTGAAATCAGCACCCTAGGCGGCTGCCTAGTTTGCCTATATGGTAGCGCCGGCCCTGGCTAGGATGAACAATGCATGGAAAATCTATGTAGCCATGTATGTTAGTAAAGCATAAAATCTAGGTCACAGTGACCTTCTATGGTTGTTAAGAGTATTTTACCAATGATCAATTGTCCAGTTTTTGTAATAAGTGTGTAGTACTTATCAAGATGCATATTCTCATTAAGTTTTGCAATTCTAGGTAGGATAGAATACATGTTGCATGCAAAAAATCTCATGTGCTCATGAGCCAAATGCAAACCCTATAATAGGCCAGTAAAAGATGAAATAAAAGGTCACAGTGACTTATTTTGATCTAAAGGTGGGTTACTAATATACATACATACATACATACATACATATATATATGTCAATCAACTTGACAATTCTAGTATGAACAGTACCTGAGAAATGAACATCAAACACAAAATTAACCCATCAGTGAAGCAGAAAATATGGCCCATAATGACCTACTTTTGCAATGAAGTTATAAGATTCATCCCCTTACCAAGTTTCAAGATTCTGTATTGAACAGTATGTATACAGCATGCAAAAAATCTACGTGGTCATAGCCTAAATTCAAACCGAAACCAGTAAAATGTGCAATATCAGTGACTTTATCCTGTGGTATGAGTGTGGTAACAAATATGCATATGATCATCTTATTTAATGATAACAATATAAACAGTGCCTGAGAAATAAATTTAAACCAAATTTTAGGGAAAGCCAGTGGCGCATGAAATATGAGTCCCAGTGACCTACATTTGTGATGAGGGTTAAGTAATAATCAAGACAAATCCTACTTCATGATTCGAGGTATATAATTATGTCTACAGGGTGTATAAAACATTTGTATTTTTCATCTATCATCACTGTGTTTTTTCATCTAGAAATGCATTCAGATTTTGATCTTGCTCCTTTGGAAAAGAACATTCATATCTGTCTACAAAAAAAGTAAGCTGCAATGAAAGAAGCATATCATTAAAAAGCATTGAATTTACAATTAATTAAAATGTTATATTTGTTATAAGTGTAAATATACTGACTATTTTTCATTCAAATTTATTTCTTATTTTGTTTTGTTCAAATAAAGACTGTACAGATGCAAACACAGGTGGGTGTTGATGTCATCATATCAATGGCTGTTTTTTTTTGTCACCCTCAGTAAAAAGAATGTCATAGCTTGTAAGAGATGAATAATTGTAACCTTGGAATCTGAGCCTGGATCATCATGCAAAGAATTCTTGACTCAAAATTTTGTGGTTCTTTTGAAAGTAATCAATTTTCATATAAATTAATTGCATTGCATTTCATTCCATTTTTGTTTATTATTCACCATTCTTCATTTTGCATTTGCTGTTTTCTTCAAAATCTATTCATCATTTTGTTTTTAATTGCTTTCTGTACTTCATTTCATATGCATTTATTCTGCATTCTGTTTTGAATTTACTGGTAAAACTATAAATAAACAATCTAAGTTCCTCCATCCCCATGTCAGTAGGTAGATGTTACGAAACCCATTTCAAACAGGTGCCTTGGACCTAGGAAGAAAAAAATGGTTGTGATGCAATAAGGCTGTACAAATATTGTTTTACATGTGCAGGCACTAATGCCAACAAGGAACAACAACTCTGTATTACTTTGTAGAGGTGAGTTGAAAAGTTTGGAATTTATGTCAATAGCACAAGGAGAGAAACCCAAGATGTTGAGCAGTGGTTCCCAAATTTTTTTGGGCCACCACTCCCTTGGTTATCCTCAGCGCCTCCTTACCTTACCCCATAAAAAGCATTAGTCAGCATTAGCGCCCCCCCCCCCCCCGGTAATCCCACCACCCACTTTGGGAACCACTGATGTAGAGGTTATCTAATTAAATTTGTAAGAGTTACTGTTAGGACTGACTTAATGAGCTACTGATTTTATCATAGGAATTTTTTACTATTACAAGTAATATTCGATGTCTTTTTTTCTTCAGCTGATGAAAATAGAGTTTAACCTAAACATTTAAATTATATTAGAAGCATCTCACGATTGGAACAAGTTTCTCCTTAGTATCTGACTCCCTTGAGCTACTGCGTCGAGGGCTGTCTGAAATCGGAGATAGCTTTGGCATTTCACTGCTACTGTGTCGCTGCTTCTTTCCCTGATCATGGTCCAACTGCTGTGGCTGTGCAATGCTGTCGTGTGGCTTGGAAGACTGATATGCTAGTGTCATCACCATGGTGACAGGTGGGGTTGCTGGGAAGGTGAAGGGGTTAGGTGGATGTGGGGGTGTCACCCTTTGCATGCTATGTGATGCTGGGACCGTCCAGTGTTTGAAAGTGCCTTGAGGCACGCTGGAAGATGAAGATGCATTTGTAGAAGCAGATGACATAATTGAAGATGGATAACTAGCAACAGTTTTCACCTCTGTAGTTGACTGTTTCTCTACATTGGTTGTTGTAATTGTTGTTGGCAGGCGAAGTAGACTAACAACTGGTTGTTTGATTTCCCCCACATTAGAACGTATAACAACTTTCATGGGAGCAGGATTGGAACTAGGAACTGCTTTAACAGCATTAAGAAGAGGCTGAGGTGATGGAGTTTTTCTCTCATCCTTAATCATTTGATGTTGACTAGGATGTCTTTGCACCGATGATTGTGGTTGAGAAACACCAACCTCCTGTTTGACAGCCTGGTGCTGCTGCTGCTGCTGTTGCATCAGATGCTGTTGCTGCTGTTGCCTGGATGTGATGAATTGAAATGGATGTTGAGCATCGGAATCCTCAGAATCCATGGGCGTGATTGGGGACAAGCCACTTTGCATTAGGGAGGACTGAACCTGCTGCTGAGATCGCTGAATGTTTTGCAGGAGATCTCTATATGGTGCCTCACTCTCAGATGATCTGCCCTAGTAACAGAAAAAATACTTATCAATACCAAAATATTTACTTCATCCAAGATAAATTTTCTGTAGTACACTATGAACAATGTCTTGCTGTCCCTGAAACTATCTTTAACTCTTGTAAATTACATATTATAGACCACTCAACACATTCCCTGAGAATATTAAACAGTTATGTCTCTTTGTGATATGAGGGAGGTCACCAGAATAATAGATAAAAGTTTTGAAGCAATTTCAGTCAAGAAAACATGGTAAATAAGCAGAATATTACACACCTTTAGTAAAAATGTTTATTCACTGTAAAATGGGTCAGTTGGTTGGTTGGTTGGTTGATTGGTTCATGTGGTGTTTTACATCACTGTAGCACAAGTTGGTTATTTTGTGCTTTGGCTAATGCACAATGGGACCAGATTTTGAAATATTTTGTGTATTATTATTTCTGACCATTCAGACTGAGGTCAACATGACAATGGTTCTAAAGTCTGCCAAATGTTCAAGACAATCATGGAAAGTTCAAGACATTTTTGTGAATAGGAGCAAACAGCAGTTAGAGTCATAAACAAAAATCTGAAATTTCACAATAGCTTATTTCAGTTTTAAGCTGCAGTTGAAAATACGCCCGAGGACATCAATAGAATACATTTTTGTGTGATTTGTTAATTGATAGTTAAACAGTAAAAATTCAACAACTGCAGCAAAACTTTTAACATTTAATCATCAATGAATTGCCAACAGAGGTTTCGGTGGGGTGTTTCTAGGTAATTCAAGATCATTATATGAACGATATTTCTTTCTCTCAAAAGGCTATATAATTCTACAAATTCTGTTTAATACTAACTTGTCACTATTTACAAACTGAATAGGACACGTGTTGTTGTTCATATTCATTATTCAGCAAATTGTAAGGACAGTGTTGTTTATACAGGTATAGGCAGACTTACATGAAATTTGAGTTAACACAATTTCACATAAGTTTTCAAACCTTAATTTGTGAATTCTAGAAACATGAAATTATTTGTTTAAAACAAACAGATTTGGATTCATAAATGGCTAAAAATATTACATATTTTTCAGTGAATATTGTAGGCAATGAAACCAACATTTTGAGTAACAGGATTCTAAGTATTGTGACCAGTCTTTGGAATGAAACTATCATGTACATCAGAGGTCAGCTATATGCACTTTACAATAGTGGTATCTTTATCACTTGGTTCTGATTTTTGTAAGGCTTCTATATAAATACTTTCTCACATGATAAAATGAAGCTTTTATCATTATCTGTTATAAGTTATCAGGACTCTGAAAATTCTGCTGAACAAAGTAAAATATTCTACCTGCAAGTGAGTACATATGTGAGATATCAAGGCTGTTTTTCTTACTTTATTCAACCATGTATATACAACAAGGAACAAAATTATTTTCTAGTACAGAATGTAATTTTGCACTACACACTAAGTGCTGGTTGTAAAACATACTAGAATAGTTTAGCTGTTGACATCATTCACTGAATCCCAAACAAGTTCATATAACTGATCTTCGATGTTAACCGAGCTCCGATCTTTTCATGAACACTGAATTCAAAATATGAAAAAGTTGTACAAAGAAATGAGACTCTTAATATTGGTCAATCTGTCATGTTCCATAGTGAAAAATCAGTTTCAAATCTAAAATATTTGTGATTGTCTAAAGACTGATACATGTACCCATTTGAAATACTGCATATTTATAATTTATCTCATGGATTTGAATACACACCCTAGAGGTGCACAATATTACCAGAATACCAGTTTACTGTAGTATTTTTCCCCCGGTGGTATGTACCACAGTACTTTTTCATTGTACCAATACTTTGGCAGCTCCCACCAGTAAGAAATATTCCCAAGTAATCTCGCTAGGAATATGGTGATACAGTGGTAACATAACATGTTCATTCCATGTGACAAGACAATTTATAAAAAATGATTTTTTTTACCAGACAAGTGTAATTTGTCACAAGTTAATTTTGAATATTACAAATAAAATCATGTTTATGATCCTTTAATCACATGTCTGAAATGTGTCATATATGCAGATATGGTGTACAAATGGAATCTTGTATGGGATGTTGTGAAAGACATTTGGGACAAATCTAAAGTTTTGGAAATCTTTTTGGAAAAATTCCTTTTTAAGCTATGTACTTGTACATGTTCATGTGTGAAGCCCTTGTAATCCATTGTAAGACTGCAGATCCTCCAAAGATTTTCAGGACAGCAATTGTTTTTTATTTGAATTTTACATAATTTCTCAAAATATTTTCTTGTTTGTTGAACATGTTTTATGGTTACTGGACCTCTCGGCAAACATTTTGCCTCGGTGTTGGCATGCCACTCAAAGTTTCCCTGCCTATCATCTCAATAATATAGTTAGTAAATTGAAAGCTTCAGTGTCATCACCTCCTATTTTTATCAACAAACTCTAAAGTGTCTGGACATCGTCTTTTACAGGGTGTCAGCTATGTTAGCTTAATCATCCCATTTTAGTGACAGTTTTTAGATGACAACTTACACAACAATTAACGAAGACACATCCGAGCAAGACAATTTTCCAGCAAATGTATCAGGGCCTTTCCTGAACGTTAAATGGTTGGTCACTTACATAATTGTGGCATACTGTGGCATGTATCACAATGTGTTCAGAAATAACATGGTATACGATGACCCAGCTCTGCTATACACCATTGAGAGTAATGCACTGTTAGCCCAAATGACCTACAGCCTATTACAAAGGGATGCAACTCCCTGATGATGTTACTTTGAAAATGTGTTAACTGTAGTCTGCCAGGTTTTGTTTGCCTTAAAAATATATTTAAACAACAACCTAATATGTGTGTGTGTGTGTGAGTGTGATTTGGGTTTTTAATATACCTTTAACGATTTTTCCAGTCATATCGCTATGATGTCTGCAGTGTGACAGTTTATAGTGATGTCTGGCACTGGGACATAATGCTGTAAACATCTATCATCATGTCCCACCCAGTCACATTATCCTGACACCAGGTCCTAACACTAACCTCTTAATGCTTAACGCCTTGTGAGGCAGCTGTTAATACCATTTTTATAAGTCTTTGGTATGACTCGGCTGGACAACCTAATGTTGAACTCTATGCTAACAGTGACTTTGAACAACATCAAATTTGATGTTACATATATTATGCCAACAATAAGTCTTTTCAATGATACACGTTTTACCAATGACACCGTATATACTCACTTATAAGAGGAGCCCAACTGCAAACTGCACAGACCCCGATCTGCCACTATGTAATGCACTGGCAGGTCTGGGTCAGGTGCATTATCTTGAAGAAAATGTTTGTCTAATGAAAGAAATTAAGATGTTTAAACTCTCCAACTGTGAATGCTTAATACAAACATATCAGTAGCCTGTCACAGTTGCACATTGTCGTCAGCATGCTAAGATTTAAAATAGTCAGTCTTAAAAAAAGAGTTCTTTGAAGGGACTTGTGCTCCACTGGCCCAAAAGAAAAACCAGGAATTCATATATTTTATCCCTACCACAAAATGATAAAAGTATTGTGAATACATGCCAATTAATTACTTGTCACCAGATGCTGTCAGAAATAAATAAACCAATTAATTATACCAAGCCTTAATGGCACTATCAACAGTAAACATAAATAAGAAACTCAACTTTTTTAAATAGTAGAGAAATCTGGCTCCCAACTTTTCATTTCAAGAATAGATCCAGCATCTATTTTGAGTCTGATTATCAATGGGATATTTGATTATGCATAAGAGACATAAATTAGCTTTTTTAAGTTGTAGAGGAATATGGCTCCCAACTTTTCACTTCTAAACAGATCCCACATCTGTCGACAATTTTCATTATGATTATTTGATAGTGCAGAGGAGAGGTCAAAAGTGAAAATGGACATAAATGCCATAGAAGGTAAGAGCTGGATTCTTTATGTCATATGCTGTCAGATCTTACCACCAGAATTAACTTGTAGAGTAATATATCAAATTAAAACAAAAATCTCTCAGTAAAAGAAGGTAACATAATGGTAAGTTTGCAAAAGCTTGATCCTCCTAGTTACATATACCCGTGTTAAGAAAAGCAAGTTTATAACATTGCAATAATGTCAGAACACTTAAATCTGTCAGAGGCATAGCCACCATAGGCATATGCATAGACACGCGCGAATAAGGTCAAGTCCAGAACATAACCATAATTCAAATCTCAATTGAAAGTAGCTTTCAAATGGGTTGTTATGGCAGCCGTACTTGATTTCAGATCTGCATCCTGTTCATTTAGATCCAACTAGGCATGGTAAAAATCTTCATGTTGATATGACAACCCAAGTTGACAGTGCCATCCATTCAGTAAATTACTATATCAATTTTCCAGTGTGCGCCTATGGAAGCCATATTGGATGTATGAATGGCATCATTTTCATTTAGGACAAGCTGGATTCACTGCCATGACAGCAATATTATATGCCAGTCAGCATTATTCTGATAATGTACCAACCAGACATCATATGAACTCTTTCGGTAGAAACAAAATGTCAATATGGCTATCTATATTGGAAGAGTAGTAATAGCAAGATTTTTACAATGGCCTCTGTGGAGGTCAGATTGGCACCATTTTAATTTAGGGCAAGCTAGACATCATAAAAACTCCATGCTTATGTGACTTGGTTTTTATGAGGAGTGGTAATAAGATTTTTCAAGATGGCTGCCACAGTGTCCATATTGGTCATGAGATTGGTACCATCTACACTGATTTGACATTTTAGTTGAAGTCTTCCAGTGAAAACCCAATGCTGATATGACTTTGAGTTCATGTGGAGTACTGATAACATGATCTTCATGATGGATCCCATGGTGGCGATACTTGATATCCAATTGGTACCATTTTCATTTAAGCACAACTAAGCAGCATAAAAAGTCTTTATGTGAAATTTGCATGTAGGTCAAATGTTCCATTTATAAAGAGTAATGATAACAAGATTTTCAACATGGCTGCCATATCTGTCATAAAATCAGCACCATTTTTACAGACTACACATAATAAGAAGTCTTTCAGTGAAAACCCATGCTGGTATGGCTCTGCATTTATGAGTAGTGATAACAATCTGGCTGCCATGGTAGCCACACTGAATGTCCAATCAGCACTATTTTAAATCAGAACCAACTAGACTTCATAATAATTCTTTTACTGAAACCCTATGTTGATATGACCATTTATTCTTGAGGAGTACCGTTATCAAGATGGCTGATGTGTTGACCATATTGGATGTTCCGATGGCTCCATTTCATTTAGACCCAACTTGACACCAGAACTTTTGTAGTGAAAACCCCCTTGTCAATAAGACTTTCCATTCAAAACTATTGACAATAATAAGAATTCTTCTTTGTGTTTGTCTTCAATTGTATTGTTCAAGCCTGGGAAAACAATAAACCACCAAAACCTATTCAGTCAACCTGCATACACACCAATGTACCAAACAATTTCATGGTTGAAATAGGTTTATAAGAAAAATCCATAAATTAATTACTTACCTCATAAGTAACTGCAAATTATTAACAATAATTCAACAGCAAACAGTTACTTAAACTATACAGTATTGCTTTTTTAACAATTATGCACAGGTGTCTTGGCCATATTGTCAACCAATCCCAGTGGTGCAAGTAGATTTTTTAAATCTCTTACAGGTATGGTACCAACCCACCGATCCTGTCTTTCCAGAATTTTGGTATGGCCATAATGGCAGTAACTGTCTTATGGGTACAGGGTACCTGACTACCAGCTTACATGCACCAATGGCCAATCCTTTCATGATGTCAGTAACTGTCTTATGGGTACAGGGTACCTGACTGTACCAGCTTACATGCACCAATGGCCAATCCTTTCATGATCAGCTGCTTAAAATCAATCAGTTCTTTGGTAAACAATAAATTCTATCCCCAATGTATATTCTTAATGAGTGTAATGAACTATTTTGTGTATCAATATATTATAGAGGTCCAGAAAATATTTGACTATTGTTGCAAAATAACCAGAATTACTTTTGATCACTACTACATTCAAATGCCCCCTCACCTCATCTTACCTCTGAAAGTTAGTTCCAGAAATATAAATATATCGCTTCATTATATCTCACAAAAGTTTTAAAGTTATCATATGACTCAGTTCTGACCATCCTTTATAATTCCTAAATCATAACTTCTTATCATATTGGCTTAAAATTACTCCTGATCTATACCGGGCAGTTACCATTGTAATGCTTGACCGTTACATGTATTACTACTGTAGATGGAGATTAGCACAGAACCATTTAAGATTATGGGGTGGAGGGATTCTTTTGTTAAAACTGATCATGTCACTTTGTTGTGCAGTAGTGCAAATTCATACTATCAACATATAGGGCTTATATAAATTATTCTTGCTTGTCTTTTAGACTGTTTTTCAAACACTGATCATTACCCATGAAATCAAATGGTTACTTCCAGACTTGGATGAGGCTAAGTTTTGAGGCCACATTGAACTACACAGTAGGCAGTTTCACACCTGTTGCTGTGCTCATCTCAAGTACATCAAAAGGCCAAATACCCCTGAATGAATTTAAATTAATTTACTTTTATTATCCTAAATACAAGTTTCTTATTAGAAACTCCCTAATTCTGATTTGAGCATTTTATTGTCAGTCAAAAATCTGCCTAGTTGAACATGTCCTTCATGAATATTTCGAAAACTACACCATAAAGTGTTTCATAAGTTGAGTACAAGATAATGTTAAATGTGGAATTAACACAGACACTGCTTCAAGGATTTCATATTTAATATGCATCTATGTAAGATGGTAACTAAAGTAATTTTCTCTCATCCCCTTCTCATACAGCCAAAAGTTGTTCGAGTGTCCACCTCAGGTGTGAGAGGTCATGGGTTCAAACAACTGGTGAGTCATAACAAAGAAAATCGTACTAGCAGCTGCCATGCTTGGCACTCAGCATTAAGAGGTTAGTTTAAAACTGGTTGGTCTGGTGTCAGGATAATGTGACTTTGTGGGATATGATGCCACATGTCTGCGGCATGATGCCCCAGTGCAAGATATCACTATAAATGCCACACTGAATACACTGCAGTAATATAACTGAAAAATTGCAAAAGGTATGTTAAAAATCCAAATCAAACACACTTGTCTTGATACATCATGAAACATTTCATTACGGGAGCTGTGGTAGCTTATTTGGCACAGCATCAGTTTTATAATCGAATGGTCATGGGTTTGACACCTGCCCTGGCCAACCCAGGTCAGCTGCCTCAGTTTGCCATTGGAAAAGGAACGTAGCTCCCATTACCTTAGAACGACAAATGTGCTGTTAAAAGTAACAAAAACAGACATTTCATGACAAAATATGAAGAGAGTTTTTGGATCCCAATCAACATATTATAACGGAGTATCACCGTATGTCCTGCCAATGCTTCATGAATGATTTTAACATCAAATCTCCACATGGCTGATGATGCCATGAAAATCAAAATATGGCTCGGATGGTTCAAGTGATAAGAATACAACTACAGATAAAATAATTTTTGGAACAAAATATATGTTAATAGATCTCCAATCATTGCAAGAAAATAACTGTTTTAAAAACTAATATACAAAATGCAAAGATGCATCCAACTATAAACAACACATACCCTGATCTGCTATCATATACTACACCTGCAGATCAAGGTTTATGTTGTATGTTCTACTGCTCAGTTTTCACAAACTGCAATGACCCTGATCTGCTATCTCATTATACACTGGTAAATCTGGGTTTTGGATGTCTGTTCTACTGATTAGTCCAAACCATCTAGATGGATCCTGATCTGCCATTGCATGTACAGGCAGATCTGGGACTAGCTTGATCCACTGATTAATCTTAACAACCTACATATACCCTGATCTACTATTGCAAAATGTTCCAGCAGATCTACGTCTTGGTTGTGTTTTACTGATCTGTCCTCAAAACATGCACAGACCATGTTCTGCCATCACATAATGATAATGCTCAAGTAGATCTTGGTTCTTTGTTTTAGTGATTAATCAAACAAACTTAACAGACCTTGATCTGCTATCATATAATGTGCCAGTAGACCCAGGTCCTGGTTATTTGTTCTGCTGATTATTCCCAGCAAACTGCACAGATCTGTTTGCACAGTATGCAAGGACTGATTCAGTTCAATGTTCTTTATTATAATTAGTCCAAACAAACTGCTTCTACCAGCACAGTATGTGATGAGAGATTCCGGTTTATACTGTTTGCAGTCAGAAGTGAATTATATGCCAGCATATAAGGTAACAGTGTCTGTGACCACCCAAGACTCACCCGATTTGGTCCTTCACCTTTCCCTCCCTGGTTCAGACCAGCAGGCAGGTGTATGCTGTGGAGGATCTGATACTTGTCTGGTACTGAATGACCTCTCATCTGAGAAGGCAGACTCAAGTTGACTGGCTGAGTATGGACTTCTCTGACTGATGTTGCTGGACTGTTGTGCAGGCTGGTTGCTGGTTTTGCCTCTGAGCTATTGGAAATGTGGGCAGGAGAGGGAGAACGAATATGAGCAGGTGAGGGAGTCCTTCTTATTGTTGACACCTTTGGATTAACTGGAGATAATCTCTGCTCACTGGTGTGCATATGAGCAGGCTGAGGTTGGGTTGAGACCACAATAGCCTGACTGGGTCGTGTGTGTTGAATAGTTGACGGAGGCAATCTGGAAGAGTCTATGTGCTGACTGGACTGGGAAACTATTCTATTTGGAATTACAAGTCTATTTAGGATCTGACTGTTCCCAGGCACTGAGCTGACATGTACTAAACCTTGGGGTCTTTGGATCACCTGTGGCATTTCTACAGTTGTCCTCACAATGGTCTGTGATGCAGGAACCACACCACCTGGCCGTGGGGTGACATGACTTGGAAAAAAAGCTTTCTGCTGCTGTGGTAGTGGCAGCTGCTGTTGTTGATGCTGTTGTTGATGCTGTTGTTGATGCTGTAATTGTTGCTGTTGCTGCTGGGGTGAAGATGTCACCCTTGTTGGTACAACTGTGCTTGGAACTGATGACACCATCCCCTGCTGTGGTGGAGACTGGGTCTGATATATTAGTCGTGATGGGGACAAACTTTTCTTTATTGGTACAGTGATAGGGGTCCTTGTGAGTGGCTGACCTTCCACACTGGCTGGAGAAGACTGCAGATCTCTGCTTGGTGATGGGGTTGACCGTGAAAGCATTGACTGTGGAGAATTTCCAAGTTGGGGTCCCACTTTCTCCTGGCTGAGTCTCTGTGTGTGTACTGTTTGAAGTATTGCTCCCCTTTGGGGCGTGGCCCCAAGCTGTGCTGCATTTGAGGCTTGACCAACCTGCACATGCATCTGACCGCTGGCTCCCAGGGTTTGACTCAAGATTCCTTGCTCTGGTCTGGGCCCACGCAGAATTCGGGAGAGTATGCCAGTGGACGATGAGGAGGATGAAGAACCCTGTGATGACTGCACACTGGTCAATATCATAGGTCTTGGCCCCTGGTTAGGCTGGGGAAGGTGATGGATTAGAGTGGAAGCCTGGGACTTGGGAAATTGGGAGGAAGATTTACTGGCCTCTGCTTTGGCTGCTGCCGCTGCTGCTTCTACTTCTTTCTGTATCTGTAACACAGTCTTTGGCCTACCTCTGGGCTTTTTGCTTGCCTCTTTGTCTGAATCTTGTTAAAGAAAAGAAAACAGTTGCAAGCAGAGATTTATTTGATTGAATTTAAAGTCCTATAATTCTGACAAATCTCAAAATAAAATGCTGACTATACATTTCTTACAATGATTAACCAAGGTCATCAATTTTCTTTGCCAAGCAATTTTAGACTTATATAGAATTAAGTGTTGAGATGAGCATGCTCATTTGACAAAATATCAGTTTTAATGGTGGTAATTGCATAAATTATTAACTAAAATTACTGCGAGGTTCATCCTTGCTTCTTCAGATGTTTGTTTTCCGTTTTCAACCTCTGAGCATTGGGTCACTATAATCTATTTTTTTTAATAGGGCCATAATTCAAAGCAAATATTATCCTTGTCAAATAGCATGCTGAGCTTATGCACTATAGATCTGAAAATATGAAAGCAAAATAAATCCTTGTCAACCCTGTACAAAACAAAATCAGTTATAATTAGGATGTCACTTTACTCATATAGCAGCAGTATTGTGGTTCATGAATATCATTTGCAAGGAAAAAGTGGCTAATATCAATCGAAGTATCATTCAGAGTATCTGATGTAAGTAGAAGTACATACAAATTAGATCAAAAGATTTCTATTGAAAATATTCTTACGGTTATTCATATATGTTTCTTTTGAATATGTAGATAAAATATTTATAACAATCAGAATTTATAAATACAGACAATACAATATATACATATAAAAACACTGATATACAGATAACACTGCTATGAAGAGTCATATGTGATCATGCTTATATGTATGTTGACCTTAAATGAACCTAAAAAAAAATGAATAAAGACCTATCACCCAATCCCAGGAAAATGGTCCAAGTTCTGAAATAAATTTATTAAATTTTAATGTTTTTCAACATGGAAACGTTTTGAAGTTTTCTGAGAAATAAACATTTTCAGCCTTTAAATTTGAAAAAGGAACCACAAATGTCAGTAGAAAAGATTTATCGTAACAACACACACATTGCTCATTGTTTGGTTACTGATGTTATCCATTACGAAAGTAAGTTGTATGTCTTTATTATACTGTATCAGCAGTGTTTTTTATTTCTCCTTTAATCATTTTGAAGAAAATTCATAATGCACTGATCATTTTAGCCTTCTGATATGGAAAACTATGAAAAATGACACTAATATGCCATTTTTATTTAAAAATTGCAGTATGGAATTAAGTATATTCTTAACTGAAATTGCATTACAAAGCTTATATTCTTAATTGTCACAGCTTAACACCAAGTAAATGAATATGTTTTGAGTGAAATTTGATCAAACTAATTTCAAAGAAGGCATGATTTTCATTTTAAGTATTTACATTCTAGTCCACAAACATATTCTGTGTTCTTAATTAGTTAGGGTAAAAATTGTATATAAGGTAAAGGTTATTCAGTATTAAATAGAAAACTAAAACAATAAATTCAAAAAGCAATTACAGTGAGTGCATTTGGCATTTATGAGATTCCAAGATTGTATTACACTGCAAAAACATCTAACAGACACATAATTAATGCAATTTAACTAAGCTTTTTTTAAAGATTAAGCACTTAAGTTGCTGATGCAAAAGGCAAAAAATGCAATATTTGCAACTTTTTAAAACCGCATATAAAAATATGAATAAAGTATACAATTTATTGTATTTATAAATATAAATAGTTATAAATAAGTACCATAACTTTCATTAGCAAGTTAATTTATGACAATGTATTCTGAGACTTTTTTTCTGTGCTAACAAAAACCATCAGGGACAGAATTAAACATTAGTTGGACCATTTATCATAGTCTGATAACATGAACAACTTAAGGATGTATAAAAAATATTGTAATATGGGATTTAAAAGCAGGCACAAAAATTGAGAACAGTATCAAAGAAGTATCTTCATCTTTTTCCATTAGGTCATGAGCAAGAAATTATCACTGACAAACGGTTGTTTTTTTTCTGTTTCAGGCTAATATGGTGCATACATACCACTTTTATGATCCATATTTGTCACCTTGGTTTTGTACTAGACAAGGATATCCAGACTGATTCCTGGAAAAAATAAATAATTATGCACAAAATACATCTATTCTTCAAATAACATTTAACAGAAAGAATTTCAAATCAAAAGAAAGACAATAATAAATTATAACTAACTGTCTGCTTGTTTATATTTAAATCTTTCGTTTAGTTTGAAAAGCTAGTAACTTTACAGTGTTAGGGAGCCCCTGACAACAGTCAGGTTAGAAATCATAAACTGATGAATTAAAAGACCAAGACTTTGCATATTTTTTTATATCTTTTATCCAAGTTGTTGCTTTTCGTTTTTAAAATGGTGGTGGGTTACAAACAAAGGGGAGGTTTACGAATTATAGTCCAAAAAACAGCACAAATAACAAATGGCATAATAATATTAGCAAAGTCCTTTCATTACATTCTTTTTCTTAAAATGATTTTTAAGCACTGACCTGCTTATTTTGTTTTCGCATTTTTTATATGTTCAGGTACGTATCTTAAAATAGTCCCTAAATCTCTGTATAAATTCTCATGTGCGTCTATGATACATGGAGTACAGCAGCACACGAGCTCCTATCGTTGCTTACAATTTACCAATCAGTTGTACATGTACCACAACTGTAATACTTACAATTTACCAATCAGTCGTACATGTACCACAACTGTAATTCTTACAATTTACCAATCAGTCGTACATGTACCATAACTGTAATTCTTACAATTTACCAATCAGTCGTACATGTACCATAACTGTAATTCTTACAATTTACCAATCAGTCGTACATGTACCATAACTGTAATTCTTACAATTTACCAATCAGTCGTACATGTACCATAACTGTAATTCTTACAATTTACCAATCAGTCGTACATGTACCATAACTGTAATTCTTACAGGTTCCGCAACATTTCGAGCACCTGCATGCAGTCGTAAATACCTTAATAAAAGCACAAAGCCTAGTGCATCATCTTTCTCGTTCCCTTTCTTAATACTTTTATGCACCTGATTATAATCGTGTGTGTTAGTTAAAAAGCAGGAAGATTAATCATCTCTGGGATTACACCATTCATCGTACGACATAGTTTGTCAACCATCTTAAAAATTAAAGTCAGTGAACGAAGTAAGTAGAATTCAATGTTGAAAATCGGCTGCGGTATAATAATGTACCGCGAAAAAAAAAAATCAAAACCAAAAAACCCACAAAAAGTTAAATAAAACAAAATACGACAAACAAACACGGGGGGGGGGGGTGAGGATCTACATCGTATCATCAATGATAATAAATAAAACAGACGTTAAGCCTAGATAAATATTACGTAAACTGAACCCAAATTAATTCTGAGTGAAGAGAGAATGTTGTTATGACATTTTCTCCATCGATATAGAAAATCGTATCGGAAGAAGGACGCTACTATACACTTAAAAGAAACTGTAAGCAGATTAGGTTAGCATGAATACTACATTTAAAGAAAACGTTGTTGCACAAATTCAGCCTAATGATACGTTAATTGTTCGGTTGTTGATAAGATCGGACAGTGGAACCATAGAGTTAAATATGTTGATATGTATATTTAATTATACTGCGTGCGTAACTTTTGATCATGATTGGAAGTTGTAAACAGAATGACTACATATCTAAGTAGGGCCATGATTGGAAGCTGTAAACATCATGTTTGAGTAGCAAGAGTTCGTAGTCGGGATTGTTTACTGTTAGACTAGTCTTTTCCGCTTGAAATCTTCACATTCTATCACAATCAAGGTCAAGTAAAAATGTGTATATAGGGATTTGATAAACGAATAATTCATTCTTATTGTAAGGCCGTTTGTATGAATCCATTTTGATTAAAATTTATAGTCGTGTTTATAATATAATTCGATAGGAATGATTTATTTAAAATATTCATTTGAATTACTAAAGGCCTCTTTCAGTGTAGGATTTATGCAGATTACTGTCGATTACTTTGAACTCACTCAAAGACATCCTGGATTACATCATTGATTATATTACATTGGGACATTCAAGACTAGAGGAATTAATTCGGAACAGTCTATATTTTATAACTTGTGATAGGACATTTGGGATTATTTGGGATTTAATTCACAATACTGTAAGTACCTCTTGAATTTTCACATCGTATGGTTGAGAAATTTTTTTGTAGTTGATTGTATTGAAATTGTTGGTTTCCGCTTCTCTTTCTTACATAATTTAAGGCGTAGAATCATAACATTATGCAAATTTGCAGACATTAATGTTGGAGATTTCTAGTAAGTGCTATTCACGAGTGACTTCAGCTAGCATGAGATATGCCGGATATCAGTGAATAGCAAAGGCAAGAGGACAGACGCCCCAGAATCAAGAACTAAATGGATTGAGAGATGATACACTAAATGTTCTTTACCTGAACATGAGCAATGAAGACAACACTATTTCGAATCGGAATAGCAAACCCATCAGGTGATCATCATGTGTTCCAGTTAAAGTAGAAGTGTTCTAAATTAATTATGAAAATAGCAAGGAGCAAAATATACTCTAATAGATCAAACTATACATTCCATGATAAAAGAAACAGCATCAGTTAGGGAAAATGCCTTGCACAGAAGATATGTACGTCCCTAAGAAGGTAGCATATATTATATAGGATCGCCAAGGAAGCAAGAAATTTCCATTAGACAAAAAACCTATTTAGAGATTGAATCGGAATAGCGCAATTTAAAAGAAAACAATACCAACACACATCAGAAGTAAGGAAGGAATATAATACAATCACAAATCGGGTGGAAAACTTATCGAGGAAACAAAACAACAACAAAAAAATTAATTAAAAAAGATATACAAAATAAACCTCTCAAACCAAGGTAAAGTAACACCAAAAATTATCTGGATCTATAATATATCCAAATCAAAGGCTTTAATCGAAACCACTTTATAAAGCCAAACAGGAAATATGAGTCGGAATCACTTTTAAATTTGATTGCCACATCAGTGAAAATGTGTATGAAGACAATTGTACATTGTATCTAACCGTAAAACATTTCAGTATTTAGATACAGTTTCACTTGTACAAAGTCCGTAGAACATATCAGTATTTGGTCCAATTTCATTTGTAAAAAAGTCCGTAGAACATGTCAGTATTTGGTCCAATTTCATTTGTACCAAGTCAGTAGAACATATCAGGATTTGGTCCAATTTCACTTGCAACAAGTCCGTAGGACATTTTAGTATTTGCTCCAATATCATTTGTACCAAGACCGAAAAACTTTAAAGTATTTTGATACAGTTTCATTTTTTCCCCAGTCTGTAACTGTATTCGGACACAGTATCGGTTATTGCCTGTTATACAAAACTATGGTGGAATTTCAGATTCATTAGTTTCAAAATGAAATACATAGAATAAACAAGAAAGAGTGCAAGGTAAGCAACCAAACAACCACCAGGTTTATGCAACTTGTCATACCCTGCATGGCTAAATATACATAAACTGCCATCATTGAGCATAGAAGAATTAGTGGAGTCATGATTAAACTCTATAAAATGTTAAATGGAATATATGATAGCGACGAGCAGCAGAGATGGTGAACTAACCTTTTGCTGGAACGTCATTTTTGAAAAAATAAAGCTTCCTACGAAAATGAAACAAAAAAAGTAAATAACGTCAAACCAAAGCCTCTAGCTTACCGAGAGTTTCTCTAATTGGGTTATTATTTTTTTTGTTACTTTATTTTTGTCGTTGTTTTTTTTTTAAAAGTATGCGCTTTCGTTTACCAGCCAGACGTTTCATTGAGTTCGCACCCTCTCTGCTGATATAAATGTGTGAGTAATCAAATCAATCTCTCAACCAAATAATTTATAAAGACCTATACGATATCGTCATCGAGGATCCTGCAAATTTGTTGTTATCAATTCGTGTGGAGTAGAATGTGCCTTTGAAAAGAAGTTTTTGAACTTAATCATATCCATATTTCATGAACACCAAGTCTGATGAATGGTCGCAGAGTATGTGTATCGACTCCATTAAACACAAATAAAATATTGCAATTATCTCTGATCACTTTAGGTATTTATGTATATCACTGAGTAACATAAATCACATCAGTATTTTTATGTCTTCCTCGATAAAATATCCGAGCTGGGTTTGATTGTTTGTCCAGCATCACATCATCTTAAAACTAGATTATTAATAAATCCATCAAGGGCATCTACATATGGGGCTTCATCAATATCGGTGATAAAATTAATAATATCATTATCATCTTCGTCCAACAATTTTGCATTTTCATTAAAATCTTTAAATTCGTTATGACATATTTGATCATCAACTGACGGAGCTACTAAATATAACTTGTCCCACTTGAGCCATATCATTATCAAATTAAGTAATGACTGCGCTTTACCAGATTTAGATGGACCTATTATTATCATTCTGATGGAATTTTATAATGCTGAAATGTTTTACTAGCTGTTGCTTTCATGTCGCTGAGAAATCAATTACATCCATGTTGTACAATATAATAAATAATATGGATCTATACTGTGTTCGATGTAGAGTATCCACCCCCACAAGTGGATTAACAACAATGATAAAAAAAAATAATTAAAAGCGTGCACTTACAGGTAAATGTGTAAAATGTGGTACAAAAGTATAAATTCATCTCCCGTGACAAGTGAAGGAAAATCGGTGGTGATATCGCTACTTCATTATGAAAATTACCAGGAACCCCATGGGCTAAATACCCAGGAGAAAAACATCTTCCTGGATATATTGTGGTCCTGAACCCGACTTGATATCCGATTTGACAAGCGAGATCAACCAAGACCTGGAGAGAATCCAATAGACGCTATTGATAAAGCATGGCATATTCATGACGTAGCTTATAAAAATAACGATCTGAAACAAAGACATACTGTAGATGGGAAGTTGATTCATGCATTAAATTATATAAAAAATAAATCTTTCAAAGAAACATTAGCTAATTGGTTGATAAGATCTGCGATGAAACGTAAATTAGTATTCAGAGCCGGTAATTAATCAACCAATTATTTTAAAGAAATGGAATCGATTTATTATAACCCAAGATGATACTGGAAAGGTAGAGCAGCTATTAGTGAACTGGCTAATGCAGCAAATTTTACACGTTCTGTTGCTGCAAAATGGTTAGCACGACAGGCAACATGACAAACTTATTTACCACCACCTAAAAAATTTAGAATGCACATTTTGATGTCAGCACTCCTGATGAAGTTCATCAAGCAGATATTTTGTTTTTACGTCAATTAACTTACGAATACGCATTAAGTGACGTTGATATTGCAAGAATATATAAAGAAGCAGAGCCGTTATCAGCTAAAACAGCAACTGAAGTTTCTTCTGCTTTTAAACGAATTTATCAACGAGGACCCATGCGATGGCCACAACTGTTACAGGTTGTTGCCATCAAAGAATGTATTGGTGCAGTATTATCTCTAATAATAAAACATAACGTCAAAAATTAGACGAGGACATACCGATTTAATCGAACACTTGCTAAGCGGTTATTTGGATATCAATATGCAACTGAAATAATTCATATCTCGCCAGTGGGTTGAAAAATTACAAAGTGTGATAAATGCATCAAATAATAAAACTACTCGAACAACCGCCATGAAACATATTAATGCGATTTATAAACAATATACCAATATAACGAAATAAATTTTCAAAACAACCATTATTAGGTAATGTGAGTGTAAGATATTTATATGAACCCGGTGAACTTGAAGGTAGTAAAAAAGAGCGACTGATCCTATTTGGAGTATTACGACACATACAATTTCTAACGTGATATGATCCACGGGTAGACCTGCAATACACAGACTAGATTCAACTGCTCCTCAACGTGGATTTGTACGCGAACAATTACAAATAATTCTTGAAGACACACAATTACCATCACGTTCACTTTTGTAAACTAGCACCTCGACGTCGATTACATTCAGGACAGGTCAGCATTACATTTTCGCGTATATGACCAAAACTACTATTAATTCTGTTTATAGTAAATTAACTTGAATTACTATTTGAATATTGCCACAACATTACTGTGTTACAGCTCGCACAATGATTATTCTGTTGTTGTTTTAATGTCATGATAAATTCAGCATCGATATCAATGTCGCTTATTTTATTGTCACACTGTTTATAACTTTAAAAAATTCTTACTATATCATCGTCATTGCAAGCAGTTTGATTATTATTTTCTGTGAAGTATATGACAATTCTCCGCAGCTGAGATATTCTTCTGACTCGAGACACTGCGTGATAAACTAAGTTTGACAATTCGATACGATCATCAACGATCCAAACGTGTGTATATATGTATATACAACTCCTTGTGACAAAGCGTGTGCGAACGGATTCTGCTGACATCATTTACAAAGTGCACAGAGAGGGAGTTTAGGACCAAAAACATGTCTGAAGTGTGCTGTTGGAGTTAGAGGAGAAACGCAGTTGTGTGTGCAATGTGGGGGTAAAAAATACAGAGAGCTGAAAGAGGTATTGTGATAAAAAACACTGATAATAGTGACAAGGTTATAAGAAACGCTGAAGAATATCTTGCTAGATTTTCAAATTAATAATTTAGGCAAATAATCATTTAAACAAATAACATTATATATAAATGGAACAAAACGATTTTGTGAGACATCCTTTCATTAAGAATTATGAAGAATCATGTGATTGTGTAATCAAGCTCTGTGGACTAAAAAAACCTGTTGGTTTTGTTAATAGTAATTCTGGTTATCTAATGTTGGGTGTTGATGGAAAGAAAAAGTATTACTCTCATAAATTTATTTGTGATTGTTATCACGGAGTAATCGAAGACGGTCTTGTGATCGATCATATTGATTCAGATAAGGAAAATAATGATTTGTGTAATAAGCGAGCTATCACACATAGCGAGAATTGTAAATTTGGTAACACTGGCTATAATGATATAAACTCAAAAGCTGCTAAATCTTTAAATGTAGAGACAGTTGAAGAAATAATATTTCAATCGACATATGCAGCTGGCTTATATTTTGATATTTGTAGGTATTCTATATACCAGATAATATTACCAGATCTGCTTTCTCTAAGAAATATAAACAAAAGATAACTTTTCATTATTGGTTAAGGGAGATAACTCTGTCAAGTTAAAGCTCTTTCCGGTAGAGTAGTTACTTTGCTTGTTACTACGAATTGAGCTCAAGAAGGGAGATAACTCTATAGCATACCTTTCTCCTGTATAGCTTAATATTGTTATTATCGTAACTGATTATACACAAATATTTAGTAATTTTAACAATCTGTGTGATAATTAGAAACAGTGAAATAATATAATTTTGTAATAGTTCAAATTAGTAGAAGGATATTTACGGTTTCTAACTTATCGACAAAATCAAAGCAGAAACAGAGGTTATATACGCCGTTACATGTACAATACAGCCAAGCTATTTTTAGATCTTTAGGTAAGTAGTATACAGACCTACATGGGGGTTGTGCCGTCCTTATAATTAAGATTATATGTTGTGCCATCCAAAAAAGATGGATGTTGGCTTAAAAAACAGCCAACGATGACCTAATACATTTTATTTTAAATATATAGTTATTACATAATGAATTGTGATAATATTAATGATAGTATTACTGCAATAAATTTAAAATTAAACTTGATCCAGAAAAAATTATTTGTGATTTTGAATCATTGCAAACACGTAAATTTGAAGATAGATATACACTACCAGCAGAAGACAGATTTATAAAACTCATCCAAAAGGTATGTTCCAATATTTGATTGCAGTAAACGATACGGAAGTACAGGGGATCTTGATAGTGAAGGTATTGACAATATCACATATGAAAATGAAAGTTGCGGCAATGACTTGCTCGAGTAACCTCTGACTTTTATTCTACGTGAGAGATATAAAAAATTCTGTTATACATTTTTATGTTTGTTATTTGCTTTGCCTTTGTCACCCAATCATAATTATAATATCTAATTGATTTTCATTATTTTAGTACTATTTACCCCATCAAATGAGGGGAAAAATCAGTAAAAACATAAATTCTTTTATAATATTTATTTCTTATTTGCTTTGATTTTGCCAATATTTATTTTCTAATAATTTTCTTCTGCTTTTTATGAGATTTTCATTTTTTAAATGTAT
Organism: Sinohyriopsis cumingii; assembly: GCA_028554795.2. Taxonomy (NCBI): domain Eukaryota; kingdom Metazoa; phylum Mollusca; class Bivalvia; order Unionida; family Unionidae; genus Sinohyriopsis; species Sinohyriopsis cumingii. The sequence continues at coordinate 64,275,475 of CM068841.1, forward strand.
CTATTACTCTATCAAAATCATAAAATCTAATTGATTTTCATTATTTTAGTACCATTTAACCCATCGTTTTGATGAAATTGTTTGATGATCTGAGTTCATTTTGGTAATATATCCATCAATTTGATGAAACTGTTTGATTATCTGAAAAATGATGAGTAATATATCCGATCAAATTATAAAATCCAACTAATGATCATTAAAAAAATAATTCTGTTAATATATTTATTTATTATTTACTTTGACTTTCTGAAGGAATCAAATGTAATATTTTATGTTTCTGTTTTCAGTGGGATTTGAACAATTTTGTGTATCATATACCCCATAGAATTCCATAATCTGACATATTTGCATTATTTTAAGAAACGTATAATCTATCATTATCGATAATCGGACTGATTTTCATTATTTTAAGTACCATTTACATGAAATCTGGACGAGAATCAGTAAAAAAAAATGTTGCGTTATAATATTTTTATTTGTTTCTTGAAAAAGTCAAGAATAAATATTATATTATTTTTTATTTTTTTATTTTCCATGTTATTTTTTATTATTTTGATTATATTTACCCCAACAATTTGATGAAATTGACTGATAATCAAAACATTTACGGGTAATGTACCCATCAATTTAATGAAATTTTTTGATAAGCTGAAAAAGTATAGGTAATGTGCCCATTAATTTGATGAAATCAGATTTCTTAAATTCAGAATTAGACAATATTTGTATAAGCTGATCGAATTCATTGCAAGAATGTGCATAATTCAAAATCTGATCTCTGTCACACGTAATGATAATAATATGTTCTCGCTGCAGTTCATTTAATTGTTCCTGCGTCATCAAATATTTTTCATTGCCGTACTCGTCAAGAATTATATTAACACTAAATTGTTTTGTATTGACTGGGGGCAGTGTCATTATTGTTCTGATGGCGTTTTCATGTACCTTTTTGTCGTGTATAAAAACTCTCATTTGTTGGTACATTACATAACACCTCTTGATTAAATAATTAATTGTAAAATACTCTACAAAAAATATCTTCATAATCAAATATCGTTAAGATCTTACGTAGTGATTTATATTCAAATTAAGTGTCCGGATTGGTCAGTAAGTTTGAAATGTATTCTTGATAATAACGGATTATGACAACTTAGATAAACAGGATTAATAGGCTCTTGCACAATCATATATTCAGGAGGTACTTGCAATTTAAATGTATATAAAATATATCCTTTTTTCAGCCTGACTAGATTTTCAAAATCTATTTGAAGTCTGTCATCAATTGCATCACATACAAGATTGACTGCGATCGTTAAAGTTATGTTTACAATTCCGCCACCGTACAGATCATTGTAATATTTGAGAAGAGATGCTGGTGGGGCAATATTTCTCCATGACTCAAAAATGGTAAGAAAACTTTCATTAATAATTTTTTTAGATCATCTTTATTAAATTTTGTGAATGTAAAATCAGCTGGTCCTTTATACTCTTTTTCTGTTATTTTATAATGATTGGAATTTTAGGGCGGTGAAAGTAAATAACATGTTTATATACTTCTTCAATAAATGTTTTATTGACATGATCATAATCTGATTCTACTTGATTTAGATATTGTATTGACTCAATGATCTGTTGTTTTATATCATCATTATAGTATTGTGATAACGACGAAAACAAATTTCGTATTTTGTTGATTGATTGATTGATCTCAGAATTAATGGGATCGAAATACATTTTATAAACGTCTATTTATCTTAACTCATCACGAAAAGCATAAATACTATATATATCAGCAGTTCCATACCACGGATAAATATTTCGATAATTTGGAACGTTCATCAATTTTATGTCATGTGTAAAATCAGCGAGTTTTGGTTCTTTCGGTCATTTGTACTCTTTTTGTAATTCAGGCGATCCTAACACACTTCTGATAGATGATTGATATATATCTACAACATAATCTTGCGAATATATTTCTATCGCAGCTGATAAAGTTGGTTCGTGAACTGTTATAGCTATTTTGGATTCTTTTGCAGTTATATATTTGTTTCTGCGCTGGAATTCATCATTGATTTGTTTGATTTGATTATTACCTGTGGGAATTCTGACAACTTGTCTATTGGGAGTTCCATCAACTTTATTTTTATTTGAAAATACAAGTGAATTATTCGCCTGTTGCTATTGTTGTTGTTGTAGAGTTTAACGCCATTTTTCAGCACATGATAGCCTATACATGGCGGCCAGAATTAATGGTGGAGGAAGAACCCGAGCAAACCCTAGAAAGAACCACCGACCCACGAGAAGCTACTGACAAGCTTTCTCACATATCCACATTAGCCGAATCCGAGACTGGAACCCACGCAGAGAGAGGTGGATGGCAGTGATTCGTAACGGAGAGCGCCTTAGACCACTCGGCCACTCGGGGCCCCTATTCGCCTTTAATCCATCAAATGATTTTGATCAGGTATTTGGCAAACGATGATATAGTCGTAATTGTGCTATCACTATGTCTTTCGCTGAAATTGCAGTTGGAAAGTTAACATTACTTTCTGGATAAGGTGAGCTCACTGATATCATCTTAGATTTTGTTGGAGTTGTATTAACGGCAATCTGCAGAAGTAGCTCGTTCAGAGTTGACATTCTTATTTAAATCATGATTTTCTAAATCAGATTTGGATTCTATCAAACTTGTTCCTTCGTTGTAAATTTTAATCATATTTGCAAATTCAAACTCTAATATTTGACCATAAATAAGACTTTGTTGATAATGACGATGATAATTTGGAATATGCTACCGTCGCTGTGTGTAATTTTATTATATGATCATGCAATTTTGTGTTTTTACACGTGCATATTGTTTTGCTATGATATTAAGAATACGTACAATAGTTGTTGCAGCTGAACACACAAGTTGTTACAGCTTCTGGTGATGTCATTGTTATTGTTGATAATACTACGCTGGTTTCAGCAATAACAGCAGACGCCTAATATACAATTATGTCAACAGCAACTACACGTCTGTGATATTTCTTACTTTTATTGTATATTCGTCAACGATATTTATTAGTTTTTTTTTGCCATTCATGAACTTAATTATGTCTAAAAAGTTGAACGTTGATTGGGAGCTCATTATATTAAGTGGGTGGGAATTTTTTTTCTTCGGGTTCCACAGTAAATGTTTCCTTGTCGTTTTGCTCCAACATCACTAACAGAGATCCAGAAGATACAATTAGTGGATAACGCAGTGAAATTGTGGTACATATTTTAAATGCTGTAACAGTACTGAGTCCCTGTATATATCGGTAACCTTAGCGCGATATTTAATGGTTTTATTGACAGGTGACCATAATGCTTGATCAGATGCTACTGCATCTGCTGAACGGTCGGTAATTTTTTTAATATCAGAGAGTTTAATATCAACTACTCGTGGACTTCCCAAAAATTCATTAATTGATCTATTTATGTTTCTACGAAAATTCATAAACAATTGAACTTGATTAGAATAATCAGTTCTAAATGAAGCCATTTCATTATTAACCAAAACTAACGAGTTCATCATTGGAAGGTTTTTATTAACGATATATTTCTTCGTTACAGCGTCGTTACCTGATTCTGGTTCTCCAAGACCATTAATTTTATTAGTAGACATATTAAGAGAACCCGTCATTGTATCGCCGTTTTTTTTTGTACTCGACCACGAATTTTATCTGGTATCGTTGACATAGTAACATCGGGTTTAATTTTTCCATTACTATCAGACACAGCTACGGCATTTTCAACTACTCCGTTAAGTCTAAAGAAACGATCTTGCAATGAAAGATTGCTTGTTTTTAAGTTTCCTTGCTTATCTTGAAATGCAGCCACTTCGTTTGGCTCTATATTTGCAAGATTTAATAATTCAGATATTTCATGATTAATCTATTTACTTATATTTTGATGAGTTATTTTATGTTTTTGTTTAGATAAAGATCTTCCGTAAATATCTACCATCATACTTTAAGATCTGTTTAAAACGATTTGCGGCTACTTGTATATTCGTGCACGACTTTATGAGGTGGTAATGTTGATGAAGATGTAGCGTCGAGTACAGCAATTGCTTCACGGCCGCATATTAGCAAATCGGTTATTGTTTGTGTTGGTAATGTTGAATACCAGACTGGAATTTTTATTGTGTTTTATTGTGCTTGGTGGAGCCAACCCCATACGAAGAAACAATTCCACAGGGATCAATCGCGTATGCAACCCAATGAGTACCAGGACCAGAACTATTACCAAGATTGATGATACCGGTTTCAATATTGTTAGATTTAAAAGATAACTGATCACGCATAAAAACACCTGAATATTTTATATTCAATTTTTAGCAGCATGAAGTAAATCAAAATTTGACATTGCACGGATTAACGAACTGTTCTAGGAAGTCTCAGACCTTTCCCGTATCGATAAGGAGTTTCTGGCAATCTTTTTTATTCCTTGTCCTGTTGTTTCCTTTAATGCCATCTCAGCAGCAGTTCCAACAGCACCAAGTGCAGCTGCTTTTGCAACAGCTGAAACTGGAGCGGCAATTAACGCTGGTAGAACTGGAAATATACCGCCTGTTTAAATTGAATCTTTAATAGCACCACCAAAAAGATTGAGTATAACGCCTGTTTTTGATTATTTGGCGCTATTGAAATGTCTGAGTTGACCTTCTGACAATGATCTTTTTAGTGATATTTTTATATCGCAGTTCTTTGCTGAATTTGATTGAAGCTTTTTAATCTGACCAGGAGTCAGAGTTACGCTAACATGATGGTATAACATTATAAATATCGAGCGATTTAATTACATGTTTTCTACTGGACCATCGATAACTCTCATTCGTCCACCAATACCTTCAGGTAACATTGCTTTATCGCCGAGTTAACAGCGATTGCTCTGTAATTAACATCATCACCTGGGTTCACACGAGCTCGAAAGTGAAGATCAACAACAGACTGTTTAAATAAATGTTCCAACGAGAAAAAAAATAGATCGGATACTGATTTCTAAAATCTAACTGTGATATTTGTAAAACGGTATCTACATTTTGGTCAGGTCCCATAAATGTCATTAATCGATTATATGCACTAGGTATATAGTTATTTTCAAAATTTAAAGTTAAATCTTCAGATGGTTCCTGATGTCCATTTATCCGTAAAAAACTTCACTAACTGCAAGGTTTTCAAATATTATATGACTACGTTCTTGATTATCTAATCGTTCCGCATTTTTTAAAGCAATAAATATATACCTCGGTGCAGAAACTCCCTGTTGTGATGCGACGTAAATAACCCAGCAACATTAATCTGAATGATATCTGTTGTTACTGTTAACCACGATAACAATGATTTTTCAGTCTGAATTCATAAAACTAATTAATTTTCTTCTTCAGCAATTGATAGAGTCATCACTGGCATCCACATGGAAAGTTTGAATAATATTACTTTACCAGCAGCAGTGGTGGCGGGCCGCCAAATAGCATCATTATCATTACCCTTACTCACATATACAACTGTATGTTTCGCTCCAAAGATAAATTTTTTGGCATTTCTACAAAATCCAAATATGTGTGTTAATGGAATTGTGTAATGAAAATCTTCTACGACAATCTTTCAACATTGATGTTCGTGTTTTAAATCCGAAATTGTAATTCTCGTTGGTACTCTCTAACACCAAAACATCAGCACTCGGTCTGTCTGTCGCTCCAGTTGGCTGTGAATCAGTCGCAGTATTTCGTGGTACCCGTACTTTTTATTATGGTCTAGAATCAGAATGATCCGCGTTATCTTTGTCGAACATAATTGACGGACCAGCTGATCTTGTATAATCATCTGAATCTCTTGCTAACTTTAGTATCGTTGTAGCAACGTGAACATCTTTTTGATTTCTTCCGTCAATCATGTACGAAGCGCTATCAAATAACGCCATAGTACCATTATTAACAAAACCAACTATGTCATTAGCTATAATAAGGTGTATTAAGAGGAACATATGTTACAAACCCTCCTCTACTTTAATAAATGCCTCAGAAGTTAAGAAATATCTGCTTTTAACTTGAACTTGTAGTTCGATTCTTCCCCATGCGTTAGATACACGTGTGTCATAAAAATAATGCTGATAATCACGTATAGATTCATCTTTGAGAATTGGTGCATCCATATCAACGCTGGATCGGATATACGTTTAAACATATTATTATAACTATTTTCGTCATACACGAAGACCACTTCCTGAAATAAAACTTGTATTTGTCGATATAATTTCATTAGTCAACTTTGTAGGAACAACTTCATTGAGGGCCAACTCTGATCACTTTGTATTTGCTGCTTGATTGATTATTTTACGGACATTTGCAGACATAACGTCAGTGCTGGGTAATTTTACTGGCGGTTGAGGTTTTCTTTGTATTAATCGAGCTAATCTTTCTTTAATTGTTTAAAATGCTTTATCAGTAAGATTACCTCAGCACTGATACCTTTATCGCGAATAAAATGTCCTTCATACCTTGTTCTTTTATAAATGGTATAAATGGTATTACGTTTGGAGCCGTTCTTTACAAAACAACTTGAATAACATCACCAAGTCCATCTCCGTAAGTCGCTTTGTAAGTTGGTAATCGTGAGTTTACTACCCTAACCATTATAGGTCCACGTTGAGCATTGTGTATACTAATTTTTTAAATTATACTGATTAATTAACTATTTTTAATCGCTGTAATAATCATCGACACTTTCATTAATAAGAGAATGATAAATGTTACGATCCATGACACCTCCTGTAAATAATCTTCGACAAATAACAGAGATTTCATTATTAATTTCTGGAGATTTATTTCCTGCGCGTTTACCTCCAATCAGAATTTCTAGTCGGTCAACATCGGCAAGAACACTGTCAGGACAGATTTGTAATCCACTTCCGGTTTTTGGTTCAGGTTTTCCCAACAGTTCAGTAACAAAATCTTCATCTTTTTATTGTTGTGATCGCTGTTTTTCTATTTTGCTTACTTCACTTTTCAATTTTTGAAAATTAGTGTCATAAGCTCTGAGAGAACTTTGATTAGTAAAGATGAGATAAACATCATTAACCCAATAATTTTTTTGTCAAAGATTTAGCATGTTTCGTTCTTACTTATTTCTCTGTATCATCATAATTTTCAGCATTATTATAAGCTTGTTCTGATCCTGCATTCGCGATAGTATCAAAACCCTTAATCGTAAATTCATCTTTAAGAGCAACTTCAGTTTCTCGTTGTTTTGGTTTTTCTTGTTTAGGTTCAGATTTAGGAGACTGAGGATGTTGTGTTTTTCGTTGTTGTCGTTCTAATTATTGATACGGTGAAGGAAGTTGATATGAAGATTCCGCCAGGCAAACTTCTTGTTTTAGTGCCTTATTATAAAGTCTTTTTATTTCACTAACAAAACTTTTATATTTTAGATCATTATGTTTAGCTTGTTTTTGTTGTAATATATACGATATACCCACCTGATGAAATTATCATCAGTTACAGTAGCATAATCATCTTTCCTTAGCCAATCTAGCTGTGTGAGACTCCGTACCCTGTGTCATTATTGATTTAATAATGATTTAATTACTCATACATTTATAGCAGCAGAGATGGTGCGACCTCAATGAAACGTCTGGCGGGTAAACGAACGCGCATACTAAAAAACAAAAAACACACTAACGACAAAAATAAAGTAAAATAAATAAATAACACTGTTAGAGAAACTCTCGGTAAGTTAGAGGCTTTGGATTGACGTTATCGATTTTTTTTTCTCGTTTTAGTAGGGAGATTTATTTTTTCATAAAATGATGTTCCAGCAAAAGGTATTTTCACCCTCTCTGCTGCTCGACGCAGATTCTTGTTATAAATGAGGAAGCTCTCAGTTTTCACCTTTAATTTGCATAACATCGGAGACCCATTGGAACGACTTTCAGTAATTGCAGTATTTTTGATTCCGCAGTTTCCAATACTACCTATCTGTAGTTAATGTGTTTAGTGTAAATTTTATACTTTAAAATTACTCCCTTGCTAATTTGTTTTCTCTAGTGCTTATCGTTTTGTGTTTAACAATAGGTTTCATTTTTTTTAATTCATGCTTTTAGTTTTCTTGCTATTTATTATAGATCCATTTTCATTTGTAAACCTGTATAATTTCAATGCTGTATGTTTTCGCTGATGCATGATGGAATCTATGTTTTAGGCTGGTTCGTCGGATTTATATTTAAATCCAAGTTTATATGTACATCTATGCTATGAATTATAACATTCTACAGACTTGCCTCATTTATTTGTTTTTTTAAAGTTTAGCTTATATAACATAATCTTGTATGTGCTTGCGACTTCTGTGTCATGTCTTTTTCTGTGTCATGTCTTTTTCTGCGTCATGTCTTTTATTAATATCGTCCATCAGATCTCACGTTCTAAAATCTAAATGTTTTGTTGTTGTTTCTTGTCGGTGAAAAAGCTCATGGAGCTAATATTGACTATTATTTTTCCAATGCTGACTTCGAATAAAGGTTATTCCTTTTGTTTTTACTTTGACTTCCTTATTCGATGACTGCCATGTTCGCTGCAATGAAAGAATTGGTTTAATCGTTTCGCCAACTTCGCTTAATTATGAAAGGATCATGTTACTTTACAACGTACATCATTATATTGTTCCTGTTGCTGTTTTGTTTATTTTTTAAATTAGTGTTTAACACTTGTAGAACATGTTATCAAAAAATTACATCTTTTGATTTGCATATTTGGATCCTTAATTTGACTGTCACGTGGATAAAATCCATGCTTTCACGTCAACCCTAATAAAGAAAAATACCGGAATTAAAGAGGTACCTATAACATATGTTTGGTACAGTTCTAACGATTTTTAAATCACATAAGACATATATTATTTTCAAATTCAGATTTTGAAAAATTGTTGGATATGTAAAGACCTGCTTTAATTTACTGGATCAGTCAGACTTGAGAGAATTATTTAATAAATTTGAATAAATAATAGACCACATATTGTTGTGTATGACTATTTCCAGCAGGGATACGAGAAAACTAAAAGTCATACTAAAAATCACTAGATAATCTATATTATGGCATGCTTTGGAAAATCATTTTCAAAACGTCGCATAGCCAGACTTTGTTTTATTTTGAAACTTATTAGAGTATTTATTTCTAGACAAATCAAACTCAATGATATCATTTTGCACAAAAAAACCCGCCCCAACAAAATAACAACTACAAAAAAAAGATAACCAAAACAGTCACACTTGGGTGTGTTAAAATCGTTAAAAATATCACTAGACATATGAGACAAAGAAGACACTAAATGTCAACGTTAAGTCAGCCTGCAAGTTTCACATTGTTTCTGCATCTGCTGCCTTACAGTTTGAATATTTTGCAACGGGGTGGAACACTGGTTAGTACGTTCACCACAGCAAGACCAGTCACCGAAAATGTTCTAGTCATTCGGAGTGGCCTATTGAATATGCTCCACAAACTGGGGTAGGTACCTAATCATCCGCGGATCTGACAAGCGTGTTGGCAGATGGATATTGTCATCGCAGCATCAAAGAGTTGGTAGGAATCTTTTATCTTTATTAGGTTTTAAACTTGAAGCGCCACACAACATTACATCTATAAATTCACGAGTGGCATTCCTCCGTCATCCCCCACCAAGAAAAAGCTGATATGAGTTTAACAAGAATTAGTTAAAATCTTGAATTGCTGTCAACAACCGACACTTTAAGAATATTTCTTCGACTTATATGAGTCCATGTTACCTTCGGCTAATGCTACAATTATCACACTGAAATGATGACTGAAATGAGATAGTTTGTATGTATGTGTGTGTGGGTTTTGGACTTTAAACGTAGCTTTAACAATTTTTCAGTCATATCGCTACGATGTCTGCAGTGTGACAGTTTATAGTGATGTCTATCACTGGGGCATCATACCGCAGGCATGTAGCATGATGTCCCACCCAGTCACATTATCCTGACACCAGGCCGACCAGTCCTAACACTAACCTATTAATGCTGAGCGCCAAGGGAGGCACCTGTTAGTAACATTTTTGTAGATGACTAAAATAAAACTATAGTTTTGATGTAAACTTACTATCATAAAACGTTATATAAAACACAAGCAATGTTATGAATCAAGTAGCAGAGTGTCTAGTTCATCCAAATCATCGAAAATAGTTACATCTTAACCGACCACTCCGGTAGCCTAAATTGTTACAGCGTCCGCCTGGGAACATTGACCCTGATCTGCTATTGCATAATGCACAAGCAGATAAAAGTCTATGCTGCTCATTCTACTCATTACTCATAACAAAGTTCAAAGACAAAGATCTGTTAACGCATTATGCAATGGCATATCTGGGTCATCAATTTACAAGTGTGTATATATAGTATTTTCACCATTCTAACACACCATCACTATTGACAAGCCATCCCTCTTACAAGGTCTCTTTTACATCGCCAAAACAATGTCTATTTGCATAAGAGGCACTGCTGATGTTATGAGGTAGAGAGAAGACATGTAGCTGGATGAACTAGAAAGTTACTTGTAGGGACTGTGAAAGTTTGACAAAGTCTCGCTGGACTGCTTCACAGTTCTCCAGATCAACCTGCAAGATAGACTTGACTTTCAAGTGTTGGTTATTAGTCTCCAGAAGAGTCTAAATGCAGAAAAGTAACCATTGGTAATTACCTGATATTGCTCCCATCCAAGAGGCACATTCTGTGAAATTTTGTCCTCTTACCTATTGAGGCGAGGTCAACAAACATAAATCAGTGAACTCAGACTATGACCACTGTGTCGAAAAAAAGCAGCAGGGATGGCGAACAGACCTTTTATTTTGCTGGAAGGTCCATTTTTGAAAAATGAAGCTTCCTACGAAAACTAAACATATAAGGCCAACAACATCGAACCGAGGCCTCTAACTCACTTTTAGATTGTCTAACTGAGTTTTTTTTGTTGTTACTTTATCTTTGTCGTTCGTGTTTTTCTAAATTTATATGTACGTTCGTTTACTCACCGGACGTTTCACTGAGGTCACATTCTCTCTGCTGCTGTAATTAAATCAATACTATATCAATAATGGAATCTTACACAAGTAGATTAGCTCGAGAAAGATTAGAAGCAATTATAACATATCTCCCTGTTCGTGACGCTCTCAAATAAAGCTGCAAGAATATCAAGAAGCTCAAGTTGAATATGAAGAAGAAAAATAACGATTTTTAAAGCCTGTTACAAAGACTACTGAGAAAGTTGCAGAAGTTACTGAGAGTCTTCTTCCGGCATTGAAACAAACTGCTGAACAAACTGAAAAAAGGCAAGAAGAACTAAACAGACAAAAAAGATTTATGAGATCTTCCAGCTGAAATAGCTGCTGCCCAACCACAACCTGCCCCGCAGCCACAACCAGAACTTGAAGATGAAGAAATACTTGAAGGTCCTGTTGGTGAAGAACTTAAACCAATAAAAGAAAAAGAAAAAGTTGAAATGTTTGATAAATTTACTTAAGATGCTATTAAGGCAATAAGAAAAAAGAAGATAAGCAGATTTAGCTGCATTTGCTGCTGCGAGGTATAGTAATAGGGAAATATATTTAAAACCTGAATATACAAATAAGCCGGTTTCAAGAGACACTTGACACAACTGGATATTTCCAATAAAAAGGAGTCAACCAAGTTAGGGCAGATGATTATATTTCATACAAAACTGAAATAAATAATTATTTAGCGATAGAGCAACAACACTAAAGACAACCTAACAAAGCTAAACCTGAAATTACTCTTCAAGAAAAATTGACGAAAAAGGTTCTAATGCTATCGCGAATGCAAAAGCAGAAGAACTTTATGATATTGCTGCAAAATATCAAAATACGGGTAAATATGTAAGAACGAAATGTGCTGAATCTTGGAAAAAAGATGACTGGGTTATAAATGTATATCTTATCTCTACTAAACAAGATTCTCTCAAAGCTGATGATCCCGATTTTCAAAAATTTAAAGAAGAAGAAAAGGAAAACAAATTAAACAACTACAAATTATATGTGATCAAACTCGATCTCCTGAAGCTCAACAAGAACAATTTGATGATCCTTTAGATGAAGATTTTTATATTCGAATGGTTGGAGAACCTGAACCCCAAACCGGAAGTGGATTATGACTGTGTGCTGACAGTGTTCTTGCCGATGTTGATCGCTTGGAAATTCTGATTGGAGGAATACGTGAGGGAAATAATTCTCCAGAAATTATTAATGAAATATCTAATATTTGCCGAAGATTATATACAGGCTGTGTTATGGATCGTAATGTTTATCATTCTCTCATTAAAGATATTGTTGATGATTATTACAGCGACTGAAAACAATTAATTAATCAGTATATCATTAAAAAAATTATTATACACAATGCTCAACGTGGGTCTGTAATAGTTAGGGTAGTAAACTCACAATAGCCATCGTACAACGGCATTTACGGATTTGGAATTGGTGATGTTGTTCTATATTGATGTAAGAGAATAGCTCCAAAAGCAATACCGATTGCAAAACAATTAGGAATGAAGGCTATTGATGCTATTCGCGATAAAGGTATTGGTGATGTTGGTAATGCTGCCTGTAAAGCATTTTCATCAATTAATGAAAGATTAGCTCGATTAGTACGAAGACAACCACAGCTAGTAAAATTGCTCAGCACTGAAGTTATGCTGAAGTTATGCTTGAAAATATCAGTAAAATAATAAATCAAGCTACAAATAAAAGACTAGCAGAGTTGGCTGATATATCCCAGTCAGAAAAAGGAAAAAAGAAAACGGTAAGTTTAATAGCAGGAAGTGGTCTTCGTGTTAGACGATAATAATTATAATAAGATGTTAAAACGTGGATCCGATCCAGCGTTCGATACAGATACAGCAATTCTTAAAGATGAATCTATAAGCGATCATCAATATTATTCTAACGATGCACGACAACCAAATCGGCGTGACCGAATTGAGCTGCAAGTTCAAGATATAAGCTACTATTTCTTACCTGCTGAAGCATTTATTGAAGTAGAAATTATAAAAGCAGATGATACTAAATATGCAGCTGATGTTAGAGGTGGTTTTGTTAGTAATGGTATTATGGCGTTGTTTGACAGCGCTACGTATATTATCGATGGAAGAAATATTGAAACAATTCAAAAAGACGTTGCTACAACGATATTGGGTCTAGCAAGATACTCATATGATTATTCACAATCAGCTGGTCCGTCAGTGATGTTTGCCAGAGACACTTCTGACCACCCTGATAAGAGACAGTATAGTATAAGACGACCAAGAAACTTTGCCGACAGCAATGACGCTGATGTGTGTCCGGTGGTTCATGGTACTAATCCAGAATTTAACTTAAGATTTGCTGCACGTAAATCAATGTTAAAAGGTGAACGTAGAAGATTTTCATGAGCAATTCCACTATCACATATTTTTGGATTTTGTAGAAATGTCAGAAAAGTTATTTTTGGGTCGAAACATACAATAGTATTTGTGAGAATAGCTACTGATGATGATGCACTCTGGCGTCCGATCGATGATACTGGTAAAGTACTAATAACAAAACCTTCGTTGTGGATGCGAGAATGACCCCATCGCTTGCTGAAGAAGAAAAATTAATTACTTTTATGAATTCATGTGGAAAATCTTTGTCATCCTAGTTGACAGTGAGAACAGATAGCGTTCGAAGTAATAATAACGGTTTATTTCCATGGCATATAGCATCACATTAAGGCGTTTCTGAACCACGACATATACGTATTGCTTTACAAGATGCTGCACGAGTAAATTCACAAACACATAGCCATATGATATTTGATAAATTTAATGTTAGTGAAGTTTCTTTAAGGATAAACGTACATCACGGACCATCTGAAGATATATTGTTCAATTTTCATCTGAATCATGTAGCGCGTTCATATCATCTTTTAATGACATTCATGGAACGTTATCAAAACATAGACACTGGTTTACAAATACCACATTTAGATTTTACAACGCTGTATCCAATCTATTGCTTTTCGCTGGAACACATAGAATTATTCAAACATTCTGTCGTTGATATTCATCTTAAAGCTTGTGTAAACCTTGAATGTGTTAATTACAGAGCAATTACAGTTATACACAGCGATAAAGCAATGATGCTTGAAGGTACTGGCGGACGAATGAGGGTTATTGACTCTCCTGTAGAAAAAAACATAATTGGATCGCTCACGATATTTATAAAGTCATAGTATCATGTTAGCGTTGCTCTGACCCCTGATCAGATTAGAAAGGTTCAATCAAGTTCAGCAAAGAAGTGCGGAATGAAAATGTCACTATAAAAGATCAGATCACAGGTGGTCAAAATACATTATCATTAAGTGAACGTTAACTCGGACATTGAATAACGCCAAACAATCAAAAACAGGTGTTAGACTCAATCTCTCTGAGGGTGCGGTTAAAGACTCAATTAAAACAGGTGGAATATTTCCACTTCTTGCAGCTATATACCAGAGTTAATAGCCGCTGAAGCAGCAGCTGTTGCAAAAGCAGCAGCACTTGATGATGTTGGAACTGCTGCTGAAATGGCAACAGGACAAAGAGTTGAAAAAAGGGGAAGGGGTATAAGATTACCAGGAACCCCTTATCGATACGGAAAAGATCTGAGACTTCCAGGAACACATCGTTAATCCGTCCAATGTAAAATTTCGATTTACTTGTTGCTGCTAAAAAAATTAATATAAATATTTTTAGAGGTGTTTTTATGCGTGATCAATAACCAAAACAAACAATATTGAAATCGGTATCATTAATCTCGATAAAAGTTCTGGTCCAGGTACACATTTGGTTGCAAACGAAATTGATCCGCGTGGAATTATTTATTTTGATTCCTTTGGCTTCGCTCCTCCAAGCGAATTTATAAGTTACGTAAACACAATAAAAAACTCCAGTCTGGTATTCAACATTACCAACACAAACAATAACCGATCCGCCAATATGTGGCCGTGAAGTAGTTGCTGTTCTCAATGATATATCGTCATTAACATTACCGCCTCATAAGGTCATGCACGAGTATACAAGTAGTCGCTAATTGTTTTGAACAGATCTTACAGTATAATGGTAGATATTTACGGAAGATCTTCTCTGATTAAGACTGAAGGCAAACTTCAAGGTGACTTATCTAAATATGCGACCCTTGATGAGGTCAAGGATGTACTCGCTAATCTTTTGAGTCTTGCAAATGTGGACCAAAATGAAGTCGTTGTTTTTCAGAATAAACAAGGACGATTAAAGACGAGTAATATTCCGTTGACATATATTATTCTACGGATTCCAGATGTGACAGAAGATAACTTAGTGGTGTTTACTAAAGACGGCAAAATTAAAAATGCAGATGAATCAATTCTATAAATCATGGGAGAAATTGCCAGACGTATCAGTAGAATTGGAAATATTATGTACGGCAATTACAGCTGTTAAAATACAGTTATTAATGTGAGAAAACCAAAATCAGATGACGATGTGGTAATAAAATATATGTAGACAGCAACAACGACATGATCAGAACAGAGATCAATGCTCGTTTATTAACCACAGGTGACACAATGACTGGTTCTCTCAATATGATTAATAATAAATTACTTGTCTCGGAGAACCAGAATCAAGCCATGATGCTGCAACAAAGAAATATGTCGATGATATCAACATTCAGATGATGAACTCGTTAATGACAATCAACAAATGACCCTATTTAGATCTGACTACTCTAATCATGTACAAACGTTTTTAAATTTTCGTAGAAATATAGATGATCCATTAACGATTTTTTTGTGTTGGAAATCCACCAGACATCGACATTAATCTCTCTGACATTAAAAAGGTCACCGTCAGTGTAGTATATACGGTAACATCTGGATCAGCATTATGGTCACCACTCAATAAATGTATTAAACATCGCGTTGATGTTACCGGGTTATACAGATTTTCAATACTCGGCAATACAACTTATACAATATCTAGTACAATTTCATGGCGTTTTCCACTAACTGGATCCTTTGGATGTATGTTAGTGATGTTAGATCAAAACGACGAAGTAACATTTGTGGTCAATTCTGAAGAAATGGGAAACCAGGTGTTGTGTTTTTGGTGTCTTGAATTAGTTGCTAAACTGCAACCTACTTAAAATATATTGAGCTCCCCAATCAACATTCAACTTGATGTTGCAGCGTAACATTACAGATACAATCAAATATGTGAATGACACACAAAAATAAGAATTATCGTTGACGAATATACAGTGAAAGTAAACAAATATCGCAGACGGACAGTTGTCGTTGACATAATTGTATATTCGGCGTCTGCTGTTATTGCTGAAACCGGCGTGGTATTATCAACAATAACAATGACATCACCAGACGTTGTAACAAGTTGTGTTTCAGCTGCAAAATTTCATGACTATGCAATAAAATTACATACAGCGACGTTGGCATTCTCCAAATTATCATCGTTATTATCAATAAGCCTTAGTGATGGAAAAATATCAGATTGTGAGTGCACGGAGATGATTAAGATCTACAATAAAGTAATGACTTTGATAGACTCCACGCCTGATTTAGAAAATCAGGATTTAAATAAGAATTTCTAATCCGAACGAGCTACTTCAGCAGATTGTCGTTAATACGACTCCGTCGAAAACAACGATGATAACAGTGAGATCAACTAATCCAGAATTTAATGTTAACTTTCCAACTGCAATATAGCGCTAGCACAATTGCTAGTATATTACACTGGCCAAATAATTAGATCAAAATCATTCGGTGGATTGCCAGCAAATAATTTGCTTATCTTTGCAAATAAAAATAAAGATGATAGAACCCCCGATTGGCATGTTGTCGTAATTCCTACAGGTAATTATCAGATTGAACAAATCGATTACGAAGTCCAGCGCAGAAATAATGAAAATCAGTTATGTTTTATAATTTTGATGGTATAAATGTTACTACAAGAATGTAAATCAAAAACAGAAAAAATAAAAAATTACATAATAATAATAAGTAAAATAAAGAAAATCTGAATAAATATTGACTTTCACTTTCACAATCGTAGCCACGACAGGGACCCCAGCTGCCATTAATTTTCATTTTCGTCACTACTTTCATTTTTGAAACCCCCTTTACTATTTTCATCAATAACTCTGACATAAACATTTTTCTTTTCGTATTCCTGAGCTAATTTTGTCTAATTTTCTCAATCACGCTTGAGAAATATACGCATTTTTTAACTTCTGTATCTTTTCAAGTAGCAAAAGATTGGAACATAGACTGTTGGATGAGCTTAATAAATCTGTACTCTGCTGGTAGTGTATATCTATCTTCAAATTTAGGTACCTGTAAAAATTCAAAATCACAAATAACATTTTCTGGATCATGTTTAATTTTTATGCCATCTGTTTAAAAAAATTTAATAGCAGAAATGATTTTAATAATTTCGTAATTAATAAAATAATATAGATATATGTAAATTGTATTCCTCAACCAGGACGATATAATAAAATTTTGTAATATAGCACAAACACAACCTACAGATTACTAAATAAATATTTAACTTACCTCCGTTTACTCCAGAATTCACTACCAGAGTGACTGAAATAGAGCGATTTTGTGTGTTTTTTAGTCCACGCAGAGCAATCATTCCGGAATGTTCTAGAAAATCACGTGAGTGAGTTATTTTGGAAACCTCCAAACAGAAATATGTAGTAGCGAGATATTTTTTGAAATCCATACACAGAAATACATACTAACGAGTTATCAGTCTGCAATTGTGCATTCTGGAGTGAGCAGAGGTAAGTGAAATATTTTCTTGAATTATGTTGTACTAACTATCACGCAGATTGTTAATTTATGATATATTTGTGTAATTAATTTACGATAATATCGCGGAATGTTCATTTCTTACCAAAATATCATCTCTCTTTACTGACACTCATTACATACAGATGATTAATTATTAAATATAATTGATTAGTGAATGATGACACAAAAAAATTAAATAAATAATTATATAATATTAGTAACAACAAGCGCGGTAACTACTTAATTACTCTACCGGAGTTATCTTAGCTTGACAGTTATCTTCCTTCAACAATACTGAAAAGTTACCCTTTGTTTATATTTTTTCGTAAACGCCAATTTAGTAATATTATTTGCGACAGAATGTATTGAAACAGAATAAATATCGAAATATTTAGCAGCTGCATAAATCGATGAAAATATTATATCTTCACATGTCTTTTTATTTACAGATTGAACAACTTTTGCGATTTTATCTTTACAGCCAGTCTTCCCGAATTTACAATTTTGACTTTGTGTGATAGCGCGCAAATTACATAAGCCATTATTTTTCTTACCTGAATCAATATGATCGATCACAAGACCCTCACTTATTAATCCATTGAAACACTCGTATACGAATTTATGAGAGTAATACTTATTCTTCCATAATACAAAATTTGAGATAGACAGTATTAGTGACATAATCGACTGTTTTTTCAGTCGACAGTTCCTAATTACACAATCACGAGATGCCTCGTAAACCTTGATGATAGGAAATTTCGCAGATTCGTTTTACTTCATTTATATCATAATATCATTTGCTTAAATCATTATTTTGATAATCTTATAACTTTGTCATTATTATCATTATTATCAGTGTTATTTTTTTTATCATGCTATCTTTTGAGTTCTCTGTATTTTTTACCACCACATTGCACACACAACTGCGTGTTTCTTCTAACTCCAACATCACACTTAAAACACGGTTTAGGTCCTACACCCACGTTCCGTACACTTTATAAATGATATTCGCAGAATTAATTTATGCAATATTTGTTACTGGGATTTGTTGAACCTATCATAAGCCATCTGCAATAATACTTTGTTTGAATATCTCAAGTGCAAGGTATTGTCATAGACTCCACAGAAAATAATGATCAAGTTCAAGTTAGCTGGCAATGGCGATAATATATTAAGATTTTTTTTTAGTTAGTTATAAAAAAATATTAAAAAAAATAAACGAGACTTTGATCTCGAATGTAATTTGCGTCGATGTGCTAGCTTACAAAAGTGAATGCGGTGGTAATTGTGTGTCTTCAGGAATTACTTCTTTTTGCTCGCGTACAAATCCACGTTGATGAGTTGATGAGTAGTTAAATCTAATATGGAGATTGCAGGTCTACCCGTAGATCTTACCACGCTGAAAATTGTGTGTCGTAATACTCCAAATAGGATCAGTCGCTCTTTTTTTACCACCTTCAAGTTCACCGAGTTCATATAAATACATGACAGTCACATTACCTAATACTGGTTGTTTTGAAAACTCATGTCGTTGCATTGGTATGTGCTTTTTTGTAATCGCATTGATCGGTTCATAA